>CM071569.1:63592035-63649961 GCA_036426205.1 Ascaphus truei | reverse complement strand
GAGCAATGAGCAGTGTGTGTGCAGTGTGTCAGTGTGTGCCGTGTGTCAGTGTGTGCCGTGTGAGCAATGAGCAGTGTGTGTGCAGTGTGTCAGTGTGTGCCGTGTGTCAGTGTGTGCCGTGTGAGCAATGAGCAGTGTGTGTGCAGTGTGTCAGTGTGTGCCGTGTGTCAGTGTGTGCCGTGTGAGCAATGAGCAGTGTGTGTGCAGTGTGTCAGTGTGTGCAGTGTGAGCAATGAGCAGTGTGTGTGCAGTGTGGCAGTGTGAGCAATGAGCAGTGTGTGCGCAGTGTGCAGTGTGCAGTGTGTGTGCAGTGTGTCAGTGTGTGCCGTGTGAGCAATGAGCAGTGTGTGTGCAGTGTGCAGTGTGTCAGTGTGAGCAATGAGCAGTGTGTGTGCAGTGTGTCAGTGTGTGCAGTGTGAGCAATGAGCAGTGTGCAGTGTGTGTGCAGTGTGTCAGTGTGTGCAGTGTGAGCAATGAGCAGTGTGTGTGCAGTGTGTGTGCAGTGTGGCAGTGTGAGCAATGAGCAGTGTGTGTGCAGTGAGTGTGTGCAGTGTGTGCAGTGTGCAAAAAAAAAAAACGGGAGCCACGGGAAAACCGCGTTATAACCGAATCGCGGTATAACGAGGCGCGTTATAACGGGGTTTAGCTGTATAAGTATTTTACTGTGTGTTTCTGTCATGTTGGATGTAGCATTGGGCTTCTCTGTCGTTCCTTGTAGATTATATGCCTCAGTTTTTTTTTTTTTAAATCTGCATTTTTAAAATGTGAAGTCTTTGAACCTGTATAATGTTTTTGATGATTTATTTCAAATGAGAACATGTTATGATCACTTTTTCCCAAATCTTCCCCAACTTGAATATTTATTATTACTTCTACATTATTACCAAATCTAGTAATGTCCCACTCCTGGTTGTTTCCTCAATAATTTGGGTCATGTAATTCTCATTTTTAGCACCCCCCAAAAACCTGTTTCCTTTAGTCTGGATAATTAGAATCCCTCATATGCTAACATGACCTAGTTTTGCTGCCTTCTCCATTTGCAAAAGCATTTTGGCTTCCTCTATATCTGATATATTTGGTGGTTTATAGCATATCCCTACAAACCTTTTTTCTTTCCATTTACAATCCTTCCCTTTTTTTTTTTTAATGGGTTTTCGATCCGGTTTAACATATAAACCTACTCCACCTCTTCTACTTGCTCGATCCCTCTGAAAAAGGGATCCCCCTAAATTAACTGCAGTCCCGAGTTTCATCCCACTCCCATGTTTCAGTAATACCTAGATCATACTTTTCCCTTCAAGCTATTCTTTATATATGGTGGAAGGAATAATAACCGTTGGTTTCACCAAACAAACGTATATTTGTGGCCTGTCCATATTTTTCATCCATGCCCATAGGCCGATGTACAGAACTGAAAGATTACACTTAACCATACAAGCTTGAATTGTAATCGTCTAGAAATTGCTTTGTAACTCATACCTTATTGCAGCATCCTTGAGTTGAAGATTTGTTCTTTCCCTATTTGTTTGATTATTTCTATAGCCAAACAAATGCTTTAATTCAATGTATGATTTGCATTTGTTGCAGATCTGTATTTGGGTATAAAGGTATTATACTCTATGAAAACCATTAGAAACACTTGATTTGGTGACATGGTTGAGTGTTTTACTTGGATTGACCGCGTATTTTGTTATGTTTTTCACATTTGTTTTCTTTATAATGTGATTAGGTGAGTGACTTTTTTTTCCCCTTCTCTTTTCTGCTGCTTACTTTCTAGTACATGACACTGAACCCATCATCCGCAACCAAGAGGAAGAGTCTGAGTTCCCCTGATCAGAAGCCAGCCAAGAAACCCAAAACCGACGCAGATAAAAGCCTCTTAAAGGGCAAGAAGTCCCCACTCAGCCCCACTCTGTGGTGCCAGGTCAACCTGAAGAAGATTGTTCACAACTCTCCTCTGAAACTGAAGCACATGGGAGGGCCAAGCTCCAAGGAGGAGCTGGAGCAGTTAATGAAAGTTATGAGCCCTTCTAACTTCAGCTTCAACAAGAAAGGCTCCTCAGGTGGGAACTTCGCTGGCAAAAAGCTGTTGGCTAAGAAGCCTAAAGGAGGCAAGTCACAGGTTCTAAATGGCCAAAAAGCGTCCGGCAGCTCTCCCAAAAAAGGCTTGACGAGCCCCAAGCTAAAGCAGATGACCTTGCTGGATATGGCCAAAGGCTCCCCAAAAGTGTCGCGGACTCCCAAAGGTTCCTCAAGCACGCCTAGATCCACGAGCAAACCCCAAAAGAGCCTCCCACCTGCTGCTCTCCATTTGATTGCTTATTACCGTGACAACAAGAACCGCGAGGACCGGAAGGGCGCCCTCTCCAGTTTCATTTCTAAGGTGGCACGACAGCTCTCGGCCGACGACCGCAACCGGCTGCCCGAGGAGCTTGGGGTGCTGGTGCAGAAGCGGTACGAGCTTCTGGAACAGCGCAAGCGCTGGGCCATGATGACCGAGGGACAGCGGGAGGAGCACATGCGGCAGAAGCGGGAGGCCCTGAGGGCCCGGATCAATGAGAAGGCCAGAGAGCGCAAGCATAAGGAGAAGATGGAGCGGCTGGAGAAGCAGAGGCGGTACGAGGATCAAGAGCTGACGGGCAAGAGCTTACCGAGCTTCAAGCTGGTGGATACCCCTGAGGGGCTGCCCAATACACTGTTTGGAGACGTGGCTATGGTGGTAGAGTTTCTGAGCTGCTACTCCGACCTGCTACTCCCAGACGGGCAGTACCCAGTGACAGCGGTTTCTCTAATGGAGGCTCTCACTGCTGAGAAGGGCGGCTTCCTGTACCTGAACAGAGTACTGGTGGTGGTGCTTCAGACGCTCCTGCAGGATGAGATCGCTGAGGACTATGGGGAGCTGGGCATGAAGCTGTCTGAAATCCCACTCACCCTGCACTCCGCCTCTGAGCTAGTGCGCCTCTGCCTGCGTAAGTCTGACTCCCCTGCTGGGGAGAGCGAAGTCTCAGGAGCAGGAGATGAGGAGAGCGAAGGGTCTGCTGTCTTCCAGGATGACGAGGTAGAGGACGAGTTCCTGGAGAAGCTGGAGACCTCGGAGTTCTTTGAGCTGACCACTGAGGAGAAGCTGCACATCCTGGCTGCCCTCTGCCACCGTATCCTCATGACTTACTCCATTCAAGACTACGTGGATTCCAAGCAGCAGTACACGGCTGAGCTGTGGAAAGAGAGGCTGGCCATTCTGAAGGAGGTGAACGATAAGAAGCGGGCTGAGAAGCAGAAGCTCAAGGAGTTGGGGCCCAAGGTTAAAGAGGAGGTTGTCCCCCCCAAGCCCATGAAAAAGCCTGAGAAGCTGAGCAAGACGGAGCCGCAACAGGTGGAGCAGGGGGAGCAGGAGGCGGAGGACATGATCAGTGCTGTGAAGAGCAGGAGACGGCAGTCCATGCAGGCCAAGAAAGAGAAGGAGGAGTACGAGAAGCAGGTGAAAGGTGAGTGTGGAGCGGCACTTTTTGCAGGGCAGTTAGGTGAACCTACAGGCGTATATAGTGGACAAGGGCGTTAAGATTTGCACCATCTTCTATGCTTTAAAGCTCATGTTCTGCCCGTTTCCAAAGTCCTTGTACGGTTATGGCGTCCAGCTCGACCACAGCAAACAGACGTTTAAGTAATAGGTGCTGGCAGAAACTACTATGCCATGTGCTAAGTGTGAAATTGGGGCATGAAGAATACTGCACACCTACTTGGTAAATGTGCTCCGTAGTTTATTTTTTATTTTTCCACCTATGTAGTGGTCAGAACTTAATGTGTAGGGGTCTAGGACTTGTTACATTTTTGTTGTGGCCCAAATAGTTTTAAAATATACATTAGATTGACAATGTCCACTATACTTTACCCTCAAACTGCACTCATCTTTGTGTGGACAATAGCCAAAAACACAGAATTGTTTTAAGAATTTTAATGCAAAGACAAGATGTACTATTGTGTTTTTTTTATGTAGCACAGCTATAATTCAGTAACTATGTTGCCTTCTGTATTGGCCTTATATTCGTTGCCGCTAGAATGAATATGCACCTACCCAAATCTGTGCAATACCCATATTATTAGTTGTGCTGTTTGTGATAAATGTGCTCTGAATTTGCTTTTAAAAGACTTTCTTTATGTAATGTAGATTTACTATATCATTCTCTGCAAACCGTTAGTAACTGCTCTCTTTGCTGAACTGCTACAAGGCAAGCCTATAGAAATACTGTAGCTATAAACTTGCAAATGACATTTTCCATTTTTTTTGTCTCGACACCTTTTTCGCATGAAGTTTGAGTTTTAGATCCCTGTTCTACTTTCTACACTAACTTATTCTACCAAATGTGTTCATGCAAACTGACCATCTTCTCATGCATGGCTTTCCCTGTCTCTCCCATCTACTCCACCATAGAGCGACAAGAGCGAGAGGCAGAAGGGGAGCGAATGCGCAAGCACAAAGCTACCGCAGAGAAAACTTTCCACGAAGGGATTGCCAAAGCCAAGCTAGTGCTGCGACGGTCGCCAATTGGCACAGACCGCAACCACAACAGGTAAGATGCCTCTCTGGCCTACAACCTGCGGTGGAAATGTGGACATATTTTACAACTACGTTCCCGCTTCTTCTTTTTTGTTTCATTCCTCAACGTCCCCTTTTTCATATACGAAGTAAGATCTGCGTTAAAGGGGCTATGTGTCTCCTTTCCTGTTTTTATACGTGTTGTATCTTGGCTTTCCAAGCTGTTCTCCAAAGGGGGATCCTTGAGGAGTAAAATGGCCAGAGGCTTTTTATAATGTCATTTCAGATGCACTGAATTCTAATATCGAAACATTTTGAAAGCATGTAAAACCTCTGTATCGGATCGCATATATTTATGACCTTCACTTAAAAGGGGAGTTTTAGTTTGAAAAACGTCACTTTGCTAATTTCACACTAGTTACTTGGGCAGCTGAGTCCAAAGGTCACTTCAAGGCCCTTGGCGTGCTGCGTTTGAACCCGGGCTGCCAGTTGAAGTCTTGCAATATATCCTTGCTTGTTTAAGATGAGTAGAAACAGAGAGATGATCAAAGGGGCTGCCGCTTGCTGTAGAAAAAAGTTCGGGAACTCACCAGTGTTGAGTTAAAAGGTCTTTATTAGCCTACATAAAAATAGACAAAACCCCTCCCCCCGCGTTTCACGGCCGCTATGGAGCTTTGTCAAGGCGCCATAGTGGGCGTGGGAGGAGGAGTTTTGTCTCTATTTTTATGTAGGCTAATAAAGACCTTTTAACTCAACACTGGTGACTGTGCTGTCGTGCACCCAGCCCTTCTCGATGAACAGCCCTGGAACCACATCTGAGAACAACCAGTACCTGAGGAGCAGCAGAGACATGCACAAACATTCAGAGCAATGTTATGGTGAAGCTGTCCCTGTAACGCCCCCTTTCGCCATGACACACCTGCCCTGTCGCATCAAAGCACGGACCCTTTTAAACACCTTTGGTGCCAATCGCACTGTCCAAAAAAATGTCATTTTAAAGTACTTCAATGGTTCCCAATCTTTTACAATGGTTTCTGTTGGGTAAAATTGTGGGGTTGACCTCTAACACACTCCCTGTCACTTCGCCCCCTCCTGCCTGTCCTCGAGGCCTCGGCCTTTTCCTTGCTACTTGCTTATCCCCAGCGTATATAGGTACAGTATCGGAGCAACCACCCAAGTTGGGAAACGTGACCTACTGCATCACAGTAAAGACCAACCCTTTAAGCCTGGTGACCGCATTGCAGGCACTCATCTTAAACATAGAACACAAGAAAACGAATATCGGCTACTGAAGCAGCGGTGGTGTCATGCGAAATAACGTTCTGTGAAGATGACGGCAATGTCCAGGGGTTAAGTGATTGGATAGGGGGGAGAGGGGAGACTAAATTAAGGGGTGATGTATGGGAAATGAAGCAGGGTACTAAGAGGAGGCAAGGAATCCCACCAGGCTGTGTGACCTGTGTGTAGCTTCTCCTTACCCCGTCTCCACCAACTACTATAGTGTGGAGACGCTGAGGCTCTATACGTCACACTAGTTCTGTCGCCGCAACACTGAATGATCCGGGGGGGTAGCGTCCTTCGATCCGTGATGTAGCAGAAAATAGAGGATGATCAAAGGGCTGCCGCTTGCTGTAGAAAAAAAGTTCGGGAACTCACACCAGTGTTGAGTTAAAAGGTCTTTATTAGCCTACATAAAAATAGAGACAAAACTCCTCCTCCCACGCCCACTATGGCGCCTTGACAAAGCTCCATAGCGGCCGTGAAACGCGGGGGGAGGGGTTTTGTCTATTTTTATGTAGGCTAATAAAGACCTTTTAACTCAACACTGGTGAGTTCCCGAACTTTTTTCTACAGCAAGCGGCAGCCCCTTTGATCATCTCTCATTTTCTGCTACATCACGGATCGAAGGACGCTACCGGATCATTCAGTGTTGCGGGCGGAGCAGACTAGTGGTGACGTATAGAGCGCGCGCGTCTCCACACTATAGTAGTTGGTGGAGACGGGGGTAAGGAGAAGCTACACACAAGGTCACACAGCCTGGTGGGGATTCCTTGCCTCTCTGTAAGTACCCTGCTTCATTTCCCATACATCACCCCTTAATTTAGTCTCCCCTCTCCCCGCTATCCACTTAACCCACTGGACATTGCCGTCATCTTCACAGAACGTTATTTCGCATGACACCGCTGCTTCAGTAGCCGATATTCGTTTTCTTGTGTTCTATGTTTAAGATGAGTGCCTGCAATGCGGTCACCAGGCTTTAAAGGGTTGGTCTTTACTGTGATGCAGTAGGTCAGCGTTTCCCAACTTGGGGTGGTGGCTCCGAATGACCTGATATACGCTGGGGGATAAAGCAAGTAGCAAGGAAAAGGCGAGGCCTCGAAGGACAGGCAGGAGGGGGTCAGAAAGTGACAGGGAGTGTGTTAGAGGTCAACCCCACAATTTTACCAACAGAAAACCATTGTAAAAGATTGGGAACCATTGAAGTACATTTAAAATGACATTTTTTGGACTAGTGGCGATTGGCACCAAAGGTGTTAAAAGGGTCCGTGCTTTGATGCGACAGGGCAGGTGTGTCATGGCGAAAGGGGATGCGTTACAGGGACAGCTTCACCATAACATTTGCTCTGAATGTTTGTGCCATGTCTCTGCTGCTCCTCAGGTACTGGTTGTTCTCAGATGTGGTTCCAGGGCTGTTCATCGAGAAGGGCTGGGTGCACGACAGCATCAGTTACAGCTTCATACTACCAGAGGAGGAGGAGGAGGAGGATGAGCAGGATGCAGAGGGTAAGAGTGGGGCTATATAATATAATGTGCTAGTGTTCTCTGCAGCGCCGCTCGGGAAACAGGAGTAGGTTTCTACAGTTTATTGTCCAAGTTTAGGTTTAAACTTTATTGCAATTGACTTAGAGCCACAGGAAATACATTTTAATTTTTGTATTTTTTACGTGTCTGGAAAAATTGGTTTTGCATCAACCTGTATGAGAAATGGTAAAGTACTGTGGTGTTGGACAATTAAGTATGTGATCCTAACGCTAAAGTGGTGGTAAGCAGTTTGCGCGCACACTACATATAGAAAATAATCCTTTAAGAATGACTGTTTATATAGCCTGTGGTGCAGCAGCAAATCCCCACGGAAATAGGCAAAAGGTAAAAGATCATGGCGTGTACTCGCGTATCCAAAAGGTGGAAAGGGGTTAAAGGGAGCTTTACACATAGGGAACTTTTTTAAAGATTTTGTTTTATTTTTCTTAATGGAATATGTTTCCTGGGAGACGTATTTAACATGTGCAAACATTTACATTAAAGATTGACTGCAGGGGTAATGTGGGACTCCTTTGCTCTTATGCAGGTAACGTGGAGAGTGGAGATGCAGACAGCAGTGTGGGTGGCCCAGAAGATTTACCTCCGACAGAGCACAGCCAAGTGGAGAGGACCGTGCCCAACCAAGGGCAGAACCTTTGGTGAGGCTTCTTCCTCTTAGCTTTTCTCCAGCTCACGCTCTCACTCTGCTTCCTCTTTCTTCTTGGCAAAGATAATACGCCAGCATTGTGGGGAATGGTGTACTTTTTTTCTGAAACAAAGATTGCAAAGGTTGCCCACCTCGTTCATTGGGCATCTGTAGTGTAGCCAGTGAACATAAGCGGGGAAAGTGGTGGGAGAACTTTCCCAGCAACGTGTGCACAAAATGTCCCTCCACAGTAACATGACACAACCATTTATTACATACGTGTCAGGCAAGATGGATCAAAACGGTGTTTACATTATCACTACAGAGAGACCCAGTTGTGATTTATGTTGGACAAAAAAATATATATATTTTTTAGAGCACCCCTTACACGAATAGCACGGTGGCAATGCTGCGTTAAAGAGACGAGGCCATATTTATTAAACAGTGATGTGACATGAGGCATCTGAAAGCTCACTTAAGTTATTGCTTGGTAAACATGCAGCGGGTTACATCAGTAAGCCTCATCACAGAAAAATCAATGTTTTGGACAAAGAATTGGCCTGTGTCTGTATCATGTAAATTCTGTGTTTTGGCTTAAATGGCAAGTTGCAAAAAATGTTTGTACATTTCCAGCGGTATCTACTTGTAAGTTAAACATGGCAATGTTTTTGAAGCTTATTAAACTCATTTGTTTCTATATTACAGTTTAAAGCAGGGGAGCGCAAACTTTTAGTGCTGTGCCCCCCCACCTACCTTCATCTGCGTCGGATGACGCTGCGGGGTCATGTGACGTCACGTGACCCCCGGCATCATTTGTCACGTCACATTTTTACGCCGCATTGGCATGACGGCGCGTCAGTGTGGATGAATCCCAGTAAGTAAACAGTTGCAGAGGCCTCACACGATCTCCCGGCATTTCATTTAAATGCCTGGGGAAAGAGTGCCGGGCATCTGCAACTGCCAGCGTGCCCCACCCCCCAGCAAAATCTCCCGCCCCCACTTTGCGCACCGCTGGCTTAAAGGATAGGTGGGGAAGAAAGTGTGAAAATGTTTGCGATTTGGTGATATTTTGTTGTTTTGGGGTTTTGTTCTTTAATTTTTCCTCAAACCGTTTTTGTCTGGGGCTTGTGCCGTGTTGGGTTCTGTAGCTTTTCCCATACAACGGAAGCTGCATGTATATCACTGCATCCAGCTATACTCGCTGTGCTTGTTCCTTTCAGGTTCTTGTGCGATACGCAGAAGGACCTGGACGAGCTGCTGGACTGTCTGTACCCTCAGGGCGTGCGTGAGAGTCAGCTGAAGCTGTGTCTGCGCAGCAGGTATGTGACGGCCACTTCCATTTCCAAGCTTTTTTTAATCTATTTTGTTGTCCCTTGCTCTTCCATTCCACTGATATCCCAGTATGCATGAGGCATTGTCATTGAGTCTATGCACAATAAAGGCAAGAAAACATCCATTTTTAACCAAGTTAACTGAAGCCAATACAGCCCGGGGTTTCTCTGTAAAGTTCCTGCATTTAGTGACATGCTGGGTTTATAAGGAAGGAATTCTGTTTGCATCTTCTTGCCTTGTGGATAGTTTAACACGGGCAAGAAGACGTTTCCCATTAGAAGCTGTAAGAGCACAATGTTTACACCCTTTAGACTAGTAATGTTTTTTCCATTTACCTGAGACTAAACATCGGTAGATGTTCTGTTTAGAAGTGGAGTGTCCCATTGAATGCTGAAATCTTCTGGTATCTTTAGACCAGTGTTTTTCAACCGTAGTGCCTAGGAACCCTTGGGTTCCATAAAGGGTCGCCTGCAATTCTCAGGTAATTTGAAAATCGTACCAAATACTTAAGAATTTACAATGCATCTGATCTCACATTCGTTATGCGGGTTGGGGTTCCTTACAATGCACCTATCAGACACGCGTATTAGTGAGGGTTGGGGGTCTTCAGAATTTCACAATATAATTATAGCGTTCCTTAACCAAAACACAAGGTTAAAACCACTGCTTTAGACCCTACTACCTTGCCTCTGTGTAGGGTCAAGATACATTGGACATCAGTTCGGCAGCTAAAGGTTCTAAAATCTATTCTCCATCTGAGAACCGAGGTTATTCAGATGTTAATTTAATAGTGGAGCAGCTTTTGTAAGCACAATGGTTCTGTCCTTTAGAGCTTACAGATATCTTCAAGATATAGTAATTTTACTATATATATTGCGGAATGCGTGGGTTTGTGGCTGCCGCCTCTGAACATTAACGGCTATTGCATCAGGGCCTTGTTGTTGGCGGGCCGGGCGTAAGTTGGGCCTTACATGCATCTCGCTGTTCACAGGTATATGGACATTGTGCATTCCATCCACCTTGCCCGCAAGCAGAACCTGGGTTTGAAGACCTGCGATGGGCACAACGAGCTGCTCAATTTCATGCGCAGTGATGTCATCGAGGTTGCAACTCGGTTGCAGAAAGGAGGACTGGGATACCTGGATGACACCACAGAGTTTGAAGCAAAGGTGAGCAACTAAGCTCTGTGTATGTGCTGTAGTGCTCATCGATGAGTGTGCACATGTGAGACCTTCCCGCATGCTGGGGTTTTGTATCTTGTTTTCCCCCCCCCCCCCCCCCCCGCCTCTACATCGCATAGGAGTTTTGTCACTTACGGTTCATTAGTCCAGTCGTTACTGCATTGTGTTGCAGCCACTCTGATGAACAGATACGTTTTTGCTGATCTGTTGCCTTGCCAAGGATTTCCTTCTCCCCCTTATGAATACTCCAATCTTGGCAATATTGACCTGCTTGCAGTGTGGACGTGAATATGAGCGTTGATTTTAGAGTACGGTGGAGACAAGTGCGTGTTTGGGAAGTTTGGCCTTTAGAGATACTTTGGTAAAGTCTTAATTTATGAAAGTTAACAATTATAAGGTGGAAAGACCAATTTAAGAGGTTTTTTTTTCCTCATCTTGGAGTGAAACTTTATTGACGCTGCACGTTCGAAATGGAAAGTGTCAACGCTCTCATACTTTAGAAATCAGTGTGGTGTCATTTATAGGTCACATAAGATATGATTAAACTTGGCAACTACCAAAGTATTTCACCATGTGTTCAGGATAAATAACTTGTAAAAAGACAACATTTAGAGAAAAAATTCACTCCTTTGCACCAATGATTTAGACTTGGAAATTGAGGAGGCTAAGAGGACATGGATTAGTAACGCTCTCCTCCCCGCGCCGCCTTCCCGACAGGTACGGTCGCTGGAGAATCTGAAGGATTTCGGGGAGTGCGTCATATCCCTCCAGGCTGCCGTCATCAAGAAGTTCTTGCAGGGATTCATGGCTCCCAAGCAGAAAAAGCGCAAGCCGCAGTCTGAGGAAGCAGCAGCCAAAGCCGAGGAGCAGGACGAGGAGAAGAAAATGGCAGAGGAGGCCAAGGTACGTTTCCACGAGAGCTCTACACGGCGTCTGCTTTCTCTGTGTAGGGACCCGAGCAGGGGTAAGAAGCAGAGAGTGCATTGAGGAACACTTATTCAACAACTCTATCTGTTTATATAACCCGTCCATAGTCAAATCCATCCTCTCTTGGAAAAGCAAGCGATTCTTCGGCTAAGTCCCCGCTCGGTGCTTAAATAAACAAAAAATGTATACTTTCCCGCGCACTCGAGAACCAAGGAGAATAATACTTTTGCTAGCACGCCTTGCTGTGCCAGTGAAACGGTTCAAGGAGCTGACTCTAGAGCACGTTTCTACCACCCCGAATTCATTGGCACTAGGCCTCGTTCTCATTAACGTTTCCAAGCAGGACAAGAAGGAACGTTCGTTCCACACAGTATCATGATTATTTATTGTTAGAAGTCAGCCACCAAAAGCCACTTTTATTGGCTTAAAATGTTTCAGACCTTTGTCAGTTTCTTGATCTTTATGTTACACTGCCTTTTAACCCATTCACTGGCAGCGGGGCCTACAACACATTTGATGGCAGAGCCATTTACTGGCACTGGAGGGGTTAAACAGCCCCAGCGTTTCAACACTATAGCGTTGGCCAATGGCCCGGGGTGGCCAACTCAGGTTTTCAGGATATCCCTGCTTCAGCACAGGTTGCTGACTCAGCCACTGATTGAAAACCTGACCTGTTGGTGGCCCTTGAGGACTAAAGTTGGCCACCCCTGGTCCATGGTGTTTTGGAGCGGGTGTTAAAAATTGGGGAGAGGTGGTTTTTAGGACCGTTGTAGAAGCATTGGGTCTGTGTTCTCCAACCCTCGAAAGGTCGTGGTGTGACCCTTGGACTTCTTGCTCCTAATTTCATACCAGTCGCTTAAGTAGCTAAGGGCAGTTTTTCACACACACTCCCTTGTAAGGTACTGAAAATGTAGTTCGGACCGATGTTAGGAATACTTGCAAAATGTTTACAAAGGATATTTTTGAGATCTTTCAATGCATCAAAAATTAAATTACCATAATGCTTGTGGCCCTGCTAATCATTTTGTTTCTGATCCGGCCCCTTTGAGAAACTCGTAGATCCCGGCAGTAGCTGGTCAGTAAGCCGGTGTCCACTTGTCACTAAATCCTGAACACAGCAATGCCCCTTTAACAGAACTAATGTACATGAAGTCCGTGCGTGAGCATGTGAAGCGTGGTAATCCCGACCCCAGCATTCATCCCAAGTACTTAACGACAAACCAGAAAAACTGCTAGAAACATCTGTTCCACCTCCGCTCAGACCAGGAGGAACCGCAGGACGCCTCCTGTTAAGTTGACGTTGGTAATTGTATGATGGCTGCAGAGTCCAAGCCTTCAGCTGTTGGCCCATTTATTGCCAATAACCCTGGTACAGCCGTTTTTAGGTTTAGTATTTGCTGTGCACAGTAAATTATGGAGCAATTAAATCCCCATTAACACAGCAATCAGTCTGTGAAGCTTCAGCTACTACTGTTTAAAAGGCCCAAATAAAATTCCCCCTTTAAAACAAATGGTGACATGCTAAGTTAAATACCAGAGACGATGCATTATTACTTTTAATGTATCCACTGTTGACAAGATACATGGATCCTCTTATCCCTGTATAGCTTGGAACCTGGCCTAGAACATGGCAATGGTCTTTGTTTACGTACCACACATTTTTACGATTGGACATTGGGTTCCCTAAGAAGGTGAAAATAACGTCTATTTATGTTTTGTATGAAAGTTCCCCTTTTATGGCCATCTAGGCCCAGTCGTGGACTAGTATTGTTAGAGGTACCGCCCTGGAATGTCCACATGGGGGCAGCATAGGCTATAGCCTCCCATCCTTATTCTGGTGTTCTGCGTAGAAGCAAATAAGCACATGTAAATCAGGTCCTTAATTGACTCCTCCTATGCCCTTGGTATCTGCTGTGTATTTCACTTGGCCATTGAGCAGACGAATTGACCTCCAAAACTGCCGCTTATTTCGTGTTAATCTCCTTTATTTAAATTTAAGATGAACTCTTCTCCAGCAATGGGATGCAGCTTCACAGCATATGGAACATGGGCCAGTGCATTGTAAATGTGCCTGCACCCTTACATCTGCCTCTCTGCACATGCTTGAGATTCTCTGCATGAAGCACAAAGTAAATAACCATCTATGGCAGTGGGTTTTCAATCTTTTTTGGTTAAGGAAACCCAGAATTAGATTGTGAAATTCTGGGGAATCTCTTCCCCCTGTCTCTCTTCTCTCCTCCCCCCCGGGCCCCCCACCCCCATGCACTCCTGGCTCCCTCACCCCTTGCGCTTCTGCCCTCCTCCTCTTTCTCTCTCCCCAGCCCCCTCCCACCCCCTTGCGATTCTGGCCGCCTCCTTCTCCCCACCCCAGAGAGCGGGCAAGAATCATGGGACGCCATCAAAACAACGGGAGTGCGGGAAGAAGACGGGCGCGCAACCCCACCCAATGCAACCCAAAAAGGGAAGAGGGCGAATAAAATAAAAACAGAGAAGGGAGGAGGTGAACCGAGGAAGGAGAAAAAGAAAACCAAAGAAAAAGAAGCGAAGAAAAAACACCCCCCCCCCCGCCGATTCTG
Source organism: Ascaphus truei (assembly GCA_036426205.1). Classification (NCBI taxonomy): domain Eukaryota; kingdom Metazoa; phylum Chordata; class Amphibia; order Anura; family Ascaphidae; genus Ascaphus; species Ascaphus truei. The sequence continues at coordinate 63,635,963 of CM071569.1, read as the reverse complement.
GCCACCCTCCTTCTCCCCACCCACGATTCTGGCCGCCTCTCCCCCCCCCAGCGAATTTAGCGCCTCCTTCTCCCCAGATGAGGCCGCAGCGGACACCCGAAAAACGAACCAAAAGGAAAAAAAACTAACCTGCGAATACTAGCGCTCCATCTCACGCCCCCCCCCCCTGCGCATTCTGGCTTCTCCTTGTCCACGCCACCCCCCCCACCCCCCCCCACCCCCCCTCCCCACCCCCCCCCCCCCCCCCCCCTGCGATCGGGTACCGCGAAGCCCCGCACCGATTTGGCTCTCCCCCCCCCCCCGCGATTTGGCTTTCTCTTCCCCCCGCGATTCTGGCCTCTCCCCCCCGGCGATTTGGCGCTCTTCTCCCCGCGCGATTCTAAACCTCCCCCCCCCCCCCCCCTGCAATTCTGGCCTCCCCCCGGCGATTCTGGCCTCCTCCTCCCACCCGCCTTGTGCGCTGAGCTGCCAGCGCGCTTGGGACAAATCCCTGCTACCTTGGGACCTGCGGTACTGCGCTGATCCAAAACTCCCTCCTGTCAGCCGGAAGTTGACCGCAACTTCTGGTGCAGGGGGAGGAAGGATCACAGTGACCGGGCAGCTGCTGCGGAGCCGCCAGGTCACTACTGCGTGGAGTGCTGCTGGGCCTGGAACAGCCTGAAGAGTCGTCCCAGCTCTCCCCACCTGGCGGCCGCGGAACCTGAGGGGCGCTCGCGGAACCTGAGGGGCGCTCGCGGAACCTGAGGGGCGCTCGCGGAACCTGAGGGGCGCTCGCGGAACCCTGGTTCAAAATCACTAATTTAGGGTATCAATAACACGAACAGTGCACGTTTCTTTGGAAATCGTGTTTATTGGAGAAAGCATTTATTTATTTATTTATTTTTTTGGGATATGCGCATTAAACATACTTGCAATTCCTGTAAGTGACAATATAAACTGAAAACTGCTTGGTATAAACAAGCATCCTAAATATGAAAAAAGCCACGTTTGCAGAAAGTGTGCAAGCGTAGACTAGCGGGTTCTTCTCTGCCGGCAGTTTGTGTTTCATCTGATCACTGGTTCCTTAAACTTGTGCAATAGCCTAGAAGAGAAGGTCCCAAATGTATTCACTTTTTTCTATTGTTATGTAATGGGGAATAATAAAGAGGCAGACCAAGAGACCATGGGCAAAAAGCAGGGGGTATAATATAAAGGAGAACTAAATGTTATGTTCTTGTGTACGCATTTTAATGACCTGGCAGCTGCAAACATCTGTTTTGCAGGAGTGTCTGTGTGTGTCTGCCTGCCTTACTCGCGTGGCTGCACTACTCGCGTGGCTGCACTACTCGCGTGGCTGCACTACTCGCGTGGCTGCACTACTCGCGTGGCTGCACTACTCGCGTGGCTGCACTACTCGCGTGGCTGCACTACTCGCGTGGCTGCACTACTCGCGTGGCTGCACTACTCGCGTGGCTGCACTAGACCAAATCTGACTTTTTATTAACTCCTATTCTGTTGAAATGTTCTTTCTGGGCGGAAGCTCGCAAAGGCTTTTTGTAAACTATAATGTCAAATAACTTCAGTCCGACAAATGTAAAATGCAGCGTGCTCAAATACAGCACGTCACCAGTCACCCAAAGGAAAAGGGCCCGAGTGGCTGCAGTGGTACAGTTTATCTAGTGGAGTATGAGAAGTGTGTGTTTACGTTTATAGATTCGCAATGTAAGATGTTTTGCAGACATGTTAGGAACAGATCAAATATATACAAAGGTGCTATTTTGAAAACTTGCCATATGAAGTGCCCATAGAGGTAAATATCCATACCATTTGTAAAACCTAATTGGAATCCTCAAACCTGCTTTTAATTTAGTTTTTTTTTTTTTTTTTTCCCAAACAAATACATTTGTGAGTTGACCTCCAAGATGCATTGATTGATTGGCTTGGGTTATGCAAAGTTAGAGGACATTTTAACACGTATCTAATGGTGTGAAAAGGCTGTATTACTTACTTTTATTGCAATCTAATCTTGTTTTAGGAAACAAGTAAAGTGTATAAATCAGACATTATGTTGTCACTTTTGATGTGGCATGAGGTGATTTACACAAATAATAAGTGCACGTATGAAAGCCTAAGATAACCTGGTCCATTCATTCAATACGGACCTATATGGGACTACCCTTTAATCACAGAGCAATTATAATGGACGCTAGCTACCAGTCAGACGTGGCCTTTCTGCCATGGTGTGTAGCTTCCAGTTACCCATAGGTGGTGATCTTCCTAGCAAATGCGACTGGTTTACTCTGACAGATGTTTGTGGCAGAGATAACCCTGACTCCCTCCTACCCCCCTCCATTTGCAGGTGGCATCGGCAGTAGAGAAATGGAAGTGTGCCATCCGTGAGGCTCAGACGTTCTCGCGCATGCACGTACTGCTTGGGATGTTGGACGCCTGCATCAAATGGGACATGTCCACAGAAAACACCCGCTGTAAAGTGTGTCGCAAGAAAGGTGCATGACCGGCTGCCAGTGTGTCCCAGAACTGTGTCTGCTGCCACTCTGAGGCGAAAAGGCACTGCCTGTATCAAGTAGCACAAAATAGCATGTAAACCTGTTTGTGTGTGTGTGTGTGGCTATATTTCTGTAGTTGTATTTGACACTATACTAATTTCATTACAGTTGGGTTTTAGCATTGCCAAATGTTGGTGATGTTTGATACCCTTCCCCCCACCCCCTTCTTTATTTATTTTTTTCTCTAAATCATGGGCCAATCACTAATTGCACAAACTGTGCTCATTAATTGGTTACTCCTCAAATAGTCTAGTTCATTACGCAATAGACTAGCAACACAACCCGCTTCCGCTAGGTTTTCTTGTGTAGTGTGTGTCCTTTCGTGGCGGGCATTGAGATGCCTGGGTGACTTTTCACATGACCCTTTTACATCCTCTACTCCTAGGTGAGGACGACAAGCTGATCCTGTGCGACGAGTGTAGCAAGGGTTTCCACCTCTTCTGTCTGCGGCCTGTGCTCTTCCACATACCAGATGGGGAGTGGCTGTGCCCGGCCTGCCAGCCCGCTACCGCCCGGCGCAACTCCCGCGGCAGGTGAGACCGCAGTATGGCCGCGTTTCACACTCTCCTCTGACATCGTCATTTAACCATTTGAGATTTTTTTTTAATGTAACCCTTTCCCTGCTAGGGGGACCAGAAATGCATTGTTTAGAAACATGCTGCTGGACTCTTCTAGCATCAAAAGGGTTTATTTCTTGTTGCGCGTTTTTGTTTTGTGATGTGTAAGGTTAAACAAGTCGGTGTATGTTTGTTGAGAACCAAAGCCTAGCTTGGCAAGTCATTCATCGGATAGCTTGGTGCTACCATTGCATGTTATCTGCAAACCATTACCACAAAGGCTCAAGAGATTTGGGATAAGACATTAAGTTTTTGGCACTAACCAATCTCAGTGTTTGATTCCATTGTGCTCAGGCACCAATCATTTCATGGCGCACGTTTTGAGCAGTGAACCATATAGTTATTGGTATGTTAAATCTCTCTTTTGTCACATGTCAAAACAATTCATCGACCCCTTTGCTGGCACAGGGGCCTGCAACGGATTGCAGAATAATGCATCGCTGGCCACTCTGCCAGCGAGTCCTCAATGTGTAGCTCATGGCGATTGTTTATAACATAGATCTTAATATCAAACCGTGATTGGTGGGGAGCTCATTTACATGATTGTGTCAGGAGACGTTCACCTCACTACACGCTCTTCCGGGAATACGGTGCTACCCTCTTACTACATAAGAAAAAGGGGCAGCCACCTGTATGAAGTTAGAGCTTGGGTTCCTACAGTTTGACTAACCCAGACATTCCCCTTGAATGATGTGTTGTGTAGAGTAGACTGTGCCCCTCTTGCACATTTTTGTTCTTGTCTCACCCGCCTGCCCCCCCTTCACCGTAGGAGTTACGCTGAAGAGTCCACGCAGGACGAGGAAGAAGAGGAGGAGGAAGATTCTGAGGAGGATGAAGAAGATGAATATGAGGAGGAGGAAGAGGAAGAGCAGGAAGTGGCAGGGCTGAGGTGTAAGTACCTGCATGGTTTGCTTGAGATAGCTGATACACGTGTGATGGACGGTCTGTAGAAATACAAGACTGTAAGGGGAAGACTAGGTTTACAATTAGTCAAGAAAGGGATATCTTGTGATCAAGGGAAGTCTATCAATGATGCTCATCGCCGTCCTATGAACAGGGGTTTATACGGGAAAGTATCTCGCCACACTTGACTATGTCAAAAGCATCATTGCCTCCTAGACAGGTCTGCAGTGTTACCCGACCAAAGGACTTGAATTCATTGAAGTGTCTTAGACAATTTCCACTGAACGGCCTTCACACGCCTCAAAGTATACCACCTATAATCAATATCTAGAACCTAAGGGATGCCTTCTATTCACTGCTCAAGCTAATGTTCAAGCCCCGTGTAGAGCACTAGTTACAAGGTCCTCCATTCGATATACGTTCTTGATAGTCCTGCTGGTATACACCACCCTTAATGAACAGTGCAAATGAAGTACAGCTAATCTCTGTCCAGTAGCGCTTCCTGTCTAAGCCTACTAAACAACGTGGTATGGAGTATTTACATGAACCATGGCTCACTGCCTCGTGGTCTGATCACAAGGGCACAGCAGTTCCTGTCTCTTTCAGGTCTCTGGTGCAGGACATACTGCTCCTCTTATAAACAGGTCTAAATAAGGCACCGGTTCCCATTCACACACACCCTGCTCGCGTGCCAAGCTTTTAAACAATATTAGACATGCCATAGGAAAATGATGGCCGAGAAGGATCGAGATGAAATGTCCTCTATAAATAAGCCAAGAGGCATCAGCATGAAGGTCGTTGTGAAGTGAAATGATCCCCTCTAAGGCCGACGCGGCCTGCAGTGTATTACAGTGCAAAGTGTTGGCCCTTTTCTAACCTACACTAATACTTTGCTTGAGGGGGATTGCGTTGTTGTTCGTTTTACCATGTAGCTGCCACGGAATCCAAATAGTTCTATACCAGGGGTGGCCAACTCCAGTCCTGCAGGGCCTCCAACAGGTCTGGTTTTCAGGATATCCCTGCTTCAGCACAGGTGGTGCAGTCCTCGATGGTGTGGCGCGCGTGCAACGTGGGATGGGCTTGCTCAAGAGCTCTTTGCACAGCAATGTGTAGCTAGTTCCTCTGGCAACGAAGGGGTTAAATCGTGACCCATTTGTTGTGGTTGACCCACGTGTGAAGTACTTTGCCACAAGGCTGCTTGTATTTTCCCCAAAATGCTGGTGTGTACGGGCTCTCAAAATGTGTGATGTTTGCGCTATAGGTTAAACGGTATGCACCATTTTAATGCCATGCGAATGGGTTCTTCCTGTGGTCTTATGCGAGTATCTGTGTCCAGTGGGGTTTCTTCTAGAACTCCCTTCAATGGTTTATTTATTGTTTTTAAAGTGTTTTTCTTGTATCTTTTCATTAACTATTGAGTCTTAGGCTGCGCTTATAGTGCCCGTTTTTTTTTCCGGCGACAGTCTCCCCTTGCGGCCAATCGGGAGCTTCTCCGTGCTTCTGCCCTCCCCTTTTATGACATCATCCAGCGACGTCACCTAAACTTCAATTTCAACTCGTCGCAATGGCGATGGGTGACGTCATCGGTTGCGTCGCCGTCTGTATAAGCGCAGGCTAAGGCTACGCTTATAGTGACGGCGACGTCGGGCTACAGTTGCTGGAAAAAACAAATTGAGATGACTTCCAGCGATCGCGACCATGCTGTCGTCGCGCTTACTATAAGCGCACGCGACGGCAGCAATGCATTTGTTTTGACGCAACGTCTCGTCGCTAGCACTAGAAGGGCAGCCTAAAGTGAAAATAGGACATCTGCAGTTTCTCGTCTCATCTGAAATGGTTAGTATTGATTTTAAGGCGAAACAGTAAGTCTACCAACCCCCCCCCCCCCCCACACGGCAAACATGATATGCCCAGAAGTTCACCGCCTATTGACAATCTGAGCCCATTCGCTCAATGCTTAGCTACCCAGTGTGGAAGGGGTTAACTTGCCATCAGCTTTCTGATCCCATGGGACCCCCAGAGAATTGCTGGCCCCGGCACAGAGGAGCTGCCCCGCACCGCATGCCGCCGGCAGTCGTTTGATTTACAAGAGACACGTTTGTATGCAAGTGTGGGACATGAAGATGAAAGCGCCGGGATCGACCGGGATCAGCATTTCTGTGCAAGCGACAGCCGCGCCTCTGGAGAATGCAGCGAGTGTGGGGCGGCAGGCGTTACAGCTCAATGTTTTCTTCCTGTCGTAGTAACGTGGCACGCTGCGTTTTCTCCCCTTCCCCAAGTCGCTTCGGTTTTCTCTCAACGACCTGGCAACTGTGGGATCCCGCTGTGTGGGCCCGCCTTTTTGTTTCCCCTCCACTCATCTCTCACCAGCAGCAGCTGTATCACAGCGATTAAGATGGGAGGGGGTCGAGGTGGGGAACAAGTGTCTTTTCTTCCTCCGCAGTTGTCTGCAGGGATCAGACCTAATACCGTGAAGCTGTGTATATCCCTGCACTGCTAGGGGGGGGGTGTCCAATGTCTGGGGGATGGGGGTTGTGTGTCCTTGAGGAGAGGCATTGTATGCTTGTTTTGATTGACAGAGAGCAGATTCTAAAAACGCTGTTCTCATTAGTTTTTTTTTAAATCCTGGTAGAAAACGTCAGTATATCACAAGTTATAAGCGCACGCGGCCCCTGTAAGCTCAGAACCCAAACCCACCACACCATTCTGTATTTGTGTAAAAAGAACGTGCTGCTGAGTATTGTGACCTCAAGTAACAGAACAAAACACACAGCCTCAGTGCTGCATCCAATATGACAAACATAAGTATTGAACTATATCATTTATCTTCAGAACTGAGGGTTATTTAGTTAAATTCCTTGGCCAAAGCATTTTAAGTTTGCAAATCGTGCCAAGGTATACTGCAAAAAGCTCTCCTAGCCTCTAATGGTGGGAGAACTGTCTTAATAGACTGGCCATTCACAGGTGCGTAATAAGAACTACTGTTTAAAGGGGCAATCCATGCAATATCCTTAAAAAAGGTTTGTAGTATTAGATGATACCTTTTCTATTATTTTAAAATTCAGCTCTTAAAGATATTTTTCAGTTGTAATATACTGTGCATCTTTTAATTTCTATAGCAGCTTCTAACCATCTTCCCCAGCAGTGCAAGATCTTTGTAACACTTTCCTGTTTGATAATTTGTTGCCAATGTTTCCGGCAGTTTGAGCTGCAAACGGTAACAATAGGTATCACCTTAGTCATATAAGCATACATTGTAGCTGCTGAGTTACACTGATGAATTGAAGCTGAAAGGCAGCCATTTAATGAACCCTGGGAAGCAGGATTTTGCTGCTCGATCACGGAAGAACGAATTGATTGTCAGCTTAGGTAATGAGTTTACAATAAAGGTAATCAAATGCTGCATATATTAAAACAAAATATATATATTTTTAAGCTGCTTAGTTTGCCTCTGTAGAAGGTGGGCTGAGTGAGCTTGAAATCAGGGAGGAGGGGGTCACAAACTGAAATGGTTTACCAATAGAAATTTGCAAACACGGCCCCTGTAAGCTCAGAACACAAGTTATACATTTCAAAGCAATAATATCATTTCTTTTCAGCGTCTTTTTACATTGCTACTATTGACAGTTGTAAGAGCTGGCTTATAACTCTGCAGTAATCACTATAGATTTTCAATGCCTTCCACGTTATATCCTTGGCCTCTAACACAAGCTGTTGTGTGTATTATGTTCCGTGGTATTTGTTGGTTTTCGGTTTGGTGTTAAACGTCGGTGTAAATGTGAGTGTTGGAAGATGTCTCCGTACATGACAGAAATGTTGCCGATGTATTGAGAAGTTGTTGCTATAAAGTGATGCTACGCCAGCAGGTCAGGGAGTGGGATTGCTAACCTTGACACATACACTCCGCATTCAACCAATCCATGCCTGCACTTTTTTGCACCTTCGTAATACGAACATCTTGTATGTAGTGAGACCTCGCAAGGCGGCGAAAGGCAAAGCGAGCCCACCCGTCCGTTCCACTCGACGCGGACGTCCACCCAAGAACCCACAGCCGTTATCGCGCTCAGCACGGCAACGCACAGCGCCAGACAATGAAGCCGATGTGGAGGAGCTGGTAAGTCTGCTCTGAATGCTTGTTACAGTATAATACTTTTTTTGTGGTAAAAATGTTGTTTACAATGTGATATATTTTGACTCGGTCCTTAAGTCCAAATGTAATTGTTCTTTAAAGATAAAAGTCCAAAAATAATTACTTCTACAAAATGCGTTTAGTCTTGTTTCATCCTGATCGTATAATTAACTGTCTAGTGGTTTTTATACTGCGCTTAAATTGTGCAGCGTCACACAAACAGTGTGGGCGGTTTAGAAGTTGGGTGCATAGCCTCCGATGCCCTGCGTTTTCTGCTGGGGTAGTTGTGCTTTTTAAAGTTGGGCATCCTGACTTTAATAGTTTATCGTGCTTATGAATTCTTTCACATTTAAGAATTCAATGTTACTGCATCAAGCATTGTTTTGTGTGGTCGTGGTGTGTTAAAAATGTAAATTAAAAAGTTGACCATTGCAGCTTAGGACTGTTGATTAGCGATCAGTGTATGGTACCCTATGTAGCCTCTCACAAAACTACTGTGGGTCTTGATATTACAAAACGGAGCAATCCTGCCTCGGCCTAATTCATTGAAGAGTGCAAGGGACAAAGTAAATGGCGATTCAATCAAAACGGGGTGAGAGGCGCTGAGCATTGACTGTACTTTCTTCCAAATGATGTAAATATAAGGGGTCAGGCTACCTCCATGATAGATTGGGTAACTGAATGCACTACCATACAAATGCTGTTTTGGGGTGTGGTCCCAATTAGACAGTTCAAATAAGGATTGTTAATCAGTGCTGGAATGGGACTGCCAGGGACCCCTGCTGTGTTAATCCGATGGGCCATTGGTCTTTCTGCAGAAATGTCACTGACATGTGCAGCATGTACCTGAGTCATGTTGGTGATTGCCCCAGATTTTCCAAGGCTAGTTTTAGAATAAAGGCTGGCGCAGCAGTAAGTGAAAATCAAATCAATTTTGATTCAATAAATATAAAATAAGCAGTGCTAAATAAACAAAGTGGATATACGAATACATATAATTGTAAAATGAAGTAAGCAGTGTACGAAACCCCAAGTATCAAGAACACCGTGTTTAAGATGTGTAATGGGTATGGTAATTATCTAACATAGCTCAAAAGCAATAGTGAGTGTAACTATCAGAAACTGGTAATGACATTTATCTGCGACAATGTTGGTGTATCTGACATTAACAACTTCTGATTTGAAGTAAAATCTATAATCAGACACTTGGTAACTGTAAAGGATCCAAAAGATATCAGTGTTCAGTTCTAATTTCTTGTGATATTTGCAGCTGTGACTTTTTATTTTTTATTTCGGTTCTAAATTTGAAAGATTTGGTAACTATTAGTCGTGGAGAAGTGTACATATGTTGTAAGTTGTGGTACCTTTTTTAATGGATCTCTTTTTCCAATTGAAACGTTCAAAGATGTGTGCCGTAAAAAGCATTGATTCATAATGACATTTTTAATGGACTGGTGTAATATTTTGTGCCTCGAGCTTTTGAAACCTCACGGGTCTCTGTAGCTGAATGCACAGAGCTGTTAAACAGATTCATTATGAAAGCACCTTGATGCATCATAGAGGTGTAACGTAGTTGAGCGCTTGCTTTCTTGCAGCCTCCGCACGTGGCATTACACCTATAAAATGGGCATTTTCTAAATGGTCCTGTTTGCAGCACTTGTGAAACCTGTTCCCTGACAGGGAATGTGCTAATGGTGTGGCACGGTCAGTCTCTGGCAGGGAAGAGGTTACAGCTCTTGTCCATATCGGCAGAGCTATGCCAGGCATCTTGCACCCAGCCACTTTCATGCATTGTTTCCCCTCCGCCTTTGGCTGTGCGGCCAGCGGCAGCTTGCAAAAGGAATTTATATCGTTCCTGTGTAAGGGGGGTGTTCAGTGGTGCCAGAATGGCAACAATGCTTCTGTCTTTGTCCTCAGCAGCTATAAGCAGCTGTTTTTAGCATACACCTCCTCTCCCTTCCCCACAGCTGATTCACGTCTCTGCACCTTCAGAAACTCATGCTTGTACTGGAGCATTGTGCTGTACTGGTCTTGTACACACTCCCTTCATCCCCACCATTGTAGGAGCAAAATGCTACTGTTACTCAAAATGTCACCGGAGTTGAAAGGCTGAAGAGCTTTACATCCCTGTTTTTCATTACACTTCAATACAAGTAAACGTGCATTCCCATTCACTAACAATAAGTGACTAATCAAAAACTTAAATAAGTGAAAAATGTGATAAAATTTAAGTGAATACAGTTTCACCCCCTGCTCTGGAACCCACTGGAAGGGGTAGTCTTCACTCTTCCCCCACAGTAACAGCAAAACACACAAAATCCACGGGGGAGCATGGGGAGGAAACAAAAATAAATTTAAGTGCAGCAAAAATGACAATGTGAAAAAAGCCTTCAATTGACTTGGCTCTAATGAATTGACTACTTACAAGATGTAAGAGTCAAAAAGGCAGGGTTGACTCAAACGGTCAGAGGTAAGTGGATGATGCAGTTGTCATCAAAGTGGATCAGGTCCCCAGGATCACGTACCCCAATGTAGAGAGAAAAACTGGCATAGCACAGATCACTCGAGATAAAATAGCTTTACAACAATAAAATATTATACTCGCATTCTAACAATAAAAAACGGGCATATCACACTGCATTAGTGTAGGAAGATTTTAGCCAGCTGGCTCACCGTCCCGCAACGTTCCCCCACTCCTCCGCCTCGGCCTCCGGTCAGCTGTTTAGACTGCGCCGACTGGCGTGTGACGTCACTTCCGGTTTCGTCGCCCGCTTCGTGTCAGTTGATGACAACTGCATCATCCACTTACCTCTGACCGTACATTGAATGTATTCCATTGTTTGAGGAGACGGCATAATTATTAAAAGCTTACTTTACGATGCTAAAGAGAACAACAAATGTAAAATGCCTTACTACTGATATATTTTTATGGAAGAAGCTTTTAAGTGATCAAAGTGTGTTTTTGAGACTTGCATGCCAAACTTTGCGTCCCTATTCCAGATACGTCGGAGCAAACCAGTGTCCCGACGCCTGAGCCTGGAGATGCAGAAGTGTGAACAAATTCTGTGCAAACTCATCAAGTACCGCTTCAGCTGGCCTTTCAGGTGCGTGTTTGCGTGCGCGCACCCATACAACATATGTGGGATATTAAAGCATATCGGAACTAATCCACATACAATTACACACCCCTCCGTGTGTGTTTACTTGTGCTTCATACACAGATTGCAACAATGATGAAGTTGAAAAAGACATAATTCTATCTTATTCAACCATTGTTAAATTTGAATCCATGATGGTCTCCCCTTGAAAGCAGATCGTTTTGGTATCACATAATTTCTTGTCCATTGACTAGAAGCCATTGAGGGAAGCCCTGTAGAAAAGGTGTCAACCGTGGCTTGGCCCACTGTGATGTTAGCAATAGATGTACTGGAGTAAAAAGGGGAAATCTAGTATATTTACAGTAACTTTTTAATAAAGTGTGTGTGTGTGTGTCCGGCCCCAGTGGGTTCACATTTTTAAGGATGCTGTCCCACTTGGCAATGTATAGATCATTGGAAAATAATGCTTTTTCATGCTTTCTGTGCCTTTTTAAAGGTCATTTTCTTTTAAGCTATGATCAATACCGTGGCGGAGGCTGAGAAGCCTAGCTGTGAAAAGATTAACAAATACATATGTTGGCTGTCTATTTAGAGGCCCTTACTTTATTACGGAAAGAATGCAGCAGATTGAACAATGGTGATCCTGTTATATGATCAACATTTATTTTTAAGAGACATTTTTGTGAGTCCCTAAACAAAATAGACTATGGAAGATTGTTTAAATAAGAAAGGTGATTCAAAAATTAAACTGGCTTACTTTTCCAAACGTTTGGAACTGGTCAACCATAGGAAGACCTCAACTGTTTGTTGTTCTCACCTTGCAGGGAGCCAGTGAATGGAGAAGAGGTCGAGGACTATCAGACGGTGGTCACCTGCCCGATGGACTTCCAGACCATGCAGAGCAAATGTTCTTGCGGCAGCTACCAGACGGTGCAGGAATTCCTGAACGACCTGAAACTGGTCTTCGGAAACGCCGAGCTGTACAATGAACCAGGAAGCCCTGAACTGTCCTGTCTGGAGAAGACAGAGCAGTGCCTGGGGGATCTCATCAGCAAGCACCTTCCTGGGCACTCTTACCAGAGGAGGCATCGCAAGCATCACGCTCCCCAGCCCGAGCCTGCCAAACCGGGCCGGGGGCGCAAGCGGAAGAAATGAAAGGGAGCGAATAAAAATGGGGAGAGGGGATGCAGGAACAGAAGCTGCAGGTTCCCTCCCTACTTGAGACCAAACCTGCAGTGTTGAGATTATATCATAGATAGGAGAGATTCTGTGGGAGGATCAGTAAGTCTTTGGGAAGTGTGCGAATCCTTCCTCTGGTGTCTTCTGCAGCCAAGTGAAGGCCACTTTACATGGCAGTGTTGATACAAAACAGCTCCCCTACACACACATTGAAACCTGCCTGCTGCTACCAGATATTGTCAATTAGCCCTTCCAGTGATGGTGAGGCCTGCAGCGTAACTGCAGAGCCCTGTTTGGGCATGTGTGGGTAGTTTTACCATTTGGACGTTTCAGCCTCTTGTCTTCAACCCACAGCTTCCTTTTTCCTACATGCAGAGTCTCGGCTCCATACAGCTCATCTGTACTGTCACTTATTGATGCGCCCAGCCTGTGGGCGAGGAGGGTAGTGGTTACCTTTAGTGCGGGAGGGCCCGCAAAGCAATGTCTCTAAAAGCAGTGCATTGTTGGCCTCTCCAGCAGAGAATATTAACCCCTACACTGCTAGAGGGGGTTTCCGGCATCTTTAGCTGCGTTGGGGTTAAACTTGATCATTGTAAGGAGGGGGGGCCATACCTATAAATAAGGTGATTTCAGCTCTGACTTTCCCACATCTTACTTTACCCTTTGTATTTAGAGATGACATGCCAGCTGTTTCTTGTAAACGTGCCCCAATCCCAAGAGTGACAGACACACTCAGAGGGAGGCAGTGCGGAGGCTGCAGAGGGAGGCTTTCATATCGTACCCCCAACTAAGCACCAGCACACCCTAACTTTGCCTGCCTCCCCCTCTCTGTAATGCTGCCAGCAAAAGCAACCCCAGCAAGGACTGTTCTTTTATGGGGAGTGGAAGATGTCTCTTACTGAACCCCCTGCCATGGATGGATTCATTTTAAGTCTTCCTCTCCCCTAACACAGGTATCTGACTGTCAAACAGGAAAGTCACTTTTTGTGTATTTTATTTTGTACTGACTTCCCCCCCCCCCTTTTTCTAGATATTCAATGTTTGCTTGTGATCTTGTATAAAGGGAGACTTTGTCTGGGTTTGGCACATGTACAGTACAGTTTATATGAAAACAAGTGTTTGCCTTTATTAATATTAAAACAAAAGGAACCACATGTATAACTGTTGTCCTGATTGTAATATGGAAAATATATACTGTTGGCTTGCTCGCACTTAAACCATTTCTTTTGTCACTTGATCCAATATTTTATTTATTTTTAACAGCAGGCTTGCCACTGACAAATGTGAGTTTACATCCTGTGTGGCCAATACAAATTCTCCTATATTTTTTTTTTTTGTCCAAATTTGGAGACTGCGTTCCAATAATGCAAACAGGTGGGGTGCAAGGACACATTTTGGTTGCATACATTTCTAGGTTTAGAACAAAGGTTTCATAATTCTTCCATTAAAACCGGTAGTGGATAGTGCCTAGCTCTGGTTCCCAACTCCAGTCCTCGGCCTCCGACAAATCTGGTTTTAAGGCTATCCTTACTTTACCACAGGTGGCTATCATTTTGACTCAATCACCTGTGCTGAGGCAGGGCTATCACTGATACCTTACATGTTGGGTGGTGGGGAGCACTGGAGTTGGGAACCACTGATTCTAGTTCATTTATTAACCTGGAAATCCCAAGGATTAGGAGTTGCATTACTTGCATGTGTAGTGGTCTCCAATTCTGTGACTGCATCAAGTCGGGCTACATGCCCAAAAAGAAAGGCAACATGGCACACACAATGTGTATAGCAAAGTGGATAAGACATGGTGATCGGCATCAGGGATTCCTTCATCTGAGGAAACTTAAAATTGAGGCCATGACATGGAAGGACATTCATATCTTCACAAATAGTCATCATTTTAATGATCAATCTTCTGAAGAAACCACACTGGCCAGGTAGGCTGTGCACGTAGTTATTGATGAATAAATTGGGTTTTTACAACACACATACATACTCTCTGACTGACACACAAACATACTCACTGACTGACACACTGACACATACACTGACTGACACGTGTGCCGAGCACGCGCGTTATAAGTCCATTTCTGTGACAAAAGTCAAAGGTTTCACTTACTATGCGCGTGCACAGCACACACAGCTTTTTTTTTTTTCCAGCATTTTCTGAATTATTGCAAGTGGGTATGAGAGAATTTGCTTCACTTAAGCCGCGATAATAGTGGGCGCACGCGTTGCAAACAAAATGCAGGACTGCTATGAGGCTGCCCGTAGTGTGAGTGATGAGCGGCTGCAAGGCAGTATTTTGAACAGACAAATAATTTTGTATTTTCGCCCAATACCCTAATGTGAGCGGTTCAGCCAATGAGGACGCACCAGCCTGAAGAAGCCTCCCCGTCGCGAGCAATCTGAGTCCACAGATTACTCGGGCGACAGGTGCCTTTATATAAAGAAAATAAGGTAAAAGGTCAATTAAAATGAACCAACTCAAACGGCGATCACATCTGATCGGTTTTAAACACAAATTCAAACAAAACAATGACAGCCTCTATGGGGGGGCCTACAGGCTAGGGTAGGAACAAGAATATATTTTAACTCAAGCAGACATTGATAAAACACTAATATCATCATTGACCCAAATCCTGTGTGGTCTTTTAAATGGCCATGTGGTTCCTCTTGCAGGTACCTCTTAACATTCAGTGGCAGACGTTTGAACCCTTTTAGGATTTTCACATATTTGAACCCCAAAATGTTATTAGATCTTTAATGTAAGTCCTAATAATAGATCAAGATAGCCTGATCAAACAAATGACACAAACCTGATACTTTTTCAACATTTATCTACAAATGATTCAACATTAAATAGCCATGTGTGGAAAAAGTATATGAACCTTTAGATTCAGTACCTGGTGCACCCCTTTGAGCAGCAATGACTTCAACAAAGCGTTTACTGTAATTGCTCGTCGGTCTCTCGCATCGGTTTAGAGGAATTTTGGCCCATTCCTCCTTATAGACCTACTTCAACGCGGTGACATTTGAGGGCTTCCTTGCATGGACAGCTCGCTTGAGGTCCTGCCACAACATTTTGATGAGATTTAGGTCCAGACTTTGACAAGGCCATTCTAAAATGTGGAATTTCTTCTGCAGCCATTTTTTTTTTAACTTTCTTTTATTGGGTTTTTCAATGATAGTACATGCCAGTATCACAGTAATGTCACTTGTTTTTCATTGTGACATACAACATCAAAACAAACATGGGGGGGGAAGACGTGAGAGGGGGTGGTAAGGGGGGGTTAGGGGGAAGGGCATAGAGTGACTGGATGGATTATAGTCTCTTCCGTGTGTTCCTTTAGGCCTGGCTCTTTTCTACATGTTCTTTACTGTCTCGTCAAACATTCCACCTAGTTTAATAATCCGGGGAAGGGATAATTCTCCTTCATTGATCTTGTTCGTCGGGAATTCTATAGTTCTATCTCCCCTGTGTCTGTTCCGCCGCCGAAAGAGAACCCACCTGCCCCTATCAAAGCCAGATGGCGGCATTGCTCATCCCTGGGATATCGGTCTGTGCCAGCCATAATGACCAGACTTTTTGGAAATTTGGGCCAGTGTCGTTGATTAGACTTGTCAACTTTTCCATCTGGCAAGCGAACCAGATTCTATTCCGAATTTTATCTATTGATGGAATTGCATCCTGATTCCACAATGCTGCGGTCTCGCACCTCATCGCCGTAGCAAAATGTGCTATAAGTTTGTTTCCCGATCTAGACACCTCTTCTGTGGGCTTACCTAGTAGGAAAACCCAAGGATCTAGTTGAATTTTGAGGCCCAAGAAGACCTTTTGTAGCCAATCTCTAATTTGAGTCCAAACGGGAATGATTCGCGGACAAGACCACAGCATGTGTACCAGATCTCCCCGTTCCCCGCACTTCCTAGGACAGAGCGGGGAAGCGCCCGCCACAAATTTTGCCAGTCTAACTGGGGTGAGGTACCACCGTAATAATACTTTATATGCGTTCTCCTTCAGCGTCGTACAGATCGAACCGCTAGCCGCAGCTTTAAAAATTGCTTCCCAGTCTTTGTCTTCTAGCGGTCCATTCAGATCAGTCTCCCATTGTGTCATGAAGCTTGGTCTGTGTGCGTCACCGGAGTCTGTGTTGGCCACCACTTTGTGCAGAGATGAGTCCCCGTGTATCGGTTCCCCGATCACAGAGCTTTTCAAAATTGGTTAGGGGTGGTCTATTTGGGTGTTTGGTATAGAATGCCCGAACCTGGAGGTATCTAAGAAATTCTGTGTTAGGTAAGTCCGTTTCTGACTGTAGATTATCGAATGTTTTGATTGTGTCTCTACCCTCCAGGTCCTTTAGTCTGCTTATTCCCCCTTTTTGCCAGAGTGTGAAATTTCTGTCGGTTAACCCCGGAGCAAAATCCGGGTTTCCATAAAGGGGAGTCATTAGAGTGTGTTTTGAGGTTAGTGAGTGGCTATGTTTAACCGTCTCCCAGACCGAGAGAGAGCTCAGCACCGAGGGAAGCGGGTTCTTGAGATCTTTTAGCCTAGATTTAGGGTACCATATAAGGTCTTTCAGCTCCAGCGGGGCGCAAGCCTCTCTCTCCAGTGCCACCCATTGCCTTTGCTCCGGAACCCCGTGCCACTGTGTGATTTGGCATAGTTGGGCCGCTTTGTAGTAAGCCATCAAGCACGGCACTGCCAGCCCCCCAGTTTCCTTAGGCCTTTGCATGATTGACCTTTTTACCCGTGGTTTTTTGTTTTTCCAAATGAAGTTTGTGACTGCTTTCTGCAGTCCTATAATATCTGATCTTACTACGGGTAGCGGAAGAGTTTGGAACAGGTATAGTATCCTGGGGAGGAGGTTCATTTTTACGCAAAAGATTTTACCAATCCAGGATATCCCATATGCAGACCAGTCTTTGAGTTCCTTTATGAGGGTTTTTATAAGTCTCGGGTAATTCTCCTGGTATAGATTATGGTTATGTTTGGTTAGAAAAATTCCCAAGTATTTTATAGCTCTGGTCTGCCATTTAAACTGAAAATTTATCTCGATTAGTTTCTCTGTCGCCTTTGGGATATTTAGACTCAGCGCCTCCGACTTTGATTGATTGATCTTAAATCCGGAGATTCTGCCAAATTTATCCAGTAGAGCGAACAGATTGGGTAATGCGGTGAGCGGTTTTGTCAAAGATAATATAATATCATCTGCGTATAGCGCGATTTTATGATGTTGGGCACCTATTCGCACTCCCGTAATATCTGGATTGCGCCGAATGTGTGCGGCCAGCGGTTCCATGCATAGGGCGAACAACAGGGGCGAAAGTGGGCATCCCTGTCTGGTACCGCTTTTAATTTTAAACATATCTGATGGGAAGCCTTGGTGTAACACCCTGGTGGTCGGGGTTGTGTATAATGCTTTTATTGCCCTTATAATTTTGTTCTCAAACCCGAATGCCTCAAGCGTGGACTCCATATATGGCCAGTCGATCCTGTCAAAGGCCTTTTCTGCGTCTAAGCTTAGGATTACTCCCTGGATCCCGTTGGCGTTAATGTAGTTAATAATATCAATTATCTTTCTTGTATTGTCGGCCGCTTGTCTGTCTCTAATGAAGCCAACTTGGTCTGGGTGTATAAGCCGTGGCAGGATCGTACTCAATCTATTGGCCAATAATTTGGAGTAAATTTTTACGTCCGAATTGATTAAAGATATTGGCCGGTAGCTTTGGCAATTTGTAGGATCTTTGTCCTTTTTAAATATTATGGATATCGACGCCTGAAGCATCTGGTCCGAGAAGGGTTCCCCCGCAAGAACTCCATTGTATAATTTAAGCATGTGTGGCGCCAGCACCCCTATAAATTTCTTGTAATATAGGTTAGAAAACCCGTCTGGGCCTGGGGCCTTAGAGGGTTTGAGATGTTTGATTACCGCTGTCAGTTCCTCTAACGTGAAGTCAGATTGAACTGCCTCATTCTCCAGCTTGCTCACCTCTGGTAAGGCTGCTTCGTCTAGGAAGGACTGTAAAAGTTTTTTTGTTTTTGGGTTTTGTGATACTTTCTCCCCATTATATAGCTGTTCATAATACAGCCTAAACTCTTCCACTATGCGTTTGGGATTGGAGGTTAACTCTCCTGATTTTGTTTTTATGGTTTGTATGTTATAGCTCGGCTGCCTATTACGGATCCTGTTTGCTAACATAGTGTCCGGCTTGTTGGCCTTCTCAAAAAATTTCCGCTTAGTCCAACTGATATCTCTCTCGGCCTGGGATGTGAGGAGGAGATTAAGCTCAATTCTTACATCTTTCAGCTCCTTAAGGATGTCCTCTCCGCCTGTTCGGCTATGTAGTGCAGAGAGCTCGTGTAACCTCTTATATAGTTGTGTCAATTTCGCCTCTCTTTGTCTTTTGCGTCTTACTGCGAGATTAATCAAAGTTCCTCTTATTGTGGCTTTGTGAGCCTCCCACAGTGTAGTGTGGGATTCCACAGTGCCTGTGTTTGTAATAAAAAAATTTCTGATCTCGTCTTTGACTGTCTGTGCCAATTCCGGAATTTTAATAAGGGATTCGTTTAGCTTCCAGTTTGCTCCCGGGCTAACCTGTCTAATTTGTGTGCATCTTAGCTCGATCGATGCATGATCCGACCATGTAATGTCATGTATCAGAGTGTTGGAGATTTGTGGGACCATTCTACTCGATACAAAGAAGTGGTCAAGTCTGCTGTAACTGTCATGGGGGTGCGAATAGAATGTATATGTGCGCTCGCCTGGGTGTTGTTCTCGCCATATGTCCACTAGGCATCCCCTTCGTAGCCCTTCTAGCAGCTCTTTGGTTCCTGTTTGTCTCCCCTTCTCCTGGCTCGGAGATCTATCAATACGAGGGTCTAGGGCTTTGTTAAAATCCCCTGCTAATATCACATTCCCGCTTGCCCAGCTTTGTAGCTTCAAAAAGAATTCTGTAAAGAATTGGGGGTTGTTATCGCAGGGGGCGTACACGCATGCTAAGGTTACCCTGGTTTGCTGCAGTAAGCCTACCACAATGATATATCTCCCTTCAGGGTCCCGCTTTAATTTTTCTGGCACAAATGGGACTCTGTTGTGGATCAAGATAGCTACACCCTTTTTTTTTTCCTTGGCTGAGGCTAGGTAGAATTTTCTAAAGTGTTTATCTATGAATTTCGGATTATTAATAAGGCTATAGTGTGTCTCTTGCAGGAAGAGAACATCAGTGTTTTTGCGTTTGAAGTCAGCGAAGGCTATCCTGCGTTTTCGGGGGGAATTAAATCCCTTTACATTCTGGGAAATGAACGTTAATGCCATCTTTGTGTGTGTGGTGGGTGCTTATGGGCGTCTGGCGTTCTCTGCTTACCCGGCTCGTGTTGTTGCGGGGGCTGTTGGCGACAGAGCTGCAGGTCTTTTGTTGCCCAGTCGTCTCTATTAGGGATACCTGGATGGGGGGGAGGGAAACACATAGGGGAGTGACAGGAAACATACGACCTTGTCATAGTGACAAGGGAAACCACTTTGGTCTTAGAGGACCCATGGTTTGCTGCCCGGGGACACTGTTCCGACTCCAGTGCGTCCCAATTCCCTATAAGGGGTTGTGGGAGGACACTGAAGTCGAGGAAGCCCAGGTCTTTGGTTAGGCCGTGGCTTAAGGCCACCGTCCAACCAGAGAGGTACATGCCAACAGGCAACAGGTAGGGCAGACATCCGCCCCCCCGCCGGCAGCGAATACCTTGATTTTTATTATTAATCAGCGCTTAAGCACTATGACATAGCTTGACTATAACTCAACTTGTGTCTCTGGAAAAGAAAACTTTGGTTAGTTTAAACCTATCAACCATACAGTCTTTAGTTGATTACCCTGCAACTGCGTGGTATGTTTAGCCTTTCTCCCCAGTAGGGGAATGCGCGGACCCCTCTGGGGAGCTCTGGGCCTCTGTGCAGCTCTTCTGATGGCTGTTTTCATCTCACAGCCTGGCGTTGTTCCTGCTCCGAGGTGAGGACGCTGTTTGCTGACGTCAGGGTCCTAAAGACGGGCTCTCGCGAGAGTTTCTCCCCCGACGTCCTCTGCGGGTCACGCGCAGATCTGACTGGTGTTTGCAGAGGGGGCTGGTGTTTCTCGGGGGCGGAGTCTTCTGCTTTACCTCGTGTTCGCGCCAAATCGTCTTCCGCCATTCTGAGTTGGCGCTTCTTTGCCGAATTCTCCTGCCCGTCGTCCCGTGAGGCCATTTTGGAACGTGGAGAGCGGGGTAAGAAAAAGATAGGGGAGAACTTTTGCCGCGTCTTTTCTTTATTTGGTCTCTCCCCTCCTCTTGTGTGCATGGTAGAGAAGCTCCGGGGGGCGTTGTTGTAATGTCTTTTTTTTTGCAGAGGACCGCAGCTTGTGAGGGTAGATAGTTCAGTTTAAACCTAGTAACAACAGTAACTGGTGATTCAGGGGTAACTGTGGGCCATCTTGTGTGGCCTTCATCCTGATCCTGAGGGGCCCGCTTTAGCGTGTCTTTGTTTTGGTGGCTGTCTCACTTTCTCCCATTCGGTCCGACGGGGTAGACGGCTATCCAGGGTTTCAGGCTGCGGTAAGGTGTTAGGGAGGCCCAGCTTGGTGAGGAATTCAGGACCGTCTGCGATGTGTTTAATGACGTGTGATCTGCCATTTTGCAGCACAATCAAGGCGAAAGGGAAAGCCCAACGATAGCGGACATTTTTTCCCCTGAGTAGCCTAGTGATCGGCTGGAGGGCCTGCCGTCGTGCGAGCGTGATATCTTGGTATATGGCCATCTCTATGTCTTCAAATTTTATTATGGGGGTAGCTCTTGTAATTTTGCTTATTTCAGCTTTTGTTGTGAAGTGGTGTAATCTCATTATGACGTCCCTGGGAGGATTATTAGGAAGTGGTCTAGCCCTCAGTGCCCTATGGCACCTGTCCATTACTAGTTCTGCCTCAGTTTTTCCAGGCATGATAGATGACATCCAGCGGTTTATTAGGAGCTCGGGGTCTAAGATCTCCTCCGGTATCCCCCGGATCCTCAAGTTGTTTCGCCTGTCTCTGTTCTCACTGTCCTCGTTGCGTTCCTCGAGGTCTGCCACTTTCCTTTCCAGGGCTGTAACTCTGGAGTCCGTTTCTGTTTGGCAGCGGGCAGCTTCATCCATTTTCTCCTCCAGGTCATTTGTGCGTGTTCCGATGTTTAGTATGTCTTTACGTAAGGAGTCAACTTCCCCGCGAAAGAAGGTCTTTAAATCTGTGAGGAGTTTGGCTATTTCTTTCTTCATGGCTCCCGTCTGGCTCACCGCTGTCAGGTCTGGTTCCTGAGCGGAGTCGGAATCAGATGCCGCCATGCTATCTGTCTCCTGTGTCTTCTTAGCTCCCACAAAATATGTGCGCACGTCCACTTTCTGCTTCGGTTTTTTTCTCGTAGCCGCCATGTATCTGTATGCCTGGTGTGTAGGGCCAGCAGCTCCTGTAGTTTTTTTTTTATTTCGTTGAGTTTTGCGGTGCGCTGTGTAATTTTAATGCCGGCGGGACTCGGAGCGTTCAGGTTAGGCTGCCATCCCTGCTCCTGCCGCGCATGCGCCCTCTGCAGCCATTCTTTTGTAGATCTGCTTGTATGTTTAGGATCATTGTCTTGCTTCAGGTCTCATACGGATGGACTGACATTCTCCCCTAGAATCTTACGATAAAATGCAGAATTAATGGTTGTCAATGATTGCAAGCCGTCCAGGTCCTGAGGTAGCAAAGCAGCCCCAAACCATCACACTCCTACCACCATGCTTTACGGTGGGGATGAGGTTCTTCTATTGGAATACAATGTTTGGTTTTCGCTAAACATAATGAGAAAACGTTGAGGCCAAAAAGTTCTACCTTTGACTCGTCTGTCCAGAGATTATTATTCCAGAAGTCTTGCGGATTGTCTCTGCTCTTTTTGGCGAACTTCAGAGATGCAGCAATGTTCTTTTTAGAGCAGTGGTTTCCTCCTGGCTATCCTTCCATGAACACCATTCTTGTTCAGTCTTTTTTTGATAGTTGTCATGAACACTCGCATTAGCCAAGGCGAGAGTGGCCTGCAGATCCTTGGATGTTACTCTGGGGTTCTTTGTGACTTCCTGGATTGTTTGCCGGTTTGCTCTTAGAAAGTTGTGGTAGGACAACCGCTCTTGGGTAGAGTGACTGGTCTTGAAATGTCTCCATTTGTCTGACAGTGGATTTGTGGAACCCTAAATCCTTAGAAATGGTTTTGTAACCCTTTCTAGACTGATGATCTATTAATAACTGCTTTTCTGAAGTCTTCCAATTTTTCTTTTGATTGTGGCATATGTGCTTCCACACACCTGTATGGCGAAGACAAAACTCACAAAGCTTCTGATCTTTTATATAGGGTGGGGCCTACCAAACTCACCTGAAGATCTGCTTAATTATTTAAACATCCGATGGTAATTATCCCCTTTTAATTTAGCTGATAAACTAGGTTTTACTTTTTCACATACCCTGACTCTTAATTACTCATTGTTTTGTCTAATTCATGCATCAGTTTGTTTCTACAGACATGGAATTGGTTAATATAAATCCTATTGGATATTTAAGAAATTACTAGTTTTGATTCAAGAATGTTATCATGGAGAGACTATGGAATTTCATTAATTATCATTGGGGTTCACAAATGTTTTCTCGCCACTGATTGCTAGCTCCCAAGCAATGCATTCCTCGCTGGCCTATCAGCAAATGTTAAGGATTGGAGGCAGACCATGACTTAGGATAGTGTTATGTTTATATACTTCTTGGTCGTGACACAACATTACAGGTCTTTCCATTGTGCGTTGGGTTAATATTAAAATAAATATCTAATGGCATCTCCTAATAGTCTTCAATAGATTACGAAAAAGGTATGAAATCCTTAACTTCTGTGTCCAGATACAAATGCACATCATTTGAGAATGTATTGGAATGCATTTTGGTGATCTGGGGATAATATCTTACTGTAGGAAACCTTTGGACAAGACTCCTTACTATGTGCCAGTTATTTAAATTGGCCCATTTGCTTCTAACACCGTATGCCACACACAGCACAGTACTTGTTACCTGCCTCTAGCAGCAAAGGGGTTAAACATTTACAATACATCGATGCGCCTAATTCTTGCTTGTGGCTGTGTCAAATGTGAGAAGCTTGTTTAATAAAGATTATTACATTTCACACAGATTGCTAACCATTGAGGCTTATGTCAACTCCGACCTGGGAGAGATTTTGACTTGGTTTTTTTGTGTGTTTATTTTTGTCCTTTAGCCACAGACCATCCCATCTCTTAAGACAGAGGTGGCCAACTCCAGTCCTCAATAGCTGCCGTCAGGTTTTCAGGATAACCCTGCTTCAGTGCAGGTGGCTGTCAGTAATTGAGCAACCTGTGCTGAAGCAGGGATATCCTGTCAACCAGAGTAGAAGAAAAACGGAGCACTATCCAGAACAAAAAAGATCCAGACGGGGCTCACTCATAAAACAAAGGACCATAAACTTTAGGTCCTCCAAGGACTGATGGAAAATCTCCACATAAATGGATGATATTATCACTGTTATTGTGCTTTAAGAGGGGAGATTATTCTGTGTCAGCAATTGCTGTATATGATATCAACAGGATACACTAGGCACTATTCTCCCAGCATTTGTTATGGATATGATCAATCAACTTGAAGGAGGTACCTTATCACCGTTGGAGTATTATATACTGGACAGTTGTATGTTTGAGAACCAGATCCCTGCTTCTAATATCCTGAAAACCTGACCTGTTGGTGGCCCTTGAGGACTGGTGTTGGCCTTCCCCTCCTAAACTTTTAACGCGCACAAAGAAATTATAGTGCAGTACATCTATATATTAAATAAGACTTGATAAACATGTCTGCGTCAATTTATCGCAAGTGTTTTGATCAGAATCCTTTGTGTTCAGGTGCAGTGATTTCAATTTATGAAATAAGTGGCCAAATAAGCATTAGTACATTCCAAGTGAACAAAATGTAGCTGTAAGAATTGCAGTTTTAAGGTTTCTGTTATCTGATTCAAAATGATTTAAGTGATCTAAAAAAAGTCTGTGTTTGGAGCCAGCTGAACTCTATAACTACTGAAAAAGGATGATGTGCTCCAGTGGATGTTCAGTACTCTGCCGGCCTACCCCTATACTGTAAATGTAAGCTTGTTTAATGCAGCAATCTGAAACGTATGCTTTGTAAAGAGGAAGCAGAAGACACAATTTGCCCTCTCTGGCTTTTTAGCGTGGACATCTTTTTGATATGCAGATGGAGTTGTTGGTTTTTTGTCTTTATAGAGGAGTTGATATGTGTACATTACAGGTGCTTTGGATTTCAATTTATAGGCATTGCTTTCATATTAGGTATGCTTATTTTAGATATGTATTTTCAAATAGTAAGTAGACAAAAAATCAAGTGTCCATCACAGCAAATCTGAAAAACTTGTGTGTGAGAGAATTTGTTGGCACATTTACCTGTGCTGTCTCATAGCTCAGCTGGTTAATCTTTTGTGTGTTAATGTGATATCTGTGGAGACTGCAGGAGCATGAAGCTCACACAACCCTGCTGCAGAGCCACCACCTCATCCCAACGATGGTGGCAAGAGGACTCCTGCTGCCCAAAGAAACACTACCTGTAACCAATCTAGTTCCCAGGAACAATGGCTGTCTGTTTAGCTAGACCAGATGGTATGGGAAGGTCAGTCCAATGGATAACAGCTTAATGCAGTATCTCCACCAGTCTCCATGAATCACTGCTTCACGTAGTATCAACATGTCCTTAAGAGCCAGATAAAGGCATGGTGGGGGGAGAGGTAAGGCGTGAGTGCTTCACTCCATCTTTTATAGAAACTGAAATTGACAGCAGCTTCCTGACCATTTTCTTATCTGCTGTGAAACCTTAGACCTTACTAGATACTTTTGTCTTCTTTCACATTTAGAATGGTATTGTGTTTTTTCCCAACCAGTTTTGTATTTATTTTGTGGACTAATTAAAACCATTACGGCATATGCCATACAGCATTCTAGTCTAGATCATGAAGACTCCCAAGACTGTGATGTATAGCTTTTAATAAACACTGCAACTCTAAATTTCCTGTATATTAATAACATTTAAAGAATGGGGTTTTTTTTTTTTTTTAAACAAATTTACACCTAATTATTACATTATACCATTTTTCCCAACGTAGGGGAGCGCAGGTCTGCACCGAGAAGACACTGATAGTGTAATATGTTCTCAAATATAAGAAGGGTTCTAGTGGCCTGTAGATTATACTGCAGGCATATTCCGCAATTCAGAAAAACGTATCCGAATATGTGGCAATCAGTGGGGCTAGTCTGGTCAGCAGAAAAACTCTCAGGATAATAGTGCAGATTGTACAAAATCTTTACAGCAATAAAAAATTTATTTAAAAATGCGCGCTCACACAGCGAATATTCTTTGAAACCAGATAAAACAGAAGCAGGAACGCACAGGATTTCAAACCACTACGGTTTCACTGCCTCTGCGCTCATCGGTGTCTCACGTGACTTGTCCGAACCACCAATTGATGTCCCGGACCCCGAGTTTCTCAGGAGTCGATACTCCTCATCTACCAGGCTTCTAGCTATCTATATTACTCCCGATGATGGATGATTGACTGATCTAATACATTTTTAACATGGTGTATATTTACCTCACTAAGCTGTGGGCACCGTCAATGATCCAATTCATAGATCTAGTCCCATATAAATCTGCAAGATAGATCTAGTCCAGTAATAGGATACCTGGGGCGCCAAAAATGTATTGAACATCATATATTTGCGTTAAAACTTCTTAGAACAATAAATGGATGAAGTATTCCTAGAATGTATAAGTCAGTAATGTGGAGTTAGAGGGGGCTGATTACATTGGAGATAACACCTATTTAGGCATTTGTATCGTCCATATGCTATCAACCATTGAATTGCCAGGTGCATAAGTGTTCTCCCAAGCCTAGTATATATAGCTTACAGCTTACCCCCTCCACTAGAGTATATGCATAAGGCTGCGGCCAGGGTGGCGCTGAGCGTGCAGGCGTGGCGGCACAAGCAAGCAGCTAAGCGCCGCGCATGCTCAGGTGCTCGCTCACGCTGGCCACACACATTGCCACAATGTGTTTCATCGCGGCTAGCGTGAGCACTCGCTCAGCACCACCCTGGGCAAGGCCTAAGTGTGCAAAGAAGTGAAAAATAGAGAACAAAATCTCTTACTCGCATCTTCCGTTGGAGCTGTGCTCTGATATTGTAGTAGAATAGATGAACAAGTAATACTCCTGCGTGCGACTCCGCTGGAAAAAGTGCAGGCAAAATGTAGAGATGTAGCGACGTTCCACCATCCGCTCAAATGGAAAAAAGAGAGGGTGACCAGAGTTTGTTCATAATAACCTGCTTTATTGGAACATGGTAGCTAAGGAAAAAAACGACCTCAATGTTTCGCGCTACGCGCTTACTCACCGTGAGCGTCGCTACATCGTCACATTTTGCCATATAAATCTGCACATTTTATCTTCTACTGATTTAACATAGGCCTTAAAAAACATGGGTAATGCCACATACTGCATAGGTTTATACATCAACAAATAAACTACAATAAAAGGACCTTAGAAAAGGTATTTTATGTCTTTGATGTATGTTCAGATTTGCCACATAATGGAATAAGTCCTGGAGCATAATTAGACATCCCGCTCATATAGATAAATGACATGTTTCCACTGTCTGTTCAGGCTGCTCATGAACATGTGTTAGTAATTCAACTATTCCGCCTTGAGTTCTTATTGGTAAATAACGCAAGTCACTCAGTGTCAGGTTTGTCTGATGTGGTTACCCAACATAAGCGGAGATATAAGTGCAGTTTAAACTAATTCATAAGACTTGTGTTATTTACTAATAAGAACTCAAGGTATAAAAGTGTGGCGGAATAGTTGAATTACTAACACATGTTCATGAGCAGCCTGAACAGACAGTGGAAACATGTCATTTATCTATATGAGCGGGATGTCTAATTATGCTCTGGGACTAATTCCATTATGTGGATGATCTGCAAACCTGAATATACATCTAAGGCATAAAATACATTTCCTATTGTCCCAGAGGGTTTATTGGACCATTTGTATTTTTTTTTTTTTTTTTTTTAAGTGAAACTTCTTTAGTGGCACCTAGGGAGTTTTGATGGGGGCAAATTTAGTTGATAACGAAAAAGCGTGATGGAAGTGATGCCAATCCCGGGTAATGGTTGCGGTAGGCCGCACATGCACAGAAGCGGCCACACACCTGTTATTAGGGGAATTCCCAGTGAGTATAAATATAGAAGTGCAAATAGCCAATTTTTTTTAGAAATGTACCCCAAAAAAACGGGGGGGGGGGGGGGGCTGCCAAGCACGCGCGTTCTAAGTCAAACTTCTTTGGGGTTTGTCACTGAAATTGCGTTTTGATTTTTATGAGTTACATTGAATGAAAGACTTTTGAGAGTAACGGCATTTAGATACTTTACAATCCAAAATATATGTATCTTACTTTAGTTATCATATCAATTATATCATGTATTGCAAGTGATAGTATGGAAATTGCAACACAAAAATACATCAAATAAATTATACTCTCAAATCTCTTTCATTGAATTAAAAACATCACCATCGTAAATACAATTTCTGTAACAAAATACAAAAGTTTAAATTACAATGCGCGTGCTCAGCACACACAACTTTTGAAAATTTTATTATGTATAAACATGTGACATTACCTATGGTAATTCAGGATAAGATGAAATGTGCAGATTGTATGAATTGGATCGTTGACTGTGTCCAAAGCTGGGTGTATATTTACCTCACCATGTTGAAAATGAATCATATGGGTCAATTGTCGATTCATCCATTACTGATTAATTACTGTGCATGAGATATAGATATCGATAGAAATCTGGTAGACCGCGAGTATTGACTCCTGAGGAAGCCATTTGAGTTGAAATGTGACGAGTCGGTGACCAGAGCAAGACGCAACCTCCCCCCTCCTGTCCTGACATCTATCAGAGGTTCGGACGAGTCACAAGAGATGCTGATAAGTGCAGAGGCGGTGGGACCATGGCTGTTTGAAACCTTGGGAGTTCCTGCTTATGTTTTTACATGTTTTAAAGAATGTTCCTGGTCGGTGTGAGATTTTTATTTTTATTTTGTGTTCCATTTTCTTTTTACCGTGAGAGCTTTTCTGCTGACCAGACTAGCCCTGCAGAGGTTGCATACAGATTTGGAGATGCTTTTCTGAACTGGGGAATATGTGAGTAGTATAATCTACAGGCCAGTAGAACCCCCTTCTTATATTTGAGAACGTATTACGCTATCTGTGTCTGTCTTCTCTTTTTAGGGCATACTTGTGCTCCCCTATGTTGGAGAAAATTGAACATTGGAAGGACTTGAGGAACCGTTCCCTAAGGGGTTGAGCAGCAGTATCTGTGCACTTCCATTTTTATTTTGACACTATTGCTTGCACAGTTAATTTGTCACTGATATTGTTATTTTAAGGTGCATGAATTCACTAGAAAATTAAGTGCATCTCACTGTTAATTTATTATTGTAACGGAAGTATATTCTTACACACTTTAATAAAAACACACTTATTTCTGTGTAAATTGTTTACTTTATTATGTATGTATAACTTTATACAGCGCAATTTATGTACATAGCGCTTCACAGCAGTAATACACGTGACATAATATAACACATAGCGAGAATAAGCGCTTCAGACATGAAAGTAGCAATAGGAAAAGGAGTCTGCCCCGAAGAGCTTACAATCTAAGTAGTAATTAGGAAGAACTTAGAGACCGTAAGAAGGGGTTCTGGTAAGTGTCTCTACAAGGGGTCAAGGTCAGTGCATCCGAGACGTATAGTATCATCCAGCTTCATTAAAAAGGTGTTTTAAGAAAGGGCCTAAAAGTGGAGAGGGACTGTGCCTGTGAGTGAGAGGTTTTAGACGAGAGAGGGCTTTAGATACAAAGGGGGTAGAGAGGAGACATCCTTGAGCAGAACACAAGAGTCGACCAAGTGCGCAGCGAGAAATTAGGGCTGAGATGTACGGAGGGGCAGAAGAATGTATATCCTTAAAAGTGCGGTGGCGTTTAATAGGAAGCCAGGAGAGGGATTTCAGCAGGAGAGACGCTGAGATGGATTTAGGAGATAGTAAAGTTATTAAATCATTACACTTATACTTATAAGAGGAGCGTTGATTTGTAACCCTTTTTTGTGTTTGTTAGAAGATCAGTGTAACACAACTAGCTTATTTTTTATTTTCTAAAAAGCTTTAAAAGTAACACGTTAACATGGTTTTTTTTGCCTAGGCCTACCATCCAGTAACGTCCTATAAACCGGTTTGAAACCACTGCAGGTTTCGTTTTTAGCTTAGCCAATCTGGTCAGACTGCTCTCCTCTAGACCTTAGTTACAATTTCCAGGGTCAAAGACACAGACTGAGGAGAGCTTTGAAAGGGTAGCGTCTCCAAACGGGTTTGTCAGCTTCCTCTAAGACCTAGAAGGAAAGGGGACAATGATAGAAGTACGAGCCTTCCCCTACATTGCCTTTTCCACCTGGCTTCACCCCTCCTAGTCAAAGCTCAGTCAGTCCAGGTTTAGAAAACAGATTTAAAAGCCAGAAGTTATTGGACCTGTCCCCAGATATCCCTCATTAATGAGAAACCCAGCCATTACAAGGCTTTAAGTATTTTTTTCCCCCGAGAAATTCAAGTGAACAGATCCCCCACTCTGAAATTGTGGGCGAGACCCTGAAAATGGGGCTTTTATCTTTACCAGTCCATTTATGTTTCCGTGTGCAAAACAAATTCAAGCAATTATACTACATATTTGTTTTTTTTATTGCATTCGTTCAATGACTTCTCTGGAAAATGAAAGAAAAATAAAATATTCCTAGTTTTCTGGGTTACAGTATGTGCCTCAGAGATCCTCCTCCATTCTCTCCGTCCTTTGTATATCTGTGGTTTTGAGAATGGGTGATTCGTTTATAAATCTCTGCTGTTCGGTAGAAACAATGTTAAAGAATGCTTTAATGTATTTTTATTTATTTTTTATAACCAACAAGTAATATTGTTAAACCCGACTCAGGATTTTCCTGTTATATCTTTATTTTTATTTTTTTTAATGTAATGCAGACCTAGTGCTTTCTGATGCAGAATAGTCCCTGGTTTTCCAGCAAAGGTGGGCAACACTGAAGGTAGCAGGAAGAAAGGGTGCGAGAGGCGACGCAACCTACCTTTTGATTTCAACATGAAGGGGCATTTCCATTTGTCAAACCAGTCCATTGATTTTTCACTGGCTTTCCATGGCTGCTATTTTGACCAAAGGTTACTAATTGGCAAAGCAGAACAAAGCAGGTTTCCTTGGTATTCCATGTGTGATCCAGTCATGAGACGACCCCGAGCCAGGTTCAGAAGACTTCCCTATTTTCTCATGGAAGCCCTAATACTAAACACCCGGACGCCCTACCGGAGCACCATAGATTTTAACCACGTGAGTGGTGGTTTCCAGAAGGTGAGCAAGAGTGGGACACCCAAGAAGAAATCCGGCTCACAGAAACATTGCAACTGGTTGTCCAGTTCAGTAGTAGTTGGGTGGGTGATGCAGTTGAATGAAATGGAGCTGCGGTCTGAAGACATTCTGGATTGTTAAATGAGGTCAAGGATGGCTGTTTTGGGAGAACAATACCCCATTTATCAAGTGCAAAGACTGTGGCTCCTTTTCATTTGAATGCAGCAACCAACTTTGCTCTTCAGTGATGCCATAGATACATTATCAATGGAGGATTCCTGTTACAACGTTGCCAGCACTGTTTAAAAAGATAAATAATAATTATATTATATATATAATTGGTACATGTGAACTTTAACAGGGTTCTTGGTTATGCAATAGAGCAGGGGTACGCAAACTGGGGGGCGCAGGATTTTGTTGGGGCGGCGGGCGGTTGCAGAGGCCCTGCGCTCTTCCCCAAGGCATTGAAATGAAATGCTGGGTGATTGCGTGAGCCCTCTGACGTTACCGAGGTTCAGATGACTGGTGTGAAAAGTCGTGACGTCACATGACCCCGCGGCATAATTTGGAAGCAGGCAGGGGGGCGCAGATTAAAAAGTTTCTCAACCCTGAAATAGAGGAAGGGTTATGTTATACATTTTTATTTTTGCAATTATTAACTCTCAACCATTGGTAAATACCCACATTTTAGGTGCTTTGGTACATTTCCAACATAATAGTGTGATTGAACACTTCCAAATGAAAAAAAAAAATGCAGGTTTGGGGACAGTGACAAGATGCCCGTATTGAGGGATTGGCAATTAAAATGTTGATATTCGTATATGAAATGTTGAACATTACAAACTATAGACAATGTGCACAGTCCGTGAGGCCAACTCATTTGTGTAAGAGGGTCATCTCATTGAAGTGCATGGGGGCAACTGATGCATGTATGAGGGTGGTCCCATTCAATGAAGGTGTATGTAGGCAACTTATTAGAGTTTTCAGAGGGTGATTCCACTGTGTATAAAATCATGCCTTAAAAATGAGGGCGAGTTGAGAGGTATACAAACAATATTGGCCTCATACCAACTTAAACCTGAAGAGGCCGGCTCCTGGTGTGTGTGTCTCTAGTATCAATGCCGGCATCACCTGTCTCTGTTTAATACAGATGGCCTGCAGAGGAATTGGTCGGTGGCCAGATAATTTCTTTGCTCTGGGCTGTTCCCCGTACTCAGACCTGTTCAGTATCACACCCTGCATTGTTCTGGGGACGCTTACCATCTGGGGCCTCTACATAGAAGCAGGATAAGCAGCATGTGTCTGAACCTGCAGCATTAACACTTTCCTGGCTAAACTTTACACTTCGCAGAGCTTGGCAATACACAGGTGGTGTGGTAGGGAATGGAGCAGCATGGGGGTAGTGTAATTTGGGGGTTTATGGACAGAACAAGAGAGACATTACAAAATTGTGGAAGACTACCACTCATCCTTTTAAACCTGAATGCTACATTAAGTAGAATTTGTAGTGTTATCCTCTGCTCTGTGACAGGACCTGTAGTTAAATTGGCCCTATGAGAACAAATACGTTCTAATATTTGTTTCCACGTTTGATTGCCATTTTGAGGATCATGTACTAAGGACCGCCAGGAAGCCCCACATAAGCAACACAATGTCATTGAAAAAAATATTTTGTTGGATAGATCCAACACTATTATATTGCATTCAGTGGAATCTATGCTAAACAACTGCCTTACTTAACACTTTTTGCTAGCAAGGAGTTGCCTGCAGTGCTTTGAGTAGTAATGCATTAGACCCTTTTCACACGTTCAACCAGGAGAGGAATAAGTGAGCCTCCCCTGTCTTCCATTAAAAAACTGCATTACACAAGATTACAATTTCTTCACTGTGCAGGTCTCCTCAAAGACAGAGATACAAAGTACAGCTCTACTCACAAGTTCATAATGAAGTTCTCCGTTTAATGTGACAGCCAAGAACAATGGGACCTGAAACTTTGACTTTCCACTGTTCTTGGCTGTCACATTAAATGGAGAACGTCATTATGAACGTGCAAGTAGAGCTCTGCTTTGTATCTCAGTCTTAGAGGAGACCTGCAGGATTCTCCTCGCCTGAAACTGTTTCCCCGCACTTTGGAATTGCACTATTACAAAAGATTACAGCACGTTGTATGAAGTTGATTATGTCTGTTTAAGCTAATTTAAAAGATCTATCTTCTTGGGACTCCTACACAATTTTGTGGTTTGGTAATATTACCGCTGTCATAATCAACATTTTGCCTTGGATTCTCTATTTTTTCTAAAAAAGGAACTAGGGTCAGATGATGATGATGATGATGATGATGATAAACAACAACAACAACAACTTTATTTATATTGCGCTTTTCTCCCAATGGGACTTAAAGCACTTCACGGTTACAAAAAAGGAAACGCGAAGAAAACATTTAAGGTTATAAAAGAGATCAAACACAAGGAAAGATACAGGATGGGACGGCACTGTAGCTATTAAATGCCGGACAGGTTGTGGTTCATTAATTAAACGCCTGGTTAAGCGGGTCGGTCTTGAGCCTGTTTTTATTGCGTTCCAGAGAAGGGGCCTCTCAAAGTGTACGAGGCCGATTGTGCCAAAGAGGGGGAGCAGTGGGGCTAAAAGCTCGGGCCCCAAAGGAAGTCAAGGAGATTCTGGGAACGGTCAGGAGTCCTTCAGATGGAAGTGAGTGAGTGGGATTGCAGGGAACTAGAAGCTCTTTCCGATAGCTGGGATCCTGGTCCTGTAGTGCTTTGAATGTCAACAAGCCAATCTTGAAATTGATCAATCCAATACCTCTCTAAGGCATTTTATTTATTCATAAAATGTTTTACCAGGAAGTAATACATTGAGAGTTACCTCTCGTTTTCAAGTATGTCCTGGGCATAGAGTTATGATGACAAAGAATACATGGTTACAAATACATAGTTACATTATGTGAACATTATATACAAGACATTGCATGCACAGTTAGAGATAATATATATTATTGGCGTATGTAACAGTTACAGACCAGATTAAAATGTGAGACAGCCTTAGATTTGAAAGAACTTAGATTCCAGTGGCGTCGGACACGCCGGTCGCTCGAAAGATCTGTGCACTCTTGATGGAGGTGATGGGGAGGCGTGGCCATGATGTCACGAGGCTGGTTCACCCTCATTGGCTGAACCGCTCACGTGACGCGGCTGTCGCGCGAATAAACAAAATTATTTGTCGGTCGCTCTTCATCGGTCGTGCGCACTATGGGCGGCCTCAGAGCGGTGCTGGCAGTTGTTTGCACCACGCACGCTGTCGTGCTCACTATAATTGCAGCCTTATTTGGGTGGAGGCCTAGCCTTACCAAATTTGAGACGCAATTTTAGAGCAGCCCAATTAGGTCAAATAATATCGGGGCCCTTTAAAGCAGCAGTCCAAGCTGCCGTTTTTTATTTATTTAAATTTGTTCCCCCTTTAATAGGTGCATCAATACAATCCACACAATGATAAGTAATTAGCTAAGTTGCCGAACGATCCGTTCTCCTGTGATTGATCGGTGAAGATGCAGCTCGGGGGGTTCACTAAATGGCTGTCAGTGCAGCAGAAGAGGACCAAAGATGCAAAGTTCTGTGGGGAAGATCATGAGACCAGGTAGTCACTAGATACAATTGGTGCACTGCTAGAGAGAGGGCAAGGCTCAAAAAGGGGTGTCTCAGACCCTGTTTCAGAAGAGGAAGGGGATTTGACTTTGTAAATGGTTGCTTATAGAAACAAAAATGCTTGTTACATTATAATACATTAAAAATGTTATTCAGAGTTGTTATAAAAATTCAAAAAAATGCTACAAATATTTTCTCATAGTACCGAACCGATTTATAAAAAAAAAAAAAACCACATAGGATATTGCTTGGTCTGCAGCTTTAACCCATTAGAAAGAAGATGGGTCGAGCTGGAGAAGTTGATCTGTTACAACAAAAAAGAAGGCGCTCATGCCTCGGCCTAATTAGCTCATGGAGGGTGGAAGGGGCTAAGCAATTAGTTAATGCGAAAGAACAAAGAGAGTGTGAAGTTGAGCTCCTGACTGCACTCACTTCCAATTCAATACTAATTGGTAATCAGACAACCTCCTAAATAGACACATTAGTGGAATGCACTTTAGATAGCAAATCTGTTAGTATGGGTGTAGTCCCAGTTACAGACAAACCACAGGAGTTTACTTAGTATCGTTAGTGCAAAATAGGGTAATTAGGGAAAATACAATCACATTTCTTTTAATCAGAATACAAACAATTGTGCTAAATGGACACACGATTAAAGACAGTTTTGAAGAAAAAATATCAAAGGAACAGTGTAGGCAGACCCAGGTATACAGAACACAATTGGTTAAACAGATGCAATGACTGGGATAATTATCTATTATTGCTTGGAAGTAGAAGCAATAATGAGTGAGTAGTTATCACAGTCAGCAGAGGTACTGATCTTGACACTACTCCTACAATTGTAGTACTATGAGCTGACAACTAGCTGGCTGCTTCTGAAGGATAAGCAGACCCTGCATAATAAGTCTGAGCAGTTTAGGAAACAGCTATATCCAGAGCTAGCAGTCACCAAAATCAGTCTGAGAAAGACCTAGGATAATTGCCCTGAAATATCTGGCTACTGGCAGATCTGGCTGTAAATCAGATATATTTTGAAACCTTATACTGATTGGCTGTCGAAGCCAGCCAATCGGGTAATACGACATCTGGTTGGCCGAGAGACCAACCAGAAAAAGGTAAGGCTCAAACTAAAATAAACATAGGCCAGAAACTAGTGCAACTGTAAAATAAGAAAAACAGTGCACTAAATAAGGAGGTTAAGCTTAAAAGAAAAAACAATGGGGGATCCCGAGCAGAGCACCCCGCTTAAGGCCCACTGGGAAGTGAACGCAACTTCCTGCCCAGTGGCCACAGCGTGGGTGTACTATGCTCGGATACGGGAGCGCACCAGCACCCGGAATAAGGCCTGGCAGGTGAGGGATACCTCCCCAGCCAAACGCTGCTTCCTGGACTTATAAATAGGGCTCTAAATCAGAAGTAGTTGCTGCAGGGATTTAAAGATCGCTGTGGCTCAGTGGATATCCAAATGATTAAATCATCTGATAAAGGTGGGAACACGGTTGTAATGAACACAGATGACTATGTTATGGAGAACCATAGACTACTTGCTGATTATACATGCTATGAAATACTAGCAACAAATCCAACCCTTCAGCACATGAAAGATCGTAAATATATCTTGCTTATTAGTATCGATATGGAGTCACTCTACACGAGTATCATCCAGTTTTACTTATTGTATCATCCAATGCTACCAAAGTTTCTCAGTCACAATATCTGAACCTAGTGTAACAATAATATACATTTCCTGTAGGTAATAACATTATCTAAAGTCCAATAAGACTATGGTATAATTGTATCCCTAATATATTTCCACCCCCCCCCCTTTCTTCCCTCTTTCAATTTTTTCACTAAGCTGATTTTTGTGTAGCCTTGGTTAAATAATATTTTCTGTTATAGATTTGTTGCACCATAAGCTGTAAAAATAATAAAAGTGTATAAAAAAAAAAATCAATGTTAAATACTGTATTTTCATACTTGTCAGTGGACTCCACATTTTCAAGACAATTGGTTCCTGTGCTGGTTACTAAACATGCCTTTGATCCTCTCACATCTCCTGACGTCTGAGCTGAGGTGCTGACATCATATGCTGTAAACCAAGGCTGTTTTTCCTGAAGATCCTGACACCTTTCTACCTATTGTGTAGATCAATGCGGTTTACTAATTGACCTGCTGTAAGTAGGCATTGCTACAGAGCCAAGACATATATGCTTTACTCCAATTGAAAAAAAACTTATTGCACTATTGTATGCTTTTATTTTCTATTTTTCATGGTGTATCCCTGCTATCTTCGCTCCCTTCCCATCCCGGACAAGCTACTAAACTCACATCCATTATCAATCTATAATGTGTAATCCCATTCTCCATGTTTCAAAAGGAGGAATTTCAAACAAGCGAATGCCTATGGTTGGGCAATTCAAATTTAAAAAAAGCATTAGATCACATTTGTTAGTTGACACAAACGAAAGTCTTGGCTGAATACCCAACCTTGACCGTAATGGTGGCTACCTTGGTGTGAAAATGGAATCTTGCAAGTGGTTGAATGAGGCTCCCTGAGAGTGGGAGTATAAATGGGAGGTACTGTGGGAGTATAAATGGGTAACACAGATCAAGAAGCTTCCTAAAGAGTGCGACAATACACTCAACAAGAGAACTTGGAGTAATGAGGCTCAAGCCTCGGTATCCAATATCACCACTGACAGATTTAATCTGTCAGTCAGAACAGAACGGTCAGTATAAATGGGAGGTACGGTGGGAGTATAAATGGGAGGTACTTTGGGGGCATGGTTGTCAGGCTAAGGGCTGGTGGGAAATCTGAAGACAAATATCACAGACCATATCACAGACCATATCACAGACCATATCACAGACCATATCACAGACCATATCACAGACCATATCACAGAGTGCCAATGTTCTAGTGGGCTTCACTGGGGCTTCCTACTTGGCCATTATTCTAATGATGACTGCTCTATCAAGGTTTAAGCTTGCCCCTCCCCACTTTCCAAGTTGGCAGGTGAGTTTCATTTTGCCAGGTTACGACAGATCCAATGTGATCATTCTTCCTGTAATTATACAGGTTAATAAGAATTTTAACCCAGCGAGTGTTAGGACCTGCTACGGTCATGCCTTGAAAATGGCAGCAGGCTTAAGACGCTTTTTCCAAAGGGTTAAACTAAATGACCCTTTTTTCAAGAGAATATATAGGTATTGCACTGTGTATTTTTGTCACATTGGAAGGAGATTTGGACATCGTTGTCTGTTTTCTGTTGTATACATTTAGCCATGCCCACTAGCCCTCCTTTTGACACTTATATACATATATATAGTGGTTGACAAATCAGCAAAAAATCTACTCGCCACCTAGTACCAAACGTGTGCTGCTTGGGCCAATATTTACTCGCCCGGGGGTTAAATCCACTCACCCGGGGCGAGCAAATGTATAGGTTTGTCGAACACTGTATGTATATATATATATATATATATATATATATATATATATATATATATATTATGTGGTAATGTTAGGGGTTTCTCAGAGCTTGTTGGGTATCTGTGTGTTTATTAACTGTGTGCAGCTGCTTTATCAAGGGCTTTTAAATCCTAACTGGACCACGAGAAGTGTGGCCAGGGACTAGCACAAGAATAATGAATGCAAGAGACTTCTGGAGGTAAGTGAGCTACAGTATTATAAAGCCTGTAAACTGGAGCAAAAAATCAGCATCAGATTTATTAAATGCATCACCCTTGGGGTATGCAAAAAGTTTCTCTTCTTATGTCTCGGTTCCTACAAGGAGTTAAACGGCAATTCCTTTACAGGCCCTAGTAAGTAACTTATTTCATGTAATCAATCTTATGTTGCAAATCACTTAGCTCAGTGATTGGCTGTTTCTGTCCTTCTAGAAGGTACTGGAAAAATCAACCCTGTAGGGGATGATTTAGTTAAGTAAACCTTATCTTGTCCTGCCCAGCAACAGGGGTAGGGACAAAGGTAATAAATATTTGGAACCTTGATATTTTCCTCGGATCCCAGAAGGAACAAGAGGACAGGGTCTCCGGGGCACTCTTAGCCCTGTAAGAGGGTAAGCAATGTTCCTTGTTTTCTGAGAGGGCAAGTCTCCCAGTATAGGGGCCCTAGAAACACTGCACTAGAAAGGAATCCTGCCACAGTAGGGCATAGGTTCCTCACAGCAGGGCTTATGAAGGAGACCTGGGGCGGGGGGGAGGGGAGGGGGGCTGCTAGGAATTGCAGGAACAAGTTTCCAGTTTTGTCTTAGGCATTAGAAAAAGAGCTGATCTACCTACAAACCTCATGGTTGAGGAAATCTGAGTGCAAGTGTCCATGTAACGCTTGAAAACCTGTCCTGTTGCTGACCTAACGTTGCCTGTGTGATGGTGAGGGGGTAACTTGGCCAGGACATTAATAAATGTATTATGCCAGGCTGGTTACCTCTGAGCCATATTGGGTAGTTAGAGTGTCAGCTCTTGAACCCGTGTATGGTACCTGCAATGTATGTAATGGTATTGCGATAAAAGATTTATGTATGTTTTTACCTTTCCAGGAGTGCTACCCAGTGGAGATTCTCAGGCTATGAGTTTCAGGGGGGACTTTGCAGT
Source organism: Ascaphus truei (assembly GCA_036426205.1). Lineage (NCBI taxonomy): Eukaryota > Metazoa > Chordata > Amphibia > Anura > Ascaphidae > Ascaphus > Ascaphus truei. Next base: position 63,596,663 of record CM071569.1, on the reverse strand, counting down.
AAAAGTGTTGTCAGAATGTGTCTAGGTAGAAGGGTCCAGAGTTTCTGGCCACACCCACAAATGTATCCGGGAATCAGGTCAGATTCCTGGGGACATATAGACACATCACTCCGGTCAAAGTTTTCCCTGGAAAGCAGTTGTGCGACTTACCGCCAGGTTTCCCTGCTTCAGCACAGACCAGAAAGGTAAATGGGACATAGGGATATGTGTATCCCGGGTACAGTCAGGGGTCCATAGGTTAATGGGGGTCCCCCAGTATATGCCCAGATCACCAGAACCAAGTATAGAGGTTCTGGGGGTGCTGCAACCATCGATAAGGTTGCAAGGCTGATTTCATGTCCAAGTCCAAATTCCTATGTGTTTAGAAAAGTAACTGAGATTGAACCTAAGCATTATTTTGTTCAACTTTAAAAAAAAAATTATTGGAAGGTCTGGGAGCGCTGAAACGGAACGTACGCGTCTTTTTAGTCAAACCTAGTGAACAAGGGACTTAGAAGAAATTGTGAAATATTTTTAATTTAACATTGTGCGTAATGGTAAATGTTTTATGCACTGTACAGGTGTGCCAACGAGTATTCTAAAACTTGCCTTGGAAAATCTAGGGCTATAACCAACAAGACCCAGGTACATGCTGGGTACATGCTGCAAACATTTCAGTGACATTTCTGCAGAGACTAATGGCCCATCGGATAACACAGCAGGGGTCCCTGGCAGTCCCATTCAGTTTGAATGGGACTGCCAGGGACCCCCGCTGTTAATCCATGGGCATTAGTCTGTCTGCAGAAATGTCACTGAAATGTTGCAGCATGTACCCCAGCATTACCCAGCATGTACCTGGTCTTGTTGGTGATTGCCCCAGATTTGTTTTAGAATACTCATCGACACTACAGTATATGAGCTGGAGATTTCCAAGTCCGTGGTTCCGAGAGACCAGCTGGCTACCAAGTTGGTGCCACTAAGCCTGCTCGGGTCCCAGAGTTGAATGCCACAGCGATTGCCAAGGTGTGAGAGACATTTGGGCAGAGGAGTTAGACTCAAGTACCCTTGTCCTGGGCTGAATGGAAGCCATCGGGCGACCATTTGCCCAGCCCAGACCTTGAGACGCCTAACTCCATGGGTGGCTTCTGACTCACAGGTGGCAGAGGTGCCAAGTTGGTGCATGCCCATGCCAGATTTCGAATCCATTCTTGCCCGGCTTCAGGGCCAAGTTCTGAAAAGAGAACATAGCGGTCGCGGCAGGAACTACACGCCGAAAAGAGTTCCAGGACGTTTGGTACAATCTCCCGGTCAAGGGATTTTGGCATCTCCGGACCTACCGATTGGAGTTCCGGGACTTTTCGGGCTGAGTCCCGGCCAACTACAAACTTTGTTATATGGACTGTAGAAGATAGGAAAGGCTATTTTTTTCACCCAGACCCCCAGTAAGTGTATCTTTCTCCTGTATATTGTAACCCATTGTGTGTATGTTTGTTTCTAAGGAATAAATGACAATTTGTTTTACCTCCTTGTTTTGCTCAATGTTATGATCCCGGTATAAAAGGTGTAAAGGCCTGGTCTCCCATGACAGCCTGTTTATAAAGTTTTTTAAGAAAAGTTCCTGGCACCTCTTTTTGTTTTTTTTCCTCCATTTCTGCTCACCATACCAGCCCTACACGAATGTCCAGCACCCTGATGGAAGGTAAAGCCGCTGAGCCTCACACACACACTTTGGGAGTGTTTGGACCCCTCTTCTGTTGCCCGTGGATAGAGGTGTTACATAAAGAAAACACCTTATGTTTTCCAATGTATTTTTATTTTTAAATGACCCTCTAAGTGTGAGAGAGCTGAGTGACCGAGGACCTTACAGCTGCTTGTGTTTAATGTTCTGTGTTTTGCTTCCAAAGACAGCTGTGAAAGGATTTCCGACCCCTCTCCTCCCTCGTCACCACCCTGCATACCCCTGCACACAGACACACAGGAGCCGGCACCACAGCCCTGTCACGCACCTCATGTCACTGTTCTCATCTGTCCTACTGGCGGCTGCAGCTTATCTGGGGTTTTTTCTGAGCTTATTTTGGGTGTATTTATTAACAGTATTCTACGTATTTTTTGAAATAATTATTTACTGTTCTTATACCTGTTAGCTACAGCAGTCCAACATTTTAAGCAGAATTTGGGCCAATCAGTGTTGTTAATTCCTCCCACTAATACTTTCTGAGAAGTCTTGTGGTTGAATGGTTATTGGTTCTAGGTGGGCCCTCTTCATATTTTTACACCGGAAGAACCACTCATTTTCATTTGCGAACTTTCAGTGTCTCTGCACAGTTTAAATGCCCCGCGTCACGTGGGCCAATAGGTAGCCGCAGGGGATGATGTCACAGCTTGCTATTGGCCAGCAGACGCGGAACATTTAAAGCCGCCATATCGATAGCCCCATCTAGGCTTCTACCGGCACCCCCTTCCGCGGCAAGTATTTTGGGAAGCAGGGAGTCCACGGAGATGAAATGAATGCGGTTCAGTTCCGAAGACCTCCTGCTCCAAACCAATTTTTTCTTTTTGAAGTGAAACTTCCTTAGTGGCACCTCATTCGAACTGGGGCAAAAATGGATGGTGGAGACAGAAATGAAACGGATGTGACGTCAGTGCTGGCAGTTGAGGCCGGGCTGTGTTCTGGCTCAGCCCGACCCCAACACTGATATCCCAACCGCTCAAAAATCAGAAGCGGTGGCGATAGCAGCCGGCGCCGCTCCTAACGGCCGCTGCTCCCCCCACATGGCCGATGACATATGCGGCGGCGATAGCAGCCGGCGCCGCTCCTAACGGCCGCCATTCCCCCCGCATATCTGCTGCCATGCCGCGCATGCGCAGTAGTCATGTGGACGCAGAGGAAAGCACGCATGCGCAGAAGCGGCTGGCAGCGGCGCCGTTCCCCGCCCGCTGCCGGTGGCTGTTGACATATGCAGCGGCGATAGCCGCCGCTCCTAACGGCTGCCGTGCCCCGTCTGCTGCCCGTGCCCCGTCTGCTGCCCGTGCCCCGTGCTGGGACAGCAGAGACCGCCCGACCGGGACAGCCCCCCCCTTTCCTAACCCGGATGGGACCTCCCTCTGCCCTCTAAAGATATATATATATATATATATATACACACATACATACACACACACATATATATATATATACATACATACATACAGTGGTTGACAAATCACCAAAAAATCTACTCGCCGAACAAAAAAATCTACTCGCCACCTAGTACCAAACGTGTGCTGCTTGGGCCAATATTTACTCGCCCGGGGGTTAAATCCACTCGCCCGGGGCGAGCAAATGTATAGGTTTGTCGAACACTGCATATATACATATATATATACATACATACATATATATATACATATATATATATATATACATATATACACACACACATCTCAATGTGGGGGGATTTGGGGCTCTCACCAATCAAATAAAAGCAGAAAACTGGAATGGGTGCTACTGTAATATACCGTGGTTTGTAGAAGTATTCAACCCCTCTACATTTTTTTCACATTCTATTAGAATGTGAATATAAGTTTGGTTCCCACAGCGGTCACTCGCCCCCAGAAGAAGCAGTGGCGAAACGCGCGTTGGGGCAAGTCATGGCAACGTCCGCTCTGATCTGGATGACGGGCTATCTTTTCCCGTTGTTCAGGGCAACAACCATGTTCTATTTCAATAATTAAGCCTTAATAAATGCCATATACTGCAGGACATCCCTATAGATGTGTGCGCTAGAGTGGTATCGCTGTACTCCTTTAATGGGAGCATGCATTTTTTGCATATTGCGTGCATTTGTATATATCTGTCCAGGAATCTGTTTATATTTAACGGAGGTATTTATATTTTTATGCATATCTATCTATTTGTGGACCGGTCTGTCTAGATTTCTGCAGGGGTAATTTTCCCCTTGCGGGGGTCTTATTTACTCTTAGAGATGTACACCTTTCTTCTATTGTATTTCTATATGGAATAGGACTGTTGTAGCACGTTAGTTCAGTCTGTGGGTAATATGTCTCCATATACTGTGTTATTGAGAGGACGCAATTTTTATTAAGTATTTTTTATTTTAGTGTGTCTAATAAACTTTTTGTATTTTTTGATACACCGAGTGCTTACTTTTGGAGGTTCTTTTTCTCTTTGTTGTTTCTATACATATTAAATACCTCACAGCACCAATATAGCTAATACCTAGAATATTTGTTTCTTGATAGTAGTATTTCTCTAATTTCTGGGTACTATTACCTTTAGTTTCCTGAGCGATTTCTTTCCTGGTGTGTTTGTGTATGTGTAAAATATATATATATTTATATATACAGCTAAACCCCGTTATAACGCGCCTCGTTATACCGCGATTCGGTTATAACGCGGTTTTCCCGTGGCTCCCGTTTTTAAAAAAAAAAAAAAAAAAAAAAATTTTTAAAAAAAAAATTTTTTTTTCATTTTTTTTTTTTGCACACTGCACACACTGCACACACTGCACACACTCACTGCACACACACTGCTCATTGCTCACACTGCCACACTGCACACACACTGCACACTGCATACACACTACTCATTGCTCACACTGACACACTGCACACACACTGCACACTGCACACACACTGCTCATTGCTCA
>CM071569.1:63513608-63591951 GCA_036426205.1 Ascaphus truei | reverse complement strand
CACTGCACACCCTGACACAAGCTGGCCACACACGGGCTCTGCCCTGCACACACACTTGCTCATTCTTGCACACTGACCACACACAACTGCACACTGCACACACACTGCTCATTGGACACCTGCACCACACTGGTGCACACAATGCACACTCCACTTGCTCATTGGACCACTGCACACACACTGCCACACTGCACACAACCACTTTTCTCATTGTGCTACACACTGACACCAAAACAACTGCACAGCACACTGCTCATTGACACCTCACACTGCACACACCACTGCTCATTGCTCACCGCACACTGCACACAGGCTGACCACTACACCTGGGAAACAACTGACACACTGGGTCAGGCGGCTCATCTACACTGCCATGCTCACACTGCCACACACTGTACCTGCACCACACTCCTCATTGCTCACACTGACACCACTGACCACACTGCACACACACTGCACACTGCACCACACTGCTCATTTGCATCACACTGCAACACACTGACACTGCACACACACTGTATCACTCACACAATCACTCCTGCATTGCTCAACAGCTGCACACACACTCACACACACATTACAACACCACAGGACCCTCACACACACTTATCGCCACACGCACCAACCACACTCACACAAGCAACACCCCGCAGCCGACTACGCACACTTCACCGCACACTCACACACACTTAACACACACTTACCCCACTTATACCCTCACCAACCCCCCCTCTCCACCACAGAACCACACCTTCAGCACACCCTTAGAACCACTCACAGACACTCACAGAGGGGCCCACACTCTACACACACTTACCACCACTTAAACACACACTTGACACTCACCAATCACTTACAACACACTCACACCTTACACACACTTCAACACACACTCAGACACTTACCACACTCCAACCCCAATACAACACACCCATATAACACACAGGCACACTTTCTCTCCCATATAGACATACACACACACACATCTCTCACACTCTACACAGACGGGGGTGGGGTCGGAGCATCGAGGAAAGCCCGACCGATCACCACCCACCCGCTCCCCCCCCCCTCCCCCGCGCAGGGCAGCGGAGCGCCGGACAGCTTGGTGGAGAAAAACCCCCCGCCTACCACCGTCCGTGCAGGCAGCGGGATTGAGGTAAGCGGCGTACCTGAACGGCATCCCACGCGCCCCTCTCCTGCCCCTCGGGCCTGTTCACGCGGTGAAGGGGAAGCTGGGCGAGGAGGGACATCCCCCGCTCCCATGCGTCCTCCTCGCGTCCGTTCCCACGCGGTGACAGGAGCCATGAGGAATCCCGTCATCTCCGCCGCTACACAGGGAAGGGACAGAGGAATCCCGGCTCCCATCTCCTGCCGCCGCGCTGTCACCAGAACGGTGACAGGTGGGAAGTCCGGGACCGGAGGGACATCCCCGTCCCCTCCCATCTCCTTCGCCCCCGCGGCCTGTCACACTGGTGACAGGTGTGAAGCGGGGACGGAGTGGACCAGGGCACTCCCCGGCTCCCCGGGGCTCCCTGTCCCGCGGCGCTGTCCCGCGGTGGACCGGGGGAATGGGAGGCGGAGGGACATGCCCGCACTCCATCTCCTTCTCCCCGGGATAATAGGGGTGCGCTAAAGCGCGGCGGCCGGATTTTTTTTTCCTCGCGACCCCGTTAGTAACGCGTGGTCTCGGGGTGGGAACTCCCCAGACCCGCGTTATCACGGGTTGTTTATGCTGTCATATATATAATAATATGATATATATCTTCTATATCTATATATAATATATAGATATATATATATATATAGGGTATATATATCTAATATATACATCAGTACGAATATACATCACACACACATGCTCAACCCCGTTATAACGCTATCCATTACAACACGGAATCCCGCTTATAACGCGATGCAAGAAGCTTGGGTCCAATTTTTGTATTTAAGAATATTTTACAACAACGATATTGGTATCGGGGGGGGGGTTAGGAATACTTATTGTACAATGCATACAATTATTCATTATTTCTAACGGGGCTATCAGCTTTGGGTAAACGGCATGGGGTTTTATTCATTGGACCCACGCACAGCGTTATAAGGGGTTGAGCTATATTATATATAGTTAGGGTATAGTATATAATATATAAATATGAGCATATATAATATATTACATATATATAAATATAATATAAATCTTACTCATACAAACCTACTACAACCCACACACACGGGGAAGCACCAACATACACACACACACCACAAACTGTGTTCAGAAAAAACGGACCCTTTTATTCTTCGGGAGTCTGTAGTACTAGTTGTTCGCGGGTCTAGGCTGCTCCCTTTGGTGTGTATTGCCTAGTCTAGGTTTGATATAACATCTGATAATCCCATAACATACATACTGATACAGCCACATTACACAATACATCATACAGTATATGGGAGAGGGGTGGGTGAAACTGTCAAAGGATCCCCCGGGTGGAATTAAGAAGTTCCGAGCTTATCCATTCAAAAAAATAACGTAATCCAACGGCACTGTAACGAGTCCGTCAACGGAGGTTCTTCCAGTTCCAATCCGTGCGATTAATTCCACAACCGCCGGATTGGAATACAAATCCCTACGGCTTGGTAAAAAATCCAAATCCTCCCCGGATTCCCACAATCCGTTGGGTTTGGTTGTAAAAAGTTCGCGGGCAGGATGGATGGTGCGGAGATACGGGGGCGGATTTGGATATCTTAAAACCCAGGCCAAATGGATTGCGGAATCCGCCACGATAAATGGTTAGTGATAAAAAGAAAAAAAAAAAAATCCAGAAAAGACAAAATCGCCGCCTTTTTGAGACTGTGATATCTCGTTGGGGAATTAGCCCATCCTAAAATACGTACCTAGTAACATATTGCCAATTTAAAAAAAAAACAAAAAATATTGTGACAAACGTCATTATATATCTTTCAGCTGGAGGGGTCTCAGTGTATCTGATGAAATTAGTCGAAACACATCTACCACACCTAGCTTGCAAACAAAAGAACCAGATTCTCTTCTTGTGGTCTTAAGAGGTCTAATGAACTATGTTTGGCATAGTTGCTCTTGCATATTTCTTTATATAGTTAGACGAACTTCACAGATGTCTTTCTCAAATGTATTTGGAGATGGGCAAATTTGGGTCCGGTTAGGCGGTGGGTACGGGGGGGTGGCTTTTAATACATGTTTTGTAATTAACACAATGGATTTTTAATTTGGTTGTGTCCTAGATAACCTCTATCAAGTTTTTCTCATTGTTTTGAAATGAGCACGCCAACATAACAAACTACTAAATGGGCAGCATGAAATAGCAAAGATAAGTACACCACAGGGTGGGGGTATAGGGGGTTCGGTAAAATGTGGGTACTAGTTTTTAAATACTACGTAATTAGATGTATTGAATTACATTAGATTTGAATTATGTGTAAAACACCATATAACCAGATATCTATATATATATAGATAATCTATATATATATATATATATATAGGGGGTCAAATGTTCCTTGAACTGTTTGTAGCTTATAATATAATGGCCATAATTTACTAAGCATTGCTACACTGTGAAATCACCTCACAGGTTGTTAAAGTGATTGGGTGTCTAAAAGATGCTTTATATGGTTTGGGGCGGGCATGTCTGTTGCAACTAGGGTGGGGGCATGCCCGGAGGAAAAAATACAAAAAGGGGTTGCAGAGTAACCCCGGGAAGGCGCTCATCCCAAGGGGTATGCATTAAAATTAAATGGCTGGGGTAGGAAGGCGTGGGGGAGGGCGCGGGGGTGTGGCAACCGGGCGGGGGGGGGGGTGCAATGGTGTAGCCAAGATTCAAGGGCGGCATCTGGAACCGTTCTAAACTATTGCACAGGGTGGCCTCAAATAAAGCTGGACGGTGTGGGTCCAATGCGTCGGTAGACACGGTGCACAATTCGACACTTGGGGCGCCATAGGGGGGCAATGAGGGTTTCAGAGTGACGGGGCGTGGAAGGGGAGGATCTACAGGTGTCATTGACTCATAGCACTGAGCAATTGGGGGGGAGTGTGCCGCGGCACCGGGTAACCAAGGCAAGGAGGTGGCTCAGGACAGGGAGAATAAGCGGGCAACCGGCCTGGTTTAGTGCAATGAACATTCAATGTATCCAAAGAAGCTGTTTTGTTGTTTTGTTTAATTTTTGCAGAAGCTAGGGTTGAAAATCCCCATGGGTAACAAGGTCAGTGTAGGGATAAATGTCACAGAGAGCGGGCCTTAGGAGACCGACGGCACTCATACTATATCGAATACCCATCATCATTATGACCCAAATTGATTTTTCCCAAGGTCACAAGTAGTTCAACATAGATAGTGACTATCCATCCCGAGCAACCGTACGCTGTACCACTTAAGCCACGGGTTAAAAGTCCAAGAAAATAACGTGTACTGTAGGGAGCCGCCTGCGTGCAAGAGTAGAATTGTTGTCCGCCCTTTCCATATATTCCTACTCTGTCATCAAATCATTGTTCTTTCAATGTGCTACGTGACCAAGTTTTTTTTTTTTGCACACTGCACACACTGCACACACTGCACACACTCACTGCACACACACTGCTCATTGCTCACACTGCACACACTGCACACTGCATACACACTGCTCATTGCTCACACTGACACACTGCACACACACTGCACACTGCACACACACTGCTCATTGCTCACACTGCACACACTGACACTGCACACACACTGCACACTGCACACACACTGCTCATTGGACACACTGCACACACACTGCACACTGCACAACAATCACCCTGCATTGCTCACACTGCACACACACTCACACACACTTACAGACACTCACAGACACACACTCACACACACTCCCACGCACACTTACGCACACTCAGACACTCACAGACACTCAGACACTCACACACACTTACACACACTTACACACACTTACACACACTTAGACACTCACACACACTCACACACACTCACACACACACACTCACACACACTCACACACACTCACACACACTTACACACACTTACACACACTTAGACACTCACTTACACACACTTACACACACTTACACACACTTACACACACTTACACACACTTACACACACACTCAGACACTTACACACACTCACACCCACATACACACACCCATATACACACACACACTTTCTCTCCCATATATACATACACACACACACACTCTCTCACTCTACACAGACGGGGGGTGGGGTCGGAGCAGAGGAAAGGCCGCGACCAGCACCACCACCCGCTCCCCCCCCTCCTCCCGCGCAGGCAGCGGGAGCGCCAGGGACAGCGGTGGGGAGAAGAAACCCCCCGCTACCACCTCCGTGCAGGCAGCAGGATCTGAGGTAAGCGGCGACCTGAGGGACATCCCCGCTCCCATCTCCTGCCCCGCGGGCTGTCACGCGGTGACAGGGGGAAGCGGGGACAGGAGGGACATCCCCGCTCCCATCTCCTGCCTCGCGGCGACAGGGGGAAGCGGGGACAGGAGGGACATCCCCGCTCCCATCTCCTGCCCCGCGGCCTGTCACCGGTGACAGGGGGAAGCGGGGACAGGAGGGACAATCCACCGCTCTCCCATCTCCTGCCCCTCGGCCTTGTCACCGGTGACAGGGGGAAGCGGGGACAGGAGGGACATCCCCGCTCCCATCTCCTGCCCGCGGCCTGTCCGCGGTGACAGGGGGAGCGGGGACAGGAGGACATCCCCGCTCCCATCTCCTGCCCCGCGTGCTTCCGCGGTGCACCGGGGGAAGCGGAGGACAGAGGGACATGCCCGTCCATCTCCTGTCCCCCCCCTCCAAAAAAAAGGGCGGGTGATGAATATGCGCTAAAGCGCGGCGGCCATTTTTTTTTCGCGAACCCCGTTAGTAACGCGGTGGTCTCGGGTGGACCCCGAGACCCGCGTTTAACGGGGTTTAGCTGTATATATAGCGCTATTATTATATATTGATATCTAATATTAGTATATTATATATATATGTAATGTTGGGATGGGGGGGGGGGTTGTGTGTGTGTGTACAATATTACCTGGTTTTACACCAAAGTTGTGAACAGACCAGCAAATGGGAGTATAACAGAATAACAGAGAGAGTAAAATGTGAATTGTTATCACTCTGCGGACATGAATAAAGTTTGCAGGTATGCTTTATTCCCCTTAGCACATAGCCAGCCTGACTGCATTGACATAGAAGGGCAGTGGTGCACTGCTGGTTTTGAACACAAATCTGTGAATGAATATGCTCTAAATCAGGGGTGGCCAACTCTAGTGCTCAAGGGCCACCAGCAGGTCAGGTTTTAAGGATATCCCTGCTTCAGCACAGTTGGCTCAGTCAATGTCACGGGGACCAGGCAATTTATACCTTTTTTTTTACCAGGATCATGCATTGAGGAAAATAAGTTAATGAAATATATTGTAAATTTATTCACAAGAAAAGGCAAACATAAAAACAAACTATAGGCAAAAACACTTACTTGGGAACTGGGGTAACAACCTAGACTCTCCTAGGTGCAGGGAATTAGAAATACAGATTTTGTCCTGATAACAGTTGCAAAAGCAGGACAGAAAATATTCCAGGCAGCTTTCGCTGAAGCAGCCCTTCCTTGCTGGAGACTTGAAACCGGAAAGTGAGAATCTTGGAGAACTGGAGAACTGAAAATCTGATTGGCGCAGGGGTTTATAGTACTTCTGGGTTTCATTCACAAAAACCCTGCATCCAATCGAGGCGTGGGAGTTTCCTAACCAGCCAATCAGAGCGATGATGGTTTTGTGAAGCTGGGCAAGTGGGAGTGCTCAATGTGCCAAGGGCCTGTGCAAGGTTGCCACCCCCGCCACTTGCTATTCAGAAGCCCCCTGCTGGGTTGGGCTCCTCCAAGTCTGGTGGGGCAAATGGAAATTCAGAGAGCTTCCATTGATCTTAGGATGTGGATACTTGAGCTCTTCCCTCCTGCCCAAATGGTCTTGACACCTCAGACATCTTCTGTGGCTTTCATCACCAGATGTCCTACCAGACCTCCTGGCACCAATTGGTAGCCCCAGTGCCCTGTCAGAGCATTGGTTCTGAAAGTCCCAGCTCATTCCTGTGCACAAGCATTTATGTTTTAAAACACACAGTTTAAGAAAATATACACTTTACAAATATCCTAAGTTTTCATGGTATGGGGAATAGAATAAAAAAACTGCACTTTATTTCTTACTAGCCATATTCCCCACACACTATAAAATAGACTTAGGACTGGACTTTACAAGCCCCCTCACAACTTTATAGATGATTGGAGTACCCCCAGAACCTCTAAGCAGGTTCTGGGTTACCTATACAGTAACTGGGTATCCCCCCTAACCTGGAGACCCCTTTATAGTTACAGGGATACTTTACACCCCTTTGCACCATTTACCTTTCTGGGCTGTGCTGAAGCAGGGACCCCTAGTGGTGAGTCGCGCAAACGTTTTCAAGGGGAGATATTACCGAGACAATGTGTGTACATGCAGCCAGGCTTCCGACCTGATTCCTGGGTACATTTTTAGGGGAACTCTGGGCCCTGACTAGATAGACACAATCTGACAACACTTTCTCCGCAGAACCCCCCCTGAAACTCATACCACAGCAATCCCTGCTTGCTGGCATCCCTGGAAAGGTAAACATAAAACAATTCTTTGTCACATAATTACAGGTAATGCTTTTACAACAGTTGGGTCCAAGAGCTGACACTCCTGAACCCCAACACATGGGTCAGAGGTAACCAAACTGGCTTAACCTTTATTAGTGAGCCTGGTTACCTTATCACCGTCACAGTCAACAATTGAGCCACCTGTGCTGAAGCAGGTATATCCTGAAACCAACCTGTTGGTGGCCCTTGATGATGGGTTTACCACCCCTGCTCTAAATCATCTACGGAGATGTCACCCTCCAAGTAAGGATGATGATTTTAGGCTCAGGGAGTCTAAAAATGACACTGCATGGTCCAAACCCCAGTATCAGCTCCTCGTGACCTTGGGTATGTCACATTATCCCCCTGTGCTTCAAGCACCAACATTAAATTGCACGCTCTACAGAGCAGGGACACCATATTGCCTGCAAAATGCTATGCGCAGCGCTGTCAGCGCTATGTAAGAACAACGAGATCAGTGGGCGTCCTGGAACAAAAACAGACACCATTGAAGTCTATGAGGCCGCTGATGCTACAAATCAGTCACACTGGTTCCCAATAAGAGCGTATCCCAGAAAAACAGTGCGAGTTAACGAGTCTTACTTACAACTATCGCTGAGGCTGGGGCCTGAGTCCCTTGTTACGTACTGTCACACGTGGCCTCAGCAGAGGATCACTTCACACTGTACACACACTGTACACATGTGCTGTACCACACAATCCCCAAGCAGCGCTGTGTGGGTGTGTGTCAGTGGTGTAGTAGCCACCCAAATCCTGGGTATGCCGGCTTATGATGGTGCCCGCACAAACTGTGGGAGCTCGTGTTGTACTGAAGCTCTTGCAGGCCTATTCTTCAAAAAGGTGCTTTGGTACCACTGTGTCTTTATAGCCATTGAGGGGCACCTCCAGCGGCACGTGGTCTCTTTTCCACTCTGGAACTGTAGCTCTCAGTCACCATGTGCACACGTGCACTCTGTCTGCAGATCTCGAACGCAGTCCATGCAGATCTAATCTACTGTCATGGCTGCCCCTTCTTAGCTCCTCTCCCCCTTAGTCCCTCCTTCACCAGCCTTTCTACTGGCTCATCATGGTCACATCTCCATTGGGGAGGAACCTGCTAGGGGGCAGTGTGCATGTGTTGCATGCCATATACAGGGGGTTACATCTCTATAAAATGTTTTACCCGTAAGTAATATTGAAGTAATAATCCCCTCAGAACAGGGCATTACTGGGCCAATAATGCTCTGGCTGAAAGAGTTGAGGGCCCGAGGGAGGCATCAATTACAGTAATAGTGCTGCAGGTGGAAGGCACAACCTCAATATCAGGCCTGCCCAACTTATAAAGTGAAACGGGTCTGCAGGGGAAACAGAAGAATTTTCAGGGGAGAAGATGGAGATCGCCGCACAAGCCGCCAGACCCCGCGGGCCGTATGTTGTGCAGGCCTGCTCTATATTAACGTACAATTGGTTAACTGAGGAAGAAGTGCATAGACAGCTTGATAAAATTTAAGTAAACACCTGGCCCTGATGACATGCACCCAAGGGTTTTTAAGGAGTTAAGTTCAGTAATAGCCAAACCATTACGTTTAATATTCAAGGACTCCATTTCCACAGGCTCAGTACCACAAGATTGGCGTACAGCAGATGTGGTGCCTATATTTAAAAAGGGAGCTAGATCACAACCGGGGAATTACAGACCTGTAAGCCTGATATCAATAGTGGGGAAGCTACTTGAAGGTTTAGTACGGGAAAATATTCAGGAATACCTAATGGAAAACAAAATTATTACTAATAGGCTGCATGGATTTATGAAGGCTAGATCATGCCAAACTAACCTTATTTGTTTCTTTGAGAAGGTAACTAGGAATTTAGACCATAGTAATGCAGTTGGTGTGGTCTACTTAGATTTTGCAAAGGATTTTGATACGGTTCCACACAAGAGGTTAGTGTACAAAATAAAGCAAATTGGACTTTGGACCTGGATTGAAAACTGGTTGAAGGATAGACAACAGGGAGTTGTAATAAATGGAACTTTTTCAGGTTGGGCTAAAGTCGTGAGTGGAGTACCTCAGGGATCGGTACTAGGACCCCTGCATTTTAACTTGTTTATTAATGACCTTCAGGTTGGCATAGAGAGCAAAGTCTCCATCTTTGCTGATGACACTACATTATGTAAGTTAGTAGAATCAGAGCAGGATGTCATTTCTATCCAGAAGGACTAGGATAGACTGGAGACTTGGGCAGGTAAATGGCAGATGAGGTGATCCAGATTTATACATATAAATGTAAGGTTATGCATTTGGGAAACAAGAATAAACAGGCAACTTACTGTAACAAAGTATATAAAATTGAAAGTGCGCACTAGTAAAAATGTGACTCATAGGTAAATACCCAAAATCCAAAATAGTGAACCAACAGTGAGTATGAATATAAAATACAAAACCGTGGTAAGTGACTAGGTAGGCGTCTGCAGCTGGAACTAATAGAGTGACTCACACTCTAAGCACTACAGAAACAAAACAAAAGAACAGCGCAAAAATGCACATAGTGAAGTACATAAAAATAGATTTATATCAATAAAAGGCAAGTAATCTGCGTACATCAGATAAGTAGGATAAAAGCATTGACTGTGATAAACACAGAGGTTACCAATCGGCAAGTAGAGGTGATGGTAGCAAGGAATCAACACAGCTCATCAGAGGCAGCAGCTTCTCCCAATCCTGGTATCAGAGATCCGTCTTTGTACTGGCGCCTCCCTCCTCGAGATGGAATCACACAGATTGGGTGTGAATCGGGAGATGATGGATTGAAAGTCCTTGTAATATTAGAGTCATCAAGTCATGGAGGCTCACTCGAGATGTCCGTGTAAGGTAACAATCTGTAGACCACAGCGCAGTGCGGGACTCCGGCAGAGGTTTGTGTACGATGCACCAGTCCGTGACGTCACTGCTGGTCGCGCAGTCTCCTCCACGGAGCGTCGCATATACAGAGCGTCAGGTTCAGTGCAGAGATACACTAGATGTACACCGGAGGATCACAGGCTAAGAATGATAGGTCAAAGAGTGACAGTCCAACGCGTTTCGTTGCAACAAGGCTACTTCATCAGGGATAGTCACTCAGTAATACACCGGATGTTAAATACCCCACGGAGCTTGTGCATTGGTCAGGGAAAAAAACAAACATGACCAATCACACGGGCAGCTGGGGCAATCACATCAGGGGAAGCATAATCAACAATTAAAACATACATTACTCACAAAAGCAAATATATTTCTAATACAGAGTTTATACATGATCAATAACATTAGTCAATAGACATTAGTACAATAATTAGACGAAGCTAATAAAATAAATCTGAAACAATATAAATCTGAAACGATATAGAGGTCATGATTAGAAGCAATACATAACAAAGCTTAGTACAGGGCCCACACATCGATATCCTCATTTAGCCCCTTTGGTGACATAGTGTCTAACCTATGAATCCAGAAGGATTCTTGGGTAGAAAGGGTTTTAACCCTATCGCCCCCACGTCTATGGCATGGAATGTGTTGAATACCTTTAAAGGTGAGGAATGATGGATCTTTATTATGAAATTGGGAGAAATGGCGAGAGACACTATGTTTAGTAAAACCGCTTTTGATATTGCGGATATGCTCCTGTATACGTACCTTCAATATGCATTTTGTCCTACCAACATATTGAAAGCCGCAGGAGCACTCAAGAAGATACACTATGTGAGATGAAGTACACAAAATAAAATCTTCAATTACAAAGACTTCTTTGGTAACATTGGAAGTAACATGTTTTTTTTATCAGAGTGGAGCATCTACCACAGGCCTTATTACCCTCTGGTTTAGAAGTTAACCATCCTTGGTTTGTAGTTCGATCCAACTCTTGTCCAATGTCACTAGGTGCCAAAATATTTGAAAGATTTTTCGCTCTTCTATAAATAAAACGTGGTTTCTTAACAAGTTTAGTCCCCAGAATCGGGTCATTACAGAGAATACTCCAATGTTTTGAGATAATATTTTCTATATTTTTCTTTGCTGAATTGTAGTTTGTAATAAATGCTACATTAATCGTTTGGTTATCTATTATTGGTTTCTTCTTAATACTGGGAACAAGTAGTGTGTCACGATTCATAAGTCTTACTCTTGTTAATTCTTTAGCTAATAAGCCCTTAGAATAACCTCTATCGGTAAACTTTGTATACTTCATCTCACATAGTGTATCTTCTTGAGTGCTCCTGCGGCTATCAATATGTTGGTAGGACAAAATGCATATTGAAGGTACGTATACAGGAGCATATCCGCAATATCAAAAGCGGTTTTACTAAACATAGTGTCTCTCGCCATTTCTCCCAATTTCATAATAAAGATCCATCATTCCTCACCTTTAAAGGTATTCAACACATTCCATGCCATAGATGTGGGGGCGATAGGGTTAAAACCCTTTCTACCCAAGAATCCTTCTGGATTCATAGGTTAGACACTATGTCACCAAAGGGGCTAAATGAGGATATCGATGTGTGGGCCCTGTACTAAGTTTTGTTATGTATTGCTTCTAATCATGACCTCTATATCGTTTCAGATTTATATTGTTTCAGATTTATTTTATTAGCTTCGTCTAATTATTGTACTAATGTCTGTTGACTAATGTTATTGATCATGTATAAACTCTGTATTAGAAATATATTTGCTTTTGTGAGTAATGTATGTTTTAATTGTTGATTATGCTTCCCCTGATGTGATTGCCCCAGCTGCCCGTGTGATTGGTCATGTTTGTTTTTTTCCCTGACCAATGCACGAGCTCCGTGGGGTATTTAACATCCGGTGTATTACTGAGTGACTATCCCTGAGGAAGTAGCCTTGTTGCTACGAAACGCGTTGGACTGTCACTCTTTGACCTATCATTCTTATCCTGTGATCCTCCGGTGTACATCTAGTGTATCTCTGCACTGAACCTGACGCTCTGTATATGCGACGCTCCGTGGAGGAGACTGCGCGACCAGCAGTGACGTCACGGACTGGTGCATCGTACACAAACCTCTGCCGGAGTCCCGCACTGCGCTGTGGTCTACAGATTGTTACCTTACACGGACATCTCGAGTGAGCCTCCATGAGTTGATGACTCTAATATTGCAAGGACTTTCAATCCATCACCAATCTGTGTGATTCCATCTCGAGGGGGGAGGCGCCAGTACAAAGACTGATCTCTGATACCAGGATTGGGAGAAGCTGCTGCCTCTGATGAGCTGTGTTGATTCCTTGCTACCATCACCTCTACTTGCCGATTGGTAACCTCTGTGTTTATCACAGTCAATGCTTTTATCCTACTTATCTGATGTACGCAGATTACTTACCTTTTATTGATATAAATCTATTTTTATGTACTTCACTATGTGCGTTTTTGCGCTGTTCTTTTGTTTTTTTTCTCTAGAATTTACTGTAACTCTGTGCTCACAACAAACAAAGCGGGACCCCGGTACTGAGCTGGGAATGAGTATAAACGCCACCCACGGCCACGGGGCATGTCTGGAGAGTGGTGGTCAGGCAGCCGGGTCGGGATGGAGAGTGTAGTCTTGATACTGGTCGAGGTCAGAGGTAGGAGCCGGTAGAATGGTCTGAGTCCGATAGCCGTGGTCAGGGGTTGGAGCCAGTAGAAACATAGAAGTCCGTAAGCCATGGTTAGGATTGGAGAGATGCGGAAGGTCAGAGGAAAGCTGGGGCCGGTAAGCCAGAAGTGCGGAGTCCAAGGGTCAAGCTGGGTCGGTACACAGGAGATCAATCTGAAAGCAAGGCGAAGGTACACGGAGCAAGGCAAGGCAAGGAACCAGGAAGTGGGAGAACAAGCGCTACTAGGAACTACGCTCAGCCAAAGAGCGGAGGGGAGGAGTAGAGGTGCGACCTCAGCGGAAGCAGGGATAGGATTGGTGCAGGAGACAGGTTGGCATGATGAGGGTAGTTGACGCGCAGCTGGGGAGCGGTGCACACGCATCACGTGTGCGCCGTGCGACGCTGAAAGTGCGCTGTAAGCGGGGGGCGGGGGGGAGGGGAAGGGGGGGCAGAGCCAGACTCCGCGATATCAACAAAGCTCCTCCGGGAGCGCATGCTGTAGAGACAGCAGGGTTGCTCGAAGCAGCAGGTAAGGAGGGAGTGCACTGCGGGGACGCACTCCCACATTTCTTACACTTACAATTAAATGGGGATTAATTGGGCGAATCCTTGATGGAGAAGCATTTAGGAGTGCTTGCAGACAGCAGGCTTAGCAATAGTGCCCAATGTCACGCAGTAGCTGCAAAGTCAAACAATATCTTATCTTGCATCAAACGGGCAATGGATGGAAGGGAAGTAAACATTATTATGCCCCTTTTATACAGCATTACTAAGACCTCACCTTGAATATGGAGTACAATTTTGTGCACCACTCCATAGAAAATACATTATGGAACTAGAGAAAGTGCAGAGAAGAGCCACCAAATTAATAAAGGGGATGGATAATCTGATTTATGAGGAGAGGCAAGCTAAATTATTAATTTATTTTCCCCTTATCAGATATCATTAGATGATATTTCACTGGGGGGTTTTGTTTGCTTTTCCCTTGATCAATATACTGTAAGTACAAATATAGGATAAAGTATCTGTTGTCTAAATTTACCATAGGTTGAACCTGATGGACGTATGTCTTTTTTCAACCAAATCTACTATGGAATTATGGAACATTAAAATGAGTGACAGCTGAAGTCTTGAATTTACTTAAACTGGAGGCAGTTTTTAGAGTCTCTGATAGGTTGTTCCAGACGTGAGGTGCACGGTAACAGAAGAAGGAGTGACCGGATTCCTTGTTGAACCTTGTGTAAGGATTGTGCTTGATCTGTGCTGGGTTTTCACTACGGTCCAGGTTTTCTGCCTCTCCTTCCCTTTCTGCTCTCTGTGGCCATTTTGGGTACTGGCAACCTGCTATTTAAGGCCGCGTTTAGAGTGCCGGCGACACGACGTCGCCCAAAAACAAATGCATTGTCGCCGCCACGTGCGCTTATAGTAAGTGCGAAGGCGACGGGGCGACGTGGGGACATGATTTTGGTAGTCGTAATTATTTGATTTTTCGGGGGCTGTCACCTCATGTGACTGCCCGTGAACCAATCAGGAGCCTGGTCGTCCGCAACGCCGCCGCATAGTGAAATACAACGTTTGCTTGCGGCGACGATGATGGGTGACATCAAGCATCGCTTAACCATCGCGGGCACTATAGGTACGGCCTAAGGCTGCAGTTACCATAGGGAGTCGCCAAGCAAAGTTCTGTGTGTTTGCAGCTCCTGTCGGTCTTTGCAGTTACGCCTTATCCTCTTGCCGGTTTTGAATTCCTGTTGCTGACCCCAGACCGTGACCCCGACCTCGCTGCCTTTCACCTGCCCTAACCTCCGCTTGTCTCCTCGACTTTGCACCTCTGCCGCCAGCCCTGACCTCTGCCTGTCCCCTGGATTTTGCAACTCCGACCCCAGCTCTGACCCCTGCTTTCATACCGACTTCGGACACTCTTACAGGACTCTGTCCCTGGGTTGTGGTCGGTTTATTTGCTTACCTACCTCAGCCCTGCGTGTCCGCCTCCTGATTTGAGACGAGCACCGTCACACCTTGGGACAATGAAAAGTCTTTTGGAGTCAGATCTCAGGTGATGAGTCCTGCGTGTGGTATTGGTGAGGAGCTTTTTCAGATAGGCAGGTAGCTTACCCAGAAACTATTTGACAGCAAGACAGGAAAAATGTACTTTGCATCTGGACTCCAGTGATGGCCAATCCTAGTTCTAGGAGCATTTTGCAGTGATGTGTGTTGTAGTTACATTGTAGGACAAAGCGGCATTTTGAGTTGTAGAGGGCGTCTAGTTTTCTAAGCTGAATTTGGGGTGATGTACCATATACTATGTCTCCATAGTCTATATTTGACATTAGCATCTGTTGTGCAATATGCTTTCTGATCAGCGGGCTTAGAGAGTATTTGTTCCTATAAAGTACACTTAGTTTGGTATAGGTTATGGATGTCAAGGTATCAATGTGCAACCCAAATGTTAAATGGGAGTCAAGCCATGTGCCCAGATATTTAAAACTAGTGACATTAGGTAGAATGGTTTTAGAGTTGGTCTATAGGTCTATCGTTGGTAGCTTCAGAATATTAGCCTTAGTCGCAAATACCATTGTTACAGTTTTGTCAGTGTTTTAAAAACAGTTTGTTTTTGGAAATGCAGTATTCAAGTCTTGACAAAACAAATTAAAGTACGTGTCCAAGGTCAGAGAGGCCAGGGCTGTGTGCATATAAGATTGTGTAATCCACATACATGTGTATTGAAGCTCCCTTACAAACTGCAGGTAGATCATTAATGAACACTGAAAAAAGTAGGGGCCCCAGAACAGAGCCTTGCGTGACCCCACCGGTGACATCCAAGGGGTTGGAGTTAGAGCCCGAGATAGACACATGGGATCTACCTGATAGGTAGGAATGCAACCAGTTTAAAGCATGTTTCCCTATTCCAGAGCACTACAGCTTGTTTAACTAAATGACATGATCCACAGCATCAAAAGCCTTTGCAAAATCCAGGTATATTACACCAGTGAGTTGTCCCAGTTCCATTCCACATTGGATCTCATTACAAACTTTTAAGAGAGCAGTTACCGTGGAGTGGTTGGGGCAAAAGTCAGATTGGAATTGGCTAAGGAAATTTGTCTTGGTATAGTAATCACTTAGGGCCTCATGCACTAAACTTTGATTAAAAAAAATCGCCATTGTTTTGAAATCGATGCTTTTGATAGCGTTGCAATCACAGTATGCAGAAAGACCCGAATACCAGTGATAGCAACATTTGCAAAACTGGCGAGTAGCCGGCAACGAGATGATCGCCCCTCTGAAAAGGGCTCACCCGGCGAGTTCAATCTCACTGCGCAAACCTCGCCCGAAATCAAAGTTTTTTTAATTTAAATTGTATTACTTGTGTAGATGAGCAAGGGTCTCCGGAGCAGAACCGTGTTGATTTGAGGTCCGGGGACCCCCTGCTTCCCGAGATACAGGCCTCGTTATGGGGTACCGGTATCTCCTATGCATGTAAATGTCCCGCGTCACGTGACGGTGGGATTTAAATGCATATGAGATACCGGCACCCCATAACGGGGCCTGTATTTCGGGAAGCAGGGGGTCCCCGGACCTCAAATCAACAAGGTTCTGCTCCGGAGACCCCCTGCTCATCTACACTAGTATTAAAATTTATATTAAAATATGTAATAACCACCAATACACAACCCACCCCCTGTGCCCCCCACATATAACCATTATTTATTTATTTATTTATTTTAACACAGGATTTATAACAGAGGCCGACAGGTGTCCCCGGGTCATCCCCGCGGGTGTCTGGGGATCCCTGGGTCATCCGTGGGTGTCTGGGGGTTCTTGGGTAGTTCCCATGGGTGTCTGGGGGCCCTCGGGTGGTTCCCACGGGTGTCTGGGGGCCCTCGGGTAGTTCCCACGGGTGTCTGGCGGGGCCCAATCGGGTGGTTCCCACGGGTGTCTGGGGGCCCTCGGGTGGTTCCCACAGGTGTCTGGGGGCCCTCGGGTGGTTCCCATGGGTGTCTGGAGGCCCTCAGGTGGTTTCCACGGGTATCTGGGGGCCCTAGGGTGGTTTAGTGGGCGTCTGGGGGGCCTCGGGTGGTTCCGTGGGCATCCGGGGGTCCTCGGGTGGTCCCTGTGGGTGTCCAGGGGTCCTCAGGTGGTCCCCGCGGATCCCCGCTGGCCTCCAGTACCAACCCTGTTGTAAAATAAATAAAGATGGCATACACTTCAATAAATACACCTCCCCCCCCCACAAACACATAATACAGTACAGTAATGGGCAAAATAACTATTATCCAGATATGGATGTAGCCATACCTGGGTTTGGCTACTATTCTGCCCTAGGGTTGGCAATAAACCCTGGTACTATCAGGTTGCCAGTAGTTGGTATGGGGTTTTCCCCCTTCCTATCGTACTGCACTTGAGTGACAGCAGGGGGTGGTACATCTTGTTGTAGCTGGGACAACGGGGGGCCCACCTTCTGGTTGTACTTGAGGGCAGGACCACCCTAAAGTTACGGTTGTTCCTTCCCCTCTGACGAAGGCAGGTCACACAACTGGCAGCCTGAGATTGGGGCCTACCCATGTGCTCTTCCCTCCGGGGAGAGTGAGTGTAGACCATACCTCTACCTCCGCTAGGGAGGTGGTGAAGAGCTAGGACAGCTTTGGGTGCCCTTGGCCTGTTGTGGCGTTCCAGGGACCATCATCCGGTGAATCCTCAGAGACTGTACAAGGCAGATCCTGCCTTGTTCCTGTTACTACAGAGTATAGTAATAAACCTGTTCCTGTTTGCAATATACCTCCTGCTGGTGCGTGACCTTACTGGGGGGAGAGGTAATAAGCTCCACTGTGGAAGAACACCTTCAATTCCTGGAGTCCACGGCAGATGGAGGCGCTGCACTGCTAAAGAGATATGTGGGGTATGAACCCCAGAAGCCTGTTCTTGTTTCCCCACTACCATCGGCGGATGACTCAGCCCTCCTGTTGTCAACTGGTATATGCACCACACACCCTGTAATGGCCCCTATCTGCGATTGGGTGGAGGAAACACCGTTACATGGATAATAGCTCATTTGCCCATTATAAAATCAAACATTAGGCATTCTACTTACCCCTGCCATCATGGAGGGCATCCTCGTCAGCATACTGCAGGGCCATGTCCTCCGATGCCAGCAAGAATACATACAAAAATACAAACTAATGGCCCCTAACCCCTTAATCACCTTAGCGGTTAATAACCGCTATAGTAATTAAGGGGTTAACCCACCCTCCACCGCAACCCACCCAGGAGGCCTAACCACCCTACTCAGGCAACTATCCCCACATTCATTGGTACAGTGGGTACATCATGCCCATATAATATGGGCATGATTTAACACTATGCCAGTCAATGGTCAACCTACAAAAAAATCAATCACCAACAATATCAAATGCAATCCAAACAATCACCAAATAAACAAAAATAAACAAGTAAACACAACAAAATTACCACCAATCAATTAATCAAATAAGAAATTAACACCAGAATTAACTATTCCAACAGCAAAACAAAACTATCAATAACAAAACACCAAAAACAAAACCACTATTAAAATGCAAACATCAAAGAAAACCCAGAAATACGCAATTAAAAACACCACCAGAAATGCAATAATACAACATGAAAACACAAAATACATAGCATACAAATTATTATTTTTTTTAGCCAAAATACATATAAAACACATAAAAGCAACCATTTGCAAAACAACCATTGATTCTTACTGTGTACCGTAAACGGGCATACATAAATATATAAGCAATAAATGTGAAATAAACCTATAAAAAAAAAAAAAATAACATACATTCAAATTTTTTTTTTACCTTTTAGATGTCTTCACCCTCCGATTCCCGTGTTCTCTGCAAGCTCTCAAACCAATCCACAATCCCAAACAGCAATGGCCCACAGGTAAAATCCAAAGTCCCTTTCTTCTTTCTTTATCTTCATCTGTTAATTGTAATCCATTTGAGTGTATTCTATCTTCTTCTGTATCTTCTTCTTCTTCTGTATTTTCATCCATCGTCATCTGTAACGCCCTTGTAATCCTATTGGAGGAGGAGGTCTTTACTCCTCCGCTTCTTGCCGTCAAATGAGGCTGCACAGGCTTTTATAGGCCTGTGACATCACATTTGATTGCATATGGCTCCCACGCCATCTGATTGGCTGTGAAAACCATGTGCCTCTTCTTTTTTTTTTTTTTTTTTTTTAATGTGACGTCATGTAAAGGGAGTGAAGCCAGCCAATCAGAATGGCTGTGCTTCCTTTTTCTTTAACATGACGTCACAAAATCCAACATGGCTTCCGTCACATGGTACTTCAGTCAATCAGATTGTGAGAACTATGGGGGCTATGCACTAAGCTCAATGGCTTTGCGTTCTGATTTGGCAAAAAAAGCAGGTTCGTTAAAAAGTGAGGCCGGGGACGCGATTCACTAAGGCCTTGAGCCCATTTTTTAACGTACCTGCTCAAAATAGCTCAGAACAGCCACAGCGTACGTGTTGCTTTTTTTCTCCCTGCTAGCGTTCTTAACCTTTACGTACGCTAGCTGATAGAAAAAAAAAGCCGCATGTAACATTTGTATGGAGATTTGCCATCTCCATGCAAGGCTGTTACAGGCGATTGTACACTAAATAAATATATTTGAATAATAGTGTACATGAGCAGGGAGTCTCAGGACCTGAACCGAATTGGTTTCAGGTCCGAGGACCCCCGACTTCAGGAGTTACAGGCCCCGTTATGGGGTGCCGGTATCCCCTGCAGTTTAAAGCTCCCGCGTCACGTGACCGGGACATTTAAATTCTCAGGGGATACCAGCACCCCATAAAGGGGCCTATATCTCCTGAAGTAGGGGGTCCCCGAGGCTGAAACCAATGCGGTTCAGCTCAGGAGACCCCCTGCACATCTACACTAGTATTAAAACACACATAACAATAAATAATAATTCATTACCGTAGCGGCTATCTGCTATGGTAATGAAGCTGCTTTAATGTATTTTTAATAATAGTGTGCAGGTGCAGGGGGTCCCCTGAGCTGAACCGCATTGGTTTCTGCCTCAGAGACCCCCTGCTTCCCGAGTTACAGGCCCCGGTATGGGGCATCGGGTGCCAGTGTCGCCGGCATCTTTATAGCGTCCAAGATGTGACGTGGGCTCTATAAAGATGGCGTCCACACTGGCACCGATGCCCCAAACCGGGGCCTGTAACTCGGGAAGCAGGGGGTCTCTGAGGCAGAAATCAATGCGGTTCAGCTCAGGGGACCCCCTGCTCCCGCACACTATTATTAAAATTTACATTAATGCAGCTTCATTACCTTAGCGGATAGCCGCTAAGGCAATGAAGGGGTGAAGGCACATTAGCATGTTTATTGGGGACAATTGCCCCCAATAAACAACACACATCCCCCCCCGCCCCCTAACACATACAGTACTGTAATGGGCAAAATTACTATTATCCACATATGGATAATAATGCATTTGCCCATTTTAAATACATATAAATTACAATAAATACAGTCAATATATATGACACTCCGATTTGAGGTGCAAGGGGGGAAAGTGATGTGAAGTGCAAGGGGGGAGAGTGATGTGAGGTGCAGGGGGGAGAGTGATGTGATGTGAGGTGCAAGGGGGGAGAGTGATGTGAGGTGCAAGGGGGAGAGTGATGTGAGGTGCAGGGGGGAGAGTGATATGAGGTACAAGGGGGGAGAGCGATGTGAGGTGCAAGGGGGGATAGCGATGTGAGGTGCAAGGGGGGAGAGCGATGTGAGGTGCAAGGGGGGAGAGGGATGTGAGGTGCAGGGGGGTGTGATGTGTGTGCTGTGCAGAGGGGTATTGTGTGTTTGATGTGGAGGGGGAGTATTATGTGTGTGGGTGAGGGGGAGAGATGGGGGTATGAGAGATAGATGGGGAGTATCGCAAAGGTTGATAGTGAGGGGTTCTGGGGGAGATATGAGGATGATGATGAAGGGTGCTGGAGGAGAGATGATGATGATGATGATGATGATGATGATGATGATGATGATTTTACCCGTGCGGCCCAATTTTTTTTTCCTTGGAGCAGTTCGGCCCTTCTCACTTTACGAGTTGTGCAGGCCTGGTGTATGTTAATGCGGGTTATGCCTGTATATTTTGAACCAAAAGAAATAGTAAAAAAGTGTGCAAGGGAGACAGAATTAAAGTGACTGAGAGAGAGAGAGACAGTGAAACAGATATAAAAGTCGAGAGAAAGAAAGCATTAAAGACACTGAAAGACACTGAGAAAAGGAAGAAAAGTTTGAAAATAAGAAAAGTATAGAATACATAGATGAATAGATAGGTACTGTAGAAAAAATAATTAGCCAAAGAGTTGGTTAGGGATATAAATCACTAGCAAGGTATATGGGTATATAAAACAGGTAGGTATGAAATATACATAGACAGGCCGATAAAATAAGACTAAAGTTAGGTTGATATACAAGTACATAGATAACTAAGTGAACAGGCACTTAAAAAGGTACACACAGAGATAGAATAGGTACATTGGAAAATAGAGTAAATGGATAGTCAGTTAAGTGGGAAATCATATAGGTGGCTAGAATAGGAACAAAAACGCTGGGAAAGGGGATTAGTGGATAGGCCTTTAGATTTAGAGAGGAATAGCAGTAAGTAAGGTACACTTATATTTAACTAGATGAAGGGACACCCTACACTGGATAATTAGATAGTAAGAGAAATCAGGGAGTAGGAAAGCATGAAAGAGATATAGCGAGTGTTTTAAGTCTGAGAGGCCAGGTCAAGTGTGAAAACAATCAATGAGTGAATTAAATCAGAACCAATTATATTTATTTCATAAAATACAGAGTGCACTCAACACTGGACAGACCAGAAACCCCTTAGTAATAGAGGATGGTCACATCATTAGACTATAGACATAGAGTTAAACACAACAGGAATATAATCTGACTCAACAGAGAGTAGAGGAAACTGACTGTGTCAGAGCAGGACCAGGAGTTGCGACAGACATCCCGTGCCAGAGATGCAGACGGGGAATCCACAGGAAGAATGCTTCATCCTAAGGGCAGACCGAATCCCTGGCTACTCAAGCTATGCAATGATTCGGAGAGGGTCAGGCACCAATCAGGAGAGCTAAGTGGGGACACTGCATATATCCACACAACATAGTACTGTCACATTCAAATATAATTCTAACAGATGTAGACTGGTGGTGAGGCTGCCCTGAATAATCATACAACTCAAAAATAGGAAGTCACACATGTTTTCCAGATAGAACTACAAAAATACTAAATCCCGGCAAGGTGAACACAGTGACACAAAGCAATTACAAAAGTGACAGAAATGTTGGCCTGCTTTGACAAAGAATATATAGACTATAAAATAGAAGGGAATTGTCTAACGGGAATAAAGCCATTTGGTCAATATCATTTGATCTCTTACTAATACACAGAACTAGCGTGCTAGGGGTTAACATCTACGATTGCTTGCTATGTGTTTCTTTAGCCCCACACTCTGGATTGTTTCCTGCTCTGGACAAAGGACTTTCAGAGCCCTGCTGAATTAATTGAAAACCCCTTCAGTCTACATCTGCATTGCTCCAAAGGCGTACAGCCTTTGACAGCAGCCAAAGGGTGTCAGCAGTTTGCTGCCGTTTACTAATGTTTGTTAATGTTACAAATGCTCTGTTACAATCCGAAAGACAGCAACCTTCTCATCCCCTGTACCCTATGTTTCAACTTAGCCATCCTTATAAATTGTAAGAAACTTGGGGCAGGGCATATTCTAACACAACACATTACAGGCCTATCCTACCTTTTCTAACACAATTTTAACCTTGTCTGTAACTGTTACAGTACATACGCCCATAATCATATATTATCTCTAACTATCCATGAAATGTCTGTAAAGTGAATGTATTACCACTGTTCATTTTATGCAACCATGTATTGTCATAACTCTGTGCCCAGGACATACTTGTTAACTATCAATGTATTACTTCCTGGTACCCTGAAGTCGACCATATCCTACACATTTCTCTGGTGTATTCAATCATATCAGCAACGTATTTTTCTCTGTTTGCCTAATGATGACATCATAGTTACTATACAAACTATTCTCGTAGCTCTGAAGTGTGACACACCGCTTCTAAATTACCCTTTAGAAGCAGATTGGCATGCTTTGCTATTCTGTAAGCCCTTCTCGCATGTCCAATCAATGTCTAAAAGGCTTTCTTAGAAGTGGTTTCACTCTAGCACTGTCAAAGAAATTGGTTAGGCAAAAAAGCCTCCAACTCGCATTTGTTTTTACAAAAACGGCAATTCTCGTTGCTCCGTTATACAAACAGCTTCTAAAAATTCGCCTTTTTTTCCACTCCACCATTGGTTTTGCGAGTTACATCCAGAGCCTGAAATATTTTATTTATTTATAAAATATTTTACCAGGAAGTAATACATTGAGAGTTACCTCACGTTTTCAAGTATGTGTTTGGCAGAGAGAGCAGAACCCATAAGACCGACTGGGGATGGAGATAGCACCACTATAGGTCATTCCGCTGCTAAAGAAAGTACAATCCAGGCAGGTTTGGCGATTTGCAATAGAGAATAGGTTTTTTTTTCTTCTTACATTTCATTCCGCTACTTCTGAACATGCCAACCCGTGTGATTTGGCAATGACAACTTCAGAGCTACGAGAATAGGCCCCGAAGAACAGAGCTGGGAGGACTGACCGTTTTATCAACAAAAGAAATTAGATATAGAATGCAAACTCCCACATTCCCGCAAAGTATTGGTTTCCCATAGAAATGTTAAAAGTAAAAAAAGAAATACTTATATTTTTCCAATGTATTTTAAAGTTGTCAATCGGCTCCATGTAACCTATAAAACATGCCACTGTTATTAGCCACTTTCTTCCTAGGAGGGAGTCGGACTGCTCTCTAAAGTACCTCCAATATTGTACTTCGCTCTGGAAAATGTTGGCGCCATACAAGTAAAAAGATATGTAATGGATGGTGGCAAGATACCCCTCAAACCCAAGTGTCAATATGTATGGAAAACCTGGTGCATGGGGAAAATATAGGTATCAAGATACAGAGAAAGTGACAAGGTCACAGCAGTTCCCTTTTCACATTGCACTCAAGGTAGAAGAAATAGTGATGTACATAAAGATATAGTATCCACCAAAGGCACTAATGTCACATAAAGAGTATAAATATGTACATAAGGATACAATATAATAAAACGATAGTAATAATATTAAAGTAATGGCACTTTATGTGCCATTGAAAAAGTAGTGGGCCTGTGCTTGATTGCAATGTACACAATCCTGTTAATTAAATTTAAAAAAATAAAAAACGAATGGAATCCTTGGCATCAGTTTGCACTAGCCTGGTACAGTTTAATCAGCTATGATGAGTAATAGAACAAAAATGATACGTAGACGCTGTTTATTATAGAGCGTAGAAGGCAGTTTCCTCCCACTCAAGCTATTATTATGAAAAGCAAATTCTTAGAAATCCATCATATGGCTGTAAAGCATTCTAATTAGATTAGGAGAGAATGGTTCTTCATTACCATAATGACACTTAAATAGAACAGAATATTGAATGCCAAGCTAAGACTTGCACTGTATCTTCATACTATATAAGGAGAACAGGAAACAGCAATCACTAATACACAGAGAGGCCTGCACTAAAGGACTTCAGTCTGTGATGTCATCAATTTAACACATCTTTGGTACTTCTAAGACTTTCTTTACCTTGCTATGATACTTTGGACTCATAGTTTGCATGTTTTCAATTACATTTCCGATCCTGCTGCACCGCCTCACAAAATGCATGCAGCTTAAGGCCACAACTACTAACTCTTATGGAAACAGAAATGGACCACATTAGAATCTCTACAGATGTAGCCAACTTTACGGCAACCGTGACGTGCTACAGCGGGCCCTACAGAGGGCAACAGCTGGAGAAGCCATTGTTTTGAATCAACCATTTGTGACAAGAAGGTAGGGCTACCACGTTATTTTACCGACGGGAGCTCACCACTAGTTGCAAAAACGGTGGCTACATCTGTGCAGTATATCTACTTATGGACGAACACTTCTATGTTGTCCTGTTGATAACTATGCACAAAGTTACGCATATTCCTTCAGTAGTCCGAGTGTTTTGCTTTACAAGCTGTGTAATGAAGCCGGTATAAGATCTGAGGAGTCCATGGAAATAGATAGGAAGGTAAAAGTGACACACCTTTAGTAGTCGAAATGTCAAGCTATCTAATTATTTTTGTTTCCCAATCCAATGGCACCCATGGTAAATGGAAAGCTTTTAAAAGTCCTGATCTGTCATTAGAAGTCGTAGGCGAAATATGCAACAACAAAAGTGATAGAGGTTTAAACCGCAAAAAATGGACCGAGAAACCATGAACAAACAGGATCCTTTAATATCTTCAGACACTGTTTGTATATGGTTTCTCTCTTTTTTTCCACCTGACGAAGGATAACCCCGTAATACTGTACTTCTTGCTTCTGTATTCATCACTCTGTGTCGCTGAGTGCCCACCAGGTCCCATTTTCTTATGTAATTCAATATTGTCCGAACAAGCCGTTGGTCCCTTTTTCAGCTGAAAGTCGCAACTGACTTTAATGGAGGTTTTTAAGTCGTAATCAGCCCGATTGGCCACTTTGGACAATGTAGTGAAAGGCCCTAAATGTGGGCAAACATTTGGAGAAGGGAATTCTCTGGCCTGTTGAGTGTACAATATATTCTACAGGGCATACAGAAACAGGGAAGATAAATGTGCAGCGCATCAGGGGGTTGACTGTGTTGTAGAGAAAGTTTGCCTGATTAGACGTCATTACGTAAGTCATCACCATACTGTATAACTTAGGAAATGTTTAGAGTAGAAAATACACTGGAAAACTACACAACTTGTTTTTCTAATCCTTCCTCCTGGAAAAATTATTGCAGCAATAACAGGCTTTAAGTTTTAGGAACCGTGAACAGTTCTTTTGACTTATAATGCTATAACTGTACCCTCAAATATTAAAAAAAATACTGGGTCTGTTTTCATCTTTCTATATATTTTTACTGAGGACATCAGCATATTATCTACTTCAGTCAACTAACATTTGACATGCATATGATTTGTAATACTAGGAGGGAGATATTTTTACCCTAGAATCCCATGGAATGCGTATGAATATGAATAGAGAAGTGTTAAAAACGATTCTTTTTTGCTGTTTCTGGAACACATGTAGCATTTATTAAAAGTATGTTTAGCAGTTTGCATAGCAATGTGATACCTTTTATTGGACAAGCAAGAAAGCTCTTCATAGATGTAGCCTGAAATGTCTTTTCTTTGTGTACTCAACTCTCACAAATCTCTTCTTCTATACTGTACATTGACACTTTTCAACTTTTAAAGCTCAGTACACGCGGAAAAAGATAGGAGGAACTATCTTGGTCCATTACAATATATCACACAGCTGATAAATTCTATATTAAAATGAGTGGTTTGGTGAAAAGATTATCTAGAAATCAATGTTGTTGTTTTTTCTCAATTGTAATTAATATTATCCTTTTTTAAAGAAATAAAAATGTATCGTATTGGATGATGATGATGATGATGATGATGATGATGATGATGATGATGATGATGATGATGATGATGATGATGATGATTTTACCCGTGCGGCTCAATTTTTTTTTCCTTGGAGCAGTTCGGCCCTTCTCACTTTACGAGTTGTGCAGGCCTGGGTTACAGTAATCAAGACGGGGAGAATGAGGGCCTGAGTCAGAGTTTTAGCAGTCGAGCAACAGAGGAAAGGGCGTATCTTTGTTATATTGCGGAGGAAAAAGCGACAGGTTTTAGAAATGTTTTACCCCCCATGCTCGCACCCTCCTTACCTTTTTTGCAGGGGTCTTGTGACGTCGCCGCGTCGCCATGGCAACCGGCGTCAAATGACCCCGCGCCGTCATTTGATGCCTCGTTGCCATGGCTACGCATCACACTGAGCCTCTGAATCCCGGTAAGTGAAGTTGCAGAGGCCTCACACTATTCCCCGACATTTAATTTAAATGCCTTGGGGGAAAGCGCGGGGCCTCTGCAACTGCCGTGCCCCCCATAGAAAAATCTCGAGCCCCCCAGTTTGCGCACCCCTGCCGTAGATACTGTAATACAATGTTTTGAAGTAGTCCAGGCCTTTCTGGCAGCAAAGGGTTAAACTCCAGTCCACGTTACTCTCCTCGCCTCCCCCCCCCCCCCCTTGCTAAACTCGGCCAACTGCAAAAATGGCAAACTGACCCAGTTTCTGGATATTTTGTTGTCCCAACCGGTGCCAAATTAGTGAAAGCCTCGGCAGTATCATTTGTATGTGCTTTGGTAATGAAAGGTGCTATAGAAACACAAGTCATTATTCTGGCTAAATGCCCTAGCTGCCTACTATTGTGCAAACTATACACGTGCTACAGGCTTTCTGCACTCTCAGAAGTCAGGGATGTTGGATTTGTATAGGTAGTGGATTGATAACCCTAGATCTGGATTGTAATAATATGCAAGCACTCAACCAAGTAACACATTTGGAATGATTTTGTCATCATTTAACCTTTACAGTGCCCACGTGACATACCTGGTACGGCATGTGGCCTTGGCCCGACAGAGGCAATTATGACCTAGGAGGTACGTCATGTGCATTTGCTCGTTTTGAGGGGGCAGATCGGGCTGACCACTCCACTCCCGTTTCCGTCGTCCTGGGCCTGGTCATGTGATCCCACTAGGAGCATTCACATGACCAAAGTGCCAGAGGTCTGGCACTGTAAAGGTTAAACCAGCAATCTCCACTTATTTAAAAAGAAAATTAAAAAAATAATAATAATAATAATAAAAAAAAATAAAAAAAATAAAAATATATATATATAATAAGCCAGGGTTCCTCAGAAGCTGTACTGCACTATTTTTACCTCCCAGGGAGCCCCTGGTTCACAAGATATGGATTGCTAGTGATTCCTCTTTCTTCATGAAATCAAAATGGCTTCCAAATCTTGCAGGTCCCATGGGCCAATAGTACATGGATTATGTGGTAAATTGGTGCATCACAGAATAAACTCACATTAAGCATAAGTCCATTCTTCTTAAACTGAATCTAGCATCCAGAAACAACTGTATTATAGCAGAAATGAACACCCCAGGGCGAAATGGGGACCTAGTGGTGCCCACACAGCTACCACAGAATACAGTCCCTAGTGAAACATCACTAACCCATGGGGTATAATAATAAGTCATCCAGCACAAGAAAGGTAATAGCAGAAGGGCTGTTGCCCTTTACCTGACTGTGTGTTCCAGATGAGTAGAATTCCCCAGCGTGCAATCCTCAGAGGTAACGATCAAGGTATGTAGAAAGGAGAAGGAGCACAGCTATCCGCATCACAGGTGCAAAAAAATGAATAAGGGCAACTCCAATTGCGATAAAAATAAGTCTTACTTTATTTAATCAGCTTGGCAATGGGGTAAGTAACACTTATTTTTATCGCAATTGGAGTTGCCCTTATTCATTTTTTGCACCTGTGATACGGATAGCTGTGCTCCTTCTCCTTTCTACATCCCATGGGCCAATAGGAAGCCGCAATGTACAACACTTCCTATTGGATAACTGCAGTAGCCATCTTGAAAAAAGCTCTAATTCTGGAAAAAAAAATGGATATAGAAAATGGGCAACACTCTCCTTACCCCGTTTGCGGTAGGGAAAGGAAGCTCTGATACTAGATCGACCTCATACAAAAGTTCATAAAAACATCGCAAGCTTTAACAAGGCTAAACAAAAAGTGGCCAAGCAGTTGGTAGGATTGCTTCGTTTTTCCACACCCAGTGTTTGTAAGGAAGGAGGCAGGGCAGTGCTTTGGGCACAGTGTCAGAATCGTCATTAACAAAGCTACAGTTTACACAGGGCAGTGTTTTGTATAAGAATAAGGGCATCATGTCATTAGTGTGTTGGGTTATACGTGTATTTAATCTTAACAAGGCTGTCTGATAACGGACGAATCCATTCAGAACTGGAGACTTTTTGGCAACTGGATTGGTTTTGTAATCAGAATAGAAACATGCTGCATTGTACTGACCTTCCAGTTCTGGATATGGAGTGAGTATCAGTCATCAGAAGATCAGAGATCCCACTCACTTTTAGCATGCTTGGACTCCCAGACCTGCACGTCTACCAACTGACTCCCGGCCATCAGTGTGATAATGAGGCCCACCTGAGTTTATATTCCCATTTGCTGGTCTACGAACAACTTTGTTATAAGACCTGAAGGAAGACCAGCCATGATTATTATAACACTGGAGTTAGTTGGTAAATAACGAACATAAACTGAATCACACTTCGAAAAATCTTACATTTTCCATGAAAATAACATTGTTTTCGGCCATGAGTCCCACACCTCATGTTTGGATTCTTGTATCTGGTAATCTTTGTGGTAAAGCTTTGCAAACCTCAGCTTTCCACAGCTTCTTCCACTTATGGTTACCACTTGAATTCCCACTAACCCCTTCAGTGCTGTGGGTCATCTGTGAGATGGTCGTCGTATAGCCCCTTCAGGCTGTGTCATTTGTGTATTATGTTTTTGAATAAACTACTTATTTTGCATTATCATTCATCTGGTCACCAGTTTGTCTATTTTAAAGGAGCAATCCACACTAACTAACCTCTGGGTGTATTTTTTATTTTTCAGGGTTAGAACTGGGAGGTCCTCCAGAGCTGAACCACACTATTTTCAGCAGGTACCATGGTACAAAACCATTGGGTGAGCTGTAGAATCTTACAGATGGAATGGAGCCAGGAGTCTCGCATGACCTTGGTTTATTTGGAATGCTGTCCCTGAAATGATATTTGTTGCCAATTATGGATGGCGTGCGATATGCTACTTATAAGTGCGAATAGGGTTAGTGGAACTTAATCTAATTCTATGTCTTAAGAAGTTGGTTCCAATAACCCTATGGAAAGTGTTATTGTTTGAGATTCAAGTAACAACTGGGACTACTCATTAGTTGTAGATGGAACGTTTTCATGTCAGTATATTCATGGCAACAGGAGAAAAATGGGGAAAAAACTGCGATGCACCCCTAGTAGAAATAATGAGAAGGAGGGTGACTTCAAAAAGTTTAATGGATGAAAACCAATAAGACCGACATTTTTTTGCTCAGTCTGCGCTTTATCAAGGTCCCAAGCTCAGGGACCTTGATAAAGCGCTGCCTGCTTGAAACATGTTGGTCTTATTGCTTTTCATCCATTAAACTTTTTTACTTTTTGAAGTCACCCACCTTCTAATTATTTGTACTGGTGGTGTGTTGCAGTTTTTTTTCTTTCATTTTTCTCCTGTAGCAGCACCATCGCGAACAGCACACCGAAGGACTCCGATCCTGCCCGGATTGATTGAGCAGGACAAAGAGTTATATCTCACTCCACACGGCAACAGTGAGTTACTCGGTGCAGTTTCTATTGAGGAGTTTATGCCAGAGATTTGCTGAATGGATAAGAATATTGGGCGTCATTCATTATGGTTCCTGGATGTTGCGGGCTCTGATTAAGAGTGAGGCCAGGTAGGCGCCATCTTATCATCACTATTCAATACTGGACACCCCCAGGCTGACACCCTCCTATACTGAACATATGATATACAAAATATGGACTTGATCGGTTTCTTCTCATATATACATACAATATGCATGTAGCAGGGAAACCTCGTTAGTCTCTCCTCCTTTGTTTGATAGCTTTTCTGAGCCCCAGTCTCCTATGGACTCTCTACCTATTAATGGCAACAGTCTAAGCCAATCATATACCTTTGTCTCTTTAAGTTCTGTGTTTGAGTCACCTGTTTTGGTGGTACTAGGGTCGGTGAGCTTTGTTAAATGAAGCATTCTGATTGGTCAGTTGAATAGCTTTATTTACATTAGGGTGTCCTGCAAACAAGTCAACTCTCACTGATGTTCTGTGCGTCTCACTGAGAAAAAAAAATCTGGAAGTTTTTATTCTAGATTTCAATGATAGAATTGTTGAAGTCCCTGCTCTGAAGAGCATACCATCTATTTTTGGTACATCCTTGATGAAGCCGGAACAGCGAGACACCTCTTTGGGTTTACATTTACAGAGTACTCGCCCTCCCT
Source organism: Ascaphus truei (assembly GCA_036426205.1). NCBI lineage: Eukaryota > Metazoa > Chordata > Amphibia > Anura > Ascaphidae > Ascaphus > Ascaphus truei. The sequence goes on along the minus strand of CM071569.1, from coordinate 63,560,488 downwards.
GTGCCTCAGAGCAGGGGTGCGCAAACTTTTCAGTCTGCTCCCCCATGCCTGCTCTCCCCCCCTGCCCGCGCCACCCTCCTTACCTTGTCTTCGGCGTCAACTGATGCTGCGGGGTGACGTGACCCTGCAGCGGCATTTGATGCTGCGTCGCCATGGTGACGCGTCACCAGAGACAAGGTAAGGGAAGTTGCAGAGGCCTCACGCAATACCACGACATTTAATTTAAATGCCCTGGGGAAGAGGGCGGGGCCTCTGCAACCACCGCCACCACCCCCCTGAAAAATCTTGTAGGACCCCGAGTTTGCGCACCCCCGCCTCAGAGAAGCGATGGTGTGGTACACACAACCAGTGCTGCTGCCTCCCGTGTGATGTCCGCTGTCTTACCCTGTATTTGCTTACCTGCATGCCATTGCTACTATTGCTAACAGAACTTAATGGACAGGACTTTGAAAGAGGTGGTTCGTATGTAGCTTATGAAATCGGGATTGTTTTTTTATATATGCCGATGATTTTTGCACTGAAGAACTGCCTTATAGGTCTCCCGGTGCATTTATTCATGATAGTTATTATGGGACTATTGTTTTTCACTGGACTGTTGATTATTAACATCTGTGGTCCCATATCTTATTGAGCAGATATATTAATGTAACTGTGTTTCCCCCCCAATCACAGGTAGGGGCCAGTACGGGGTGTGTGGTGCTTATGCCTGCGGGCAACAGGAGGGCTGAGTCGTCCGTGATGACTTGGGGTCACAGGAACAGGCTTCTGGGGTTCATACCCCACATAATACTTAGCAGTGCAGCGCCTCCATCTGCCGTGGGCTCCAGGGATATGGAGGTGATTTCCCACGGTAGAACTTGCACCTCTTCCCCAGTTAGATCACACACCATTCCGGAGGTATATTGCAAACAGGAACGGTTTATTACAACACTTCTGCAGTAACAATTACTCAGCAGTCTTCTGCCGGATACAGTCAGTCAGCTATCACTGAAGATGGTCCCTGGACCATCACTACAGGCCAAAGGTACCCGCAGCCGTCCTAGCTGTTCCCCACCTCCCTAGCGGAGGCAGAGATACAGTATGGGTTCACACTCACTCCTCCCTGCAGGGAAGAGCACATGGGTAGGCCCCAATCTAAGACTCTCAGACGTGTGACCTGCCTTCCTCAGAGGGAAGGAACAACCTCCAACTTGTGGGCGGTCCTGCCCTTAAGTACACCCCCTGCTGTCACTCAAGTGCAGTACCAAAGGTGAAGAGGAAAACCCCATAGCAACTACTGGCAAACCTGTAAATACCAGGGTTTACTGCCAGCCCATTGGGTAGAATAGTAGCCAGGGGTACCCCGCTACATTACTATAAGATCTGGGTTATACAGTGACAACCTTTGTTACACTATCTACACATAGATACTTACTGATACTTTCATAATAATGTGTATTCTATTCTGTCTAGTATACACGCCACTCTGCGTTACTTAAAGTTTTTTTTCTGCGTATCAGTATGAGGTGTAAATACATATTTAGCTCTGCTTGAATCTCTACCATGCTGGTCAGGTTGGGGTTTCCCCCTTTATGGTGTCCTTTTCTAGGATACTGACATTTGGTGCAGCCATCCATATCTCAGGAGAGGGCCTGGGGTTACCCCTCTGTGATTTATAGTTCTCTGTAGGCTCATATTACACAGCCCATTTTTTTTTTTTTTATTCATTAGCAGGTTTATTTTGGCTTGTTTAGCATGTATTCTGCCCATTGGTGTAGGGTCAGTACGCTCTGTGACTTTGTGTTTTTGTAGAACATTATTGTGTTTGTCCCCCTCATTGTTCGCATACTAATAAAAGTGTATTTTGATATTTGTGCACATTTCTGTGAGTGCCCCCCCATGTTGTGGAGTTCTAGGATTCCTTTCCTTAGGGGGTCCCACCCTGTTGAGTTGATTGATTTCATTATATACTCCTGGGCAGCAACGCCTGATTTATTAGACAGAGCTGTTTTTGTGCTTTATGACAGGTAGCAGTGCTTTTTCCACCTTGTTTACTCTTATCATCTATTTTTGGTGCCTGAGGCACAGGGAGATAAAGTGACTTGCTTCAGGTCACGAGGAGAGCGGACAATGGGATTCAAAAAACCTGCATAATTACAGGAAGAATGATCAGGTTAATAAGAATTTTAACCCAGCGAGTGTTAGGACCTGCTACGGTCATGCCTTGAAAGTAGCAGCAGACTTAAGATGCTTTGGCCAAAGGGTTAAACTAAATGACCCTTTTTTCAAGAGAATATATAGTTATTGCAATGTGTATTTTTGTCACATTGGAAGTAGCTTTGGGCATCTTTGTCTGTTTTCTGTTGTATACATTTAGCCACGCCCACTAGCACTCCTTTTGACACTTATATATATGTAGCCCTTTTTGTGAACGCCTACACTAAGGAACTACGGTGTTGCATATACCTGTGGCTTCAGGAGCTCTGAGCCTCCGCTGTTTGGGAGCCTGGGGTCATACCCTTACATATCACGGTGCAGCGCCTCCACTTGCCCAGGATCCCCATGATAGAGATTATACCCTAAGCAAGAACATAACAATAGCATTGTGCAACAGCAACCTTTTATGTATTATGCATAGGAACGACAGATTTGCAGAATATATATATATCAACGTTACACACACACAACGTGGCTCGGCCACACCTTATTAGGGATAATGTCCTGTACACCTGTGGCTCTGCCACTCTCCCTAGAGCCTTCTCGATGAAGCTTTGGTGTCTACGGTTTTAAATAAATCTGAATATCAATTTTTAAATGTTTTGTCTCCCACTATACCAGTATACTATCATCTTCCCAAGATCCACAAGACATCTATCGATCCACCGGGTAGACCGATAATCTCCGGAATTGGGTCTTTAACATCAAATTTGTCACAGTACGTAGACTTTTTTCTACAGAAATATGTGAAAGTACTGCCATCTTATATTAAAGATACTACCGCCGTCTTGAATCTGGTGAAAACAATCAAGTGGCAAGACGGCTATAGATGGGCAACATTTGATGTTCAATCCCTTTATACATGTATTCCCCATGATAAAGGGATTGACGCAATTAAGGAGACTTTATCAAGAGATGATGAACTACACCCACTAAATTGTGAATTTATTATCGATGCCATTAAATTTATTCTGTCACACAACTACTTTCTATTTTTAAATCAGTTTTACTTACAGTTGTGTGGCACAGCCATGGGGACGCGTTTTGCCCCCAGTTATGCTAACATATACATGGGGATATGGGAGGATAACTTTATATGGCACAATAACCCATTTGCGGATAGGGTTATTATATGGCAGAGATATATCGATGATGTCTTGTGCATCTGGGAGGGTGATGAGGATACTCTGGAACTATTTAAGAACTATCTGAATACAAATGATTTTAATTTAAAATTTACTTCAGAAACGAATTCGAACCAGATAGATTTCCTGGACCTTAGTTTGGCATCCAGGACGGGTGAAAACATCAATACTAAAACATTTTTTAAAAAGGTAGACACCAACAGCTTCCTATTATCATCCAGTAATCACAAGAGAACCTGGATTGATAATATACCATTAAGCCAGTTCATGCGCATTAAGCGAAATTGTAGTCTTCAGACGGATTTTGAATCTCAATCAACTTCTCTGTTTGAGAGGTTCATTGAACGAGGCTATGACAAGGCTCTGTTGTTCAATTCTTTGGAGAAGGTAGAAAAGATGGAGAGAGACTCCTTACTGATTCAGAAGAAACAAATAAATAGGGATGAAAGTGACAAACTCAAAGTACCATTTATTACGGAATTTAGTTCAGTAAGTAAGAGCATCCAGAAGATAATCAATAACAACTGGAAAGTTCTATGTAATGATCCAATCCTAGGTCCCTCTCTGCATCCGAAACCAAGCTTTATTTACCGTAGGGCTAAGACTCTGAAACACCATCTGGCACCAAGTGACATTGGTGGTCCAATAAGTACATCATCAGAGACCACCTGGATGCCCAGCAAATCTAACGGTAACTTTAGCTGTGGAAGATGTAAGGCTTGCAAAATGCTGAATACAGAACGTAAAACATTTATTTCAAGCAGCACCAAAGAAAAATTCACCATAAAAGATTGCATATCTTGTAAATCAACATATGTAGTGTACTTGCTACAATGCCCCTGTGGGTATCAATATGTTGGGCGGACGAAAAGATTCCTTAGAGTGAGGATTCTAGAACACGCCAGGAATATCAGAATAGGTTTTGAACAGCATAGCGTATCTAGACATTTTAAATCAAAACATAACAGCGATCCCTCACTTTTAAGCTATTTAGGCATACAAATTGTATCCTCAGGGAGACGTGGTGGAGACAGAGATAAAAAATTATCCAAACAGGAGAGCCTGTGGATTTATAAGTTACAAACTCTGTCCCCACTGGGCCTAAACGAGGAACTTGACGTCTGGTCCCTATTCTGATTTTTAAAGATAGTTTTATATCACCAGTGAACATTAGAGATTTTTTAACATTATATCAGATCTTTTAGATCTTTTATTTCATTTTTAATGATTTCTCTTAATTTGTCTGTGTAATACAAATTCGACCATATCATTTTATCATGTAGCATTAGGTATGAGTGTTTATTTACGTCTTTTTAAATTAGGATGTTACTAATTATTTTTTCTTTATTTTTAGATTTTACATTCTAATACCCTGTCAATCAAATAAAATTGTGTTTTAATGCTATATGTTATGTTGTCACCCCCTATCTCTAGCTGAGAGGCCGCCTGTCTTGACTAAGACCCAGCGCTGAATGGGTTAATTTCCCAGAGGTGTTTTGTGTCGGGTCAATCTAGCACGGCCAATCAGGAGAGATCTGAGGGTATATGAAGCGCCCCGGAACATCCTCTATCATTCCCTGAAGAAGTTATTTATAACGAAACGCGTAGGAGTGGGCGCATTCCCTACTTATGCTTTATATACCCATTGTGGTACTTTTTTATCACACTGCCTGCCTGGGACCTGCTGTCCTTCTGTGACTTTCTCGCCGGTTAGCGCCATTCAGCGCAACGAACTAAAGACACTAAGACACTACCGGACGCCATCTGATGACGTCAGACGCCTTTGTGCACGTGTCAGGAAGTGAAGGAGCTCAACGGAGACCACGGTGATAACTACAGACGCTGGGAGTGATCTCCATCAGCGAGTTGATCCAGGAGAGTCCCTGCTACTGCTGAGTGATCTCCAACGGCGAGCTGATCCATGCGAACCTCTGCCACTGACGAACAGCTGTCTACAGATGGGTAACATGTCCCAAACATGTCATGCTTTGTGATTTTTTACTAGATGTACGTGCAATACTCACCCTTTTTAAATATAAATTGAATTTCTTAATATACTACACCATGAGGTTTTTCTTTGCGCTGTTCTCTTTTCCTTGTTTACTCTCCCTAGGAGTATGTCTTATAACCCGTATAGGTATGGTACCATATGATTCGCACAGGTGGCCCAATTAGTTAGTGGGAGGCGGGATCAGCGCCTGATGACCGGTGTAGGTGCACTTGTAGACAATGATACCTTCCGGTCACTGCGATGACTGCCACACTCCACACAGGGTCCTATTGTTGTTCCAGCCTTTCGCCGTCAATCCTCTCTGCGGCGCCGTCTGTATCAAATCCAAGATGGCGGCCGCAGCTCCGCAGCTTCACTAAAGGGGAAACGTCCCTAACAACTATGGCCGTCCTTACAAAACAGCACCCTACGATGACAGGGGAATACTCCTCGGCCGGGGACTATCTTTCACCTAAGCGGACAGGTCACTGACCCTCCGCTCACGCACACGAGGTTCCGCCAACCTCCTCCTTCACCTCCCTCTCTGCTCTGACCCACCGCCCACACGCATCCGGTTCCTCTATCCAGAGTCCCACACCCAATTGGTCCTCAGCCTCAGCTGACTCTCTCACAGTTCAGAGTTCAGAGTTCAAACCCCCAAAGTCTCCGCAGATTGGTTGCCCTTCGCGCGCTTCTCTCGCGCATGCGCAGTTCAACTTGTACACAGTGACCTTGCTGGCAAAAGGACAATATGGCGCTTCCTGTGTAATTGACAGCGCGGAACCTATATATATCACACAACGTGGCTCGGCCACACCTTATTAGGGATAATGTCCTGTACACCTGTGGCTCTGCCACTCTCCCTAGGAGTATGTCTTATAACCCGTATAGGTATGGTACCATATGATTCGCACAGGTGGCCCAATTAGTTAGTGGGAGGCGGGATCAGCGCCTGATGACCGGTGTAGGTGCACTTGTAGACAATGATACCTTCCGGTCACTGCGATGACCGCCACACTCCACACAGGGTCCTATTGTTGTTCCAGCCTTTCGCCGTCAATCCTCTCTGCGGCGCCGTCTGTATCAAATCCAAGATGGCGGCCGCAGCTCCGCAGCTTCACTAAAGGGGAAACGTCCCTAACAACTATGGCCGTCCTTACAAAACAGCACCCTACGATGACAGGGGAATACTCCTCGGCCGGGGACTATCTTTCACCTAAGCGGACAGGTCACTGACCCTCCGCTCACGCACACGAGGTTCCGCCAACCTCCTCCTTCACCTCCCTCTCTGCTCTGACCCACCGCCCACACGCATCCGGTTCCTCTATCCAGAGTCCCACACCCAATTGGTCCTCAGCCTCAGCTGACTCTCTCACAGTTCAGAGTTCAGAGTTCAAACCCCCAAAGTCTCCGCAGATTGGTTGCCCTTCGCGCGCTTCTCTCGCGCATGCGCAGTTCAACTTGTACACAGTGACCTTGCTGGCAAAAGGACAATATGGCGCTTCCTGTGTAATTGACAGCGCGGAACCTATATATATATGCACATCCTTACATTCTCCCCTCTCCAGAATCCAACGTCCCCGCTGGTCCACCTAAACCACATATATATATCTCTATTTACACGACCCTCTTTTTCCTAGATTAGGTTACACATGTCGTTAAATAGTACCATCACAGCTTGCATCCTATGCCGAGCCCACTGCTGAGCCTCATAATGGGGTGCCCCGAATTGATCATATGCCATTCGCATGGGAGGCTGACTGGTTCTCTGACTTCGCCGAGGCTGATTCTCCTCTGCTTCCTCTGCATAGTGTCCAGTCTCAACTGGTATTTCCATCTCTACCCTTGAGGGGTTTTCAGCATTAGTACAGTCTCTCTGGGGTGTGAAACATGGACTTTGTGGGTCTAGGGACTGACTCGCTGGAGTCAAATGGTCAATGTTCGGGCCAAGAGGCTCTTTACCCGTGGCTCCTTCGGGAGATGCCTCCACGGCCGGAAGGCCCCTTTGAGAGGTTCCTTCCATTGGATCCTCAGAGGTGGCAATTTTTACAGTCTCTGGGCCATCCTCTGTGTGTTCAACTTCTCCATCTATGGGCGTGGCTGGGACTTCCAATTCGTCATTCCCTACTTGAGGTATGGGAAGTAGATGATTCCTATGCCACACTTTTACGCGGCCTTCAGAATCCTTGATCCGGTACACAGGAAGACCAGGCATCTGTGACTCCACCTCATACACACCCTCCCGCCACCGGTCTGCCAATTTATGCTTCCCAGGAACACCTAAGTTGCGTAAGAGGACCGCATCTCCGGGGTGAATTTCCTTGTGACGTACTTTGTGATCGTAGCGCCTTTTATTTCCCGCATTCAATTGCGCTGTCGTCCGTTCAGCCAATTTATAGGCCAGCTGTAAACTGTCCCTTAGCCGCTGTACATATCGAAAATGCATCCTATTGGATACCCCATCGGTAGATATCCGCAGGCGCACATCCACCGGTAACCGGGCTTCTCTTCCGAACATCAAAAAATACGGGGTATACCCGGTGGACTCATGTCGGGTACAATTATACGCATGTACCAATGCCTCGACGTGTTTACTCCACTCCGTCTTTTGCGGGCTCGTCAAAGTTCCCAACATATCTAACAAAGTGCGATTGAACCGTTCAGGCAAAGCATCCCCTTCGGGGTGGTACGGGGTAGTACGCGACTTGGCAATGTTCAGTAGTGTGAGCAACTCCCGTATCAGTGTACTCTCAAAGTCCCTGCCCTGATCAGAGTGAAGACGATTTGGTAACCCATAGTGAATGAAATATTTCTCCCATAGTACTCGGGCCACCGTTACGGCCTTCTGGTCTTTCGTAGGGAACGCTTGGGCGTACCTAGTGTAGTGGTCAGTGATCACGAGAACATTACTAACGCCCCGACTGTCGGGCTCGATACAGAGAAAATTCATACACACCAAATCCATGGGACCCGAGCTTTTCAAGTGTGCCATAGGGGCCGCCCTGGTGGGCAGTGTCTTTCTTTGTAAACAGCGATTACACTTCCGACAATGTTGCTCCACGGACTCCCGCATTCTAGGCCAATAGAACCTATCCTGTAGTAGCCCAAATGTCTTGTCAATGCCCAGGTGACCATGGTCATCGTGAAGGGCCCGGATGACTAGGGTTCTCAAACGTTCCGGCAAAAACAGCTGACGCCGATCGGGATGGTTATGATAGGGTATCACCCGATATAACAAACAATTGTCCATTTTGAACTTCCCAAACTCATTTGACAGGAGTTTCACCAAATCTTTGGGGGCTCGCTTCAGTATAGAAGGGTTGTCTTGTTGTACCGCTTGACGGGCTAGCTCCACTATGGGGTCTTGTGTTTGATAATGCACTAGATCCCTCCACGAGATGATATTATCTTCAGGGATGTTCATCCCTTCTCGACCTTGATAGGCCCGAGGAATAGCCCGCGAATGACATCCCAACGAGTCAACAACCCGTAATTCCGAGAATGCTACGTGGTCGTCGACTACCGCAGCCACGGAGCAAAGGGCACGAATCCCGGGACCCGGTATCTCTTCCCAAACTTCCTCATCAGGGGTGGATTGAAGGCCCGGTCGACGAGACAGGGCGTCGGCACCTATGTTGGTGGGTCCGGGTTTGTATTTAAGGTTGAACCTGTAGTTGGCTAGAGCAGCTAACCAACGGTGTCCCGTGGCGTCTAATTTGGCAGACGTATTTATATAGGTCATGGGATTGTTGTCCGTACGTACTTCGAACTGCACCCCATATAGGTAGTCATGCAGCTTATCCACCACAGCCCATTTTAGCGCCAAAAATTCCAGTTTATGGACCGGGTAATTCTGTTCGCTAGGGGTCAAGCTTCGGCTCGCATAGGCCACCGGACGTAGCCCGGTCTCATACTTCTGATGCAAGACCGCTCCTAATCCGCTAAGGCTAGCATCGACATGTAGGACATATTCTCGTTCTGGGTCCGCATAGGCCAAGACGGGAGCCTGAGTGAGGCTGGCCTTTAAGTTCTTGAAGGCCTGTTCACATTCTGGAGTCCAGGTCTCCCCAAAGGGCGTCTGCGCCGTGATGCCTTTCCTCCCGGTTTCTCCCGGGTATACTTTTAGAAGATCATTCAATCGCTTGGCCTTGCTGGAATAGCTCTCAACGAACCGCCGATAATAGCCACAAAACCCCAAGAAGGACCGCAACTCTTGGACATTTTGAGGTCTAGGCCAATTCACCACCGCCTCTATCTTCCCTGGGTCGGTGGATACTCCATCAGCCGATACAATATGACCCACATACGTCACAGAGGATCGACAGAACTTGCATTTGTCCAGGGACAGTTTTAAACCCTCCCCCTGAAGTCTATCCAGCACCTTCATCAGCCTCTCGGAGTGCTCCTCTAGAGTCCGCCCGAACACGATAATATCGTCCAGGTACACTAAGCACTCTCGCGGGTTAAGGTCTCCGAGGGTTTTTACCATTAGTCTCTGGAACGTGGCCGGGGCCCCGCAGATCCCTTGAGGCATGCGGGTAAATTGGTAAAACCCTAATGGACAGATGAAGGCCGTTTTTTCTTGGTCTTCCTGGCCCATGGGCACTTGGTAATATCCGGACCTGAGGTCGAGCACACTGAACCATTTGCTTCCCGTCAGAGCGTTCAGGAGGTCCTCGATTCGGGGCAGTGTATACTGATCAGGGATAGTACGGGTATTCAGAGTTCTGTAATCCACACATAGACGGACCGTCCCGTTCTTCTTGCGGACTACCACGATGGGTGAGGCGTAAGGGCTCCGAGATTCCTGCACGATGGCAGCCGTTTCCATCTCGGCGAGTAATCTCCTCACTTCTTCCACATCCCTGGGGGCAAGCCGCCGGGAGCGCTCCCGGAAGGGGGTAGCGTCGCTCATTCGGATGGTATGGTGGGCAATTCGACTGCACCCCACATCCATATCACTGGTGGAGAACACACTCCTTCGGTCGTGTAGCTCGTTCTGCAGTCTCTTCCTCCATTCATCCGGGAGTGGCGAGTCGCCGAAGTCAAATTCCAACACTGAATCAAAGGTAGTAGGTGAGCACCTAGATTGTCTCGTCGAAACCTTCTCCTCGGGAGTCACGGGGTATATCCTTCCCAGCGTCTGCCGCCGGTCAATAGTCATGGGGTATGGGGATATATTCTGCACGTACACCCAGGCAATATGGCGCTTCCTGTGTAATTGACAGCGCGGAACCTATATATATGCACATCCTTACAGTCTCCCCTCTCCAGAATCCAACGTCCCCGCTGGTCCACCTAAACCACATATATATATCTCTATTTACACGACCCTCTTTTTCCTAGATTAGGTTACACATGTCGTTAAACAGTACCATCACAGCTTGCATCCTATGCCGAGCCCACTGCTGAGCCTCATAATGGGGTGCCCCAAATTGATCATATGCCATTCGCATGGGAGGCTGACTGGTTCTCTGACTTCGCAGAGGCTGATTCTCCTCTGCTTCCTCTGCATAGTGTCCAGTCTCAACTGGTATTTCCATCTCTACCCTTGAGGGGTTTTCAGCATTAGTACAGTCTCTCTGGGGTGTGAAACATGGACTTTGTGGGTCTAGGGACTGACTCGCTGGAGTCAAATGGTCAATGTTCGGGCCAAGAGGCTCTTTACCCGTGGCTCCTTCGGGAGATGCCTCCACGGCCGGAAGGCCCCTTTGAGAGGTTCCTTCCATTGGATCCTCAGAGGTGGCAATTTTTACAGTCTCTGGGCCATCCTCTGTGTGTTCAACTTCTCCATCTATGGGCGTGGCTGGGACTTCCAATTCGTCATTCCCTACTTGAGGTATGGGAAGTAGATGATTCCTATGCCACACTTTTACGCGGCCTTCAGAATCCTTGATCCGGTACACAGGAAGACCAGGCATCTGTGACTCCACCTCATACACACCCTCCCGCCACCGGTCTGCCAATTTATGCTTCCCAGGAACACCTAAGTTGCGTAAGAGGACCGCATCTCCGGGGTGAATTTCCTTGTGACGTACTTTGTGATCGTAGCGCCTTTTATTTCCCGCATTCAATTGCGCTGTCGTCCGTTCAGCCAATTTATAGGCCAGCTGTAAACTGTCCCTTAGCCGCTGTACATATCGAAAATGCGTCCTATTGGATACCCCATCGGTAGATATCCGCAGGCGCACATCCACCGGTAACCGGGCTTCTCTTCCGAACATCAAAAAATACGGGGTATACCCGGTGGACTCATGTTGGGTACAATTATACGCATGTACCAATGCCTCGACGTGTTTACTCCACTCCGTCTTTTGCGGGCTCGTCAAAGTTCCCAACATATCTTACAAAGTGCGATTGAACCGTTCAGGCAAAGCATCCCCTTCGGGGTGGTACGGGGTAGTACGCGACTTGGCAATGTTCAGTAGTGTGAGCAACTCCCGTATCAGTGTACTCTCAAAGTCCCTGCCCTGATCAGAGTGAAGACGATTTGGTAACCCCTAGTGAATGAAATATTTCTCCCATAGTACTCGGGCCACCGTTACGGCCTTCTGGTCTTTCGTAGGGAACGCTTGGGCGTACCTAGTGTAGTGGTCAGTGATCACGAGAACATTACTAACGCCCCGACTGTCGGGCTCGATACAGAGAAAATCCATACACACCAAATCCATGGGACCCGAGCTTTTCAAGTGTGCCATAGGGGCCGCCCTGGTGGGCAGTGTCTTTCTTTGTAAACAGCGATTACACTTCCGACAATGTTGCTCCACGGACTCCCGCATTCTAGGCCAATAGAACCTATCCTGTAGTAGCCCAAATGTCTTGTCAATGCCCAGGTGACCATGGTCATCGTGAAGGGCCCGGAGGACTAGGGTTCTCAAACGTTCCGGCAAAAACAGCTGACGCCGATCGGGATGGTTATGATAGGGTATCACCCGATATAACAAACAATTGTCCATTTCAAACTTCCCAAACTCATTTGACAGGAGTTTCACCAAATCTTTGGGGGCTCGCTTCAGTATAGAAGGGTTGTCTTGTTGTACCGCTTGACGGGCTAGCTCCACTATGGGGTCTTGTGTTTGATAATGCACTAGATCCCTCCACGAGATGATATTATCTTCAGTGATGTTCATCCCTTCTCGACCTTGATAGGCCCGAGGAATAGCCCGCGAATGACATCCCAACGAGTCAACAACCCGTAATTCCGAGAATGCTACGTGGTCGTCGACTACCGCAGCCACGGAGCAAAGGGCACGAATCCCGGGACCCGGTATCTCTTCCCAAACTTCCTCGTCAGGGGTGGATTGAAGGCCCGGTCGACGAGACAGGGCGTCGGCACCTATGTTGGTGGGTCCGGGTTTGTATTTAAGGTTGAACCTGTAGTTGGCTAGAGCAGCTAACCAACGGTGTCCCGTGGCGTCTAATTTGGCAGACGTATTTATATAGGTCATGGGATTGTTGTCCGTACGTACTTCGAACTGCACCCCATATAGGTAGTCATGCAGCTTATCCACCACAGCCCATTTTAGCGCCAAAAATTCCAGTTTATGGACCGGGTAATTCTGTTCGCTAGGGGTCAAGCTTCGGCTCGCATAGGCCACCGGACGTAGCCCGGTCTCATACTTCTGATGCAAGACCGCTCCTAATCCGCTAAGGCTAGCATCGACATGTAGGACATATTCTCGTTCTGGGTCCGCATAGGCCAAGACGGGAGCCTGAGTGAGGCTGGCCTTTAAGTTCTTGAAGGCCTGTTCACATTCTGGAGTCCAGGTCTCCCCAAAGGGCGTCTGCGCCGTGATGCCTTTCCTCCCGGTTTCTCCCGGGTATACTTTTAGAAGATCATTCAATCGCTTGGCCTTGCTGGAATAGCTCTCAACGAACCGCCGATAATAGCCACAAAACCCCAAGAAGGACCGCAACTCTTGGACATTTTGAGGTCTAGGCCAATTCACCACCGCCTCTATCTTCCCTGGGTCGGTGGATACTCCATCAGCCGATACAATATGACCCACATACGTCACAGAGGATCGACAGAACTTGCATTTGTCCAGGGACAGTTTTAAACCCTCCCCCTGAAGTCTATCCAGCACCTTCATCAGCCTCTCGGAGTGCTCCTCTAGAGTCCGCCCGAACACGATAATATCGTCCAGGTACACTAAGCACTCTCGCGGGTTAAGGTCTCCGAGGGTTTTTTCCATTAGTCTCTGGAACGTGGCCGGGGCCCCGCAGATCCCTTGAGGCATGCGGGTAAATTGGTAAAACCCTAATGGACAAATGAAGGCCGTTTTTTCTTGGTCTTCCTGGCCCATGGGCACTTGGTAATATCCGGACCTGAGGTCGAGCACACTGAACCATTTGCTTCCCGTCAGAGCGTTCAGGAGGTCCTCGATTCGGGGCAGTGTATACTGATCGGGGATAGTACGGGTATTCAGAGTTCTGTAATCCACACATAGACGGACCGTCCCGTTCTTCTTGCGGACTACCACGATGGGTGAGGCGTAAGGGCTCCGAGATTCCTGCACGATGCCAGCCGTTTCCATCTCGGCGAGTAATCTCCTCACTTCTTCCACATCCCTGGGGGCAAGCCGCCGGGAGCGCTCCCGGAAGGGGGTAGCGTCGCTCATTCGGATGGTATGGTGGGCACTGCGACTGCACCCCACATCCATATCACTGGTGGAGAACACACTCCTTCGGTCGTGTAGCTCGTTCTGCAGTCTCTTCCTCCATTCATCCGGGAGTGGCGAGTCGCCGAAGTCAAATTCCAACACTGAATCAAAGGTAGTAGGTGAGCACCTAGATTGTCTCGTCGAAACCTTCTTCTCGGGAGTCACGGGGTATATCCTTCCCAGCGTCTGCCGCCGGTCAATAGTCATGGGGTACGGGGATATATTCTGCACGTACACCCAGGTGCGACTCGGAATCTTCCCGGGCCATTCCTTAACAGAGGCCAGTACTTTATAGCCCAACCGTTGTTCGTCCTGGGCCACGCTTTCCACGGTGAAGAGTTGGTCCTCTAACCGTCGTCGGGGGTAATGGCAAGCGGCGACCATCATTCGTCCTTCCCCCGGGGGAATTTGGGTCAGCCCCCATTCTTGGCTGTAAAGGACGCCATACTCTTCTTCAGTTGCAATTTTACCGCAGACCTCTTGGAGGACAGGACAGGCCGCTAGGGCCAGCAGTGGGGCTTCTCCCGCTTCCTGCAAAAACTGGCGGAATACCGCGCGCACAATGTCAGCGTTGGTCCCCAAGATGATTGGGGCGCTGGGGTGGTCCTGAGGTTCGGGGCACACTAAGGCCTCCACTTCCATGGGGTGATGTTTACCAGTATTCAGCTGGAGAATATCTAACTGCACCTTTACTACTCCATCTATGGGGTAATCCTCATGACTCAATCCCCGTAGTCGCAAGGCATCCGCAGACAGCAACGGTAGTTGGTGTAGATGTTGGTCGTAGAAGGGCCGGTATACGATGGTCACTTGAGATCCCGTATCCAACAATGCGGCGGCGTAGATGCCCTCGATAACTACTCGAATGATGGAGGCGGGGCCAATTCGGGGGCTCTGAGAGGGCTGTAGCGCCTTTTCATCCTCCAGGGTTTGGCACGGCATTGACTGCGCCGGTCGGGACGACGTCCTCCGCGAGGTGGGGCAGCGGGCCCGTAAATGTCCCATCTTTCCACATGCATAGCACTGTGTTTGGCTGAGGTAATCCTCGCTTCTCCTGGTTGGTGAACTTCGCCCGGTCGGGGGACGAGATCTGGGTGTCACTGGGGTGGTGACATCCTCGGGGTCGGGATCCCCAGATTCGGGTACGTCGGGTTTGGGCTCCACTTTCTTGGCTTCCTTACTCCCGGGCTGGGGCTTCTTCCCGGTGGCTAGGTCACGCCCTAACAACACCGTCTCGTGCGCTTGGACCCGGTCCATTAAGTCGTGAAACGACAGGGCTTGTCCGGGCGTTAAGCAGCTACTGACCCGCACCGACACGGGGTGTAGGGGTAGGAGCCCCCTCAACAGCTGAGTGGTGCGTAGTCCGTTGGCTTCGATCCTTGGCAACACGCCTTTCCTCACCAGATTCCAGAGGTCCAGGTGTAGTCGCCTGAGAAAATCGGACACCATTTCCCCTTCCTTCTGGGCTAACGCATGAAATTTGGACATCAAAGTGTACGTGTCCACCGGGGCTCCATACGCCTTTGTCAGGCAGTAGATGAGATCTGCCGCATCAACTTCCGGATTGTCATCTCGGTAGTAGTGCACCATGTGGGACGCGGGGGGCCGTAAGCACTCAACGATGCGCTGTCTGCGGACCGCGTCCGTGCAGGTCCATTCAGGCAGTACCTGTTCGGTATGATCCAACCAGTCCTCTATCCCTACTTCCCCTTGGGGCGTGGGTTTCTCACCGGAGAAGGCCTTTAACTTCCTGTACTGGAGCGACTGGGTGGTGTTGTGGATAGCGGCGGCTATGGCAGGGATAGAGGTGTCTCCCGGTAAACTATCCCCGACTGCAGGGTAAGCGTCCAATCTTGATAAGCTAAGTCGGTTGAGGCCAGCCCGCAGGCCGGATGGGGTGGATGAGGAGCCTAGGCTCAGGGTTGCTGGCCAGTGAGGGTGCAGGCCACGGTCAGAGGAGTGGTCGGGGCCTCCCGTCGCGGCACCTACGGCGGGTGTATACTCTCTCCGGGGGGTAGAGGTGGCCAGGGGCGCAGGGGTGTCCGCCTGGACTATGGGGCAGCGCACCCCCGGGGCCTCGGGCAGCAGCAGTATACGGGGCAAAGCCTCGGGGCATATATCTTGTTCAGTGGCATACAAGACCCGGCGCCAGGTCTGGTCGCGGTCATAGAAATGGTCCTGTACTTGGGCACTGTCCAGGAGCGGAAGCTTTCGGATCTGCTCGGTCACTGTGCCTAACGAGATCGTGGCGGGGACATGGCCCAGCGCGAAGGCACGGTTCAAGGGAATCCCGCGCCGCTGGGCCCACTTGCACACTTCGAGCGCCGAGGGCACCGACATGATGTGGGTTGGTTGCACAATAGAGACAAAAAAAATGTGGGGGGCACCCCAGGTCTAAGATCTCAGCAGCGCCTCCAAATGTAGCCCTTTTTGTGAACGCCTACACTAAGGAACTACGGTGTGTGCATATACCTGTGGCTTCAGAGCTCTGAGCCTCCGCTGTTTGGGAGCCTGGGGTCCATACCCTTACATATCACGGTGCAGCGCCTCCACTTGCCCAGGATCCCCATGATAGAGATTATACCCTAGCAAGAACATACAATAGCATTGTGCAACAGCAACCTTTTATGTTTAGCATAGGAACGACAGATTTGCAGAATATATATATATCAACGTTACACACACACACACGTGGCTCGGCCCAACCTTATTAGGATAATGTCCTGTACACCTGTGGCTCTGCCACTCTCCCTAGAGCCTTCTCGATGAAGCTTTGGTGTCTACCGGTTTTTAAATAAATCTGAATATCAATTTTAAATGTTTTGTCTCCCACTATAACCGTATACTATCATCTTCCCAAGATTCCACAAGACATCTACTCGATCCACCGGGTAGACCGATAATCTCCGGAATTGGTCTTTAACATCAAATTTGTCACAGTACGTAGAACTTTTTCTATACAGAATATGTGAAAGTACTGCCATCTTATATTAAAGAACTACACCACCCACCGCCGTCTGAATTGGTGAAAACAATCAAGTGGCAAACGGCTATAGATGGGCGCAACATTTTGATGTTCAATCCCTTTATACATGTATTCCCCATGATAAAGGGATTGACGCACATTAAGGAGACTTACACAAGAGATGATGAACTACAACCACTAAATTGTGAATTTATTATCGATGCCACTAAATTTATTCTGTCCCCACACTACTTTCTATTTTTAAAATCAGTTTTACTTACTTACAGTTGTGTGGCACAGCCATGGGGACCTTTTGCCCCCAGTTATGCTAACATATACATGGGAATATGGGAGGATAACTTTATATGGCACACTAACCCATTTGCGGATAGGGTTATTATATGGCAGAGATATATCGATGATGTCTTGTGCATCTGGGAGGTGATGAAGGATACTCTGAACTATTTAAGAACTATCTGAATACAAATGATTTTAATTTAAAATTTACTTCAAAACGAATTCGAACCAGATAGAATTCCTGACCTTAGTTTTGGCATCCAGGACGGGTGAAAACATCAATACTAAAACATTTTTTAAAAAGGTAGACACCAACAGCTTCCTATTATCATCCAGTAATCAACAAGAGACCTGGATTGATAATAACCATTAAGCCAGTTCATATGCGCATTAAGCGAAATTGTAGTCTTCAGACGGATTTTGAATCTCAATCAACTTCTCTGTTTGAAGGTTCATTGAACGAGGCTCTGACAAGGCTCTGTTGTTCAATTCTTTGGAGAGTAAGAAAAAATGAGAAGACTCCTTACTGAGTCATAAGAAACAAATAAATAGGGATGAAGTGCAAACTCAAAGTACCATTTATTACGGAATTTATTCATAAGTAAGACATCCAGAAGATCAATAACACTGGAAAGTTTCTATGTAATGATCCAATCCTAGGTCCCCTCTCTGCATCCGAAACCAAGCTTTATTTACAGCGTAGGGCTAAGACTCTGAAACCCATCTGGCAGCCAAAGTGACATTGGTGGTCCAAAAGTACAATCATCAAGACCACCTGGATGCCCAGCAATCTAACGGTAACTTTAAGCTGTGTAAGATGTAAGCCTTGCAAAATGCTGAATACAGAACGTAAAACATTTATTTCAAGCAGCACCAAAGAAAAATTCACCATAAAGATTGCATATCTTGTAAATCAACATATGTAGTTGTACTTGCTACATGCCCTGTGGGTATCAATATGTTGGGCGACGAAAAGATTCCTTGAGTGAGGATTCTAGAACACACGCCAGGAATATCAGAATAGGTTTTGAACAGCATAGCGTATCTAGACATTTTAAAAATCAAACATAACAGCGATCCCTCACTTTAAGCTATTATTGCATACAAATTGTGTAATCCTCAGGGAGACGTGTGGGAGACAGAGATAAAAAATTTACCAAACAGGAGAGCCTGTGGATTTATAATGTTACAAACTCTGCCCCACTGGGCCTAAACGAGGAACTTGACGTCTGGTCCTTATCTGATTTTTTTAAGATAGTTTTATTCACCAGTGAACATTAGAGATTTTTAACATTAATCATATCTTTTAGATCTTTATTTCATTTTTAATGATTCTCTCTTAATTGTTCTGTGTAATACAAATTCGACCATATCATTTTATCATGTAGCATTAGGTATGAGTGTTTATTTACGTCTTTTTAAATTAGGATTTACTATTTTTTTTTTCTTTATTTTAGATTTTAACATTCTAATACCCTGTCAATCAAATAAAATTGTGTTTTAAATGCTATATGTTATGTTGTCACCCCCCTATCTCTAGCTGAGAGGGCCGCCTGTTCTTGACTAAACCCAGCGCTGAATGGGTTAATTTCCCAGAGGTGTTTTGTGTCGGGTCAATCTAGCACGCAATCAGGAGAGATCTGAGGTATATGAAGCGCCCCGGAACATCCTCTATCATTCCCTGAAGAAGTTTATTTATAACGAAACGCGTAGGAGTGGGCCCATTCCCTACTTTGCTTTATATACCCATTGTGGTACTTTTTTATCACACCTGCCTGCCTGGGACCCCTGCTGTCCTTCTGTGACTTTCTTCGCGGTTAGCGCCATTCAGCGCAACGAACTAAAGACACTAAGACACTACCGGACGCCATCTGATGACGTCAGACGCCTTTTGTGCACGTTCAGGAAGTGAAGGAGCTCAACGGAGACCACGGTGATAACTACAGACGCTGGGAGTGATCTCCATCAGCGAGTTGATCCGAGAGTCCCTGCTCTGCTGAGTGATCTCCAACGGCGAGCTTCCATGCGAACCGCTGCCACTGACGAACAGCTGTCTACGATGGGTAACATGTCCCAAACATGTCATGCTTTGTGATTTTTTACTAGATGTACGTTGCAATACTCACCCTTTTTAAATATAAATTGAATTTCTTAATATACTACACCATGAGTTTTCTCTTTTGCGCTGTTCTCTTTTCCTTGTTACTCTCCCCTAGGAGTATGTCTTATAACCCGTATAGGTAGGTACCATATTATTCGCACAGGTGCCCAATTAGTTAGTGGGAGGCGGGATCAGCGCCTGATGACCGGTGTAGGTGCACTTGTAGACAATGATACCTTCCGGTCACTGCGATGACGCCACACTCCACACAGGGTCCTATTGTTGTTCCAGCCTTTCGCCGTCAATCCTCTCTGCGGCGCCGTCTGATCAAATCCAAGATGGCGGCCGCAGCTTCCGCAGCTTCACTAAAGGGAAACGTCCCTAACAACTATGGCCGTCCTTACAACCAGCACCCTACGATGACGGGAATACTCCTCGGCCGGGGACTATCTTCACCTAAGCGGACAGGTCACTGCCCTCCGCTCACGCACACGAGGTTCCGCCAACCTCCTCCTTCACCTCCCTCTCTGCTCTGACCCACCGCCCACAACGCATCCGTTCCTCTATCCAGATGTCCCACACCCATTGGTCCTCAGCCTCAGCTGACTCTCTCACAGTTCAGAGTTCAGAGTTCAAACCCCCAAATCCTCCGCAGATTGGTGCCCTTCGCGCGCTTCTCTCGCGCATGCGCATTTCAACTTGTAACCAGTGACCTTGCTGGCAAAAGGACAATATGGCCGCTTTCCCTGTGTAATTGACAGCGCGGAACCTATATATATATGCACATCCTTACATATATATTTATATATTATGTGGTAATGGTAGGGGTTTCTCAGAGCTTGTTGGGTATCTGTGTGTTTATTAAATGGGATTCAAAGGCAGTGACAAAGAAGTGACATTATCATTGAGCTACTTACTCCTTCAGCCCACTGATCTAGAGTCAGTCTCACTGATTTTGAGTATCCACATTCTCATAGACTTAAAAATGAGTCACGCGTTTCCATTAAAATGCCTTTTGTTTTTGGTCAAGAACACCCAAACCTCCCAGATTTAGGTCCATGGAGGTGGACATTTGTGGTGGTATAATTATAGATACAGAATCACAGAGGGGTTGTGATTCTGCATGACCATCTAAGTATTGTTCTTACACTTAACCTTGATCCTACGATTGGTTTCGCTGGCTCGTAATTGGCTGACGGTGCTGCGGGCGCAGTGCCCCGTCATGGCGGCTCTGCCAGCGTCCTGCAATGCCAACGAGATGAGGCGCTGCCTTATAAGGTCACAATCCGTGCCCCGCGACCTTAAAAGTAACGATAGGAGAAGATAACACCCCCACCCACCTGCTGTATGCCAACTCAAACAGGTGCCCTTGAACGACCCTTTCATGGCCGGGGTGATTGGCAAAGAATTGCACAATATCTTTCTGGCGTGGAAGCACTAATGGAGCGATGGTCTGCAGGTCCCTCTAGTAGGGAAATAAGAAACAAATCCGTGCTCCGTAGGTTTGCTAGAAGGAAAGGGATAATTAAGAGTTGCTCTGCAGATCTCTCCAGCAGGAAGATAGTACGAGTTTAAAAAAAATTGCCAGTGTACAGCAAGGAAGGATTAAATGCAGCTGTCACTATTAGGGGACAATTATTGAGTAATGCTCTGCAGACCTCTAAGAAGCAAAATGTTAATGGAGCAATGGTCTGCAGCTTTCCATAGCATGGGGAAGTTACAAAGCAATGCAGAAAGGAATTAATGTAACAGGTAGCCCGGACGGGATAATAATGGCGCAACTGGTCTTCAAGCTTCCAAGAAAGAGAGGGCATAATGGTGCAATATTATGCAGATCTCTAGAGCAGTAGGGGGGGGGGAAGCTAAACCAAATGGGGGTCAGCAAAACGATGTTCTGCAGATGGCCGGGAATAAGGAAGACCTCTCCAACAGGGGTATTGCTGGCAGAATGCGTCCCTGGTTAGCGTGCTGGCGGGAGCAACACTCTGCAGCTTGGTGTCTCCGGCAGGGATGGGGTTAAGCAAGCAAGCTGTGTGATCCGTGTCCAAGAGGGAGATCCGCGTGCCAACATGTTAAAAATACGCATGCTAAGCAATGCCACGACCACACCCAGCCCTGCCGAGCACTGACCCTGGGGGTAACCTTGGAACTGGCTCACAGCACGTAAACTGCACATGCATTGCAAAGCACAGCCCTGGGATAATATCAGAGCCCTGATGCACTGGCACACAGCACACACAGGGCAGGCCCTCCTGTCCCAGTCACAGGCTCAACACGGGCGATTGACACTATTAAAAAATAAATGATAGTAGGTTATAAGTATATATATATATTTTTTTACTTTGAAAGTCTCTTAGTACCAACCGTTTTCAATCTTCAGCTAATCTCTTTTGGGATAAGACAGTTTGTTAAACTGTTGTATATACAAGGAAACGGCTGCTCCAGATTTTATTCCCCCCCCCCCCTTTTTTTTTTTTTGGTTTGGTTTAAACTCATTATGCTGCCATCATTGGCCAAAGAGATAAAGAGAAGGAACAATAATTAGTCATTTCTACCAGATAATGTTCAAATAAAACAGGCCCAAAATAGAAACATCCTCAATTTTACACGGAAAGTGAAAGGGTGAAAATGTTACTTTAAGGATGATTTCATGTTTCTATGGTTACGTACAGCAGTATTCCCCATTCTCCCCTTTGCTGGCAATTGGCAATGGGGGGGCGAGGGACGAGATTAAACATGGCTCATACAACACACAAACTCTCTCAAATAAAGCTGAAAAACATTATATTTTGTAAAGGTGACATCTTTGGTAGTTCTACACAGAAACTCCTAATCTTTTATTTCAGAAATCTGCTCGTGATTTGTTTACATTTTGGTTAGGGGAATACAACAAAATGGCGGACATTTCCTCCACAAGAATGGTTTAGATTCAATCCATCCAAGTAGTAATTAATTATTTTACAGTCCTTTTAAAGCTGCAGACCAAGCAATATTCTACGTGTTTAAAAAAAAAAAAAAAAAATCTGTTCTGTACTATAAGAAAATACTTGAAGCATTTTTTTTAACAACATTGAATGACATTTGTTATGTAATATAATGTAACACACATTTTTGTTTCTATAGCAACCATTTACAAACTCACATCCCCTTCCTCTTCTGAAACAGATTCCGGCGCACCCCATTTTTGAGCCCTGCCCTCTCTCTAGCACTGCACTAATTCAATCTGGTGACTGACTGGTCACATGGTCTTCTCTACAGAACTTTGCATCTTTGGTCCTCTTCTGCAGCACTGACAGCCATTTAGTGAACCCCATAGCCGAATCTTCGCTGATCAATCACAGGAGAACAGATCAATTGGAAACTTATCTAATTACTTATCTTTGAGTGGATTAAAGGCAGGGGGAAAAACGGCAGCTTGGACTAACGCTTGAAATCATGTCTTTCTACATTTTTGTAGCCTTTATGGAGCCTTTATACACCTTTATACACCATGCACATTCATAAAGCAGAATAATTAAAACATTCATGGACTGAGCCTGTCATGGAACAAGAATCCTATTTCTGTTTGACCCCCCTTGCAGCTTCTGCTTGTCAGCTCCTTAGTTT
Source organism: Ascaphus truei (assembly GCA_036426205.1). NCBI lineage: Eukaryota > Metazoa > Chordata > Amphibia > Anura > Ascaphidae > Ascaphus > Ascaphus truei. Next base: position 63,537,525 of record CM071569.1, on the reverse strand, counting down.
CAGCTGCATGTATTTGCTCTACACACACACACACACTGGGCCTGTGTGATAAATTACTATGTTGTCTTTTCTGCCTCTGAGCATGTAGCCAGTGAGTTGCTACAGCAACCCCTGAGATCTTTTCTCAGAATGGGCTATTCTGCACTCCCCCCTGTCTTGCTGACAGTTAGGCCTGGGTCCCGCTGCATCCGGCGGCGCGCGCGGTGGCCAATGAGGAGGGGAGCTGTCTGGAGCTGGAGGGAAGTCTGTGCGTCTCTGCAGCCGTGAAGCCGTGAAGCGGTGAAGCGCCCCCCCTCTCCTCTCTTGTGCCCGTTTCTCAGGCTGACCCTGCTCCGGGAGGGGGGGGCTCTGGGAGTGTGAGGGCTACGGGGCTCAGAGAGTGCGAAGGCTACGGGGCTTCGAGAGTGTGAGGGCTACGGTCACTTCCGGAAGCGGTGTCAGGGAAATAAATAAATCTATAAATAATATCTCTCCTGCTTTTGCTGCGTGTTTCAAATAGCTTGCGTTTTGGCCCGCCCCTGTCATGGCCCCGCCCTCCTGCCACATTTTGAACCCTCCTCCCCTCCCTCCGGTGCCCGTTTCACTGGGAAGGTTGCGGCCAGCTCCTGCTGAGTTCGTCTTCTTCCCGGGGAGGAGAGGCAGAGGCAGCAGCAGCATATTTGGTGGTGGTGGTGGTGGGGTGGGGGGGAAAGGCAGAGAAGCAACATGGCAGAGGGGTTTCCATGTGTGTGCCTGTGTGTAATGGCCCCGCCCCCCACATCATGACACCCCGCCCACCCGACCCATTTTGGTCACGCCCCCCCGCTCCAAAAAAAGTTTCCTGCAGACCGCAGATCGCGGTGCAGTGAGTTGCACGTGCCACCGGCAAGCAAGACAGCCGTGCGGGCGCGTGCAACGGGGCCTTAGCCTAAGTCTGCCCCTAGACTATTCCTGTTACCCAAATCCCCCACACTTCCTTTTCATTCCTGACCCTGGCTGAGTGAGTACCCCTTCTATGTCACACTCCTCCCGGCAAGGCCCAATCCTTTTCACCTGCCCTTAACTGCAAAGCATCCACAGAGAAGCACTCTCCCAATACAACATCACATCCACAAGTGCCTGTATTTACTGCTGCTTTTCTAATAAAGTGAAGGAAATATAACAGGACTTGGTGTGCTTTGGAAAGGGGACTGAGTTGAAGCTATCTGGGTCCATTCCTACCCTAGACGTGACCCTGGGTCCAGAATAGAGCCACTGATTCAGCCACTTATGCTGAAGCAAGGATATCCGTAGAACCTGACCTGTTGGTGACCGTTGAGGACTGGAGTTGGCCACTCTTGCACTACACTATTCCTGACCAATCCCACTCCATCAATACAATATAGAAGGAAAACATCAACTGACCCAAGCAACTTATAACCATCCCTGCCAACTGACTGCATCTCAACAGTATAACAATGAACCAGGGTGGTGATAATTGTTTCAGGTGGTAAGAATCATCCTTTTTACCCCTAGCACAAATACATCCACCGAATCTAGGGAAAGGGATGAGCTTGCGATGTCCCTAATTTGTGATGTATCCGGCATTGCTTCCACAGACATTTTCCAATTAAAATTGCTCCGTGATGTGTTCAAATAACGGCCGCTGCATCTGTAGGTAGATTTATATTAAATAATGCAGATGTGAGTGTATGTATATGTATACATATACACACACAAATATAAATATAAAAATAACAAACACCATAAATATGCAAGAACAAAAAAATGTTTTATTAGCCCAACGTTTCGACTTCTGGAGCTTTTATCAAGAGCCAAGGCTCCAGGGGTAGCCAATACATTGGGCCAATAAAAGGCCTTTTGCATATTTATGGTGTGGCTATCCCTTTGTTATTTTTCCTACAGTACTTTATAGGTACTCTGATAGCAGCATCCTCACCTGTGGTCTGACTTATGTAACGGGGCCCTTAGGGAAATACTACTCTGGTTACACATGGCTATAGTGTGGTGCACCTGCTGGCTTACAGGACTCCTGAGTCTCCTGCTTGATGGTATTATGGGGAATAGCATCAGGACTGGCTTATGAGGTAATGCTGAGTTATACTCACTCATGGTACAGCGCCTCAATCTCTTCCAGACCCCTAGTGTAGTAGGGAGGAGTCTCTGAAAGAGAACCTCTATGTGCACCTTCTTCCCAACTGACTCCACAATCAGGACAGAAGCGTTCTTTCTCTTTGGCATCCTTTATTGACAGCAGACATGGGCAGCCGCCCATCATAGTGTCTGGTCGTCTAGCCACTCATTCTCAGGTTGCCAACCCAAAGGAAGTCCCTGACCTTACACTCCCAATCAAGGGCACTGAAAGCAGGTCTAGCTCTTCCCTTACTCCATAATGAAGTAAGAGGTATAGTCTTCCATACCACTCCCTGAAGGGAGGGCCACAAACATTGCCAGAGCCCTGACAGGTTGCTGGATAGACTCACCGCACTCAGATGGTGAGGCACACACCTAAATTCAGGAAGTTCTGCATATTATATAGCTTCAGTAGGCACCACCCCTGTGTCACTGTTAGTGGACACAGAGCCTGATGTCACTTCCTTCACTCAATAATACACAGCTTATGAAGTGAGGGCAAACCCCATGATTACTCCTGGCAAACCTGCCCTTTAACAGGGATTATTGCACAGGAGGAGAAAGACATGTAACCCCAAAATTACACAGGGCTACAATCTCCCTCTGGTGGATCCAATGGTCCTCACTTGGCTCTAAATTTGCTGGGTCTTCCTTCAAACAGAAAACCTGCAACATAACAATACAAAAATTACATTAATACAAAATACAGATACAACACAAGTGCATTACTGTAATACAGAGCATATTCATTTCACCCTCCCATCTCTAGGATTACTCCCTAGGAGAATCCACTCAGTAATAGTGCCTGGGATCAGGTTTCTTTACCTCTCGCCCGTTGTGATCGATAATGGTAATACAATATGATCTAGGCGGCCCACTTTCTGGTCTGTATTCTAACTTGTGCTTGTAAGTGTTTCTGCCTACACTCCATATACGCATTAGATAACATATCCTTTCCTCTGTGCAGTACTCAGAATGGCTAGACTTGGACTTAAGATAGTCCTCCACCGCTTCCCTTAACCAGGTATCCCGATTGTCCTCAATTTTCCTCAGGAACATATGGATACTAAAAGCCATGAGACTGCTTATATCTAGCCACTATGGCTCTCTCAGCCCTGCTTACTCTCACCAGCTTTTTATTCCCTGCTTTACCTGGCAGTACCCAGGACAGTGGTTCTTCAGGGGCAATGGCATCATACAATAAGGAGGACCCTTTTGGTGTGACTATCCCCCTTTGGATCTCATCCCACCTCCTCACGAGCTCCTCTTGGCCTTCCTCAGCCGAGTACACACCCACATTCCACCAGTGATCAATCACATCTCCTCACATCAGGATCAATCTAGTGCGATCCAACCATTCAGAGTAACCCTCATATAACAGAGCCCACCACTTAGTGCTATGATCCCTCAATTGGTTTCGCACCACCAGGGCAGTCTCATGCCCTTCTGAGTCCCCTCCTGATGAGACCCCAGATGTGATACTAGAATGTGTAGAAGCCCTATAATGCTTAGGCCTCCTTCTAACAATGTGGGTGTTGATAGTAGGATTCATCTTGGGTGGTTTCACATACGGTACTACCTTCTTCCCCGATCCCTCATCCGAAGGATTACAGACTGGGGGAGTCCATGGCCGACACAGGCCGCTCCTCAGATGTGTCCCGTGACTCCCCAGACCACCCTTTGTATTGTATGTCTTTATTTATATAGCGCCATAAATGTACATAGCGCTTGGCTCGAACGTGACCCCAAAGGTGGCATGGTAGGGATAGGGGCAGGGGCATTGGCCTTGGCACTGGGCAAGGGGAATGGGGAAGTGTTCTTACACTTTGGCAGATAAATCAGCAGCTTGGCGATGCCACGACCCGTCGTGGCCTTGGGGTAGCAGAATCATCAACCCGCTGTCCTCCACGACCTTGCATAGCCTGCCGATATTTATCGCCATCCTGCTATACTAGACGGTTGCTGCTCAGTGCCGCTGCCGGATGCTCCCGGTCGGTTCCGCTGCTAAACCCGGAAGTGATGTCATCTTCTTCCCGCGATGTGGCACCATCTTGGGTGGAGTCGTCCCACCCCGGAACTTCCTCCTCTATTTCGACGTCCGGCACCGGATGTCCCGCGATGCTTCTCGGCTCCGCTTGGGCCTTGGTTGGGGCCTTCATTACGGCCGCCTCCATTGGAGCCTGTGGGGAGTAAGGAGGTTCCTCACCACTCCGCCGGCTTGCAATTGTCTCCTCTTCCTCCGGTCCCGTCTCCGGATGTCCCTCTGCTGCACTGGTAGTCGCCACGGCCGTGGGACTCTTCCGCTGCTCCGGTCGCACCAGTGCTTGTTGGCGAGGGATGTCGATCTGTAGCGGGCCCAAATCACAGGTAAGCCGCTCTTCTTCCACAGGACCGCTGCAGTGGTCCGCCGGTAGGCACATCACCACCGATGCACTGCTCCCATGGTCGTCGCCCGACGAGGATGATACCGATGCGGGTAAGGGTACCTCCGTAGGGGACCGACATTGAGGCTCCGGTTTCTCGCTACGGCCACAGGCCTCTACGCCCTCTTTCTCCGGCGCTACCATCAGGAGCGATCCCCATTCTCCGGGATCTCTCTTCTCTGTCTTGATCTTTGGCGGTTCTACTGCCGTCAGCATGGCTGTAGTTCCTCCCGCCTCTGCGTGCCCAGGTACGAATAGCTCCACGGCCCACAGGTAGTGGATGCCGCATTGAGGGCATCTCGCCGTCGTACTGGCTTCTCCGCCCGGTAGTTTACACTGCATGCATAGACAACGGAGAATCTCTCGATCACCTGTCTTCAGTACCAGGAAGCCTCCTGGAAGGTGGTAGGGGTGTATAGCAAAGTCCGCCATGGCACAGTTAGTAGTTGCGCTGGGTAAGGGAGACACACGACACAACAGTCTCTCTTGCTCGCCAGCTCTTCGCAACTGAAGGATAGGGAGCTCACATCCGGCTCCTCCTTTACTCAAATCAGCTTTCCATTAGTGGGTGCAGGGACGCCTCCCTCTGGTGGAGATTAGAGGAGGGTCCCACAGTTGCACATCATGACCCAGAATCGACTCTGAGCCTATCACAGTATAGGGGGGCGCGGCCACAGCTTTCGCGCCACTTCCCGGCCAAGTCCCTGCAGAATTTCTCACTGCACACTGCACATGCGGTTTCCCGGGGTGGCAGGAACCGCCATCTTGGATTACTTTGCAGTCCACACTCACCGCAGCTTTGACTTGCGCAGTAATCACCGACTGGCACTCAGATACGTCGTCCGACATTTCACATGTAATTGCAATGTCCTCACTAATCTCCTGTTCTGATACACTCAGGGAATTCAGGCAGGACAGAAAGGGCGCGGCCACAGCTTTCGCGCCACTCCACCGCCTACTCAGTATAGGCGTCTCTGTACACGCTTCCTCCGCTGTCCACCCAGCACGTGCGCCTCTCATCTCTGGCGCGAAACGCCATTTTGGGCTCTACGCACCGCGCGGGACCTCATCAAATATAGTCACCATCTTTACTTCTTTGCTGAAATCGCACATGGTGCTCCTCTGCTGGGCGGCCGCCATGCTGATGCAATAAATTCAGCCAGCGTGCACATCTACATGTATCTCAAGTGTATATGCCTCAGTTGTAATGCACTACCTCAGGCTAGGCTAAACTCTCTCTCTGTATGCTGCACACAATATCAGTCCAGAGTAAGTGCTCTGTGGTGTACAATCTGGTTACTGGCTAGAAGTACCTAGGATCAGTCCCACTGTACTTAACATGTCACCTATTGTCGGTTATACATAGCGTTGACCCATACCAGGAGTTCCTGACCAAGTTAACAGGGTACCTCCTAGGCATCAAACAACTACCCTCCTCCAGGTGACCCAAGCAATAGCCTTGTCTCCAGAACTATATCACCCGAATAAGGGGCATTTAGGGTGTGCTTTGCGAGCAGACAATCTACCCCCGACTACCCCTAGGCTCCCTTCCACTCCGCAGCACTTTCCTGGAAGCATACATGTTCCTACATCAGTTCGCCTAGATGAAAGCCTGTCCTGTTGCCTATCTCAGCAGGTCCTCCAAAATGTAACGGGTTTTCCCCCCCAATCGCAGATGAGGCCCTCTAGGGAAATACTACTCTGGTTACACATGGCTATAGTGTGGTGCACCTGCTGGCATACAGGAGTCCTGAGTCTCCCGCTTGATGGTATTATGGGGAATAGCATCAGGACTGGCTTAAGAAGTAATGCTGAGTTATACTCACTCATGGTACAGCGCCTCAATCTCTTCCAGACCCCCAGCGTAGTAGGGAGGAGTCTCTGAAAGAGAACCTCTATGTGCACCTTCCCAACTGACTCCACAATCAGGACAGAAGCGATCTCTTTCTTTGGCATCCTTTATTGTCACCATACATGGACAGCCGCCCATCATAGTGGCTGGTCGTCTAGCCACTCATTCTCAGGTTGCCAACCCAAAGGAAGTTGCTGACCTTACACTCCCAGTCAAGGGCACTGAAAGCAGGTCTAGCTCTTCCTTTACTCCCTAATGAAGTAAGAGGTATAGTCTTCCACACCACTCCCTAGAGGGAGAGCCACAAACACTGCCAGAGCCCTGACAGGTTGCTGGATAGACTCACCTCACTCAGATGGTGAGGCACACACACTAAATTCAGGAAGTGCTGCATATTTTATAGCTTCAGTAGGCACTACCCCTGTGTCACTGTTAGTGGACACAGAGCCTGATGTCACTTCCTTCACTAAATAATACACAGCATATGAGGTGAGGGCAAACCTCATGATTACTCCTGGCAACCTGCCCTTTAACAGGGATTATTGCACAGGAGGAGAAAGACATGTAACCCCAAAATTACACAGGGCTACACTTATACTAGTTAAGTGTGTTCCCCAATCCCTTCACTCTATCTATCTATCTATCTATCTATCTATCTATCTATCTATCTAAATAATATCACCGTACTTACAGTAGGTAAATGAAGACAGCACTCAGTTCAGAAATTCATAAGTAATGTATTCAATATGAAGAAAAAACAACGCCCATACCGTTATATATATATATATTTGGATATTACAATTGCCCAAGTATTTATTTTCTAGCACAGGACTGATTTTAGAAATCTGTAGGTTACTAGCTTACAGGTGGATGAAACAAACAAAATGTGATTGCAACTTCGAACAAGAAATGGCTTACAAGTTCCTGGAGGAACAACTATTACAGGGGTGCTCAAACCTTTTTCTTTGGGACCCCTGCCTGCTCTCCCCCTGCTCATGCCCCCCCCCCTTACCTTCTCTCCGGCATCGGCGGCATCATGTGACGTCACGACGCCATATGACGTTGCGTTGCCTTTGCCATTTGACCCCACGTTGTCATGGCGACACGTCGCCAGAAGCCGCCGGAGAGCAGGTAAGAGGCAGTTACAGAGGCCTCGCCCGCTGTCCCGGCATTTTATGTAAATGTTCTGGGGAAGAGCGCAGGGCCTCTGTAAGCGTCCCCCCTCCCCCCCAGAAAATGTTGTGCCACGACCCCCCCCAGTTTGAGCACCCCTGAACTATTATACAATACCTCCGAGACATGTGCAGAAATGGTGCAATGTGCTCTAAAACATAGAGCAAAAAATGTTCGCTGTGTCATTTTGTACTGGCAGCGTACACAAGGTATGAAGCTTCTTCATCTCTCTTCTTACGTTTGACATTTGACACAGATCTCTTAGGAGCAGAGGCTAACGCTAACTAAATCATGGGGGGAGGTTTAACGGGAGAAAGTCAAGGGAGAAAACTGCACCAGTTATAGGTGCAAACAAAAGGTGATTCTATGCATCTCATTATATACTATCGCTCAGATCAGCTCCTCCCGTAACACCTCATATAAACCAACAAAAACAGAAAGGCCAGCGCATCATACAAAATGACACAACATATAGTGCAATACCTCAGTGCTTATCTGCTCATGAAAAAGGGTCATTTAGTTAAACCCTTTGGCCAAAAGGTTATAAGCCTGTAGCCACGTCACGGCATGACCAACCTGCAGGTCCTAACACTGCCTGGCACAATTCTCATGTACCTCTCTTCTCTTCTGGAGGGAGAAAGACCATACTGGGTCTGTGATTCACAGGATCATGATAAAAACTGCTAATTGGAAAGTGGGGCAGGGCGAGCTTTAAACCATGGGGAGGAGGGGCCTCACCTCCAAGCAAGAACAGCTGCATAACCCATCGAGCTCCAGAACCCCAAAACCCACCCTCACATCATACATACAACATATATATATTAGTGTCAAAAAGCAGTGCTAATGAGCGTGGCAAGATATACAGACAAAAACAGAAAGGCCAGCGCATCTTACAAAATGACACAACATATAGTGCAATACCTCAGTGCTTATTGTCACGGTAACTTGTGATAGGATATAATATGCACAAAATATCTGGGTTGAATTGAACACGACTTAGATATAATAAAGATAGTTTATTCCTTAGATAGGTGAACACACAAGATAATACAAATAACAGACAAGAAATAGCACTTACTTAGGGGTTGGGTAATGAAGCAATCAGGTACAGGATTGGCAATTCATACAGCAATCAGGCATCAAGTAGTTGGTAAAATCGAAGACACTGGGCATAGGGCTGACACTGATTTATATGTGATTTCAGTCCTATACACTGGCATTGAGTGCAAGTCATTGGAGGACAATTATCTGCACCCAATCTCTCCTTACCAGCTAACGTGGGAACATTGTTAGGTCACGCCCCCCAGCTAGTTGGCACATGCGTACTTCTGGCCCTTGGGGTCTCATTTCTTTAGCCCCACACCAAAGTCAGGGCGCCTACAAGTCTACCAGACCTGAATTTGGTTAGGAAACCCTTTGTCTGTAAGTGTGAATTACAGCACTTACAGACCACTCAAGCCCTGCGTTTCTACGCCCTAATGTATACAGCCGGAGCCTTTGATCAGGGGGTCTGTTGTAGACAATGGGTCGCCTCCATGAGCATTTACATTAAACAGAGCCAGTAACTTTCGCGGGCTTTTATCCCCGCTTTGAAACACAGTACATTTTTCAATATCCATATATATTAAAATAATCCGTTCGGCTGTACCGAGCTGGCCAAAACTCGCCAGACCCTCATGCCGGAGGGGACTCTCCATGGTGGCCAAGTTTCAGCTCGCTGTGACCCACCGGACCGGAGATACCAATTTACAGTTTAAAAGCCCTTTTGTAACACAAGGCTTTTTTCCGCCATGCAAGTAAATGGCAGAAACCCAAACTTTGCAATTACCCTGACTCCGTTCTGTTGCCCCGAGAGGGTCGGTATTTGCCATGCAATCCTGTCGGAACTAGGACCACATGGTGGCCGAATCTCAGCCCTCTAGGTTGAACAGAACCGGAGTTATGGGTTCTGGGGTTCTGCTCATTCTGACTTTAGAGTCAATGTGCGACCCTCGTGGCAAGCGCGACCCTTTACGGGTGTCCTTAATTCTCGGACCCGGTGGTGGTCGAGTGTGGGGGTTCCTAGGGTCTAGGGGCAAAAAGAACTTTATTCCTGGGTGCCCTAGAACCTAAGTTTCCCACACCAATTGTATGTGAACTTGACCTAGTGTGATCAAAAGCTCTTTTTTAGATATTGTATCCGCTTCTGCGGTCTGCGGTTTGGATGGCTGCCAACCCGTTCCTGGAGGTCGGCGTCGAGGAATCCCCATTAAATGAATGGCTCTATTGACTTACAATGGGGAACCGCCGCTCCTCCTCTTGGGCGTCACCTGCAGGTCTTCTACTGAAACGGGCCCAAATCGCCGGATTCACCATAGGATTGTATGGAGCTGCAATGGCGACCTATAGAGGCTGCAAAATGGAGCCTGTAAAGGCGGGAAAATGGAACAAAGGGCAATAATCACTTCCTAACTATTAACCCTTCTCCTCCCGAACGGATCCCAGTGTGAGTGTTGGTGCAGAGACCGGAATGGGGACATACATGGTATGGTATGATACATTACTGGACTGCAGTCCAGTTAACCCCTTGCCTCCCAAGTGAGGTCAGGGGGTGGCCATTTGGGGTGCAGCCCCTTTAATACCGGGCCAATCCCCCTCTCCCTCTACACTTATCTGCTCAAGAAAAAGGGTAATTTAGTTAAACCCTTTGACCAAAAGGTTATAAGCCTGCAGCCACTTCACGGCACGACCAGTCTGCAGCTCCTAACACTGCCTGGCACAATATATATATATATAAACCATTTTCTCTCGTCTGCATCTCAGGAAATTGGTATTTGTGCAGGAGAATTATGAGGAATATATGATATATATAATGTGTAACAGTGTTTCCCTCACCCTCTCGGAGATCCCCCTGTTACCAGGTGTATGGTGCATGCTACCTGTTGGCTCACAGAATGCTGAGTTGTTCACCGATGGTTGTGGGGACTGCAGGATTGGATTCTGGGGTATATACCCGACATTTACTCCATGGTACACAGCGCCTCCATCTGCCGTAAGCTCCAGATGTATGGAGGGAATCTCCTATGGTAGAAACGGTTACCTCTCCCCCCCCCCCCCCCCCCCCCCCCCCCCCCACCCCCTCTGTAACATCACACACCAGGCAGGAGGTATATTCAACTGGAACGGATTTATTCCTGTACACTCACAGCACACGGCAGTCCTCTGCCCAATACAGTCTCTGTTCTGCTCTCCGAACTTAGGATGGTCCCTGGAGCTTCACTAGGAGGTCAATGGCCCCCGCAGCAGTCCCTGCTCTTCCCCAGCCCTCCAGCAGGACCAGGGGAAAAGGCGATCACTCACTCTCCCCCTTAGGGAAGAGGATCTGGCCCTGCCAGTGCACAGCAGTCCTGGGTGATACCTTGTCCCTCTCAGCGGTAGAGACACTACTGAATTTGGGGTTGCAACTCCCTTAATTACAGTAGGGGGAAGGTACTAGGTCTGGACCCAGGATTGGCAGTCAGATCTAATCCCACCTCCTCCCTTGTCACTCAAGGGACTGCCTGTGTGGGGAAAACCCATAATTGATACTGGCACTGCACATGGACATCCTGCACATGGACATCCTGCACACAGACATCATGCATACTTCCTGCACACAGACATCATGCATACATTCTGCACACATCATGCATACATTCTGCACACAGACATCATGCATACATTCTGCACACATCATGCATACATTCTGCACACGTCATGCATACATCCTGCACACAGTCACCCTGCACAAAGACATTCTGCACACATCATGCATACATCCTGCACACAGACATCATGCACACAGTCATCCTGCACACAGTCACCCTGCACACAGTCATCCTGCACACAGTCACCCTGCACACAGTCACCCTGAACACATACATTCTGCACACATCATGCATACATTCTGCACACGTCATGCATACATCCTGCACACAGTCACCCTGCACAAAGACATTCTGCACACATCATGCATACATTCCTGCACACAGTCATCCTGCACACAGTCATCCTGCACACAGTCACCCTGCACACAGTCATCCTGCACACAGTCATCCTGCACACAGTCATCCTGCACACAGTCACCCTGCACACAGTCACCCTGAACACAGACATTCTGCACACAGACATTCTGCACACATCATGCACACAGACATCCTGCACACAGTCACCCTGCACACAGTCACCCTGCACACAGACATCCTGCACACAGACATCCTGCACACGGCCCTTGCGTTTGCAGCTTCTGTATTCTGAAGTGTTTGGTGATCAGTGTAAATATTTAGATGTCCCCAGAAGACACGAGCTCGGAGGCCTTAACAGCGCGACTATATCTGCATCTACAACCCCAGCAGTGTGCGGAGTTAAATATGTATCCGTTCCCTAATTACTAATTGGGGATAAGTGAAGGAGCAGATTGACACCTTTTTACAAAGACAATTCGGACATGTGCAGGCATTTTTTTTATTTTTTATTGTTTATTTCATACATTGTCAGAAAGTGCAAGGGTCGGGGGAATACAGAAAATAAAAGGGAGAGGAGATGGGGAGGAGAGAGTGGAGATGGGTAGGAGGGAGTGGTGGGACATGGTACATTTCATATCAATTTCCACTGATCATGAAGGTACAGTACAGTTAATAAGGAGAGAGGGAGAGAGGGGTGGGGAGGGAGCAGAGATAGTAGGGGGGTAGAGAGATAGAAGGGGGGAAGTTCTCGAGCTAGTTTATTGTTGTTCATTTTGGGTATATATTGTGTCTCCCCTTTGTTGATTTCTGTTGGTTGTTCTCATGTTTTTAGTGATAACGGGTGTTGAAGGTCACTGTTGGTTATTGTCTCTGGGAGGGCGGGCGGGAATGATAAATGAAAAAATGAAAATGAGTATTCAGCATACAAAGCACCAGGCTGGAGTCAGACAACGCATCAGGATACATAGCTTATAATTAATATTACTTGATAGGTAGGAAACACAGGAATCACATGCAGTGGCCTTCAATGTCAGGAGACCACAGACAACACTTAAAGCAATAGACAGTACATATAGTATAATAACAAAAATCACTGCGCAAATGTCCCACAAAGTCACTTGCTCAATCCAGGTGGCCCGTGTGCCTATTACTTTACAATGGGTGTCATGCCCAGGGTACTTAGAAAGGATACTGATGTGTTTGTTGGAGAGATCTCCCAGTTGCTTTATGGCTCACAACACCTGGCAACCCTACGCTGGGCAGGGAGGGTTACATTGATCATTCTGACCGGGGATCCTCTCTAAGCTGAGACACGCTTTTTTTCTCAGGTTCCTGGGGAATGTACTGGTTCGGTTGCCAGTGCTTTTGCTCCCACTTGCTCCCTGTGGGTCTTGCAGGCTAATAGAAAGCTGCAACGCCATCTGAGGGACAGCAGGGGCCATCTTTGAAACTCCAGGAAGGAACAGCAGCAACTAAACAGGCAAGTATCTCGGGAAACAGGAGGTCTCCGGAGGTAAAACTAGTGCCGTTCAGCTCCAGAAGACCCCCTGATTCACTATGTAAAATAGGCAGCATTTCTGCTTTAAGGATAAAACTAAATTAAACATTACCATTGTGTTTTTCATGTGGTTTCCCTCCCTCTTAGATACAGGTAAAGAAGGAGTATTAGTATTTTGATCATGGCTTTTAACCTAGTGCCATGTACTTCACTCTGGCACTGGCGGGTTTAAGAGCAATAACTCGTGACGTTTACTATTAATAGTTTATTCTAATCTTACCAGAACTGTGGAGTCCCCGTAGCAGGACTGGGCCAGTATACTGGTGCTGTCCAGAAGATACGTCTACACTAAAAGGGTACAGCAGAACTTGTTCTTAGGCTCAGCTACAATCCACATACGCAGGCAAACCATCTCTCCCTGATTTTCTGCAATTCTCATTGATTTGTACAATTAACGGTCTCATAGACTGCCATGGAATATCACTCGGTAAATTAATTACTTTTCTATTACAAGACACGTTTTTGGCCCAGATCGCCCAAATTGCACTGATTACATTCCTTGGAGGTTAACATCTCTGTATATAGACAGTGCCTGACATCATTTTCACCACGGGTTGAAAGGTTAGGATCACGCAACGTACAGACGGTAACGAGGGTTGAGCAGCGCAGAACGGAGTATTTCTGCCAGTCTGGGCTTGCTGTTTTTATTTTATCGGAAGTGTGGATATTTGTTTTTTTTTTAAGGATGTCAAACTATATTTTCTCAGGCTTCACTGCACTGTTTCTCTCCTATCTGACATTGCTGCCCCCCTTCCCTACCATATCTAAGATACAAAGTTTTTGGTCGCGCAACAGAAATCACTGTCATGGAAGACCAGAACTAATCACCAGGATTAAGGCATCAGACAGGACAGAGCAGATCAATAACTAGTTTTTATGCCAGCCGGAGCCAGCAAGCACAACACAAATCACAAATCAGAGCTATACTCACTAAAATAGGTGAATACAGGGGGAATCCTAGCGACTAGGTGCTGAGCGCTATATGGAAGGCTTACCCAGGACTTGCTATCCCACTCTGTTTGGGTAGGGACCGCCCAGACCTCTCTGGTTCCATTTGCGGAAGAGCCCTTTCTCCAGCTTGAAAGCCCTTCTCTCTGCAGCAATAAACAGTCCCGCAGCACAAAAGTCAAATCAAATGTCCCGCTTTGTTAGGCTCCCAGCCTCGTTTTCAGGTGTTTCCGGCACAGCCTCGTTTTCAGGTGTCTCCGGCACAGCCTCGTTTTCAGGTGTCTCCGGCACAGCCTCGTTTTCAGGTGTTTCCGGCACAGCCTCGTTTTCAGGTGTTTCCGGCACAGCCTCGTTTTCAGGTGTCTCCGGTACAGCCTCGTTTTCAGGTGTTTCCGGCACAGCCTCGTTTTCAGGTGTCTCCGGCACAGCCTCGTTTTCAGGTGTCTCCGGCACAGCCTCGTTTTCAGGTGTCTCCGGCACAGCCTCGTTCTCAGGTGTCTCCGGCACAGTCTCGTTTTCAGGTGTCTCCGGCACAGCCTCGTTTTCAGGTGTCTCCGGCACAGCCTTGTTTTCAGGTGTCTCTGGCACAGCCTCGTTTTCAGGTGTTTCCGGCACAGCCTCGTTCTCAGGTGTATCCGGCACAGTCTCGTTTTCAGGTGTCTCCGGCACAGCCTCGTTTTCAGGTGTCTCCGGCACAGTCTCGTTTTCGGGTGTCTCCGGCACAGCCACGGGGCACACCGCTTAGTTCATCTCCACGTCAGGATCAGAATGAGCTATGGAACACTGATCGGGTTTCCCTTCCATAGATTTCTCGCTACCATAGGAAATCATGGGAGAAGGGCTGGCGACCAATCACAGCGCGGATGCTACTCAGGGACCAACCAGGACGCGAGGGCTCGCCTGCATTGGCCAATCAGGGTGGGGGTGGGGGGGAGGCGAGGCTGAGAGCGTTAAAGGGCTGTGGAGGGAAATACAAATGGGCCAATGGGAGCAGCGCCTACCAGCGGGGGCTCGGCAACGGCTTCCCGTGGCCAGCAGGATAGTCCCGCTGGGCTGGTGCCACTCTGGCTAGAGAGGCAGCTACATGTACCACTTTTCGGGCGGATGCCCCCCCCCCCCCCCCCCCCCCCGGTTCAATATCCTCCCCGGCCACTCCTTTGTCCCTGCACCTCTCCTCCCCCTCCAGACTCAACAGCAGCCATTTTCTCCGGCCATGCGGGCTGCACAGAGTGTTTCTCAGCCCTGCATGTCCAGAGACCTTGGCTTTGATTTATGTGGGCACCGGCGCACACTTTTTACACTCAGGAGAGTTTTACAACGGGAATAAAAGAATCCTGTGTAGCTCCGGGGTCTGGTGGCGGGATGAGCCTGAGGGACGAATGGACCGGGGCCAGGTACAGGGCTTATCCTTTATTATGCTGGTCCCTGAGCCCAATTCCGTCACAATCCCAATGCCCAGCTCCACTCTTTCACACAGGGCCTTTACGTTACTGAACTTCATAGGGCTTCAGTCTGAGTGGGGGTCAACCAGGGGAAAGATAGCGCTAAATTCAAAGCTGCAATCAACGTAGCATAACTATTATAAATATTTTTGAAATGTAATCATATATCCCCATGAAAAAGGTGAATATTAAAATATATATATGTATGTATAAACATACACCTACACATATATGTATAAACGGCACACATATGTGTATATAGAAAAAAGGTAAACAAATGAAAGCGGAAAAAAAAATGAATAAATTCAATTTATCCGCAAAAATCAATAAAACAAAAGATTATGTAGTAATATAAAAATGTAAGCTCCTCAGTCATTGGAGCCACAAATTGCGGCAGTCACCAGTTCCAAATATGGACATAATAGAGCAGGGGACCCTAGCAGCGCTTCGCGGTTTTACTTATTTCACACGAGACCTGGATAAGTAGAGCTTCCCCATGTGGTGTCTGAGGCATAGGGAGATAAAGGGGCATGTCCAATATCACCAGGAGAGCTGTCTCTGGGAATTTAATGCTGGAGGTACTTAAACGGAGAATACCACATACAGTATATGGTCATTGTTCATGTGGTGGAGGAGCAAGTAACCTGCAAGCTGTTTCACACTCAGATGTGATCCAATCATGTGTTCTGGGCCAGGGTTGGCCTAAGGCTTTGCGGGGCCCAAGGCAGCACCCTGGCAGCGGGGGCTCCCCCATGTAATAAAGTTAAGAAGACTTACATTGACGAGCTGCCAATCTCTGGTAGTGTTGCGGCGTCATGACATCATGGCGGCAAGTGATGTCACGTGGCCATGGCAACACAGCGTCATTTGATGACGGTCACCAGGGCAACACGACGCTACAGAAGGCGGCCCGCTCCGGAAAAGGTAAGACATCTCACAAAAGGTGAGAACACAAACGCCCCCCCCCCCCCACCTCTCTCTGCTAGTTCAGGGGGCCCGCGCTCCCTCCTCCAGCTCCCCTCTCCGGTCGGGTGGAAGTTGGATCCCGGCGCAGACAGGAGGAGGGTGCGCGGGGCCCAGAATGAGCGGGGCCCGAGGCAGCCGCCTTGCTCTCCTTACCCTCGGGCCGGCCCTGGTTCTGGCATCTTAACAAAGAACACAGGAACTTGCGTCACAAACATCATCATAAAAAAAACATTTCACTCTGCGGAAGCCAAAGATCCATCTCATAAAACAATAAGACCAATAAACACTGTATTGACATTATTTTTTTTTACGAGTGTTTCAATTAAATAAACACCCACCAGCGGTATTCCTCCTCCCTCCCACCGCTTCATACAAGCACAAGCAGCTAGAGGCAGATGTCGGCGTTCACTGCTACTCGCTGATTTTTTTATTGTTAGTGTCTCACAGAAGCAGAAAATCTCACTTATTTTCCCTGTGGGCTAATATCTCTGCTAGAGTGTGTGCGTGCCAGAGAAAACGCGAGGAAGTGTTTATTCTCTGAAAGGGATGTGGATTCATGGAATAGCCTTCCAGCAGAGGTGGTGGAGGTTACGCAAACGCACTTACTGTAACGGCTTCTAAATTCTCCCTAGTTACCACTAGGGTTGCCAGGTGTCCAGTATTGAACTGGGCTGTCCTGTATTTGGACACTGTCCAGTAAAAAATTAGAGGTAATACTGGACATGTATGTCATGCGGCATCACTGGTTGATTTTTGGTATAATCACGGCCTTGGTGAGTTGTTCAACATAAAACATTTTAACAACAATATTACCTTCCATAACATCCTTGCTGAATATTAGAGCAGAACTCTCTGGTTTCTAAAAAAAAAAAAAAAAAAAATCTAAAACAACTTCATTTAACTTGAAGAGAGATCTGTTCCTCCAACAAAGTATTTTGCAGAAGATAAAAAAAGGTTGTGATTGAAATAAAAGAGTACAGTTATTCATTTATGGGACTTTGGCTGTAACATGGAAACATGGAAAATTTAGGGCTCGATGCTGTAAGCACCGAAAAGGCACTCTCGGCAGGGGTTCAAAATAGGCATGTTTTTGGCGTGTTGCCCTCGCAGTATGCAGGAAGGGCCGAATCCCTGGCAAATCCCTGCAAAAGCAACATGCCGAGTAGCCAGTGGCGAGACAGTCTGCCTGCCGATAAGCTGCCGATAAGCTGTCCCCTGCCGAGATCAGCCTGCAGCAGGGAGAGATCCGCCACTCTCTCTGCGCAAACATTGGTAAATTAAAAAATCTTTGTAATCAATTTTTATTCATAGTGTAGATGTGCAGGGGGTCTCCGGAGATGAACCGCATTGGTTTCAGGTCCGGGGACCCCTGCATCCCGAGCTACAGGCCCCTTTATGAGGTGCCGATATCCCTCTGCATTTAAATGTCCCGATCACGTGACCGCGGAATGTTAACAAAGCAGAGAGATACCGGCAACCCCTAAAGGGGCCTGTATCTCGGGAAGCAGGGGGTCCCCGGACCTAAAACCAAAACAGTTCACCTCCGGAGACCCCCTGCACATCTACACTATGAGTAAAACACCCATATCAATAAACAATAATTCATTACCGGAGCGGCTATCCGCTATGGTAATGAAGCAGCATTAATGTATTTTTAATAATAGTGTATGGGAGCAAGGTTCCCCTGAGCTGAACCGTATTGATTTCAGCCTCAGGGACCCCCTGCTTCCTGAATTACAGGCCATGGTATGGGGCATCGGGTGCCAGTGTCACCGCCATCTTTATAGCATCCCATACGCGACGTGTCCGCTATAAAGATGGCGGCGACACTGGCACCGATGCCCCAAAACGGGGCCTGTAACTCGGGAAGCAGGGGGTCCCTGAGCCAGAAATCAATGCGGTTCAGCTCAGGAGACCCCCTGCTCCCGCACAATATTATCAAAAATACATTAATGCTGCTTCATTACCATAGCAGCTATCCGCTAAGGCAATGAAGGGGTTAAGGCAAAATAGCATGTTTATTGGGGACAAATACACAGTTGGATTGTAAGGGTTTTTTATTTTATGGTTACCTGTGGAATGTTTGTTCGAGAGTAAGCGGTTCCCCGGGAATTCGGTGAGTGGGCCATCTAATGGTAAGTAAACAAAAGAAATGTATTTTTTTGAACTTTTACAAGTTTTTGATTTTTATTTTTTATGTGATTTTTTTTTTTTGAATGTCCTTTTAGTGGCCTTGTATTTATGTATGTCCCTATGGATTTACATACATACAGGGACACTGAATGGTTGTATTGTATTGTAATTTTTTTATGTAATGTGATTGTTTTTTTATGCTCATTTATTGCCCCTGTATGTAATGTCTAATCTATATGGCTAGACATAAAGGGATAATAAATGATTGCTTTGCAAATGTTTATTTATGTTCTTTTGATGTTTTTAAAATTTATTTTACAGCTTTGGTTAGACATAACGTAATGTAATTGTTATTTAGTTAAATGTAATTTTTGATGGTGTTTGGAATATTTTATTTCAGGGGCTTGCTTTTTAATATTGGTTTATTTTTGGTAGTTAGATTTTGTATGATGGTGATTACTTTGAAGTAGAATTTTTTTAACAATGGTTTGGTTTTAGGAATTGAATAGTGATTTGTGTTATTGATTTTGATTGGATTGTAATTGATTTTTGATTAGATAAATTGATTGATGGTAAATATGTTTATGTTTACTTGATTAGTTTTTGTATGTTGTTGGTAATTGTTTATTTTATTTTTAACATTGATTTGGAATAGATGTATATAACGGGTAAATCAATGATTAACTCACCAGGCGCTAAGAAATAGTACAGTCCTGCTGATTTAATTAATATATTCATGGGAAATAAGCATGGTCAACCCCAGACAGAATAAGTATAATGTGCGTGATATCTCTTCCAGCAACTGGCTCACTGCGAGCACCAAAAGAGTTGAGATAAAAAGACTCACGTAGCTGACTTTGGAGTTGTTGACACTGTGCCTGTCCTCTCTGGAATGATGTAGCTGCTCCTGCTAGCAGATCTCGGCTTGATGTAGCATAAATGCTGGGACAGATGTGGCGCCCCAGCACTGTGGAACACCAATGTCCTCTTCACCGCCAATTCTGCATCCGCTCCGGCGCGGTAGGTGGTCACCTGACCGGCGGCATCAGCAAGGCTTCCGGGTTCATCCACAGGAACAGCAAGTGATCTCCAGCAGCTCGGCGTGCAGGCGATGTAGACAGCACTGCAGAAATCCTCCCGAGGGGGGTATGATCGCCGCACAGCCGCAATGAATCAATGAAGGCTGATGGTAGAAAAAGCTTTATTCTCACACGGTGCAAGCGAATCCTCTGACGCGTTCAGCTGCAAGGCCTTTTTCTCTTTGACAAAGGCCTTGCAGGCTGAAACGCGTCAGAGGATTCGCTTGCACCGTGTGAGAATAAAGCTTTTTCTACATTCACACATCAGCCTTCATTGATTCATTGTGGCTGTGCGGCGATCATACCCCCCTCAGGAGGATTTCTGCTTGATTTGGAATAGTGTTACATGATGTGCAGCTTAATTGCATCATGTACACACTAAAATGCAATTGTTTGATTGAAATTTAGTATATATGTATTTGTGTAGGTGCTGTTTTTTTATGGTAGATGAGAGATTAATTATTTTGCAATGAGCTGCTGGTTTCATTTTCGAATGCAACGGGCTGGTTTGGAGATTGAGATGTCATTTTTTTTTCTGCATTTTTCTGTAATCCATAACCATTTATTTGTATATTGGGGTTGTGTTATATATAATAGATATATTATGTTTATATATATATATATATATTAAAAATATATATTATAATATATATTATATATATATATATATATAGCGGTTAATAACCGCCAAAGTAATTAAGGGGTTAACCCAGCCTGCACCAATACCAACCCTTCACCCATTCATTTGTACAGTGTATAATATATATTATTAATTACTTATAGTAATTACTTAATTACTTTGGCGGTTATTAACCGCTAAGGTGATTAAGGGGTTAACTGTCATATGAAAGTATTTGAAATGTATTCTTTTGCCAACGGAGCCCGTTTGATGACCAGTCTGCCATCTAATTGCCAGGGGGTAAGTAGAACTCTAGTTATTTACTTGATTGATACTGTTTTATGTGTTTAATAATGGGCAAATAATCTATTATCCATATCTGGATAATAGTTATTTTGCACATTACTGTACTGTATGTGGGGGGGAGGGGTATTTATTTCTTTAAATGTATAGGCCAGGTTTATTAGACTTTATTAGACTACATAAAAAACAAAGAAACAGACAGTGCTAGCTACTCACCCACGCGTTTCACGCCTTCTCCTTGAAAAAGCGCCACAGTGGGCATGAAACGCGTGGGAGAGTAGCTAGCACTGTTTGTTTCTTTGTTTTTTATGTAGTCTAATAAAGTTGATTTTTACCCCTTTTTTGCTGGTGAGCGCCTTACCTTTTTTCCTGGAGCGGTTGTTCATCTGATCCTTACCTTGTTCTGCTGCTGTCTGAGAGAATCTGCTACACCACCGGAGGCCAAACGGGAGACGCTTCTGGCAGCATCAGGGAAGCAGCTGGAAGGAGGGGGATCAAGACGGTGTTTTATCATGAGTAGAAGCTACTCCACACCGGGCTTAGCCGGGGTTATGGGGACTCAGTGATTGTATATCACACCATTCTGTCCCTGTTATTTTCCCCTCTTGTTATCCCCAGTTATCCTCAATCATACGGTTACTGCTTAACCCTTTATTCCCCATTGTCCGTTGTTAGCTCCTTTTATCACATCACATATTATGCTTTAATAGCATTATTTGCTAAACCACCTGGAGCTTTTACACGGTTTCTGTTGTTCTCTTATTTATTTTAAATACAGGGTTGGTTCCTTGGGTCTGCGGGGACCTCTGGAAACCACCTGAGGACTTCCTGGACGCCCTTGGGTACCAGGCTGCGGACTCACGGGGGACACCTATGGGGAATAACCAGGGACCCCACATCTGTGGGGGCCCTGCAGACCCGTAGGGACCACCGAGGGCCCCCAGACCCCCATGGGGACCACCCGAGGACCCTCAGACACCTGTGGGGCTGACCTGGTGCTCCCCATACACCTGCAGGCCCATCCGTGGAGACCCCATTTGGGGCCCACGGTGATCGCCTGGAGAACCACAGCACCTGGCGGGGACCACCCATAGGCCTCCAAACCCTGTGGGCACCCCCCTCTGGGCCACTGTGGGGCCTACGGACACCCATCAGGGCCAACGGGGACTCCCGTGGGCCTGGGTATTAACCCTGTATGTAAAATAATAAATCATGTATTTTTGGGGGCGGTGGGGGGGGCACAGGGGGTGGGTTATGTATTGTTTATTAAATATAGTCATGATTATTGTGGGTAGCGGGGGTGTTGTCCCCAAGCCAGGGTGGGTAGGCATCCCGGTGAGTAGTAGGTCAGGGTGGTTAGGCCTCACGAGGTGGGTAGTGGGGGAGGGTATTTAGGCCTCCCGTGTGGTGGGTGAGGGTAGGTTAACCCCTTAATGGCTATAGCGGTTAATAACCGCCAAGGTGATTAAGGGGTTAGGGGACATTACATTGGCTCTTTTTATTCTTGTTAATGTTTTGCAGCATCGGAGGGGGGCATGGACGGCGATGAAGATGAGGATGGCCTTCATCGTGGCAGCATCGGTTAACCGCTAAGGTAATGAAGTGGGCTGTAAATGCATTTTTCCTGCCTCGGATGCATGCCGGTGCTCCGGTGCTGGTATTAATGGGTATCTGCTCCGGAGACCCCCGGCATCAATCCCAGGCAGGAAAAAGGCTTGATTTTTTCTAAGTGTCGCCCTTGCCGATGCTTCTCCACCACCAACTTGCCAACTTTAGTTGGTGGGCCGGATTGCCGTAAAAATCTCAATTCTAGAGTGCCGATCAGCAGCGAAAAGCTGATCGGGGCTACTACAATTGAGCGCGTTTCAAAAAGTGCCGATAAGAGCCGAAAAGTGGCTTATCGGCACCTGGCTGCCGATAAAAAAAATTTCCGCAAAAAACAATGCCGATTTTTGTTGTGTTTTCGGCAGCTTATCGGTGCTTATTGAATCAGAGAGGCATTATTGGCGAGAAAATGGCGTAAAACGGCTTTTCGGCGCTTACTGCACGAGGCCCTTAGTCAGGACTAGATCCAACCTTAACAATATGGCCCATGTTTTCCATCCATGTCCTGGGGATCCTGCCCGCGACCAGGCGATCCCTACTACCAAGCCGTACGTGGTTGTGTGCCGTAAGACTGGATGCACTCAGGGGCCACTGGTCTTCCAGGACTTAAATGGTTAAATAAACGCAAAGATTGTATAGCCTGCTAAAGCTAATCAGTGGTGAGCTGGCTGACTAATGCATGAATTATGCAGAAAGAAGCTTACACCTCACGTTACCGAGTTACTAACCATGTATTCTCACCGGCTCACAAATCTAATGTTATCTATACACCGGTGTTATCTGTAACCTCAACATTCTAAATCTGTTTATGCAACACGCAAGTGGAAGAGAGTTCATTTGCTAATGTTATCAGCCCAGATGTGTGCGTAAAATGGATATATATAAACAGTGGTTGACAAATCACCAAAAAATCTACTCGCCACACAAAAAAATCTACTCGCCACCTAGTACCAAACGTGTGCTGCTTGGGCCAATATTTACTCGCCCGGGGGTTAAAGCCACTCGCCCGGGGCGAGCAAATGTATAGGTTTGTCGAACACTGTATGTATATATATATCCAAAAATGTATAGAAATGAAAAACTCATTTTTGGGGGGGAGGGTGAGGGGGGAATTGCTCATACCCAATGGATGTGCAGAATATTACTGCTGAAAATTAAATTTGCACTTGTAATCATAATTCATAAAGGGAATGCATAATGGGGAGTAATGTTATCTAATACACAGTGTGTGTGTGTGTATATATATATATATATATATATATGCTATACATTTACACGCCCGGGGCGAGTGAATTTAACCTCCGGGCGAGTAAATATTGGCCCAAGCAGCCCACGTGTTTGTTTTTTAAATTTTCCCTGCTCGCGTTGCTGTTTTTCCCGCACTCGCGCTGGAGAAAAAAAAAAAAAAAGCCGGAGGCGGGTTCATGTTGTTGGGGGAGATTACCCTGCCTCCGGCTCTCTGAGCAGTGCCTTCGCTCCTCCCCCACCTCTCAGCAATACTTTCCCTCCTCAGCGCTTTCACTCCTCCCCCTTCTGGCAGCCAGCCCCTTCCGCGCCTCTGTCTGCCACAGGCCCCTGCAGGGACATCTGTCGCCCCCCCTCCCATCGGGCCATCCGCCCTCCCACCGGGCCATCCGCCACCCCCACCCCAATCTCTCCCGGCCTCCGTGACCCCCTCACCCCAATCTCTCCCGGCCTCCGTGACCCCCCCTCACCCCAAT
>CM071569.1:63495778-63513493 GCA_036426205.1 Ascaphus truei | reverse complement strand
CCCTGTGTCACCCTCTCCGTGTCACCCTTTCCCTGTCGCCCACACCCTTTCCCTGTCACCCTCACCCTTTCCCTGTCACCCTCACCCTCTTCCTGTCACCCTCTCCCTGTGTCACCCTCTCCCTGTCGCCCTCGCCCTTTCCCTGTCACCCTCTCTCTGCCGCACTCTCTCTGTCTTTGTCTCTCATTCTCTGTGTGTGTGTGTTCTCTCTATCTCTCTGTGTGTGTCTCTCTCTATCTCTCTGTGTGCCTCTCTCTCTATCTCTCTGTGTGTGTCTCTCTCTATCTCTCTTTCTCTGTGTCTCTCTTTCTCTGTGTGTCTCTCTTTCTCTCTCTCATATCTCTCTCTCATCTCTCTCTCTCTCTGTGTGTCTCTCTCTCTCTGTGGTTCTCTCTCTCTCTGTGTGTCTCTCTCTCTATGTGTGTCTCTCTCTCTCTGTGTGTGTGTGTCTCTCTGCGTCTCTCTCTCTGCGTCTCTCTCTGTCTCTTTCCCTGTGTCTCTCTCTCTCTCACACACTCTGGATCTCTTATTTACCCTATATATCTTAACTGCCCTATACTACACCGAAATAACCTACACTGCTTTCTTCCAGATCTGACTCAAGCTTCACACAGAAGACATCGGAATCCCCCCAAACCCAGAAGACAGGTAGGGAACACCTCCCCTCCAATGTATAACATTGCATGAATGCGAGTACCTGGACATTGAGGGACTGCAGATCAGGTAAGATCCCAGGCGGGATTGCTGCTTTAGATATTGTGACGCGGGGACGTCCAGACACTGGTTAAGGGGTTCAGGAAACTAGTCATTCACACCTGGCTTTTATTTCTAGATCTGACATTTACACACACACACACACACGTAACAAGGACTACTTGTAGTATAATGTAATACAATAAATTCATTTATGTCAAAAACGAATGTTGTTCTGACTAGGAATTTATTAAATGTATTTTATTTATATATTTTATTTTAAAGCGGGGTTGGGGGCGGGACTAGGGGCGGGACTAGGGGTGGGGTTGGGGGCGGGACTAGGGGCGGGACTAGGGGCGGGGTTGGGGGCGGGACTAGGGGCAGGACTAGGGGCGGGGTTGGGGGCGGAACTAGGTGGCGAGTAGATTTTTTGGTTGGGCGAGTAGATTTTTGGGAGATTTGTCGAACACTGTATATATATAATACTGAGTTAAGTTATGGTGAGTAAAAAAAGTGACAAAAACCCTCCACAGGAAAGCAAATATGCAAATACAACTGTATGCTCATCTGCATGTCTTAGGCAGGTCTGCAACCCCGCCTTTCCCCATTATCACCCAGCATACAGCACTTCCACTGCAGCAAGGGATTCTGGGAAATGACATGCAAATACATGTGGTCAACAAAGCCGCATCACATATCCCAGATATCAGAGGTCAAAGTTATGGTGCTAGAGGGTAAGGAGTAGAACTACATTTTCATTTTCATACCTGGAGTATTATTACTTCTATATTTCCCCACCCAGATTATCCCTACTTTTCATTTTCACACCGAGAAAACCACTACTTTTCATTTTGTATTGTATTGTATATCTTTATTTATATAGCGCCATTAATGTACATAGCGCTTCACATTAGTAATACACGTGGTAATCATATAACTAACAAATAATACAAGTAACAGATCATAGGAATAATGCTTCAGACATAAAAGTAACATTTAGGAAAAGGAGTCCCTGCCCTGAAGAGCTTACAATCTAATTTGTTGGTAGGAAGAACGTACAGAGACAGTAGAAGGGTGTACTGGTAAGTGCATCTTCAAGGTGCCAAGCTTTATGTATGAGGTGTTAATTATCAGCCATGGAGCTACTCATATGCTTCCTTAAGCAGGTGTGTTTTGAGGTGGGTCTTACTGTAAATGTGGATAGAGAGGGTGCTAGTCGGATATTGAGGGGAAGGGCATTCCAGATGTGCGGGGCAGTCCGTGAGAAAGGTTTAAGGCGGGAAAGGGCTTTAGATACAAAGGGGGTAGAGAGAAGACAATCTTGAACAGAACGCAAGAGTCGGGATTGTGTATTGCGAGAAATTAGGGCTGAGATGTAAGGAGAGGCAGAAGATGTAAAGCTTTAAAAGTGAGGAGAATTGAGTGTGAGATGTAGGATTTGATTGGAAGCCAGGAGAGGGATTTCAGGAGGGGAGACGCGGAGACAGATTTAGGAAATAGTAGAGTGATTCTGGCAGCAGCATTTAGGATAGATTGTAGGGGAGACAGGTGAGAGTGTAACGCTTAGCTCATCACAAACGAATTAGGGATTGGTATAGAACGCCGACCTCAACGCGAGGGCGCGTCTAGAGTGTAGGATGGTCTTGCAGGCTGGGTCAGGGTTATAGAGGACAGCGTAAAAGTGGTACTTGCCGGGTCTAGGAGTGGAGAGTAGCGGATTGTTGGGGTACGTACCCGGGGTCAGGATTGGAGAGAGTAGAGTTGTCGTAAAGCCAAAGCCAGAGTCAGTGCAGGAGAGTATCACAGAGTTCAAGGTCCAAGGCAGAGTCAGGCAGCAAGAGTAAAAGGCAGGCAAGACAGGGTTCAGGATGGCAGCGAGATGCAGCGTCACAAACCAAGGTTATGCTCGGCAATGAAAGGAAGTTCAGATAGGGTATATAAAGGACCTCCCTTCAATGGGAGGCATCCAGTAAGTGGTGGCACCTTCACTGATAGGCTGCTGGATCGCGCAGGTGCGCCCTATTGTGCAACCGATTAGGAGTGGATGTGGAGCCACTAGTGACTGCGCGCGCGCCGCGCGTAACCCACGTATCTGACGGACAACCCAATCGCGCACCACCTGTGCGCGCCACGGCACCCGCGTCAGTGCGGGGGTGGAGACCGGAGGCGGGACCCGAGGAGAGATGGGAGTCCCGCGCGTGACCGCTGTGCCGCATACCTGTCGTCAGAGCGGAGTCAAGGGGCGGAGACCACAGGGCGCCGAGGAGAGTGCACACCACCCATGCGTCGCGCGTCATCGGGATTGGGATGGGGACGCAGCCTGGAAACGGAACCCGAGGTGAAGGGCGGAGCCTGCGCATTGCCCGCGCGCCGCGCATGAGAATTGCCACTGAGATGCCCTCTCTGAGTGCCTTTAGATCCTGACGGACGGATGAGGGTTAATGTATCTGAACCACCGGAATGGCGGATCCTCACAGAGAGGCAGGAAGGCCAGACAGCAGGAGGTTACAGTAGTCGAGACGGGAGAGAATGAGGGTCTGTGTCAGAGGAAGGGGCATATCTTGGTAATATTGTGGAGGAAAAAACAACAGTTTTTTGCTACCTTTTGAATGTGAGAAGAGAATGTGAGAGAGGAGTCGAGTGTGACCCCTAGGCAGTGTGCTTGCGCTACTGGGTGAATGATGGTACTTCCAACAGTAATGTGGAAGGAGGAAATAGGGCCAGGTTTGGGAGGAAGAATGAGGCGCTCTGTTTTGACCATGTTATGTTTAAGTTGGCGGAGGGCCATCCAGGATGATATAGCAGAGAGACAATCAGAAACTTTGGTCTGCACAGCATGTGTAAGGTCAGGGGTAGAAAAGTAAATTTGTGTGTCATCAGCATAGAGGTGATATTTGAACCCAACATATGTGATTAGGTAACCTATAGAGAGTGTGTAAAGAGAAAAGAGAAGGGGTCCCAGGACAGAGCCCTGGGGTACCCCCACAGAGATCAATAGAGGAGGAGGTGTTAACAAAAGAGATGCTGAAAGTATGATGGGAGAGGTAAGAGGAGATCCAGGATAGAGCTTTGTTATGAATGCCAAGAGTATGGAGAATGTGAAGGAGAAGAGGGTGGTCCACAGTATCAAATGCTGCAGAGAGGTTGAGTAATATGAGCAGAGTGTAATGACCTCTGTCTTTGGCAGCATGGAGGTCATTAGTTATTTTAGTGAGGGCTGTTTCAGTGGAGTGAGCAGTGCGGAAGCCAGATTGTAGAGGGTCTAGGAGAGAATAGGTATTGAAAAATTGAGCAAGTGAGAGAATACAAGACGTTCAAGGAGTTTACAGGCAAAAGGCAGGAGGGAGACAGGTCGGTAGTTAGAAAGGCAGCAGGGTCAAGCTTGCTGTTTTTGAGTAATGGTATAACTGTTGCATGTTTGAAGGAAGAGGGAAAGATACCAGAGTATAGGGAGGAGTTAAAAATGTATGTGAGCGTAAGGATTATAGTAGGAGCAAGAGGTTTTAGGAGATGGGAGGGAATGGGGTCAAGAGGGCAGGTGGTAGTGGGAGAAGAGGAGATGAGCAACGACACATCCTCCTGTGTAACAGCGGATAAAGAGTCAAGGAAGGCAGGAGGAGAGTATGGAAGAGGTGTAGGATGGGAGGAAGATACAGAGGGGATGGCCTGATGTATGGTTTCCACCTTTTCCTTGAAATAGTCGGCGATTCCTGAGGTGAGAGGGAGGACAAAGAACAGGCAGCAGAGGATGGTCTGAGTAGGGAGTCAAAGACAGAGAAGAGTCGGCATGGATTAGACTTGTGCGTGTTGATTAGTGAGGAAAAGTAGTTTTGTTTAGCCTGAGAGGGGGCAGAGTTGAAACAGGACAGCATAAATTTGTAGTGAAGGAAGTCTGCGAGAGTGTGAGATTTCCTCCAGAGGCATTCAGAGGAACGAGTGCAGGAGCGCAGCATGCGCGTGTGGGAATTTAGCCAGGGTCTGGGGTTCAAAGGGCGAGAGCAGCAGAGAATGTAGATCAAGAGAGGAGGCTAGGGCAGAGTTGTAGCTTCTGACCAGGTTGTCAGGGTCTGGAGCAGAGCTGAGGAGAGTGAGAGGGAGGAGCGTAAAGTGGACTCAAAAGCTGGTAAGTTAATATAGCGAAAGTCTCTGCAGCGATGAGGGGTAGATGGAGGTGGAGAAGAGGTGAAGTGAAAGAAAATGAGATGAGGTGATGGTCAGAGAGAGGAAAAGGGGAAATGGAAAAATTGGAGAGAAATAGGTCTAGGGAGAGGCCATCCTTGGAGAAGGAGGAGATGCATGGATAGAAAGAGAACGTGTGAGGATGATTTTTAGGGCTGTGTTTTAGTGCAGGGGATATAGCTGTGTAGCGCCAGAGGGCGCAGGTAAGAAAGTAGTTCATGTGAACTGAGAACTGGTGAAGGAAGGAGAGATGGAGATATATGAATAGAGTTAGCGACATAATTAGGCTGGCAGAAAGAAGTGCATAATTTAGAAAAGTGAGGTCAAAGCAAATAAAAACAGTAGTGGTGGCATGGCAGCAAATGTTTTGTGCTGAGATGTGCCATCTGGGCTAGATAATGTCCTCCTTTCCAGTGTAGTTCAAAATCCAGGATTCAGGTGCTGTCCAATTGTCTCACTCCTGGTGAACTCCCTGTTCAACTCCACACTGCATTCTACTTAAAAAATGCTACTTTAAATGAATGCTGCTTGCCCCTGCCTTGCTGCTCCCCCAGTGTGCCTCTAGCTATATAGGTCTTACAAATCACCACTGAATAAAATTCATGTTAACCAGCTCAATTAGCACGTGAGGCACATTTAAACAATTGGTACTTCTAAACAGGGTGTTGTCCTTAGGTGTTACAAGTTGAATGTAGTTAAATAGTCACATCAAGGGGTGATTTTAACACCCAGAGTACCACTACTGATTTTATTTACAATCTTACACCACTTTAAATTTGAAGAAGGGATTGTAGTTTAGAAAGTGTCACCCCTTTCTATTACTACAACATAAATGAAGAGGCAGAGGCCCCAGCATGGGGTCGTAGGCTCCTTAAGGGCTGCGACGTCCTGATTGGCGAGAGCTGGTAGGGGGGGGTCGGCAAACCCCCCTCCCCCTTCCCACACGGAGTGGGAAGGCTGCTTGTCCCCTCCCATGCAGGGGGAGGGGGGAGAGGGTATAAAGAGTGGGGCCCCAGGGGAGAGAGTCAGAGCTAACGGAATTCCCACCCACCCATCCCCAATGTTTTGCTATTGTATTAAACTGTTGGAATGTTATATTAACATGATTTGTATCACACAGGAGCAGTTTGTCTCCTCGTCACAGCGGAGCTGCCGCGCCAGCTAAGCTCAGGAGACGGAGAACGGGCGAGGACTTTAGGGTCCGTCCCTCAGCTGGAGCCCCTAGAACAGCGCGGCAGGCTGGAGGCGCCAGCTGTAGGGCCGGGCCGGCCTATGCCCAATCAACGCTGGTAAAAGGCTGGGCGCCAGCTTTAGGGCTGGGCCTAAGCTGACCCTAGGGGCGGGAGGGGGAGGGAAGCAGCCCAACATCGGCTGAATGAGGATCTCCCCCTCCCATTTTACAGTGCTTTTGGGCGGGGGGAGGGAGCGGGCCAATTGCTGGCTGTCGGCAGGGATCTCCCCCCCATGCACATGATACGGGCGGGGGGAGGGAGCGGGCCGATTGCTGGCTGTCTGGGCAAGGATCTCCCCCCCCCCCCCATTTTGCATGGAGCATACTTGGCTGGCGGGCAGGCTGGTAGGATTTTAACAGCGGATGTTAAAATAAAGCTGTGACCTTTTCTTCCAACATTGTGTGGTCTCCATTATTTGGTTTAGCGTCACAAAGGAGGGGCGGCGCATAAATCCTTTATCGTCCTTAAATCTTTATAAAACACAATGCAAAGAGCTTTGCCCCAATGTTAAATAAACGTGGATCCTTTTATCAACCTGGTGCAGTGTCACTACATTTTTTTAAGCTACTTTGACCATTGACAAATATACACCGTGTTCAGGAAAAAAAGGGTGCGCTTTTGTTTTTTATCATATTGTATGTGTTTCTCGCTCAATCCCTATGAAAATATGCACAATTGTAGGTCTGCTATGTAGATTAACACTATATAAGAAGCACAATGTAGACAACCAACTGATGTTAACTAAATTGGTGTCACTGTATTATGTCAACAAGTACCAGATACACTGCGGTAGGTTGATGGTCATTAAATGAGAAATAGGAGTTTGTCCTTAGTAGCTCGCTGTAACTAACTGTTGTAATCCAAGATGAAACATTAAGATTACTATAAAGTTTGAGTTCAAAGTATGGCTCAAAGTGTGTTCAAAATGTCCTTCTCCTGCTGACGCCCAAACATGAGGACGCCACTCTCTGCATAATCTATAACGCGCTGATCCAGCGGCTCCCACTCCTGAACGATACAAATTCGTTTTTCAGTACTCCTATCGACCAACCATTATCAGGAAACATTTTATGTGAGCCTTTTGGACCATAATTCTTGCTCTGGCTCAAGCACCTTATCTTCTTCGCCCCACACCCTTTGGTAACTGTGCACTTGATGAGGTCATCATGCCATCACCAATGCCAAAGAATATTTATTTCATTATCAAATAATACTTACATGTACTGATCTGCTGTCAGACATATAACTGCTCACATTTTCCTGAAAATTTAATTTGGTGATTTTTCTGCAAAATATGATGAAAAAGAAAAGGGGCCCTGTTTTTTCTGAACACAGTGTATATCGCTATTTTTTGTAGAGGAACTCAGTTCCAGCACCTTTTTTTCATGATCAACAACTCCTTATAGTTAAATTACTAATCTGGCTGGACTACTAACTGATAGTGGATACTTTCTTACCACATTTGTATTTAACGCTGAATTACTTATTTTAGCTTAGATATACATTTATTTTCCTTTGCATGGGGTTCTAGCATCTTCCACCCCCACCCCCGCCCCCTAAAAAAAAAACCATAATTGCTCTGCTTTATAATACGCCATCAAGCAAGGTACCGCTAATCCTCCCCTAATCGTTGGCCGTGTTAGTATGCTTTTCGCGATTCGCGGGCTCTTGTTGTGCCATATAAATTTCATGATTCTGGCCTGTAAGGCGAGGATGTCAGCCAAATTATCCAGTGGCATTCAGACCCGTCATTGCAGAGGTGGGTGGCACTGGAGAGAGACTGTTGTGCACCAATAGAGCTGCACAACCTAATCTGGCTGCCAAAACGATGTGGTAACACAGTGGGGACACTGCTGCGGGCTATGGCGAACTCTCTAGCGGTGTGGGGGAATACCAAATTTAGACATAACTTGACATCCAAACATTCCTTAATGACCCCGCTATTGCATAATCCGGATTTCGCTCCGGGGATGGCCAGTGCTCACCACTTCATAATTTGGACACAGTCGGGATACAAGCGACTGAAAGATCTGGAGGGGAGTAAATTCATTAAAATCTTTGCACAAATCAAATCAGAAAAAGGCGTACCAAATACCGAGCTATTTCATTACCTCCAGATCAGAGCATTCTACAATAAATTCCCAATTCGACCTGCAAGGACCAATTTCGAGCAGCTGTGTTCTAGAGATACGGCCAAAAGGGGACTTACCTCCACAATGTATAGGGAAGTAGTCTGTCCAGAAGGACCCGAAGACTCCCGACTGAACTACATGACAAAATGGGAGACAGACCTAGGGGAGACTTTAGAGGACGAAGACTGGACACTCATTCTACAAGCGGCAGCCAAAAGCTCCATATGCTCAACATTAAAAGAGAATGCATATAAGGTCCTGATGCGCTGGTACCGCACCCGGTTAAAACTGTCTAAATTTGTCGGTGGATACTCCCCGCTCTGCCCAAAGCAGTGCGGGGAGGTAGCTGACTTACCCCACATGCTGTGGTCCTGCCCTAAGGTGGTCCCGATTTGGGAGGACATTAGAGGTTGGACACAAAGGATTCTCAACTTGGAGATCCCCCTGGACCCGTGGCTGTTCCTCTTGGGCAGACGGGTCCAGGGACTGCCAAAGTCGGCACACAAATTGGTTTCACATTTTGCAACCGCCACCAGGTGTGAGATCGCAGCGGTGTGGAAACAGCAAGATTTACCAATAATCCCCAGAATTCGAAATCGAATTTGGCACGTCTGCCAGATGGAACAGTTGACGAGCTGGGTCAACGACACTGGCCGCAACTTCTTAAAAGTTTGGGCACCATGGATTACCCAAACAGACATCCCCGGGGTAGATACCAGCACAATTTTGCAATAATAACAGTAGATGCGTTCTCTGGTGATGGAGCTGGACATACGCTGACTAAGATATGAGACAGGTAGGACCCATCCCAATACCAAGACCAGCGTCTAAGAGGCCACGCAGGTGGCGCCCGGAGAGCACCAACCATTTAGGCGGATGTCTACAGACCCAGAAGCTATCCAAAGCATCTCTTCCCTTCCCCCCGCCCCCCCCTTCTTTGTATGCACCCGATGTCGTCTTGTCTTGGTTATGTCAGTCAGGTTAGTCGAGTCCTGTGAGTAAATGTTGTCTGTCCAGTTTTAAATGTGATCTATGATAACCCGTGGTAGTGAGAGCCGGGGCAGAAATACCGGTGGGCATAAGGATGTTACACAATGGTCTGTGTTATAATGTATAAGCTGTATGACACAATAAAAATTTGAAGTTGAAAAAAACCCATAAACATATATATATATAAACGTGTGTGTGTTTGGCCTCAAAGGTGCAGTTCATTTTTTTTCAACTAATAAGATTTCAGGGATTATAAACATTAAAAGTAAATTAATCCAACCAAAACTGCATCCGATGTCACATTCTTATGCTATTTGCTTTCCGAGCCATTGGAAATATAGGCAGTACAGAGCTGTCACGGGGTCTTGTCCCCCCCCGCCCCCCCACCCGCACTACTGAGCGTGAGAAGGGGCCTCACACATGTGACATTTGCGTGAGACCACCTCTCAGCTCCGGAGCAGTGGGTCAGCGTCTGCTAAGGCTGCGGTTGTGACGTGAGGCGCGGTGTCATGACGCAAGGGATGTGGTTACAACAGGAGAGGGCGGGGTTATGATGCAACGGTTTTGGGACTCGTGTGAGGCCATGTGGGAGCGTGACACAGAGCCCTAATGCATGAGAAGCACACAATTAAAACGAGCTGAAAGCAAGACAGAGACGCTCACCAGGGACGTCACACTCAGACTGAAGCAAGCATGCACTCACATACGACTTCCATGCTGCACTACAGTCTGAGTGCTCTGACAGCACTGCCTCAGTGCCGCTGAATCCTTATCACGCTTATGACCTGGAGTTAGCTGGCTGGTGTGTAGTTAGCAAGGTCCAAAATATGTTGTATTTACCATTCAGCTGGTGCCAGAGAGTCACCTTTCCCAGACCTACGTCTATGTAGTTTTTAATAAATGTCACTTATTGCGAGTCAGCCTCAATGATTTTTGAGAAGGAGCCGCTCAGTGAGTAAAGACGCTGACTGGCACTGAGTTGAAGGAGTTGAAGCAGAGGAATCTGGTTCAATTCCTGGTGTCGGCTCCTTGTGACCTTGGGCAAGTCACCTTATCTCCTTGTGCCTCAGGCACCAAAAACATAGATTGTAAGCCCCACGGGGCAGGGACCTGTGCCTGCAAAATGTCTCTGTAAAGCGCTCCGTAAAACTAGCAGCGCTATACAAGAACATGCTATTATTATTATTATTAACATCTGCATCTCAGGCTTCAACAGAGACTTACAGAAGCCAACACTTTTCCTTTCAAATTCCTTTGTTGGTCCAAAATTCCCTAAATCTCACCAATTTTGGTCTTTTGAATTTCTTTAAAAAGGTTCAAAGTGCAAGCCACCGCAAAAAAAAGTTTAAAGCTTTTTTTAAATATTGCAGCAAATCAAAGATCTCTTAAAAGTTCCCCTATTTGTTGTCCTTTTTTTTGTTGTTTTGCCCCAGAAATCATACAGTTTGCATGTAATCATTAAAAAGAAAAGAAAAAAATATTTCCTGTAACAGGGATGGCAGACTGGAATCTCTGGGCGGCTACAGAATAAAAAAATACAAATACATGTAACCCATATTCCCCCCCCCCCAATCGCAGATATGGTATATGTAAGGGGATCTATATGCATTACCCAGTGTGGTGCTTCTACCTGTTAGGCTCACAGGGGGCCTAAGCCTCCGCCACGGAGAGCCTGGGGTACGTATGATAATATGTATAACCTCTTACTTGGTGCAGCGCCTCCACCTGCGATGGCTCCCACCAGAGGGGGAGTGGTTCCTCGCTGGAAATATATATATCACTCCACACAACGTGTAAAACAACCAGGGACTTTACTTGCATGAATAACCTTGAGCATATACACATATACCAACAGGTGTCCCTCCCTAGAGGAGACACTAACTCTGGCGTCACGCAGTACGCTACCTCCACCTCCAACTCCACCGGATGATCCCACCCAGTGTCCAGTAACCCCACCCTCAAGCGAGATGTATGTGTGTGACTGCGCAGCCACTATGTCCCTTGTGAATATGATAGTAATCGTTGGTGCACTTGTAGGTTACCTGCCGGGCACTCCGGTGCCCGGACCTGCCAAGGAACTTCACAAAGGATCCCGACGTCGACTGTACACCGGAACTACCATCCGGGGCGATCCCACCCGGATGGCTGATGCAGCAACAGCAAGGGTCTGAGCCCAAACCTCTGCACGGACGCGCAGCTTCTGCTGTGTCCCTATCTAGCTCTAGACAGTAAGTGGCAGGGTCCCTAACCTGGGGGCTGTCCCTGACACTACTCACACTACAGGGTGGCTCAGGGCTAGCTGGGACCTTGGGGGCTGCTGGCCTAGTGCAGGGAGTCACTGACTCCTGCACCCTACCTCCTTCCCTTAGCTTCTCCTGGCTCCAACTGACTAACGTGCCCCAAGCCCGCCAAATGTATCTCTTCTCTCCTGCAGGGCCACCCTCCAGCCCTATTGGCTCCCTGGTGTCACATGGGGCGCTGCTGAGGCTCACTGGACTTGTAGTCCCTTCCAAGAGCCTTCCCTGGTAGGCTAGGGTTTCGCGGGCTCCCCTCGCGCTATCCTCACGCATGCACAACTCTGCAAGGCCGTCGGGACTTACTGCGCATGTGCGATCTATAGTAAGATGGCGGCGCCCTGCTCGGGAGCCGCCGGGGACCGCCGGAGCGCCAAAGCGCTCCCTGCACTGGCTCCCACCTTCCGGACGTGCCGGCGGGTCCATCGAGTGACCCGTGGCAGCGGAAGAACCGAGGTAGGAGTCGCGGGGCAGCAGGTAGGAAAAGGGGACCTGGCTACATCCATATTAACATCTCTGTACACAAGATAGAAACAGTGCATTTCTGACCAAGTTTAAAAAAAAAATAATGATTAGGTAGGAAGCAGGGGGTTTCTGTAGCTGAACCCCATTAAGTTCAGCTCCGGGACCCCCTGGTTCCTGAATCCTGAGATACAGACCCATAACTCATGCCGATAGCAGCTCACGGCTGCGCATGCAATATGGCGGATCAAAATTCACGTGGCACGGCAGCCAATAGGAAACCGCAAAGTCATCCGACGCAGCTGCATGATGTGGGACCTTTATTAATAATAATAATAATAATAGCATGTTTTTTTATAGCGCTGCTAGTTTTACAGAGACATTTTGCAGGCACCGGTCCCTGTACCGTGGAGCTTACAATCTATGTTTTTGGTGCCTGAGGCACAGGAAGATAAAATGACTTGCCCAAGGTCACACGGAGCCGACACCGGAAATTGAACCAGGTTCCCCTGCTTCAAACTCAGTGCCAGTCAGTGTCTGTACTCACTGAGCCGCTTCATGAGTGGGATGTAGCCAGGTAATGGGCAATAGTTCCGATCTTGCAACCCTGCACGGAATCTCCAGTTTAAGTCAATGGGCGTTTTCGTGCGTTAGTGCCAAATCGGTGATATTGGTCCTTAATGAATGACCCCCTAAATATGTCTATATACACCATGACAAGGATGAGCAGTGGGATATGGCATTTATCAGCACTGCTTACATGTGAAGATAAAAGTCATGACTCCCCGCAGTGAAGTATGCAACCCTTGCAGATGGAAGCCAGATATTTCACTGCGGTGCATATTGTTTATACGATTGGGATGAGCTATAAACAATACGGATAATTCCAGGCCGCCTGGCCCCCTGCACTGGAATTCTCTACTACCTTCGTCTCTGCCTTTTCTTAACCCTACTGTGCCAGTTGCAGTGGATTGATGCGTATCCCTTTAGTTGCTGGCGTCTCTGGCAGCAAAAAGGTTAGAACAGGACGCGAGGATCGACAGCAGAACCGGAGTTGTCACGTGAACACTCGGCTGCAGGATTTGGGCCTTTTAAAACCAAGATTAGTTAAATAAATAAAAACAGCTACGTAATAAATAAATAAAAATAAGATTAGTAATCTGCTTTTGAAGTGAGAGTCAGCATGAAAAATTGCACTTAACTGCAATGAAATTAGCAGGAGCAGACAGGCCAAGGGACTCTCCAAGACCCTTTGCGGGTTCAATTTGGCCCACGGAGTGAAAGTTGAAGATCTCTGTAGTAGAAGCTTAGTTTGAAGCAAGTCATATGCCTATCGAGTTCAACCATTGCTCAAGTGCAAATGGGTAACGTAGGGTTATCAGGTGTCAAGTATTGAACCGGACTGTCCTCTATTTGGACACTGTCCAGTAAAAAAAACTAGAGGTAATACTGGACATGTATGTGTTTGGTATTACATCTCTGGACATGTATGTGTCCGGTATTACCTCTCTGGACATGTATGTCTCCAGTATTACCTCTCTGGACATGTATGTGTCCGGTATTTCCTCTCTGGACATGTATGTCTCCAGTATTACCTCTCTGGACATGTATGTGTCCGGTATTACCTCTCTGGATATGTATGTGTCCAGTATTACCTCTCTGGACATGTATGTGTCCAGTATTACCTCTCTGGACATGTATGTGTCCGGTATTACCTCTCTGGACATAGTGACCCGACCTGCTTGGGTGGCCGCGGGATTTCCCCTGAGGAGGGAGAGCAGGGCTGTTAGGAGGCTGGGCAGATTCCTCCCTTCTGAGTGGCTGCTGTTTGGTAATGCAGCCAATCAGAAGGAGGTGTCAGGTGCTTGTGGGTGGGACCAGGGAGATTAGGAAACAGCATGGAGAGGAGAGAGGTGAGAGGGATGTGTGTGTGTCGAGCACGTTGCACCTTTCACCATTGTGTCCAGTATTTTTGGAGAAGCCTCATGGCAACCGTATGGGTAAGACACACACCCTATATTTGTTTTTGTAGGATATCTGTTTTGACCCTGTTAGTCACCTGCCCCCCCCCCCCCATTGTTAATCTGTATTTTCTTCCTAATAAGTGAGCACAAACCGAAATGAACATGGTTGCTACGTTAGTGGCATTGGTAGACTTCCGAGAACCTTAATGAGAAAATGACTATGATCAAATCTATTGTAGTCTGCATGCAAAACCAGCTCAGTGCTGGCTGATGGGATGGAGAAAGTGAGAATACAACAGTAGGAGACGCCATGTGGACACTGCAGGCTCCAGGCCTTTTAAAACAGAAATTAATTAAATCAAAATAGTTAAGCAAAAAAAATAAAATTAAAATAAAATTAGTGGTCTGTTCTAAAACCCATTGAGTTCACTTTCAGGTTAGATCATTTTTAAGGACAACCGCATTTTTATTGGATTTCCGAGGTCTCCTGATGCTTGAAGGTCACGCTCAATGTGTGATGTCCTGGTAAAACATTTTATTAAAAAAATGAAAAAAAGATGGCTTCAGCAATGATCACATGACCCGCCTATTTTTATTTTTCATAATTGATATTTCTTGGGTGGTGGCAGTGTATAGATATCATTGCAATCGAGTAACGGATAAATACCATATTAACTCATTGAAAGTACCGTGTGGAGGAGAAAGGTGAGTTGTATTAACCCTGGTTGCATACTGTATATAAAGTCAAATGCTCACAAGTGTTCTGTCCGTGACAGACGGTATCTGGGAACGGATTGAGAGGAGATCTTATTCATTTGAGGGACCTTTGCAGAAGGGGAAGAATGGGCCAGCTAGAGAGCTGTGTATTAACCCTTGTCCCGTATGCAGTTCACATGCTCACAGGTGTGCCGTACAGTACGAGACAGATGTCTTCACTTTCTCGGACGCTCCTCTGTCCCTCGCTGATAGGGGAACTAGAGGGAATTGAAGGAATTTAAAGATGAGAAAAGTCAGGGGTTCTGGTGAGTAGACAAGGTAGAGATTGTGACCTGAAATAGATAAGGATGTATAACTAAGGCTGCGCTTATAGTGCCGGCGACGCCGCGGCAAAACAAATGCATTGCCGCCGTCGCGTGCGCTTATAGTAAGCGCGACGCGATGGAGCGACGGACCGGTCGCGATCGCTGGAAGTCATCTCTATTTGATTTTCCAGCGACCGTCGCATCGCCGACACTATAAGCGCGGCCTAACAATGTGGCGCCTATATCAGTTATATCTTGGTGTTAGGTGAATATAAATTGATACCTTCACTGTGTCTGATTCTTGGGACATGCGCAAGACTCAAATGTATACCTTAAAGCAGCAGTCCCTGCAGAAATAGTTATTTTTGTGGCCTATTTGGAATCAGGGGAGGAAATTATTCGGCAATTACCTCTGAAACCAGGGGAGGGGGCAGAGGGTGGGTCCTCAGAGCTAAAGAAATAAAAAATTTAAAAAATAGCAGCGTTCTGGTCGGCGGACCCCTGCTTCCAAATTTGTAATGAAAAAAATCATTAAAAAATTCCCCAAACAGGATTGCTGCTTTAACCCTTTACAGTGCAGGGGGTCATGGGGCACAAAAGTGCTCCGGGACTGGCCTGGCTCCAGATACCGAAATCCGAACTTGCGTACCCATGACACACCTGGCATGTTATAAGGGCCTCTGGCGTGTCAGGGATAATGTCCATTTCCTGAACATGTCAGGCACGGTTTTCTGTACTAGCAGTTGACGTGTTCATAGTAGGTGTGAGCTACAGTATGACTCGTGCTTTCCAGTTAGTGCTGTTTCGGAAGTTACCCCTCGTGTTCCCAAGCAGATTATGTGGGGTTTCACTCAAATGATTTAGTAGTGGCATATACTTTACCTTTTGCTATACTGTATATACTGTGTTTGTATTCAATTATTCAAGAAAATGATTGCAAAGTTCTACAAATATAACTTATCCTAAAGTTCTAGAAGCAGCATATGATATACTGCAGAATGGCGGTCTGGGGCATTTATCCCTCGGCATCTCGCACTGCCAGGCAGCCCCCGGCGGCCAATTTCAGCACAAAGGTAAGCCCCGAACCTTACCCCTTACCCTGAAACTCCTAATCGGACCTCTTACCCTAAAACCACTAACTCCTTACCCTAATACTAATAAATGTTAATGCACCTACCTTAGCGGCGGCTGTGGCTAAATGGCTGTGGCGAGATACCGGCGGCGGATAAACGGCAGTGGCGAGATGTCCCTTTCCACTGGAAAAGAAAGACAAATAGAGAAAAAGCAGGCACACCAGGTCTTGTAATGAACGTAATTACAGGGCCTGGGTATGCCTGCTTCCCACTCATCTGTATTAACATTACCAGCCAGCACCCAGGCAGCTATGGATTTTTCTCAGTGGAGTGCCACTATATCCACTTGCATATATATATATATATATACCCGGCGTTGCCCGGGATTTAATTTTCGGGGAGTGGGCGAGAGGGTTGGACTTCCCCCCCTTCACAGCTAGGCGGTGGCGGGTTTCTTGGGTTGTAATCCCCTCCAGCCCCCCGTTCAGAGCTCAGCGGCATTAGGTAATTACAACCTGAGACGAACAACAACACATGACATATTACACCATGTCATGATTTATTTAACAGAAATAAAATCCGTTCACTCGGTGAGATTAGCAACAGGGCTCAATTCCGAGATTGATATAACAGTCCCAATAGCATTTAAATAAGGCTTTACAGCAAATAGAAAGACAGTTAAAAGTCCTGAATATAACAGAAAATAAGGAGATCTACTAAGAGACCCTCACCCTACTGGCTGTACTTAAGGGCAGGATCGCCCTAAAGTTAGTGGGTTTGTTCCTTCCCCTCTGAGGAAGGCAGGTCACACAACTGGGAGCCTGAGATTGGGGCCTTCATGTGCTCTTCCCTCCGGGGGAGAGTTAGTGTGGACCATACCTCTGCCTCTTATAGGGAGGTGCGGAAGAGCTAGGATGGCTGCGGGTGCCCTTGGCCTGTAGTGGCGGTCCAGGGATCATCTTCAGTGATAGCTGATCTGGTGGATTGTACCAGCAGAAGACTGCCATGTAACTGTTACTGCAGAGTGTAATAATAAACCCGTTCCTGTTTTGCAATATACCACCTGCCTGGTGCGTGACCTTACTGGGGGGAGAGGTAAATAAGTTCTACCTTGGGAGATCACCTTCAGTTCCTGGAGCCAACGGCAGATGGAGGCGCTGCACTGCTAAAGAGATATGTGGGATATGAACCCCAGAAGCCTTTTCCTGTGTCCCCACTACCATCGGCGGACGGCTCAGCCCTCCTGTTGCCAGCAGGTATTTGCACCATACACCCTGCAATGGCCCCTATCTGCGATCGGGTGGGAGAAACACCGTTACATTTGTAAAAATATTGCTTTAGCTTTCTCTAAAATTGACTATTTTTGACATAGACTCACTGTTGAGTTAAAAAGTAGGAGTCTGGGAAAACAAATTAGAAATGGACATTTTAACACTGTAATGACCAGTCTCCACGCAATGTAAAAAAAAAAAGCTGTGTGTGCTGTGCACGCGCATAGTAAGTGAAACTTCTTTGACTTTTGTCACAGAAATTGTATTTGTGTTGGTGATGTTTTAATTAAAAATCAAAATACAATTTCAGTGACAAAACGCAAATAAATTTGACTTAGAATGCGCGTGCTCGGCACAAACCCCTGTATTAGCTATTTGCACTAAGTGTGAATTCCTTGTGTGT
>CM071569.1:62988023-63495732 GCA_036426205.1 Ascaphus truei | reverse complement strand
TTATGTGTGTCAGTGTGTGGTAGTATAGTGTCGTGGTAGTCGGGTGTTGTGTGGTGTGTTGTTGTGTGGGTGTTGTGTGTGTGTGGTGTGTGTGTGTGTGTGTGTGTGTGTTGTGTGTGTTTTTGGGGTGTGGGTGTTGTCGTGTCAGTCGTGTGTGTGTATGTGTGTCAGTCCTGTGGTGTGTATGTCAGTCAGTGTGTGTGTGTGTGTGTGTGTGGTGTGTGGTGTGTGTGTGTGTGTGTTGTGTGTGTGTGTGTATGTAAGTCATGTGTGTGTGTGGTGTGTGTGTGTGTGTGTGTGTGTGTGGTGTGTGTGGTGGTGTGTTGTGTGTGGTGTGTGTGTGTCAGTCAGTCAGTGTGTATGTGTATCTGTGTCAGTCAGTGTGTATGTGTAAGTCAGTGTGTGTGTGTGTGTGTGTGTGTGTTGTCAGTCAATGTGTGTGTGTATATGTGTGTCAGTCAGTGTGTATGTGTATTTGTGTCAGTCAGTGTGTATGTGTAAGTCAGTGTTGTGTGTGTTGTGTGTGTGTCAGTCAGTGTGTGTGTGTATATGTGTGTCCAGTCAGTGTGTATGTGTATTTGTGTCAGTCAGTGTGTATGTGTAAGTCAGTGTGGTGTGTCATCAGTGTGTGGGGAGGTGTGGGTGGGTGTGTCAGTCGTGTGTGGGGGGGTGTGGGTGGTGTGTCAAGTCTTGTGTGTGGGTTGGGTGGTCAGTCAGTGTGCGGGGAGGTGTGGGTGGGGTGTGTCAGTCAGTGTGCGGGGAGGTGTGGGTGGGGTCAGTCAGTGTGCGGGGAGGTGTGGGTGTGTGGGGAGGTGTGTGGTGGGTGGGTCAGTCAGTGTGTGGGGAGGTGGTAGTGGGTCGTCAGTGGTGGTTGGGGGTCAGTCAGTTTGTGTGTTGTGTGGGTGTGTGAGTGTGTGGGTGGGGTCAGTCAGTGTGTGGGGAGGTGTGGGTGGGTAGTCAGTTGTGTTTTTTTCAGTCAGTGTTGTGGGGAGGTGTGGGTGGGTCAGTAGTGTGTGGGTGGTGTGGGGGTGATTCAGTCATGTGTGTGGTGGAGTCTGTGGGGGGTCAGCAGTGTGTGGGGAGTGTGGTGGGTCAGTCGTGTGTGGGGAGGTGTTGGGTGGGTCGGTCAGTGTGTGGGAGGTTGGGTGGGTCGTCAGTGTGTGGGGAGGTGTGGGTGGGTCCAGTATGTGTGGGGCAGTCAGTGTGTGGGGAGGTGTGGTGGGTGGGGTCAAGTTGTGTGGGGAGGTTGGGTTGGGTAGGTGTGGTGGGTGGGTGGCATGTGTGGTAGTGTGGGGGGTTTTGTGGTGGGGGGAGTCGTGGTGGTTGGTGTCAGTGTGTGGGGTGTGGTGGTGGGTCCGTGTGTGGGGAGGTGTGGGTGTGGTCGTGTGTGGGGAGGTGTGGGGTGGGTCAGTGGTGGGGAGGTGTGGGTGTGGTCGTCAGTGTGTGGGAGGGTGTGGGTGGGTCTGTGTGGGGATGTGGGTGGTGGGTCAGTTGTGGGGAGGTGTGGTGGTGGTCTGGGTGTGGGGTGGTGGGTGGGTCGGCCAGGTTTGTGGGGAGGTCGTGGGTGGGTCTGTCAGGTTGGGAGTGTGGTGGGCGGTCAGTGTGGGGGGGAGGTGGTGGGTCGGTCAGGTGTGGGGAGGTGTGGTGGCGTCGTGTGTGGGGAGTGTGGGTGGGTCAGTCGTGTGTGGGGCAGGTGTGGTTGTGGTCAGTCAGTGTTTGGGGATGTGGGTGGTCAGTCAGTGTGTGGGGAGGTGTGGGTGGTCAGGTCAGTGTGTGGGGAGGTGTGGTGGGTAGTCATGTTGGGGAGGTTGGGGGTCAGTCAGTGTGTGGGAGGTGTGGGTGGGTCAGGTCAGTGTGTGGGGAGGTGTGGGTGGGTCTCCGTGTGTGGGGAGGTGTGGGGTCAGTCAGTGTGCGGGGAGTGTGGGTTGGTCAGTCAGTCAGTGGGGGGTGTGGGTCAGTCCAGTGTGTGGGGAGGTGTGGGTGGGTCAGTCATGGTGGGGAAGGTGTGGGTGGGGCAGTCAGTGGGTCGGGGAGGTGTGGGTGGGTCATCAGTCCGTGGGGGGGTGTTGGGGTCAGTCAGTGTGTGGGTGGGTCATCAGTTGGGTGGGGAGGTGTGGGTGGGTCATCAGTGTGTGGGGAGGTGTGGTGGTGGGTCAGTCAGTGGTGTGGGTGGGTGCAGTCATGTGTGGGGAGTGTGGGTGGGTCAGTCAGTGTGTGGGAGTGTTGTGGTGGTTCCGGTCATGTGTGTGTGAGGTGTGGGTGGGTCAGTCAGTGGTGTGGGGAAGGTGTGGGTGGGTCATTCAGTGTGTGGGGAGGTGTGGGGTGGGTCAGTCTTGTGTGGGAGGTGTGGTGGGGTCGTCCAGTGTGTGGGGAGGTGTGGTGGGTTCAGTCAGTGTGTGTGTGTGTCCTGCTGCCGCCAGGGGCGGGTGTAAAATTGCTCACCACTCTCCCCCTCCCCTCTCTGTCGCCCCGCCCCCCGTCACAAATCCTGCGCACCCCCCCCTTCACAAATCCTGCGCACCCCTCCCCCCGCCCCACAAATTCTTCGCACTGACCCCCCCCCGCCCCCGTCCCCATTCTGCCACGTCCCCTTCCCCCCCCCCCCCACATTTTCTCTTCTCCCGCCCTGGTCACCCTTTCTTCGAGCCCCTGTGCCGCCCGTGTGTTGCCCGCGAACGCGTGTGGGGGAACGACGTCCGCTGCCACCGCCTTCTGCGCATGT
This sequence comes from Ascaphus truei, assembly GCA_036426205.1. NCBI lineage: Eukaryota > Metazoa > Chordata > Amphibia > Anura > Ascaphidae > Ascaphus > Ascaphus truei. The sequence continues at coordinate 63,493,010 of CM071569.1, read as the reverse complement.
GTGGCTTCCGTCAGCGCGCCATCACAACTGCGCATGCCGGCAATGGCAGCGGCCGTTAGAAGCGGCGGCTAATCGGCCGTCCGCATAGATCACGTGTAGTGGGGTGGTGTGAGGGCTCGGGGGGGTGTGGGGCTGGGGGGGTGTCAGCGTCGATTAGGATGTCGGCGCCAGGCGGCTATAGCCGCCAGCCGGTCACATGTTCAAGGTTCTGTCTGTGAGCTGAGTGGCGTCCATTACGTGAGCAGTCACTTCCGTTTCACACATTTCGCCCCACATCATCCAGTTTTATCCCATCAGAGGTGCCACTAAAGAAGTTTCACTTCAAAAAACCCTAACATCCCCACCCTCAACCTTAATCCAATCCGCCGTCTGACTGGACCATACTCCCACCTGAGGCATACTCCATACCACAATGAGCAGACACTTTACCTTTCTGTTTCAACATTGTCCCTTTACGGCACGCTGGCAGCGGGGCCACTCCGGTGGAAGTAGTTAGAGGCAGATTGTATTTACCTGCCAGCCCGGGCAATTCCTTGAAGAGCTGCACTCCTCCTGCAGCGTCGCGGTATCATGTGACGTTGCGGCATCATTTGACGTCGGGCCGTTATGACAAACCGACTACAAGGAGGAGTGACGCTCCGGAGAAGGCAACACACACACACACACACACACACACACACACACACACACACACCACACACAACACCACACACACCACACACACACACAACACACACCACACACACACCCTCAGTGAAGAGCAGTCCTGCTGCTCTGGGGACTCCCGCACCCTCCTCCAGTCAGGGGGAAGTTGGATCCCGACGACGACAGGAGGGAGAGTAATGCAGGCGGTCCGGAAGCTTCTAGATTTTTTCGGCAATTGGATTGCGGGACCCAAGGCAAACCGCCTTACTCGCCTTGCCCTAAGGGTACTAGAAAAGGTGTGCGCTACACACACACACACACACACCCACCCACACACACACCACACACACACACCCACACACCCACACACACACACACACACACCCACACAACACACACCACACACACACACACACACACACACACGTACCAATTCACATGAAAAGAAATGTCCACAAAGTCATTTATAATCTGTCTCATCAAAACTCTGACATTCAAGAATAATTACAGCATTAAATTATCATCTGCATATTTTTTTTATATTCAGGTACTTTCAAAAATAGTACCATATTTTATAATGCAAATCCAAAAATAATATAGTATATATATTGTGTTGTGTGTGTGTGTGTTGTGGGGGGGGGGGGGGGGGGGAGCAGTTTTCTGATGTAGGGGGGCTGCCGTGCGTTACTTCATGAACCCTTTCCCCTGCTGATAGACATGTCAGCCCTCCAATACCTCTTTCCCTGCAAGCATTGCTGCTTGAAGCACTTTTCCTTGCTCCATAACCCCTTCCCTGCGGTGAGTTGTAGAGAGTTGCTTCCTTGACCCATCCCTCAGATCCTCCATAACTTCCCTCATTAAAGTAGCAATCCCGGGGTCTTCGGGAGCTGTAACCATAACTTTTTTAAAAACAATTTTTAGCATCAGGACCGCTTTTGTTGCCTTGCAGTGTTTTTCCTGACATTAAAGATGGCTGCCCTCAATGCCGTTTGCGGCTTCCTCTTGGCCCAGGGGATCCACGCGATCGCGGCCATTTTGAGTGCCCTTAAGGGAAAGAAAACACTGGCAACTAAACGGTATCGCTCGGCAAACAGGGGAAAGCCGAAGCTAAAAATAAGGGGGTTCAGCTCCGGAAGAGCTTGTAAAAAAAATCAAATAGGTAAAAAAATGTGTCGGCGGGAATGCAGCATGAAAGGACAGAACAGGGCAATCTGCTGAACATTGCTTCGTTAGCCTTATCCCTGCCACTGCATTACAGAGCAATCTTCCAATAAACCAGGAGTGGGCAACTCCAGTCCTCAGGGCCACCACAGGTCAGGTTTCATGGATATCCCTGCTTCAGCACAGGTGCCTCATTCGTAATGACTGAGCCAATGATTGAGCTACCTGTGCTGAAGCATGGATATGCTGAACACCGACCATGTGCCGTGGCTTGAGGACTGGGAGTTGGCCGCTAGATCAGCCATTTTAGAAGAGACGCACGCTGGCAGCAGCTAACATGAGCAAACAGGGAAAAGAGTGAGAAAAATGGGGAGGGATAGAATAAAACAAGTAAAGATGACGTGCGTATTTTAAGGTGCATTCACCTTTAACACTTGTTCCGGGGAGTATGGGGTATGGGGTAGGGGGGGGGGGGTGAGATGGTGACTTTCTCCAGCTCTTTCCACCTTATAATCAGTTAATCAATCTCTCCAGCTGTTCTCTTTTATTAACTTGTCTACACACAAGAATATTTATATTTTTTTAACCAGTTATTCCTGAACCCCGATTGCAGTGTTTTTTCACCCGTTATTGTAATTCATGGAACCCCAGTCCTCTTCTGTCTCCTGTATGCAAAAAATATATAATATATACTATGTGGTGTTAGGATTTAAAAAGTAAATGACCGGCTTTCTGTCCCATGGATAATTTATAGTATTTCAGCTGAGCGCTTAATAAAATCGCTCCGGGCCTTCGAGTGAGGTGAACACGCAGTGTATGCCACAGTCAAGCTCCTTGGGGCTTGGGCAAGGCACTTTATGTCCCCGTGCTTCTGGCCATCCAAATTAGATTGTAAGCTCTATGGGGCAGGTACTCGTGACTGCATGTTTCCATGCACAGCGCCGTGTAGAATGTCAGCGCTATGTAGAAAAAATATTACTTAATGATACATTTTCTAATGATTCCCATTTACAATACTGGCAACAATCCTTGGAAAGGAAGTGTTCTCCATGCAGCGGGTGATGTCAAATGTGTGGCCCCATGCGCAACCCCGCGTTCATGGCTCGCCAGTGCTCCGTGTCCCCACTACCCCTAGCCTGGTACCGGCGTCAAATGGCGCCGCAGAGGTCACGTGACGTCGGGAGAAGGTAAGTTAGTTACAGAGGCCTCGCTCGGGAGGTGTGGGTGGGTCAGTCAGTGTGTGGGGAGGTGTGGGTGGGTCAGTCAGTGTGTGGGGAGGTGTGGGTGGGTCAGTCAGTGTGTGGGGAGGTGTGGGTGGGTCGGTCAGTGTGTGGGGAGGTGTGGGTGGGTCAGTCAGTGTGTGGGGAGGGTCAGTGTGTGGGGAGGTGTGGGTGGGTCAGTCAGTGTGTGGGGAGGTGTGGGTGGGTCAGTCAGTGTGTGGGGAGGTGTGGGTGGGTCAGTCAGTGTGTGTGTGTGTCCTGCTGCAGCCAGGGGCGGGGTGTAAAATTGCTCACCACTTCTCCCCCTCCCCTTCTGCGCCCCCCCCGTCACAAATCCTGCGCACCCCCCCCTTCACAAATCCTGCGCACCCCCCCCGCCACAAATTCTGCGCACCCCCCCCCCGCCACAAATTCTGCGCACACCCTTCCCCCCCCCCACAGGGTATATGCGCGCCGCCCGGGTCACCCTTTCTTCGAGCCCCTGTGCCGCCCGTGTGTTGCCCGCGAACGCGTGTGGGGGGAACGACGCCGCTGCCAGCCGCTTCTGCGCATGTGTGGCGTCCGTCAGCGGCGCCATCACAACTGCGCATGCGCGGCATGGCAGCGGCCGTTAGGAGCGGCGGCTATCGCCGCCGCATACAAAACTCTGACATTTCAAGAATAAATTACAGCATTAAATTATCATCTGCATATTATTTTTTATATTCAGTACTTTACAAAAAATAGTACCATATTTTATAATGCAAATCCAAAAATATATACATATATATATATATTTGTGTGTGTGTGTGTGTGGGGGGGGGGGGGGGGAGCAGTTTCTGATGTAGGGGGCTGCCGTGCGTTACTTCATGAACCCTTTCCCTGCTAGAGACATGTCAGCCCTCCAATACCTCTTTCCCTGCAGAGCATTGCTGCTTGAAGCCTTTTCTTGCTCCATAACCCCTTCCCTGCTGGTGAGTTGTAGAGAGTTGCTTCCTTGACCCTATCCCTCAGATCCTCCATTAACTTCCCTCATTAAAGTAGCAATCCCGGGGTCTTCGGGAGCTGTAACCATAACTTTTTTAAAAACATTTTTAGCATCAGGGACCGCTTTTGTTGCCAGTGTTTTTCCTGGACATTAAAAGATGGCTGCCCTCAGATGCCGTTGCGGCTTCCTCTTGGCCCAGGGGATCCACGCGAATCGGCGGCCATTTTGAGTGCCCTTAAGGGAAAGAAAACACTGGCAACTAAAACGGTATCTCGGCAAACAGGGGAAAGCCGAAGCTAAAAATAAGGGGGTTCAGCTCCGGAAGAGCTTGTAAAAAAAATCAATAGGTAAAAAAAAAACTGTGCAGGCGGGAATGCAGCATGAAAGGACAGAACAGGGCAATCTGCTGAACATTGCTTCGTTAGCCTTATCCCTGCCACTGCATTACAGAGCAATCTTCCAATAAACCAGGAGTGGGCAACTCCAGTCCTCAAGGGCCACCAACAGGTCAGGTTTTCAGGATATCCCTGCTTCAGCACAGGTGCCTCAGTCGTAATGACTGAGCCAATGATTGAGCTACCTGTGCTGAAGCATGGATATGCTGAACACCTGACATGTGCGTGGCTTGAGGACTGGGAGTTGGCCGCTAGATCAGCCATTTAGAAGAGACGCACGCTGGCAGCAGCTTAACATGAGCAAACAGGGAAAGAGTGAGAAAAATGGGGAGGGATAGAATAAAACAAAATAAAGATGACGGGCGTATTTTAAAGGTGCATTCACCTTTAACACTTGTTCCGGGGAGTAGTGGGGTAGTGGGGTAGGGGGGGGGGGGGTGAGAGGGTGACTTTCGCCAGCTCTTTCCACCTTATAATCAGTTAATCAATCTCTCCAGCTGTTCTCTTTTATTAAACTTGTCTACACACAAGAATATTTATACTTTTAACCAGTTATTCCTGAAACCCCGATTGCAGTGTTTTTCAACCCGTTATTGTGAATTCATGGAACCCCAGTCCTCTTCTGTCTCATGTATGCAAAAAATATATATATATATACTATTGTGGTGTTAGGATTTAAAAAAGTAAATGACCGGCTTTCTGTCCCATGGATAATTTATAGTATTTCAGCTGAGCGCTTAATAAAATCGCTCCGTGGCCTTCGAAGTGAGGTGAACACGCAGTGTGTATCCCACAGTCAGCTCCTTGGGAGCTTGGGCAAGGCACTTTATGTCCCCGTGCTTCGGCCATCCAAATTAGATTGTAAGCTCTATGGGGCAGGGACTCGTGACTGCATGTTCCATGCACAGCGCCGTGTAGAATGTCAGCGCTATGTAAGAAAAAATATTACTTAATGATAACCATTTTCTAATGATTCCATTTACAAATATGGCAACAAATTCCTTGGAAAGGAAAGTGTCCTCCAGTGCAGCGGTGTGCAAATGTGTGGCCCCGCGCCCCCCTGCCGGCTCAGCCCCAGTGCTCGTGCCCCACTACCCCTACCTGGTATCCGGCGTCAAATGGCGCCGCAGAGGTCACGTGACGTCGGGGAGAAGGTAAGTTAGTTACAGAGGCCTCGCGCGGTCCCCTGGCATTTAATTGAAATGCCTTGTGGGAGAGAGCGGGACCCCAATAATATTCTCCTGCCTCCCCACCAGTTTGCACACCTCTGCTCTAGTGCAGGGGGGGGGGGGGGCTCAATTCCAGTCCTTGAGACCTCCAACAGGTCAGGTTTTCAGGCTATCCCTGCTGCAGCACAGGTGGCTGTATATGTCAGTCTTTGACTGTGCTGAAGCAGGGATATTCTGAAACCCTGGCCCGTTGGTAGGCCTGGCGGACTGGAGGTGAGCCCCCCTGCAGTGTATTGCCAAATAGTGGAACTCTTGGTAACCTCCCACAGGATTCCATGGAACACAGGCTGATAACCACTGCCCCATTGCATATACTGTATCGCTATGGGCGTTTATCTCTTCTGCTGTCATTATATACACCTCTTATCTCTCTCCTCCTCTCATGATGCAGTGACTGAAGAATTGAATGGTGGAAAGAATTCAAATACCATGGTGACAAGCATTTCAAACACGACTTGCATAAAATACTTCTTTGGTATTTTCTATAAACTCCTGCTAATAAGAGTGTGGATTTGTTGCAGTTTATGATACCTGTTGGTGGGTAATAATAAGAGATCTTTATAAGTGAAATTATAGATTAGAGCAGTGTTTTTCAACTGGGGTTCCCTGCAATTTTCTGTTTATTTCAAAATGGTACCAAATACAGAAGAATTTACAATGCATCTGAGGTCAGACGCGCTATTAGAGAGGGTTGGGGTTCCTACACGCATCTGATCTCAGACGACGCGTATTAGAGAGGGTAGTGGGTCCTTACAATGCATCTGATCTCAGACGCGACTATTAGAGAGGGTTGGAGGTTCCTTACATGCCAATATGATCTCAGAACGCGCTATTAGAGAGGGTTGGGGTTCCTTACAATGCATCTGATCTCAGACGCGCTATTAGAGAGGGTAGGGGTTCCACAGAATTTCTCAATATAGAGTTCCTTAACCAAAAAAAAAGTTAAAACCTGCAAGTTTGTGACACTTATTTATAAAAGGACTGTCATATTACTCCCTAAAAGGGTTCACAACCTGCAACAAATGTATAAACGCAGTTGGGTCAGGAAGCTGCTATATAGATTATTTCTTCAAAAACGGCATTTTTCAACACTTGTAAACACAGCTTTCAATACAAGACTAAATACACCTCTAGAATGCAAGAACACATTGAAAAACGTACAAGCCGGATTTGCAATCACCTTTCCTTGCTACACATCTGCAGAGTATCATGTACCTGCTCGAGTTCCAGGGGTGGCCAACTCCAGTCCTCAAGGGCCATCAACAGGTCAGGTTTCCAGGATATCCCTGCTTCAGCACAGGTGGCTCAGTCAAAGACTGGACTGGAGTTGCCCACCCCTGGGACACTTGCACAGGATACATATTTGAAGCATGACTAGCATCCGTCACTCAGCATGTTTGTAGCTGGGACGGGGTATCATTACATTTACCTTATTCCTGCTAAACACCCACACAGCATCACTGCATTGACATCACTATTCAAAACATGCAGAACATCACTCACCCTGCTCTACCTGCACCATATAATGCAACTTATTCCACTCCTGATCGATATCTGCAGACTATCTCCCCATTTACCCCCTTTTAACTGCCTGAGATCTAGTGTTTCTCACTTCTCTTGGGGTGACCTGTGCAGGTCTATTAACACGTTCCCATCTGCAGAGCATCACTCCAGAGTAACCCTTTGCTGGTAGAGGGGCCAGCAGTCCAAGATCTTGCTTACCCATTCAATAGCAATAGGGTTAGCACAGTCCCTGCTAAGCAATACAGCATAACATCGCTCTGCAAACCCCTCTCCATCAAGAGACACGTAGAAGAGAAAGCAGAACCAAACCGCGCTGTGTTTTTGGAGGTCCCTGAGGAGGGTGTGATGCATTGGAGAAGTTCTGTGTTATTTCTGCTTCTATGGAGGTTTCTGTCCTCCTGGGAAGTGGGGAGGGGGCAGCACTCCCAAGACAGCTGCATAAGGGCTCATGGTCCACACAGAAACAGTCAAGGGCAGGGGGGAGGTTAAGACACAGAGCATCTCAAAGACCCTATAGCTGATACATTGACAACTCCCCTGCTAGATAGACTTGCAGATCAGAACTCTCCTGACCCCATTCACGGTTACAGATGGCCCTTTTTACCCTTTTCCTTTTTGGTTTGGTATTCCATTGACACCCTGCCACACAAGACATCTACATAGCATTACTCTGCCAAAGAGTTAGTGTGACTCAACTCCTGAAGAACATCCCTCATCTAGACCTTTGAACTCTTCCCTGCTAGAGGGCTGAAGTGCATTTCCCTTTAATGTGAGTCTGTGCCTGAGTCCCCTTCCCTTTAGAGCTATTCTTCTCCTTTGCTTCACACATGTGTGGGATTGTCCATAAAGGGGTCAGTCTTGGCCACCTGAAGTGTGAGTGGTGGAGGTTTGTAAGGGCAGCTCCCCAAGTTGCATGGCACCACTCCCCCTCCCCGGGGCTTCCCTCGAGTCCTCGCCCCCACAACCCCAAGCCGGCGCTGGCACAGGATGCCCTGCCAGGCCTGCAGAGTTTTGGAACTCCACACCCACACCCCACTGGTGATGCCCACAGCCAGCGACATGAAGATCTTGAGCATGAAGACTGCAACACTGGGGATGGAGCGGGGCAGAGTGCAGTCCGGCCTGCCGCCCCCAGCAGGTGCCAGGCAAGCCTCTTCCCGCGCCCGGGCATCCCAGTGAGCCAAGTTAAGGCGCTCATAGAAGCAACAGACAATTATGCAGGTGGCGGGAACAGTATAGAGGATAGAAAAGACCCCAATCTTCACCATCAGCTTCTCCAGCTTCTCTGTGTTTGTTCCTCCAGTCTTCATTACCCGTCGGATGTGGAAGAGGGCAACGAAGCCTGTCAGGAGGAAAGAGGTGCCTGCCACCAAGTAGCATGAGAGAGGCACTAGTACAAAGCCAGTTAGGGCACTGGGGTCCGACCCCCCCACGTAGCAGAGTCCAGTCAGCTCATCTCCACCCACTTTCCTCATGGTGAGGATGATGATAGTCTTCACAGCTGGGACCCCCCAGGCGGCCAGGTGGAAGTAGCTGCCATGGGACTCGATAGCCTCGTGGCCCCACTTTTTGCTGGCTGCCAGGAACCAGGTGAGGGTGAGCACCACCCACCACAGTGAGCTGGCCATGCCAAAGTAATAGAGGATGAGGAAGACAAGGGTGCATCCGCTGCTCTCCAGCCCCTCTCGGATCAGGTACGGGGCCCCTCCCTCACGGTCGCAGGCTATGCTGGGGGCTCCGGCCGCCGCACGGATAAGGAAGGCGGTGGAGTAGACGTTGTAGCACATGCTAAGGAAGATGATTGGCCTCTCGGGGTACTGGAAGCGCTGGGGGTGCAAAAGGAAAGTCAAAACGGTGAAGGCAGTGGAAATGAAGCACAGGCCGGACCAAGCTGCCATCCATACCAGGGCAAAGTCCTTGTCGCCAGATGACCAGTATACATCCACCCCAGGGGTGCACCTTGGTGCACACACCCCGCTCCTCTCCACATATAAAAACTTGTCTGGGTTAGCGCAGCGGCTTGGAGTGCCCAGTCCAGCCCCCGATGGTCGCGGAGGACGTGGGGCCACGGGAAGCATACCATGGCCATTTGTTGGTGTTTCCCCAGTTGTGGCGTTCTCAGGGGCCTCCATGCAAAGTGCGTGGGGATCATTCTTGCTGGGCAGGCGGGAGCAGTCAAGGGACTCCGGCCAGTCAAAGTTGAAGCGCTGCATGATGGGGGCGCAGTTGAGCCTGGCCGCCTCACACATGGGCTTGCAGGCGGGGATGGAGGTGGACACCTGCTCAGTGCACATGGGGGCATAGAGGGAGCACAGGAAGAAGCGAAGATGCACGTGACAGCCGTACTCCACCAGGGGGGCGAACTCCTGCAGCTTCACCGCCGCCTCCCCCTGAGACTCGTGACCCACGTAGTTGGGCATCCTGGTCATGTTGTAGCCGATGCCCTGGCACATGGGAATCTGGATGGGCTCGCACTTGGCCTCCCTCCCTCTCTCCACATCGTAGAGACCCATCTCCAGAGCCACGGCCGACGACAGCAGCTGCCACAGGAAGGAAAGGGTGAAAAGCCAGCAGATGCGTCTCATTCTGTTGGCCGGCGAACTTGTGCACAGGCTACCAGGCAATAACTGTAAGCGAGGACAGGAGGAGGGGGGAAGAGCGGATATAGACACACGACTTTATATCCAGCTGTCCGTTATAAGCAGGGCACAATGCATTCCAGAAAAGCGGCAGTGTGGGATCAGCTTTCTTGCCTTCCAACCCGGGTCATGGAGAACGCAAATTACAGTTTTTGTAACAATTCTTCCACCTTGGGCATTCTTGATGGGGGGGGGACACAGGCTGCAAACGTCCAGCTGCAAACCAAATCTTTTGGGATCACACTAGGAGCCAGTCTCTGATACTCGGTACAATCCACAGGCAGGCAGCATGTCCTTCACTGAAACGCATGGCAGTCTGACTTGTCCTTTAGTGTGGCCGCAACCGTTCGTCTCGCTGATGCTCTGTAGCCCACAGCACTGCCTGGCTGTCTCTCCCCAACTGCAATCAGAGTGTCTATTCCAGGAGCTGGTAGACTCCGGTGTGATATTTTGCACAAGTACAGCTCGCTCCCTTGCCACTGTGAAATGTTGTGCTAACAATGCAAGGTTGGGAAGCCGCCTGTGAGAGCCAGAGAGAGACTGACAGGGAGAGAAACATAAACAGGCAGAAGGGTTAGGAGAAAGAATGAGAGCCAGAGGGAGACTGTTAACACAGGCACAGGGGGTTAAGGACAGAGAGGTTTTGCAGACAGATCCCGCCCAGCCTGCATGTAGGGGAGTGTATCTCAGTTGCTGCTGGGAGCTCTAGCTACTGCTGACACTGAGCATCCTATGGACTTCTCAGCAAGAGGCATCAGAAGTGGGGTGTGGCCAATTACCATAACCCCGCCCACACATGTCAGTGGGCGTGGCCTGGTTAAAGAAACAGGGCCCTCATTAAAAAAAAAAGTGAATGGCAATTTGCAAAATTGCAAGAATAATATTTTCCAAGTCATGTCACCCCCTGTTGGCAGCCATAACAAAGCCTGGCTTTCTGCTGCTTCAGCGAGCAAGATATATATACACACACACATCCCTCTCTATATATAATCTACATATCTGTGCAGAGGAGGGGGCTGGGGGAAATTACACACAAACCTTGTTGATTTGAAATAGCAGAAGGGAAAATCTTGGGTTACATTTTTAAACCGCATGGAATAAGAACCTCAGTGTTTCTCGCTCTTTTCTGAACAAGTTGTGTTTTGTGCTCGACTGGAACCTCTGCATAGCATTTATTTTATTAAACATCTGAATTTCTGGCCTTTTGGCAGGAGAAGGGGAGATTAATGTAAAGACGCCCCCTCCTCTTATAGAGTCACAGACACACATGCACACAGTCCTACACACAGACACATACTTCTACTATATACTGTATTCACCGACACATGCACAGGCGCACACGTCTATACATTTACAGATACACAAAACTCTAATCAGAGACAAACTCCTCTTATACATTCTCAGACACAAAACGTATATATATATAAAATAAAAAATGAATAGACAAAACCGTTCTGTGGCTAACGAAATGCTTTTATTTGTGCAAGCTTTCGAGATACACGATCTCTTTTTTCCGGCTTATAGTATATATATATATATATATCTTCTAAGCTATATATATCTATATATATTATTATATATATATATATATCTAATATTATATTATCTTTATATATATATTATATATATGTTATATATATATATCTATTATCAAAGTGACACTGTGTTGCTCATTTGCAGGTCATTTCCAGAATCCCTTGCTGCAGTGGAAGTGCTGTATGCTGGGTGATAATGGGGAAGCGGGTTGCAGACCTGCCTAAGACATGCAGATGAGCATACAGTAATATTTGTGTGTATATATATATATATAATATATATATTAGATATCATATATATATATATATATTATTATATATATATACATAATACATATACATATATACCCCCCCACTAAATATTTCATATACACTTATCACATACACACACACAACATACCCCACACCACACACCCACACACACACACCACACACCACACACACACACACACACACACCACCACACCACACACACACACACACCACACCCCCACACACACCACTTTTATATAACCCTTATATTTTTACACAGGCTCCCCTTATACAACACACACTTTGATACACCTCACATGCACCCTGTCCTATAATTTTAGTCACAGCTACACATATACAATACATGATATCTTAGCCGCTGGGCATGGTGAGCGCTTAGACGCTGAGCCGCGCTCACGCATGTCATGAGCCCCCGCAGCCGCAAATAGAGCGCTTTAGCAGGGCTCGTCTGCACGGCTTTCCGCAGTTGTGCGAAGCGTAGCCACACTCAAATGTTGTTTACCGCGCGCAGGGGCCGTTCGCGTGAGCGGTTTTCGCCCAATGATTACCTGGCCCGCCAAAACACCCCCCGGACGGCGCGCGTAGTAAGGCCCAGGGAAAGCCCCCCCTTTCCTCAGCCTCTGCGCGCCTCCGCACGGCTTTGTCTATGTGACTCACTTTACACACTACCCACCAAAAACACTCGTCATATATACTGTATATACCACACTCCCCACCAGCACATCCTATATCTATCACAGAACACATACACACCACCCTACTATCAACATACACCCCCTATACGAAGACCATCCTGTTCACAGAATCGTATGGCAGAGATAGAACAATAATATTCTAACATTCCCATTCCAGGTAAAAAGTCACCCATATAGAGACCATCCCCTCCCCCCTTATAACGCAACAACACGCCTCCTTTCCGGACCTCGCAACTTAAAGGCGCGGAACTGCAGGCTGTGTAAGGCAACGCGTCTGTCCACTCACCGCCGTCATCTCAATACTTACCCCCCACCAATGCCTTGCTGCTTAAGGTTTTTCAGTTGAGAACGGAGCACCACGGATTTCTGCAAAAGATGATTTATTGAGCCAAGTAACGTTTCGGCCAACAAAGGGCCAGCCATACTTAGAAAGGGCAGCTTGGTCTGCCGAACGTTTGTTAACTTGGCTCATAACGAATTCTTTGCGCATCCGTGGTGCCCTGTTTTCTCACTGAAAGCTGAAACGTGAGTGCGGGCAGGATTTCTGCGCGGAGCACCCGGTGAATAATACTGTCAATATTTTGCCTTATTGGTGTCATTAATATCCTTGTTTATATTATTGCACTTAAGTGGACACCACGCCAGGCGCAGGTATTGAGCTCCGTCATAGTGACAGGCTGCGCTGCCTTCACACCGCCTGCAGTTCCGTGCCTTTAGCCGCTGTCCCAATGAAAGGGGTCTGCATTCCACTCGTCTGCCCTGATTTTTCCAGGTCCAGGACGAGTGTGTTTTTGCACCCCTGCCTATATGTAATTCACTCATGCACATACCATACACACTGGAACTTATACACAATACCGTTCTAAACACAACAGAGACACATATGCACATTATTTATATCTTTATTTATTAAGCGCATCCATTTACATAGCGCTTCACAGCAGTAATAATCGTGACACAATATATAATATATAATGGGAATAAGCGCTTCAGACCATAAAAGTAACTTTAGAAAAGGATTCCCAGTGGCCGAAGAGCTTGCAATCTAAGTGACATTTTTTATTATATATATATATATATATATATTTATAATAGATATATCTATATATATATATATATATATATTATTATATGCAAATATGCTGTATGCTCATCTGCATGTCTTAGGCAGTGTCTGCAACCCCGCCTTTCCCCATTACACCGCCATACAGTCACTTCCACTGCAGCAAGGGATTCTGGGAAATGACATGGAAATGAGCACACAGTGTAACTTTTTGCCTCAATAACCATTTTTAACATGGTTCCCTATAGGCTTAAGCTTGCTGCATGGTCACAGCTTTGAGCACAGCCAGGGTTAAGGTGCATACCCAGAAAACCCACCCACAGACAGCTGTTTCGACCTTGATGGGTCTCATCAGTGTGGGGTTGATTTTACTGTATATATATATAAAATCTTATTAAATGGGTTATATAATTCTCTGTCATAGGGTTTTGTGAGAAACCCTGTTACATAACCCTATGGTTAAAAAAAAAGTGTGATATCTCCCACCCCTCCACAATTGCATCACTAGCGCTGATTAAATAACGCTGATTTCTAGGACTTATTGCCTACTTGTATCGCTGGCGTTATTTAAAGCAGAGTTAAAGCATTTTCCATGTGTGCAAATAATCTGGAACCCGTTTACGAGCAAATCATGCTAAGTGAATACAGCGGTGGTTTCAAATAATATCCCCGCAATGCCATTATTTGCCAACGCCAAATTAGAACCCAGCTATGTCACCGTTCGGGAATCCAGCCCAGTGTTCTAGCGCTGATGTCATCAGACCTTGGAACTGCTGCTCACATGAGTTCCACCAAAACATTGCACAGGCTCAACCTAGATGTACAACTATGTGCAGTATGTTATCAGAAAAAGTGCACCAAAGGTGGCGTGCTCTCGGTCTAAATATTTATTTATTTAGACAAAATCCACAATATAGATCATACAGGCCTCCATGACAGCCATTTTAAACCTCCCTGGAATCCTGTTTTCAAGGCTTGGTATCTCAGGAATGAAAAATGGAACGAAGACACTGAAAATAGGTTTCATGAGAGCAGGGGCGGCCGTTTCAAAGGATATATAAAAAAAGAACAATCTATTTTTACGCGTAGCAAGGCAGATTGCTGTTTTAAATGTCCTGGGCTCGGTTAACCCCTGCGCTACCTCAGGTGTCCGTAATGCATTGTGAAGCTATGCATTGCGTGTCCCACGGGCAGCGAATGGGTTAAAAAGAAAATTGATTTAAAAAAAAAATATATATATATATATGACAGTAAAACATTTAACAGCCTTTTTGAATGATAAAATGAAAAAAATATGGTAAAGGAAAATGGTGGGGCCTTTGGAGAATAAACTGTCGATCATTGATAGGATCCACGGAACAGAGGTTGAAAACCACATGATAGTGGTACTCTGGGCTAGCGCACTTACACTTGGACCAATGCTTACACTAATGCATTATGTACATTGTATAGATCAGGGGAGGCCAACTCCAGTCCTCAAGGGCTACCAACAGGTCGGGTTTTTAGGATACCCCGCTTCAGCACAGGTGGCTCAATGAGCCACCTGTGCTGAAGCAGGGATATCATGAAAACCTGACCTGTTGGTGGCTCTTGACTGGAGATGGCTACCCTTGGTATAGATGCACACACTTTTTATCGTCATTACAAAAAAAAAAGGAAAATAATAGAGTCCCCTAAAACAGAAATAACATCAAGTTATTGGTCTACAGCCCCCAACTCCATTTCCTTAAAAAGTTGCCCATAATTCCCTAACTTTCTCCAAGAACGCCAAAGTTCAGCCTGATTAAACCAAACTTCCTTTGAGGCTCCTGTCTGGTTGTGAGAAGGTTCCCATAGACGAGAACGGGTGCAGTTAGTGATAAATCACCCCTTCCACCGAGTGTAACATATATCTTGTACAGGAGTGCGCAGGAGTGCCTCGCCCCCCCCCCCCATTACCTTTGTGCTGGCGTCACATGACCCGCGGCGTAATTTGCCGATGCGTTGCCATGGCAACGCGTCTCCCGAAGCCGGCTGAATCAATGTGTTACAGAGACCTAGCGCGGTCCCCCAGCATTTAATTTAAATGCCATGGGGAAGAGCGGGGGGAGCCTCTGTAACCGCCGCGTCCCCCAGATCTAGTAGAAGCAAACACAGTCTGACATGTTGGTCGCCAGCGAGAGGCCAACATGTTGTCAACACTGTGTTTGTTTCCACTATAATACAGACGTTTTACTTCTGCGCATTAATATAATAATAATAAAAAATAACAACGCAGCAATACGATGTATATGGAACTTTACATTTACAATGAGTCCCTGGCACAAATAATTTTGGCAAAGGGAACTAAAGTGACTTTCGCAGGGCAAGCCGACACTGGTTTTTGAACTGGGTTCCCCTGCTTCAAGGCAGCGATACGACCACTTAATGTAGCGACTCGTTCAACCTTTTCTATTTTTAGCCTTTAGGGAGGTGCCCCTATGGCGTTTCGGAATCACAAGGAATACTATGCTGCTAGCCCAGGGGTGACCATTTCCAGTCCTCAAAGGCTACCAACAGGTGGGGGTTTTAAGGCTATTCCTGCTTCAGCACAGGTCAATGACTGAGCCACCTGTGCTGAAGCAATGAGATCCTGAAAACCCGTCCCGTTGGCGGCTCATGAGGACTGGAGTTGGCCATCCCTGTGCTAGCCCTTATGATGTACCCCTTTTTGCAAGCTGCCCTGGCTCTCTGATGAGCCGTGGGCACGAGAGGGAGGTCCCGAGGTCTGGTCACAAGCGTGCGATGTGACAATGTGGTGGTGCCAGCGCCTATATGTCCGTAGCACTCTGATGCTGCTGGCATTACAGCAGTGAAAGGGTTACACTTTATCTTGATTTAATATAGGGATCAAAAGTTATATAGGTTTCTGAGAACAGAGGTTTTGCACAGAAAACGGCATGGAAGCTGGCATGGGTGCCGGAGAATGCTATGAGGACTGCCATTGTATGCATCAATATAATCTTTTCACTTCGTTTTTATTGAAATAAAATAATAATGTCAAATTCAAACTTCATTCCACGTGTTTGTCTTCTCTTTTACGTACGAGTCAGGCCACTAGAGATTGAACAGCTAGATGGAAGGTAAGGTAGGATTGCAGCCTTCAACCGCCGCCGGTAGCAATCACGTGTGGCTGGTCAGGCCCCCCGGCGACAAGAACAAAAGTGAGTGGTGAACACGATCTCCTCCTAAACAACAAGCCGAAATCATCAAACGATGTTCACTGAACGTCATAAGGGCCTTTTGTCCACTAAACATCATAAGGGCACCCTATGAGTTAAACCCCCTGTGTTTACTGTAAACACAGGGTTTCTCAGCCAGTGTCCCATGCCAAACAAGGGAGTCTTAGACAAGTGTTTCTCAACAGGGGTTTTAGGAACTCTTGGATTCCCCGTGCATCCCTAAAGGGTTCCCTGCAATTTTCTATTTATGTCAAAATTGTACAATAGACAGAAGAATTTACCATGCATATTTATTTGATGATTATTCAAATTCAGATCAGATATCTCAGATGCGCTATTAGAGAGGGTTGGGGTTCCTTACAATGCATCTGATCTCAGACGCGCTATTAGAGAGGGTTGGGGTTCCTTATAATGCATCTGATCTCAGACGCGCTCTTAGAGAGGGTTGGGGTTCCTTACAGTACATCTGATCTCAGACGCTCTATTAGAGAGGGTTGGAGTTCTTTAAATGCATCTGATCTCAGACGCGCTCTTAGAGAGGGTTGGGGTTCCTTACAATGCTTCATCTCAGACGCGCTATTAGAGAGGGTTGGGGTTCCGCAGAATTTCACAATACAATAACAGGTAGACCTTGCTATCCGACGGTCGTTATCCGTCGAACAGATTATCCAACACCAGATAATACATTCCACTGAACGCATTATCCGACGTCGGAATGGATTATCCGCCGCAAATTAACATTGGATCCACAATCCGACGGTCCGCTATCCGATTTGCAGGATGGATTCCGGTGGATAACCGAGGACCGTCTGTTTTGGATTCCTTACCCCCAAAAAGGTTGGAAACCACTGACTTAGACCAACCACAAGGGAGAAATCTGATTGCTAATATTTGTTGTCAGGAAGGAATTTATTTTTCCCCTTATGAGATATCATTGCATGACATTTCACTGGTGTTTTTTGTTTGTCTTCCTCTGGATCTATAAAATACTGTAAATACAAATATAGGATAAGTATCTGTAGTCCAAATTTAGCACAGGTTGAACTTGATGGACATACAGCTCAACCCCCTTATAACGCTGTGCTTGGGGTACAAAGAATCACATCGCGCTATAAGCGGATCGCGTTAGAAATAATGTACAATTGTATGCATTGTACAATAATGTATTTAAGATCCCAATAATCGTGTTGTAAAGTGTTCATAAATACGAAAATTGTGAGCCACGCTTGCATTGCGTTATAAGCGGATTCGAGTTGTAACGGATCGCGTTATAACGGGGTTGAGCTGTATGTCTTTTTTCAATCTCATCTACAGGCATACCCCGCATTAACGTACGCAACGGGACTGGAGCATGTATGTAAAGCGAAAATGTACTTAAAGTGAAGCACTACTTTTTTTCCCCTTATCGATGCATGTACTGTAATGCAATCGTCATATATGTGCATAACTTATATAAATAACGCATTTGTAACAGGATCTATAGTCTCCCCGCTTGCGCACAGTTTCGGTACAGGTAGGGAGCCGGTATTGCTGTTCAGGATGTGCTGATATGCGCATGCGCATGTGCGAGCTGCCGTTTGCCTATTAGGCGATATGTCCTTACTCGCGAGTGTACTTAAAGTGAGTGTCCTTAAACCGGGGTATGCCTGTACTGTGTAACAATCAGATACAATTAAGCACACATATATGCAGCGCCTCTGGTATGTTTAATTTTTTTAAGATTTCTTCACCATACAATGCATGTCTGTTTTCACCTCTGTGGTCTTTTCCTTGCTCACTGGTTTTTTTTTTTTTAAACAATGTATTTTACACCTAAAAAGTGAGTCCAAAACATAAATTAAGATAGCTGCCCCTATAATAATGCTGTTGGGTGCCTGGCATTATTAGACTTCTTCAAAGATGCTTACCTGAGAAGTTTAGGATAAGACAGCTTCACCGATCATACACTCTGCTGCCCTGGAATATGCATGCAAACAGTTCAGAGCAGCCTAGTGGGGTGCAGCAGGTTAGATTAAACAGAAGTTGCCATGTGAATACTCTACTGCAGGCTTAAGGCCTTTATAAAGCGGAAGTCCGGGCAGATCACCATTTATGTATTTTGTTTTTTTACTTGCTCTAAGAGATTTTTTCTTAGTCTTTCCAAAGCTGTTTTTTTTTTAATCTGATGCCTCTTTCAGTAGATATAGAACTTGGAAATATGAAATATTTGTTAGGTTTAAATGAAGCTTTCCCCCCCAAAACCCAGTGCAGTCAGCTTAACAATGAAAAACAGGACATGCTCATGGGGCAAGATACTAACATTATATGAATGAATCTCACACAGGTTTCTCACAGGATTGCTGCTTAAATAGTATCGTAATCTGCTTTATATCATATCTATCTTATTGAACTAATTCTTAACGTAAGTGTTCCCCCCCCCCCATCGCATATCGGGGCCATTACTGGGTGTTGGTGCATTACCTGCTGTTAAAAAAAGGGCTGAGTCGTCCGCGGTAACCTTGGGACACACCGGAGATAGTCCCTGGACAGTCACTACGGGCCTGGGGCACCCCCCAGTCGTCCTAGCTCTTCCCCACCTCCCTAGCAGAGGCAGAGGTATAGTCACTCTACTCCTCCCCGGAGGGAAGAGCACATGGGAAGGCCCCAATCTCAGGCTCCCAGTCGTGACTTGCCTTCCTCAGGGGAAAGGACAACCAACCCACTTTTAGGGCGGTCCTGCCCTTAAGTACAGCCAGAGGGCGGGCATCCCGTTGGCCCAGCCACAACAGGATATGCCACCCCCTGCTGTCACTCAAGCGCAACACCAAGAATGAAGGGGGAAAACCCCATGATAACTACTGGCAAACCTGTGAACACCTCTGAACACCAGGGTTTACTGCCAGCCTATTGGGTAGATTTAGTAGCCAGGGGGTACCCCGCTACATTAAAATGGGGAACTGCACCTTTAATACACATGCTAAATACAGACACATTGATGCCGATTTGCCCGGGCACACGCTTTTTATTCTGTTACATGCTATAAGCAGGGGGTTTTTCTTTTTGGTTTGTTGCTTACATCAGGGGGGCGCAAACTTTTTTCCCTGCGCCCCCCTGCCGGCTGTCCCCTCACTCCCGCGCCCCCCCCAACCCCAACTTACCCTCGCTCCGGCGTAATGACGTCACGTTGCCATAGCAACGTGACGTCACATGACCTCACAGCTTCATTTTGACGCTGCGTTGCCATGGCGACGCCGGGAGGAAGCCGCCGGAGCCACGGGTAAGTATGGTTTACAGAGGCCCTGCAGCTCCCCCGGCACTTAATTTAAGTGCCTTCGGGAAGCGCGCGGGGCCTCTGTAAACCCCGCGCCCCCCGTCGGCAGTCTCGCGCCCCCCCTGGGGGTCGCGCCCCACAGTTTGCGCACCGCTGGCTTACATGATGGGAGACATGACTGACCCCTGGTATACAAAAAGGAATTCACAGTTACACTTCCAAATACTGTTACTACGATAACACTGTTTCAAATGGAATTGTAAATGAAACATCTAATAGTGGCAAGAAATGTCATTTTAGTTCTTAACCAATTCTAGAGAAACTTTTAACGTAATGAAACGAGTCATAATCTGATGGGGTATCTTTGGTGGGGGGGTGTGGGGAAGGATGGCATAAATAGCGCTTCTGTGGTGGGGGGGAGAGGTTAAAAAAACATGATTTTAATGTCAGTTTTGCCTGATTCTCTGTTTTCTTTTCCACGTTCTGGCAGTGCAGAAATGTCTGCATTCAAATGTATCTCTTCCCTACTGACCGAAGATATTTGGCATTTCCTCTTGTAGAGGTACCAGGAATGAAGCCTGTGTGACCAATTATTATTTTATGATGTTAAAAAAAAAGAGGGAATTGACATGGCGGGGGGGGGGGGGAGGATTTGGGGGGTGGGGGGGGGGAGTGGTTGTTCACCTGCGTTCTTTGCTGCCAGGGGGACCTGAAATGCAATGATTGCTAGTGTATTTTTAACCCTATCTTGCCCTTTCAATTGCCCTGGTTATGCCAAGAACCTGCGTGAATACCCACGTAGAGATCATATATACATAGCAGCCAGACTATTGCACCTCTCTCTGCTAACATTGCCAAAGGCTCAGCATTTAATGGGGCAGTGTTAGTTCGTCTTTCTTTTTACACCCCCCCTCCTTTTTTAACGTAGAAGGGAAGCAGGGGGCCCCCGCCGCTGAAATTGACGCAGTCCAGCTGGTTCCAGAGATACTTACCGGGGATGGTGCCGCATGCCCTTCAGGGGAAACAAAATGGCGATTTAAATCTTCCAACCGTTGCGGCTACCTATTAGCTCACGTGTTGCAGGGGGCTTCAATAAGCAAGAAGTACCGGCGAAACCCTTCACTGCAGGTATCTCAGGATCCAGGTAAAAGCATTTTTTTTTTTAAATCTGGTTCTCCCCGTTCAGGAGATACAAGCGGTTCAAATATTAAGTGAAGTTAAAATGGCGCCCCAGAGACCATTGCCGTCTAAAAGGTTACCATGGCAACTTCAGAAGCTAGAGATTAAGAAAATCTTAAGGATTGTTTTTTTTTATATATATAAAAAAAGCAATTCGGTCACACTATAGGAGTTATATGTATATATATAGACGGATCATGATAGATAATATATAGATAGATAGATATATATATATATATAATATTATATATTAGATATATTAGAGAAGAGAGAGACCATTCGAAGGTCGAAACAGTCTGTCTGTGGGTGGGTTTGCTGGCTATGCATCTTAACCCTGGCTGTGCTCAAAGCTGGGACCATGCAGGCAAGCTTAAGCCTATAGGGGAACCATGTTGAATGGTTTTGAAGCAAAAAGTGGCACTGTGTGCTCATTTGCATGTCATTTCCCAGAATCCCTTGCTGCAGTGGAAGCGCTGTGGGCTGGGTGATAATGGAGAAAGGTGGGGTTGCCGACCTATCTAATGAGCATACAGTAATATATCCATTTGCTATATATATATATATATATATATAGTGCCATTAAACATAGCGCTTCACAGCGGTAATACACGTGATATAATGATATAAATAACACAAAATGGGAAGAAGTGCTTCTGACATAAAAGTGACATTTAGGAAAAGGAGTCGCTGCCCCAAAGAGCTTACAATCTATATACAGAGCTTCTGGGGGAATTGATCTCGGCGTAGAAGAGAAATGCTCCGTGCCCATGCCTGTCATTGCATACATGTCTTTCCATTTTTGCGCCGGAGAGTGGCTCATTGCTGCCGCTATATGGCACCATCTTGCCATGACGCTCATTTTGCAGCGGCGATCTGCTCCCGCCTGCGATGTTTCAACAACGCTAAATGCCTATACAGTTACAGGGAGCACATTCCAGATCACGCCCAAGACGTATCTTCTCCCCGACTTGCACACACGGGAGTTATACATCAAGGTCACTTATGGGTTGATGCACCCAAACCGGTGAGTCCCATTAACGTCAATAGGGAGCTAACGTCCTTTCGGAGATTGATTAATCTGAGGGCTGGTATCCCTAGGTATAATTGTGTGTTGCCGCACTGCACCCTACCTCCCGCCCCCTGGTTAAAGGAAAGAAACCCTATGGTTTGGGATGGAGGCTGCAGCCAGACTTTCCCGGCACTCAGAACGGGCTTCTTCATGAAAGCTGCTTTGTCTCGCACAGCTCCGGCTCCTGTTTCATTTTGGTTGGAAATAGCTGATTATTTATACAGCAAGTCGATTCCGCCGAGTGAAAAGAAACAAGTGTCGGGACGAGTGAGGGAGCTTTCGCAGGGCTCTCTGCTGCGGGCGGCTCTGTCTGCGCTCTTACTCTGACCCCCTCCAAAGTCTGCACGGCTTCCAGGAATTCAAATCTGCTCCCACTCTCGGAAAGGGAGACGCTATTGCGCTTGCACGCGATCCTACGTCACTTTGAGCTGTAACAGGGGTCTCTCGCTCGCAACCATAGCAAGCGAGCTTGCACCAATAATGCCAAGAGCAAGGTTGCTTTACCCTGCTGTGAGAACTCCTACACCAGTCTATAAGAGCAAACGCTCTTACATCACATCCCCTGCAGGCAGCGCTCTTACATCACTCCCCCTGCTGGCAGCGCTCTTACATCACTCCCCCTGTAGGCAGCTCTCTTACATCACACCCCCTGCAGGCAGCTCTCTTACATCACACCCTCTGCAGACAGCTCTCTTACATCACACCCCCTGCAGGCAGCGCTCTTACATCACTCCCCCTGCAGACAGCGCTCTTACATTACTCCCCCTGCAGACAGCGCTCTTACATCACTCCCCCTGCAGGCAGCGCTCTTACATCACACCCCCTGCAGATATAATTTTAATGGTTTTGTTTATTTGAAAAAGCATTTTTCAAGGGGGGGCGGGGGGGGGGGCACGGTAACAGAAAAAAGAAAGGGACATTATGAGATTGTCGAAATGGGTACACCCCCATGCATTTACATATTACAGAGATGTCTTGTTGCGAGGGAATCTTGTACAGCATACTTAAAAATGTAACACAAGACGAAAATAAATGGGAGGGAGGTGGGCGAGGGGGGGTCGGTCATCAAGCACCTGATCCAGAATTCCAGAGCGGGTCACATATCCCGAAACCTCCACTTCTCTGTTCTAACAATTAGATCTCTCTAGTAACCTGATTAAAGTACGGCTGTGTCAATGTGATTCATTCCATGGTCATGGTTTGCCAAAATCATATTTTTTTACCCTGTTGATATTTGGGACAATAGATTTTCTCCAACAGGCAGCGATACAACACCTTGGCGGCCGTGAGAATGGGGTTGATGAGTTTAACCTCACATCTAGAGGTCAGGGGGGAGGTCTGCTCAACAGAGCTAACCAAGGCTCAGGCCTCAATGAGGAGTTCATCAATGAGTTAATGAGGCCAAACACTCTTTTCCAGAAAGGAGGCAGTACAGGCAAAACCATCAGTTATGTGCCATTTAACCACTGGCCACAGCCTCTAAAGCAGTTAGCTGGGTGCCTATTGTTTATAGCATGTGTAACCCCTGTGTATGGCAAGCAAAGACATGTACACTGCCCACTAGCAGTCTCCTCTCCAAAGGACATGTGACTATGATGAGCCACTAGAGTGGGTGTGAAGGAGGGACTAAGAGGGGGCAGCCGTGACTGTAGATTAGAGCAAAATTGGAGATACAGCCACAGCCAGGAGAGTGGGTCAAAAATGATGTAAAAATGAATTGTTTATTGTGTCCATCAAAAAACGGAGGTGTAACAGACCTCCTATGCGTTTCATGCGCGTTGCACTTTATCAAGGAGTCCATAACAAGCTCAGACAAACCTTAAATACATATTCAGAAATACCCAGTTTCGCACCAAAAAGGTAGTGAGGTCACAGGGTCACAGGGTCACAGCATCTCGCTTGCACTCGATGAAATGTCATGTCAACCTACGCATGCGCATAACTACTGGTTACCCGAGGGCAGCTTCAGGAATTCCCGATCTGCCCTCCGGTGACTCTGAAGGCCCAATGAGAGCGCGCTAGCAGGACCCGCCCCCCATAGGCGTCACCTGTTGCTACAGAAACGGGCAAAAACATAAACATCCTATGACTAGATGTAATTTTAGCATGAAAAAAAACTTCAATAGATAAGGAAAACTTTATCGAATATGTACAAAACAAATTAATAAAAAACCACAAAGTCCTTCTAAAAACGTATTGTAAAAACAAATTTTACCTCCTCAGACACAGACATAAAACGCAGGAAGAACAAAATTCATAGTGTATAATGATATATAATACTCAATATGTGTATAGTATATAGACTATAAACCTACAACAGCTATCCTGAAAGCAATCCGAATTCATCCCCAATATAGCCAGAATATAGACAAATGAAGATAAATACAGACAAATATAGACAATACAGTATAGCCATAAGGGGAATTGAATGTCAAGAGAAGATTAGATCTGCGTGGACAGGAGAACAGCAGGTTTGTTCGAGATCAGCAGACAGAGTGCACGTGCGCACACGGTGACAGGAGAGCTACAGTTCCAGAGGGGAAAAGAGATCGGGCGCCACTGGAGGGGACGCGCAATGGCTATAAAGACACAGTAACTCACCTTTTTGAAGAACAGGCCTGCAACAGCTTCAGTACAACACAAGCTCCCACGGTGTGCCGGCATACCCAGGATTTGGGTGGCTACTACCCCACTGAAACCGACTCATACCCAGGCAGCGCTATTTGGGGATTGTGTGGTACATGTGTACAGTGGGTAGTGACCCTCTGCTGAGGATCACAAGGTGCCCGAATTTAATAAATACGGTATATAGTAAACTAAGTGAATTACCCACACTGTGTTTGTATTATTCCTGTCGTCTGACTGTAGGCCACGTGTGACCCAGTAGGTGACGAGGGACTCAAGCCCCAGCGATAGCTGTAAGTCTGAGAGCTGAAAGTAGAGGGGTTACACATGTAATCTGGTCGGTGTCAGGTACCACCTGAAGAGTTTTTTGTATGCATTTTCCTTAATCGTCGTGCATATCAATCTCTTTGCTGCTGCCATACACATTTCATCCCATGCATCCTAATCTAGGATCTCACCCAGTTCTCCCTCCCATTTGTGCATGGGCACTTTTGGTCATAGGCCTCGCCCAGCTGTAGCTGGCAAATTGAGGAATTTAGGCACTTTTAGATGCGCTCCTGCAGATCGGACACACGTGTCATGCCCGCCCCTCTTAAAGGCTCCTCTCCCTCTTTCACAGCCTGTTACTGCTGCTCATATGTCCATCATCAGTCACATGTGCATAGCAAATTGAAGAGGAACCTGCCAGGGGCCAGTGTGAGTGTGTTGCTTGCATCACACAGGGGGTTACATTAATATTTTCTGATGTTAGACATAGTAGCAAAAATTGTATTAATACAGATCAACAGTTTTGTTCTCTTTGGAAAAAGGTTCTAGAGAGAATCGAAACGTAGACCTGTACTGTATTGATAAAAATGTTATGCACTAAATTAACCTGGAGCACACCCTCATAAACACAAAAATAATATACATACTCATATGCACACACACACACACACACACATATATATATATATATATATATATATATAATATATATATATATATATTTTCTATATACATAGATATATTAGATATATATAAGAATATATATTATATATAAAGGTAACGAACCACACATATTAAGAATAGAAATATAAGATCATTTGTTAAAAATTCTTTCCAACTTCATAATAATCAGATTAATGATAGTAAACGGGTGCTCCTCTGGCCGTCCAACCACCCCCTCCCTTGGACCCCGTGTCGTCTAACCCGTCTCCCATTACAAGACGTGTGTGTGGTGCAGCAAGTAACAGGAACTCTTGATATCCCGCTTGGTGTTGTATAGGGGAATCATCAGGACAGGTAGCTGAGGTATGGTGTACGGAGTCCAATTACATAAGTGCAGACGCCTCACCCTCATAGGATCTGTGCTTCCGCAGGGAGATGGGTCCGGTGTGAGAACTCCTTCTTGGTGCCATCCATGTGAGTAATCTACACTCACACAGTGGGGTTCTTTTTCCTCAGGACTCTTTATTGAATACAGGGATTAGCAGACCTGCCCCATGCAGCTGCCGCTATAGCGACATCAGTCTCCGTGCGTCCCTTTGCCAGGTACGCCCCTCCCGTGATGAAGTGGGATTCCCTCTCTCCTAGGGAGATCACCGTGCCAGGTCCCTGGACACAGTATGGCGTAGACAAAACTTAGTCGGATCACTTTGTACCGCTAGTTACTGAACTAGGGTCCACAAAGTGATCTCCAACCTTTACCTGGTTACTATTTTCAACCAACAACAACACTAAACTGTCAGTGCGGGTGCCCTATATCCAGGGGGCAGGCGCATCCTGAGGCACTATCCAGGGACCTCAGAGCATAAGCCACTCCCATCCTTACACAGGGCACCAACAAGGGTGTGAGGGAAAACCTCCATACTTCTGTTGGAGGCCTGTATTTATTAACCGGACTTACTGCCAACAGGGAAAGATGTAACGCAGTCATTATTATGCATGGCTACATATCCCCTGGTTGTACCCACCGTCCGGCTGGGGACCTACATTTGGTGTACCCTGCGCCAGGATAACACTGCAAAGACACCAGACAGAAGAACATAGCAACATCATCAGAACTACAAAATGTAAGGCTTAGTAACTCACTGACCAGCAGAGAGCGCTAAGAAAAACAACATACCACTTATTGGATCTCAATTAATAGTGTTCCCCCATTATTTCCAGTCTAGTTTCTCTCATACACCCTCTCACTCCCCTGACACCTCATTCTCACCCTCACGAGATCGGGCTCGTCACCTCCGCCCCGCACGGCACATTACAGTCACGCTGTTGTAGCTACTGGGTACTCCACGGCGTAATTGCAGTTACCACCTGTGCATATATACACTGCGCCCTATATTCCATACCCTTCAATTGAGCTCCCTCTGCTCGGGCATGTATCCCTTTTATGGCTCCCTCTTCCACGATATAATAATATATCGTAGTATTGATAGCTCATCTGTCCATATTCTCCGATCTCTAGCATTAGAGGTTCAGGGACATAAGGGTACTCAAGCCCCATGGGACCTCCTATAATTTGCCGCAATAGCCCGGCAGCCGACCAGACCGGGTCAAACCACATTGCCCCCGCAGATCCGGGCAAACCCAAGACAGGGGCCCCGTTTTCTACCAGATCATCCAAACCTGCGGACCTTTAGGAAATAAGCCTGCCTGGATCCGATCCACCTACCCTAGGGATACAGGTATGATTTCGTCGTCAAAGTCACCGGCCACACCAGTGGAAACCACCCTTCCCTCTATAAAATAAAGCGTACGGTCGGAAACCATGAAATAGCCCTCGTACAATGGGGCCCCACACCTGTTTCCTTCCGTCTCACTCGAGCAGACGGTAGTTATCTCTATGGACTCCTACGGCCACACAAGCACCCCAGATGTACTTCAGATCTCTCATAACCCTGTTTATACTGAGAGGTATTTCGTACGGTAATACTAAGCCCACTAGGGCAATCGCTAGATACGAACCTGCCTAGACAATCCTCCCTCTCCCTCCGACCCTCATCTGACGTTCAAGTCCAGGTCCAGTCCGATCATCGGAAAGGACCCCCGTGACTCCCGGACACCCCTAGCTGGAACTGGACCCCCAAATAAAAATGTGAGGGGTACAGGGGCTTTAACTAGGGCCTGGGAGCTTAACCTTGGGTGTGGACGGGTGGTTTGGGGACGGATTTGACCGAACAGTAGTAGGAGATACAGGACGTTTCGACCTGCTCTCCAGTGATACCTGTCTAACGTCGCACGACGTCCATCCATCTTACTTCAACAGACACTGAGCTTCGTGGGGGTTGCAGTTCAACGTCCGTTCCCCCGGTAGTAGGGATCGTTTACCAGCTCTTTACCTACAGAGGCGGACCATCTCCCACTCGGGGCCTCCCTGGTCGCCTGCTGAACCACTCGCACACGCACGTGCTGGACCGCCATCTTGGGAGGATACCCCAATCGAGATCTCTTCCTCTACCAGGACAACCCCGGCACACGTGGCTGCGCCGATCCAGTGTGGCTCTGGAATCGCTCCTCCGACTCTTCCTCTCCTCGGTTTGCAACAGGCACGATTGTCTTAGTACCTCGCAGGGTCGGGGTTAATCGACCCGCTCCAATCACTAGTCAACCACTGGCAGTGGGGACTCGCGCCGTAGGTGGTGCGGTACAGGTAGACACTCGACTCCGCGTCTCCATACCACGAGGAATTTCACCCTCCATGGCGTACCAATGGTGAGACAGTCGCGCTGATGATGTCTTACTCGCCCGCCTTGCAACTTCCTCGTCCGAGGGTTCCAGTTTACAGTTCGGCCGAGGCATCCCAGTAGGAGACCGGCGAGTGGGCTCCTCGGTGATCAATCTCAGATGGCTGAGGTCTCATCGGACACACCAATGATGGCTCCGACTCTGCGGGACTGGCAATCTTGTTCCAGAGAGCTCCCGGCTGTTCTCCTCTTGGAATCGGGCCATTCCCGGCCATTCCCACAGTTTGCACCGGTACGATGTGGTCTTTGGCCACATGTACTGCAGTCCGCCGTTAGGGCATCGGGCTTCGGGCCCACGGCCTCCGCCCGGCGTATGCACTGCAGGCAAGACACGCCACAGTCTCCACACCTCCACACGGATTATCAGGAAGCCTCCTGGAGCCGAATAAGGGAGTGGAAATCACAGGACCTGTCCACCTTGTCAGCAGCTTCAGCCATCTTACCAGCGGAGGGGACTCGTCTCAGAGGTCTATACTGGTCAATGGTTTCGAACTGAAAGGCATGGGTGGTGCCAACCTCTCTCCCCATTTTCTCTGTCGACATCCGGTGAAACCGCAAACACCCCCTGGGTGAAACTAGGGGGATGTCTCGTAGACTGTGGCTGACCCGCACAGGTGCGGAGTGAGTCTAGTCCTGAGGGCGCGGCTCCAGCTTCGGGCCAAAATCTCAGCGGAGGGGTGGGAGTTTCTGGTTGGCCGCCAATCCTGGCCAACTTAGCAGACTGCAAAGTTGCAAGACTTTCTGCAGATGCCCACGCGGTATCCCGGGGAGTCGGGAACCGCCCTCATCTGGGTGAGCATTGTCTTTTGTCATTGAAGGCAGAGTTGGCTGTGTTAATGGGGTATAACAAAGCATTTCGCTCCTTCCCTCTCGCAAGACTATACATCCTCACTATTCTCCGGGGGTTCTTTTCCAAGAACATAGCAGGGCAAACACAACGACGCAGCCGCGACCTTTCAGCCCCATACCACAAAAAGCCCACAAAAGTCTCTTCGTAGTCGGTTCTTCACCCACGCACAGTTAATGCGGTTCTTCCTCCTGACCGCAATCCTGGACCTTCTGCTGTCAGATTTCATCCATCTGTGGTCTCTCACCTCTGCCATCCTGGACCTTCTGTTTGTACAGATCCTCCATTTCGACAGGTTCTCTCTGTGATGTTGACACCCGATTTTCTGTACGTGGAGCTCCGCTCTGCGGGGCAGCTACCAATCTGTAACATAAACATGCCTGGTGCAACACCTTGTGTACTAACGTAGATCTGACTCGTGTTTGCACTACCTCAGGCTAGGCTCATCTTTTGGTCTACTGTAACCCGTTCCTCCAGTCTGGCTCCTTGGTAAGCCTCTGGAATGGAGACTGAGATACTCTGGCTCTCCATGCAGTACTTTAGGCGTCCGACCTACTTTGGCTAGCCTAGTGCGGACCCGTCCAGAATTTGCGCTCAGTTACCAGTTTACCCCTTAGGCGTCCCCCGTAGCGCTCCCTCAAGGCGACTAGAACAGCAAAATAGCCCCGGCTCCAGACTCACTAACCCTTACGGATCCAAGGCGTTTGCGGCAGCAGCTCCAGCATCTCCCTGACTAACTGGGCTCCGTCCACGCAGCACAGACAAGTGGCAGCAGGACACTCTCCTGTTTCCTATGTTGTGCCTAGCAAAAAGCCTGTCCTGTGACAGGTATCTCAGCAGCGCCTCCAATTGTAACGGGTGCTCCCTCTGGCTGACCCACCCAACTATATATGGCCGTGTAGTGCTATAACAAGTCTCCCATACAAGGCGCTGTGTGGTTGGTGCACTGCAAGTAACAGGAATCTTGAGTCTCCCGCTTGGTGTTATTAGGGGATGTCATCAGGGAAGGTAGCGAGGTAGTGGTACGAGTCCAACTTACATCATGTGCAGACGCCTCCACCTCATCAGGATCTGTGCTTCCGCGGGAGATGGTCCTGTGGTGGGAAACTCTTCTTGGTGCCATCCCCTGTTGAGATAATCTCACACTCACACAGTGGGGTTCTTTTCTCAAGGGACATTTATTGAATACAGGGATGTAGCAGACTGCCCATGCAGCTGCCGGCTCTAGCCGCACATCTCTCCGTTGCTCCTTTGCCAGGTACGCCCTCCCGTATGAGTGGGATTCCCTCTCTCCTAGGGAGATCACCGCTGTGCAGGTCCCTGGACACAGTTATGGCGTTAGACAAAAAATTAGTCGATCACTTTGGCTACCGCTAGTTACTGCACTAGGGTCAAAAGTGATTCTCAACCTTGTACCTTTGGTTACTATTTCTCAACCAACAACAACACTAACTGTCAGTGTTTGTGCCCTTTATACTCCAGGGGCACGGCGCATCTCTGAGGTCACTATCCAGGGACTCAGGCATACAGACCAACTCCCATCCTTACACAGGGCACCACACAAGGTGGAGGGGGGAAGCCAGTCCATAACTTCTGTTGGCAGGCCTGTATTTACCGGGACTTACTGCCAACAGGGAAGATGTACGCAGTCATTATTATGCATGGCTACATATATATGAAGGTATTACTGTCTAATGAAGGCAGATGTATGCCTTTTTAGTTTTTATATTAAAAAAATGTACTTAAAGTGCCTTTTTTTCCCTTCAATTTGTTGTATATCATAAAAATAAATGCAATAATTATAAGAACGGGCCGTTTTATAAAACATTTTTTTCTGCTGCATAGTTTTTAAAAGAAATAAATATCCTGATGAGATGTTACTGGCCGCTCCTTCATGTGTTATGCAATGTGTTGCAGGACCCTATGTAGCAGCCAAGCAGGTCAAATCCAAATGTTTCCATTGACATTTTTTGGATCCAAAATCCTTGTATCTCCATTATCGGCTCCCCTACCCCCTGATTGTGTTGCAGTTTCTCTAGATTGCAATAAGAGACAAAAACACTGCTCTGTTTTGTATTGAGCCATCAGAATTTTTAAAGGGAAGTTCTATTTAGTGTTTGGGAAGGTCAAGCGTTGTTTTATTTTAATTAGCTTTCTTGGAAAGATTCAATTACTTAAGGTAATTTATCACAATGTAACAGGGTATGTCTTTCTGCCTATCTTTCCCCACCCTGTTATGTAAGTCCTGCTAGCTGCAGGCTGTAAGGGGTTAATCTGTGAGCTTGTTGACCCCCCCCCCTCATGCCCCTCTTATGAGTGACAGAAGTAAGGTGGTGACTCATGGTCTGTGTAAGCCTATCTGGTATAGGTATAGACCATGAGCCCGCCTCTTCTTGTTCCTCCTAGGAGGGAGTGGCAAATTTAGTTAGTCCTGGTCCTGCTCTGCAGGTGGAAGAAAGAGCAGTGGAGCTGTGAGTCTCTCCCATGGTGGGATGAGCGTGCTTACCCCCAGCCTTTGGGCTGGGGGAACATCTGATTCAGCCACAGATGCCCTGTAAGATCAGGGGCAATCACCATCCAGAGGCCTGGGACCTCTGAGACTCTGCATCACTGTGAGGAAGATCTGCAGTGAGTGCATGCCATGCAATAAAGACCCTTGTTCATTATACTCCTGTCTAAGTATCAGTCCCTGGGTAGGAGGGAGACATGTGCAATAGTGGGGACTGATCTCTTGATACCCTGGCGCCCACTATGGCTGGAGGCGCTAACACCAAGAGAAGAACTACAGAGAAAGAACCTAAGCCTGTCCTGATCTCCATACCACCGCAGATCCAACTCAGCTCTCCTGACCCTAACAGGTATCCGCACCACACACAGGTAGCAGAAACTCTGCATCTCCCACTGGGAGGGGGGAAGCGACAGTGCTACAACAAGATACATACTTATTTTTATCTCCTTGTCGGAAACACTGGGTTGAAGCAGATTAGCTACTAATCTGTCAAATCTAAGGCCTCGGACATGGTCAAAAAGACCGTGCTGAAGTGCGCTGAGCTGTGCTGAGGGGAAATATTATCCCTATCAGCGCAGCTTTAGACGGCGCTTCCGCACGCTTCCGGAGGAGTGTGGAATTTCAGCCGACAGACCAATTTTACATTTTCCGCTGAGGGAAGCGCAGGGCCGGTCACGTGACTGCCAGAAGCCATTGGCAGTCCGTGATGTCAGCGCCGTGATGCGCTAGCCCCGCCTCCCGCTCCGCCTCCCACCCGGCACACAAGCGCGCTCGCTGGCGCTCATGCAGGGACAAGAAAAATCTCCTGCTTGAGCAGGAGAGCATGAGCGTCAGCGCTAAGATTATTATTTTGATGTCTGGCAAAGTCTTATCACAAAAAAGACTTACTTACTAAACTTATTCGTTAAAGACTGTAAAAAGCACCCAAATATTATTATTATTTTTTTTACACAATGGAAATTTTTAAAAAAGTTAATGAAATTAGTTTAAAACTGCAATCCACCCTGACAGTTTAATTCATATAATGTTAACATCTAGCCACATAAGCATGCCCTGCTCTTAGATAATAAATATATGAAAAAAATACATTTGTGTTTTACAGTAAGGGCAGTTAAAATGTGGAATTCATTACCCATGGAGACTGTAATGGCAGATACAATAGATTTGTTCAAAAAAAGGTTGGACATCTTTTTAGATGGGAAAGGTATACAGGGATATACCAAATAAGTATACACGGAAAGGATGTTGATCCAGGGATTAATCCGATTGCCAATTCTTGGAGTCAGGAAGGAATTAATTTTTCCCCTTAATAAAGGTTTTTTGTTTGCCTTCCTCTGGATCAATAAGTAAGTATAGATATAGGATAAAGTATCTGTTGTCTAAATTTAGCATAGGTTGAACTTGATGGACGTACGTCTTTTTTCAACCTCATTTACTATGTAACTATGTAACCTTCTGAGGTTACCATGGTAACCTTTCGACTGACCTGGGCTCTGGGGGAGAGCTCCATTTTAACTTCCCGGACACTTAATATTTCAAACTCGTGTAACTCCGAGCATCAGATTTCAAAAATAAAATCAATGTTGGAAAGGGCAAGAAGAGATCGCTGTGTGTGCAAAAAAAAAACTGCAAAAAGAAAATGGCGATCAGCGTTAAAACACTTTTTTTTATTTGAAGTGTAATATCATATATTAACCCTTTGAGCACCAGTCGTATATTTCCACTCTACAAATACATATTGGTGAATGCGGTTTCAGTTACATATTCATTTTTATTTGAAGTGTCAAACAGCTCCATTTAACCCATGAAACTACTGTTTACTGCTCCTTTAGGTTAAGGCAATGTATTTTCTCCTGTTACCGCGGAACAGACAAAATGGTGTAGTGTCCGTTTCCTACTGGTTGTAACTCGGAACCTTCAGCTAATCAGCAGCAGAGCAGAACACATGGTATCCTAATTTCCCATACATCGGCACATCATGACGACACGCTTTCTGCATGTAACTGCAATTTCTACCCACAGCAACTTGGAGAGGTTTTATTTAGAACATTTTATTTAATCAGATTGTAACCGCGCACTTAATGCAAAAATATACATAGATTTAGAGAAAATTATATATATATATATGTTTGGCTAAAAATTAGGCTTGGCCCTCCTGGGGTTTAGACTGCAGGCTGGTTGTCCTGTCCTAGCTGCACGCCAAGCTTTACACATTTGGAAATACTGTGATCTGTATGAAACGTGACAGGTTCAAAATCTGTCCAAGTCTGAATCATTTTCTTAGAAGTTTGGTCAAACTCTGTTCAGTAGTCAAAGTCCAGGAGCAGAAAAACAAACATTTAAAAAAATTTAAAAAATGTAATTAAAAAAAAGTTTTCGTTCTTTCTACATGTAGAAAATCTGTCTGATATTAAAAGGTTTTTTTTTCTTCTACACAATCCACATGTGACAGCTGAAAAATACCGAGGTATTTATCAACACTCTTCACATAATGCATCGTTAACTGCATGTTGTCCCCACTTCTTGCTGCATCGAATAAGGGTATTTCGTGGTCGCAGGGATTAACCGCGGTTTGTACAACCCTTGCCAGGTCTGCCATGTTGAATTTGTATCCCGGCTGCCGTGAGGCGTTATTCATCTGTCATTCTGTCATTCCCAGCCTGCACGCAAATCCCCCCCACCACCCCCTCAAAAAAAAAAAAATATTACCTTGAAATAGTTTTATGAAAGAAATGCCTTCAAATGTTATGTTAGTCCGGAGAAATGTTGTACCGCGGCCAATCAACACAGAGCGAAAAAAAACCCAGCCCCCCTGACCTCGAATATGGATGATCATTAGGCAGCCTGAAACAATATCAGCCCACAGCAAAGGATCCCCTTGCACTGAGAAATAATAATGTATTGATTGAGAATGGTAACGCAACCCAGAGACTGCAGTAACAACACGGCTTTCCTCAAGGAGCTTATCCGATTTCATCTTGCATTCACTTACTGACTTTGCGGCCACTGCTTTTTATGGGTGCAAATTCCACAGTCTGATGACTCCCGGTGTAAGACAAGGGCGCTCCTCCGTGCCAAGCGGGTCACGCACGTAGCCAGTGTTGGGTCGCCTGCGTGTGTTCGGTACGTTAAAATGTTGCGAACTTTACACACGTCACATTTAACACGACGTTGGAGAGTTCCTGCAAAACCTGACTCCCACTGCAGGTTGTTTTAAGCACGCGATTGCATTTCTGCTCATCTCCCTACTTTTCGGAACGCGCCAAAGATTGTTTTTGGAGGTTTTCTAAAACAGGCCTGCAAATAATACCCCATGGTGAGCACATTCGCGTCTCAGACAGGTCCGCCACCCGGCTTTTTCTCCATTATGTATTAGCATACAGTGCTTCCGCTGCAGCAAGGGATTCTGGGTAATGATATGCAAATCAGCACCGTGTCACTGAAAACCGGAGGGCGGATTGCCCCCGCATAAAATGTTGCACACAAGCAGGAACATTGACTTTTTTTTTCTACATTCAGTGCCAAATTACTAAT
This sequence comes from Ascaphus truei, assembly GCA_036426205.1. Taxonomy (NCBI): domain Eukaryota; kingdom Metazoa; phylum Chordata; class Amphibia; order Anura; family Ascaphidae; genus Ascaphus; species Ascaphus truei. Next base: position 63,457,723 of record CM071569.1, on the reverse strand, counting down.
CAACGGCCTGACACTGTGCAAAAGTTTCTATTTCTTTTTTGCACGCCCTGAAAAGGGCGAGGGTGCCTTCCCTGTGAAATAGAAGGGGTTTGTTTTGCCCTGGAGTTCAGGTTTATACTGTATGGTGCACGGTATACAGTGTCTTGCGGAAATGCCTGCACCCGCCCTGTATTTTCTACACTGCGCAACGTGGTATTATCTGAAGAACCTTCAAGCTGCAATAAACCCTAGATGTGTATTTTTATTATTATTTATTTTTACATCCCTGTGACACTTAATTGCTGTAGTTGCTCTATTCTCTATAAGCACTTAACTACTTCCTTGCCAGAGGTGCTTGCAATGCAATGCGTCCTGCATACACCACACCCTTTTTTGTTATGACGCTCAGAGTTGGGCTTTGAAGTCTTACCTTAAAAATCTTGCGTTGTTTGGTATTCTGAAAGGTTATAGGTCGCGATGCATTTTAACGAACCAGCAATAATTATGACATAAAAGCTGTGAACGCACTTTGAAGAATGATCTTGTTGGTCCCTTAAGACAGGGGGGGGTTCAACTTCAGTCCTCAAGACCCCCCAACAGGTCCGGTTTTCAGGATATCCCTGCCTCAGCACAGGTGGCTCACAGTCTCAGTCAAAGACTGAGGCACCTGCGCTGAAGCAGGGATATCCTGTTGAGGGAGGCATGAAGGACTGGAGTTGAGCACCCCTGTATTAAGGCAGGGGTGCGCAAACTAGGGGGTAACATTTTCTGGGGGGAGAGCGGCACTTAGAGGCCCCGCGCTCTTCCCCATAACATTTAAATAAAATGCCAGTGGAGCGCGCGCACGGCCCCTGTATGTCTCTTACCTTCTCTCCAACGCCGCGTCGCCATGACAACGCAGTCAAATGGCAATGTGACGTCACAAGACACCACCGATGCCGAAGGAACGGTACCCCTGCCTTAAGGCATCGCAACCTATAATTGATCTACAATTCTTTAGTATAAAATACAACTACAGAGACCCCACCCCACAAATAAATATGTAACACCTCCTTACTGGGCTTAGGGGAGTGCTACACCGTGCAGTGTATGTACAGTGGCGCTTAGTCGCTCTTCATACCTTCTCAGGGTGATGGACTTCGTGCAGGCTGGGAGCGTGTGAGCTGCGATGTTACAAGATGGGCGCCAAGAACTTTTTTCTTTCAAACATGTCTTTATTTATACTTCATGCACACCATGACATGACATCATGCACACCATGACATGACATCATGCGCACCATGACATGACCTCATGCACACCATGACATGACATCATGCGCACCATGACATGACCTCATGCACACCATGACATGACATCATGCACACCATGACATCATGCACACCATGACATCATGCACACCATGACATGACCTCATGCACACCATGACATGACCTCCTGCACACCATGACATGACATCATGCACACCATGACATGACCTCATGCACACCATGACATGACATCATGCACACCATGACATGACCTAATGCACACCATGACATGACATCATGCACACCATGACATGACCTCATGTACACCATGACATGACATCATGCACACCATGACATGACCTCATGCACACCATGACATGACCTCATGCACACCATGACATGACATCATGCACACCATGATATCATGCACACCATGACATGACCTCATGTACACCATGACATGACATCATGCACACCATGACATGACCTCATGCACACCATGACATGACCTCATGTACACCATGACATGACATCATGCGCACCATGACATGACCTCATGCACACCATGACATGACATCATGCACACCATGACATGACCTCATGCACACCATGACATGACATCATGCACACCATGACATGACCTCATGCACACCATGACATGACATCATGCACACCATGACATGACCTCATGTACACCATGACATGACATCATGCACACTTCTTTGGGTGCCCGCATAGCATCCCAAAAGGGAGACTTTGCTTGTTACCATTTCTAGGGAACGTGTCTGGCAATCCCTTGTGTAGCGGAGGAGTTCTCCTACTCCCACCAGGACCCTTTGGCAGGGGTGCACCCTCTCCCCGGGACCAGCGTCCCATCACCCTGCGCATGACCCTCCTAGTCCCTACCTATTGTATCTGGTGTGCTTGTGGACCTGTTGCTAAAGCAGCTCCCATCTTGTACTCAGGAAACCATGTTTGAGGTACTTCCTCTTGAGCACATTGCACTTCCCCTCGCTTTATAGCAGAGAACCAGCCTCGGCCCCATATCATGGCTCTCTCTCTAAGAGGGGCACATTCCCCAACTACCAAAACAATAAAGTGACAGTTCTCTTACAAACTATTTACAGTGAATCCCAGTCTACATCTCCCAGAAACCTGCGTTCCTGAACTTCATTCATATATAAATAATTTATATATATATATATACTAGCTGATATACCCGGCGATGCCCGGGATGAAATCCGTAATAGATAGTATTAGTTATAAATAGGGGAACAATAGGTTGACTATTTCGTGGAAAGGTTGTATAATGATGTTGAAAAGAAACATGGAAGAAAATGTAATACGATGTTGTTTAAAAATGGTTTATTGTAAACACACCACAGTACAATGTATATTTTGGTGACATAAGTGATGTAAAAATGTGAGGTGTGTGTCCTGCTAGGGTGTGAGCGGGTGTGAGGCGCCGGGTGTCTGGTGAGTGCGTGCAGCGGCTGGTCAGTGATGTCGGTGCGTAGGGGTGTGAGTGCGGCAGGTGGGTGTGAGGCGGGAGGCGCCGGGTGGGTGGTGAGTGTGTGCGGCAGCTGGTCAGTGATGTCGGTGTGTAGGGGCGGGAGGCGGAAGGTGTGTCGAGTGTGTCGGGTGGGTGAGAGGCGGTGGGTGTGTGTTGAGTGTGGCGGGTGGGTGAGAGGCGGCAGGTGTCTGAGTGCGGGCGGCGGCTGTGGGGTGCAGGGGTGTGAGGCGGCGGGTGGGTGAAAGGGGAAGGCAGCGGGAGTGCGGGCGGCGGGTGAAAGGCGGAAGGGCGGCGGGAGTGCGGGCAGCGAGTGGGTGAAAGGCAGAGGCGGGTGGGTGAAAGGCAGGGGACGGGAGGGCGCGTGGGTGAAAGGCATGGGTCTGGGAGGGCGGTGGGTGAAAGGGCATGGGCGGGAGGGCGGGTGGGTGAAAGGAGTTTTTTGGGTAAAAGCGTGGCGTCGGCTGGATGGTGGGTGAAAGGCCAGGGGGTGGTTGATGGAAGGCAAGGGGTTTGGGTGGTTTGGTGGGGGGTGCAAAGTTCCGGGGAGGGCGGGGGCTTCGGTGTGTTCAAGTCAGGGGAGGTTCGGCTCTTCTTTTTGTGGTTGAAAGCAGATACGTGATGTCAGTGCTTCGGTGTGTTTCAGCTTATTCGGTTCTTTGCGCTTGGGTTGGGCGGCTGTGTTGTTGAAAGGCAGGGCGGGAAGTCAGGTGCAGGGGGAGGCAAGGCAGAGTACGGTGGGAGAGAGGGCAGGGGGGGGGAAGGAGGGCGGGGGGAAAGGCAGGGGTGGGGGGGAAAGGCGGCCGAGGGGAAGGCACGGGGCGGGAGTGAAAGGACAGGGGCGGGAGGGAAGGCGAGAGTGGCAAGGGGTGGGGGAAAGGCAGGGGTTGGGGGGGAGGTCAGGGGTGGGTGGGGGGGGAGGGGAGTCAGTGGTGTGGGGGGGGAGGCAGGGGTGGGAGGCGTGAGTTCAGGATGTTGTGTGGAAGGGCAGGGTTGGGTTTTTCTTCCTCTTTTCCTCATCTAGGTTGCCCTCTCCATCGCAATCATATTTTTTTTTTACCACCGCTATTCGCTTTGCTCTTATTTTTTTTTTTCCTCCTTGGAGTGTATGACCTTTTCTATCCGGTGTTTTTTCCCGGCCAGGGGCGGAAGCGGGGTGTCAGTGTCTGTCACTGTGTGTGTGTCACTGTGTGTGTTTGTGGGGGGTCAAAAACAGAGCTGGGGGGGGTCAAAAAAAGGGCTGGGGGGGACAACTGTTGGGGGGGGCCGGGGGGGGGATGGGGGGGAGGGGGCAAGTCCGGAGGGGTGAGAGGGGGGGAGTGTTGTACTTACTTTTGGTGTCGTGGTCAGCGTCTCCAGGGGTGTGTGTGTTTGTTACGGATGTAATCCACGGGGTAGGCTCACAAATCTCAGGGCTCACACAGTATGAGGAAGCTTCTGGGGTGTGAGCAGTCCACACGGGTGAGAGTGTGGTGTGTGAGTGGAACAGTGGCTTAGAGTAGACCGGCCAATGAGAGCCGTGGGAGGCCGGGTGGACCGACGGACCAATCAAATGGTCTCCAGACACTCACAACCAAGATTTTCAAATTTATATATATAGAATATTACTGTATGATTATTTGCATGAATTAGACAGGTCTGCAACCCTGCCTTTCACCATTATCACCCAGCATACAGTGCTTACACTGCACAAGGGATTCTGGGAATATATATATATATCCCAGTGATGTCACCATCACCCTGGATATGTGGGGTGGGGCTTACTTTCTGCAGTCACCCTGCATTAACCCTTACATTAGATGAACTACACCCCTGTAGAAGTCGGCGCAACAGCTGACGAAACGCGTAGGTTACGTCACTGGTGTCCACCAGCTGATTGTGAGAGGAGAGACGAGTAACGTGAGAGGAGTGAGGAGTGAGAATTGGCGAACAGCAGTCTGACTCACACCGGCATCTGAGAGGAAGGTGTCAGCTTATGTGTGGTGGGATTCAACACAACAGTACAGCAGTATTGATCTACCTGCTGCATCAACCTTTGTTTGGAGGAATCTTGCTATCGTGAGGGGGGTATATAGGAGACAGGACTGAGTCTCTAGTGTTACCCGGATCAGCAATACGGTATACTTGCGTCGCGGATTTTCAGGCGCAGCTGACGGAGGGACGCCGATACCCCTTGGGGTTCATCGCGTTTACACTTACCTGGTTAGACCATTCCCTTACCCCCCTCTGCCTTTCCCTGGATCCTATATATAGGAAACATCCCACAGCTTGTCACGGCTATTTCCACCTTCACATTTGATATACATCAGAGTCACTCTACTCCCCACTGTTGCATCAATCATCATCCATGTCGGGCAAATAAGTGCTTTATTCAATCGAGTGCTACTCCCTCACATTAGATTTCTGGACATTTTTTAGACACAGTTTTGGACATTTGTTCCTCTATTTTTTATCCACATATATATTGTTACTAGCTCAGAGACCCGGCGTTGCCCGGGATGTGAACCGTGCTCACACTGACACACACTGCTCATTGTTCACACTGCACACTGCACACACACACTGCACACTGCACACTGCACACACACTGCTCATTGGTCGTACTGACGCAAACTGCGCACACACAGCTCACAGTGACACACACTGCACACTGCACACACACTGCTCACACTGCACACACACACATACACAGCTCATTGCTCACACTGACACACTGCACACTGCACACACACTGCTCACACTAACACACACACTGCTCAATGGTCACACTGCACACTGCACACACACTGCTCAGACTGACACACACTGCATACTGCACACACACTGCTCATTGGTCACACTGCACACACTGACACACTGCTCATTGCTCACACTGCACACAGTGCACACACACTGCTCATTGCTCACACTGCACACACTGCACACACACTGCTCACACTGACACACACTGCACACTGCACACACACTGCTCACACTGCACACACAGTGGTCATTGCTCACACTGCACACACTGACACACTGCTCATTGCTCACACTGCACAGTGCACCACACACACACAGTTACAGACAATCACAGACAGTTACACACACTCACACACACTTTCACAGTTTCAAACAGTTTCACACAGTCATAGACACTTACACACACTCACACACTGTGAAACACTTACACACACTGTCACACACAGTCACACACAGTCACAGACACTTACACACAGTTTCACACAGTTTCACACAGTCACTTACACACACTTACACACAGTCACAGACACTCACACACAGTCTCACACAATTACACACACCAGCACAAACACCCCCCCCCCCCCCTCCTCCTGCGCAGGCAGCGGGGACAACGGTGGGGAGGTGAAGCGGGGACCGGAGGGGCATCCCCCCTCCCATCTCACGTCCCGCGGCCTGTCACGCGGTGACAGGGGGGAGCCGGGACCGAAGGGGCATCCCCCCTCCCATCTCACGTCCCGCGGCCTATCACCCGGTGACAGGGGGGAGCCGGGACCGGAGGGGCATCCCCCCTCCCATCTCACGTCCTGTCACGCGGTGACAGGGGGCAGCCGGGACCGGAGGGGCATCCCCCCTCCCATCTCACGTCCTGTCACGCGGTGACAGGGGGGAGCCGGGAGCGGAGGGGCAAGAGCAGCACATAGCATGTGGAGGGGGGGGGGAGCTCACTCATCCTGCCGCTGCCTCACTGATCCGGCCGCTGCCTCACTCATCCGGCCGCTGCCTCACTCATCCGGCCGCTCCCACGTGGATGTGAGGCGGGAGGCCGCGTGTTGTGGCCGCTCCCCCGCGTGTGTCCCGGGCGCTCGCTCCGCTCCCCCGCTGACTGTAGCGGCGCCGGGGTGTGAGCTTGGGCTTGGTGTGTGAGCTTGAGGGGGTGTGTGTGAGCTTGGGGGGGGGGGGGGGGTTGAGGTGTGTGTGAGCTTGGGGGGTGGGATGGTGTGGTGTGTGTGTGTGTGTACACGGGATCGGGTAAGTTCGGGGCAAGGGAGGGTGGGGGGGCTGTGGAAGTTGAGGTGGCGGTACAGCTGACGGGGGAGAGTGAGGGGCAACGGAGGGGATTGTGTGTGTGTGTGCCGTCGTGGTGTGTGTGTCCTGTGTGTGTGTGTGTGTGTGTGTCCCTATGTGTCCTTTGGCCCGTCACTCCTCCCCAGGCCAATGAGAGGTGTGCGGGGGCGGGCCAAGGGACCAATGAGATTTCCCCTAGGGACACCAGGCAGGCAGGCAGGCATACAGTGCTTTCACTAATATAGTATAAGATATTGTCATGCATTTCTGTATTGTGTCATTGTACCATCAGTAACCAACCTTTACTGTTGTTCTGTATTCATTTTCCCCACATTTTTAACAGCTACAGTACATGGGATTGCGTTTTCTTCCTCTTTTTCATATATATATATATATATATATATAACTGAGTTAAGTTGTGGTGTGAGTAAAAAAGTGACAAAAACCCCCACAGGAAAGCAAATATGCAAATATAGCTGTATGCTCATCTGCATGTCTTAGGCAGGTCTGCAACCCCGCCTTTCCCCATTATCACCCAGCATAACAGCACTTCCACTGCAGAAGGGATTTGGGAAATGACATGCAAATGAGCCACAGTGTCACTTTTTGCCTCAATAACCATTTTTAACATGGTTCCCTATAGGCTTAAGCTTGCTGCATGGTCACAGCTTTCCATGTTAAAAAATATCAATCTAGAAATAAGTTTTAGCATGGGTATTATTGCTCTCACTCACCTACTTCCCTGCCCCTTTTCAAGTTGGTAGTTTTTACATTATAGGGAGGGAACATGCAGAAAACCTCATCCACAGCACGACACAAGTCCATATTAACTATTTGCAACATAAGTTGCGATTATTAAAAAAAATATATATATATATACAGTATATATTTTCCCCCCCCTCAGACAGCAGTCGCAAAATATGACGTGTTTACCCTCATTGCTACGTCATCAAGAGATCATGTCGCGATTTCTACCGTTGAACCGTAAACCATGGATAATCTTTTTTTTTGCAAAACGCCAACTTGGCCGCCATATTATTGACCCCCCAGATTGGCAAATGGAAGCAACCACGGTGAAATCCGGGAGCCACCAAGACCGGGCTCTGCAGCTGGCGCATGCGGGCCGAATGCAGCCTGAGGAAGGGTCTTCTTCCAGCGAACTCTCACACCATTTTTCTCCTGGTCATCATTGTAGTTGCGCAGGCAAGCTGTGCAATTTTGTTCACCCTACAACTCACACCTATAATATATGGTTACAAATGGCACAGATGCGAAAGTATATTACACTTCAACATTTTGCAAGCTTTAAATGTTTTTAATGTATTATATATACTTGTATATATACACACACACACACTAAACAATTTAAAATGGAGACTAGCGAGCTTGGGACTATTTCTATGATCCTCTTTTGTAAAGCACAGTATTCCCATTATTATATATTTTTTTTAAAGTCAATTCAACCAACGAGTGTATATCCGTGTTATTCCGGCTATGCCCTTGTGCCTTTGCCATCAAGTAGCATATCATGGGGTGTGAAATCCCCCCTCTCGAAGGTTTCATTCAGGATGCACAAGAAAAAGCAGACTTGTGTTGCCGAGCAGCCTGCGGCTCTCTCTATGGCCGGGACAGAAAAGCTTTCATCACCGGCACCGCCAATCTGTGAGCCAGTATAAATATAGGCCCTGAGGTTACCTGCCACCAAACCCGGGGGGTTGGGGGAAGGGGGGAGGAAGCTGGAGGGGGGGGGGGATGAGGTGCTAGGATCACAGTTCACTCTTCCCACAGGGCCAGGAATCAGCAGCACCGCCAAGCGTGCCTGGGGAGAGAAGGAGGGGTGGGTGTTACGTTGTACCGTGGGCTCATATGCAGAGGTGCTAGTAGATGGCAAGTAGTTTATACAGTAGGAGAGGGCAAGGGGCGGGTATCCAAACAGAAACCTCGCTTATTGGGCTGGTCAGGCATTTGGATGGATGATATATTATGTAACTATTGCACCAGCACGGCGAGACAACACAGTGCAGGGATATACACATAAGGCAACACACATTAAACCAGGCAACAGAAAGGAAATTCCTGCCCCAGGGAGTCTACAATTCTAAGTTAGTGATTGACAGACAATGTTGGTGACAGTAGGGCAGATTGGTCCAGTGCCGTATTTAGGTCAGTCTATCTTCCATACCCTAATCAATTGAGCTACCCTCTGCTCCGGGCTGTATCCCTTTTATGGCTCCCTCTCCACGAGATAATAAGGTATATCCGTGTTTGTAGCATCTCTGGTCCCTATTCGCTCGATCTCTCGCATTAGAGGTTCAGGGACAGAAGGGTACTCAACCCATGGGACCTCCTATAATTTGACGCAAATAGCTCGTTCAGCCCGACCATGGACCTGAGTCAAACCACCTTGCCCCGCAGCTCCGGGAACACCAAGAAGGGGCGCATCCGTTTCTACCAGATCATCCAAACCTGCGGAACCCTTTAGGAATAATAAAGTCCTGCCTGGATCCTGATCCCACTTACCCTTAGGCCTAAGGTATGATGCGTCGTCAAAGTTCACCGCAGCCCACCAGTGATAAACCACCCTTCCCTTCTCTAATAAAAGCGTAGTACGGCTCGAAACCATGATACTAGACCCTCGTACAATGGGGCCCACAACCGTAGTTTCCTTCCGTCCTCAGAGGAGCAGGATCGGACTCTCTCTTATGGAATCCTCATCAGGCCCACAGAAGACACCCCAGATGTGACCTTCAGATTCTCTCCATTAAACCCTTTTTCTGAGAGGTATTTCGTACGGGAAGACTAAAAGCCCACTAGAGGCAATCAGACCTAGATACGACACCTGCCTAGACATACTCCCTCCTCCCTCCGACCCATCATCTGACGTTAAAGTCCTCCAGCGTCCAGTCCGTCATCGGAAGAGGATCCCCGTGACTCAAACGACAACCCTGAGCTGGAACTGGACCCAAATAAATTAGTGACGCGGTACAGGGGGCTTTAACATAGGGCCTTGTGGGCTAACCTGGGTGGGACGGGGTTTGGGGACGGGATCTGTCTGATTGGCGAGGAGAGCAGGGATCCCGAGCGAGTAAAGGTTGCGAAGGCCATGCGGGCATAGGGCCGCGGGATTGGACTGCTAGGTATTTGCGTAGTTGCAGGAGACCAAGGGGGCGTCGGAGTGGGGGATTGTTTCTCGTATCAGTCCGGGGAGCTTTGCGGGTAATAGACATAGCAGGGGTGGGAGAGCCGTGACGGGGAACCTTGAGGGGTAAGAAGTTAGGGCGGGCGCGTCAAAGGAGCTGATACGTAGACGTTGTATTTAGTGGATGTGGCTAAGCGAGGTGGTGGTGGGATAAGTTAGGGCGGGTGAGTCGGCAGGTGGGGAAAGAGGGGGGGGTTAGCATTGGGGGAAGAGTTTAAGATTGGAAGAGCCGTTCTCTTATATTCGTTTAGTGTCTACTGTTCCTTTTAGATCTTCCCCGGTCCGGAAAGTAGGTTAAGACAGGGCGTTTCGACATGCTCTCCAGTGATACCGGTTTAACAGTCGCACGAAGTCCATCTTATACTTCACAGCTGAGCTTCGGGGGGCTTGCAGTTCAAGTCCGTTCCCCCTGGTAGTAGGGATCGTTTCCCGCTGCTTATGACCTCAGAGGTTGGCGGCCACCATATCCCACTAGGGGCCTCCCTGGTTCCGCCTGAACCACATCCGCACAACACGTGCTGGACGCCATCTTGGGATGATCCCCAATCGAGGATCTCTGTCCTCTACAGGACATACGGAATAAGACCGTTGCTGCGCGATCCAGGTGGGCTCTGGACTCGCTCCTAAGGACTATTCATTACATCTTTTTCTTAGGTTCTGCAAGGAGGCCGATATTGTTGTCTTAGTACATCGCAGGGTACGGGGTGTTAATCGACCCGCCTCCTCAATCACTAGCACCACTGGCAGTGGGACTCCAGGCGCTCGTGTCGTCGCCGGTACAGGTAGACACTCGACTCCCGCGATCTCCATACCAACGAGTGAATTTCATCCCTCCATGGCGTACCAATGGTATGACAGTTCGTCTGATGACGTCTTACTCGCGCTCTTGCACCACTTCCTCGTCCGACGGATTCCAGTTTACAGTTCGGCCGAGGCATCCCAGTAGGAGACCGGGAGGATGGGCTTCCTCGGTGATCACTCTCAGATGGCTGAGTTTATCTATCGCGAAACGAACCAATGATGGCTCGACACTCTGCGGGATGGCACTCTTGTTCCAGAAGCTCCCGGTTGTTCCTGCTTTGTGGAATTCGGGCCATTCCCGGCCAGTCCCCACAGTTATGCACCGGTAAGATTGTGGTCATTTGGCCACCATTGTTACTGCAGTCGCGAGGAGGGGCAGTTCCAGGCTTCGCTTGCCCACGGCTCCGCCGGCAGTATGACTGCAGGCACGGGACACGCCACAGTCTCCACCACCCTCCACCACGGAATTATCAGGAAGCCTCCTGGAGCCGAAAGAAGGGTGAGTGGAAATCACAGGACCCTGGTCCACCGTGTCAGCAGCTTCAAGCCATTCTTACCAGCAGGTAGGCACTCGGTCTCAGAAGGTCTATACTGGTCAATGGCTCTTCGCAACTGAAAGGCATGCGGCTGATTTTTGCAACCTTCATCCCATTTTCTCTGTGACATCCGGTGAAACCGCAAACCACTCCCCCTGGTTGAAACTAGTGGGGAGTCTCGTAGACTTGTAGGCTGACCCCGCACAGGTGCGGAGTGAGCAAGCCATGAGGGCGCGTGAGGCTCCAGCTTCGACGACCCCCTTTTAACGCTAGTTTACACCCCCAGGAGAAAGGTGAGAGTTTTACATGGATTGGCGGCACAATACCTGGACCAACATAGATAGCAGACGGCAAAGTTGGCACACGCCCTTTCGCAGCATGCCCACGCGGTATTCCGGGGATGTCGGGAACCGCCCATCTTGGTTGAGCAGATTGTCTTTTTCTTGTCATTGAAGGCGCGTCTGGCTGGTTGTTAATTGGGGTTAGAACAAAGTCCATTTCGCTTATTTCCCATCTCGCAAGACTAGATCACTCAACTATTCTCCGGGTGGTATCTTCCCAAGAAACCATAGCAGGAACAAAAACACGGCGCAGCCACGCGCTTGTCACGCGCCATTGACCACAAATAAAAAGCCCAAAAAAAGTCTTTCTTGTAGTCGGTTCTTCACCCCCCAACGACAGTTAACCTGACACGTGCGGTGTTCCTTACCCTCTGACCGCAATGTCCTGGAACCTTTATGATCAGCTGCTGTGCAGATCCTCAATAGTGGGGTCGCTCACCTCTGCATCACATGGACCTTCTGTTCTTACAGATCCTCCATTCTGACGGTCTCTGTGATCGTTGAACACCGATTTTCTGTACGTGGAGCTCCGCTGCTGCGGGGCAGCTACCAATCTGTGTACATATTGTTACTACATGCCAATTGGAATGCACAACACTTGGTGTACCTAACGTAGACTCTGACTCGTGTTTGACATACATCGAGGCTTAGGCTCACTCTTTCTGTGTCTACAGTAAACCCGTTACCTCCAGTCTGTTGCTCACTTGGTAGGCGATCTGGAAGGAGACCTAGAGACTCTGGCTCTTCTATGGCCGTTAGTTAGGCGTCGCAAAACTACTTTGCTAGCTAGATGCGGACCCGTCCAGAATTCTGCTCTCAAGTACCAGTTACCCCTTAGGGTACCAAGCTAGCGTCCTCAAGGCGACGAAGAACGAGCAATAGCGCCCGGCTCATCAGACCTACACGAACCCTTACGGATTCCAAAGGCGTCTTGCGGCATGCAGCTCCAGCATTATCCCTGACTACCCCGGCCAGCCCCGTCGCCACGCAAGCACAAAGTGCAGCAGGGACACTCACCCTTTTTTCCTAGGTGTGCCTAGCAAAAAGCTGTCGTTGAAGGTATCTCAGCAGCGCCTCCAATTGTAACGGGTGCTCCCTCTGGACTGACCCACCCAATGCTGTTATTTGCCCGTGTAGTCTAACCGAGGTCTCCCATACAAGGATGCTTTCGGTGGCGTGGGTGCACTGGCAAGTAACAGGACTTTGAGTTTCTCCCGCTTGGGTGTATAGGGGATGTGAATCAGGAAAGGTAGCTGAGGTAGGGGTACGAGTCCAACTTACATCAGTGCAGCGCCTCCACTCATCCGGATGTCTGTGCTTACGCAGGGAGATGGCCTGGGTGAGAGAACTCCTTCTTGGTGCCATCCACTGTTGAGTAGAATCTCACACTCACACAGGGGGTTCCTTTTTCTCAAGGACATCTATATGAATACAGGGATTGTAGCAAGATTGCCCATGCAGCTGCCGGCTCTAGCGCACCACATCTCTCCGTCTGTCCCTTTGCCAGGTTACGCCCTCCCGTATGAAGTGGGATTCCTCTCTCCATAGGGAGATCACCGCCGATTGCCAGGTCACCTGGACACAGTTTATGGCGTTAGACAAAACTTAGTCGATCACTGATTGCTACCGCTAGTACTGCAACTAGGGTCACAAGTGTTTTCCACACCTGTACCTTCTGGTTACATCTGGTCAACCAAACAACAACACTAACTGTCAGTGTTTGTGCCCTAATTTACTCCGGGGGCAGGCGGCATCTTGAGGTCATAGCCAGGAATCAGAGCATCACAGCCCAACTCCCATCCTTACACATGGCCACCAACACAAGGGTGGTGTAGGAAAACCTCCATAACTTCTGTGGCAGGCCTGTATTTACGGGGCTTCTGCCAACAGGGAAGATGTCCAGTCATTATTAGGATGGGCTACATATATATGAAGGGATTACTTCTAAGGAAGGCCGATGTATGCCTTTTAGTTTTGTATATTAAAAAAAGACTTAAAGTGCCTTTTTGTCCTTCAATTGTTTGATTATCATAAAAAATAAATGCAATAATTATAAGAACGGGCGTGTATTAGAAACATTTTTTATGCGCATCCTAGTTTTAAAAGAAATAAATAGTCTGATGAGATGTTCTGGCACGCTCCTCGAGTGTTATGCAAATGTGGTTGCAGGACCCTATGTAGCAGCCAAGCAGGGTCAAATCCGAAATGTTTCCATGACATTTTTGGATCCAAAATCCTTGTATATCATATTACGGCATCCCCTGACCCTTGATTGTTGTTGCAGTTCTCTAGATTGCAATAAGAGACAAAAACACTGCTCTGTTTGTATTGAGCCATCAGAATTTTTAAAGGGAAGTTTTCTATTCGTGTTGGGAAGGTCAAGCGTTGTTTATATTTATAGCTTTCTTGGAAAGATTCAATTATTAAGGTAATTTATCACCAAAGTTGTAACAGGGTATGTCGCTGCTATCTTTTCCCCACAACTGTTGTAAAGTCTGCTGAGCTGCCAGGTGTGTAAGCGGGTTAATCGTGAGCTTGTTGACCACCCCCCCCCTCATGCCCTGCACTGTATGAGTGACAGAAGTAAGGTGGTTGACCATTTGTCTGTGTAAGCCTATCTGGATAGGTATAGACCAGAGCCCGTTCTTTCTTGTTCCTCCCAGGAGGGGTGTGCAAAATTTAGTAGTCCTGGGTCTCTGCTCTGAAGGTGGAAAAAGAGCAGGGAGCTGTGAAGTCTCTCCCTGTGGATGCAGCGTGCTGTACCCCAGCCTTTGGGCTGGGGGAGGAACATTCTGATCAGCCACAGATGCCCTGTAAGATCAGGGGCAATCACCCAATCCAGAGGCCTGGACTCTGAGATGAGACTACCTGCATCACTGTGAGGAAGATCTGCAGTGAGTGCACTCAGTGCAAATAAAGATCCCTTGTGCATTATACTCCTGTCTAAGAATCAGTCCCTGGGAGGAGGGAACATGTGCCAATAGTGGGGAACTGCATTCTTGATACCCCTTGGGCCCACTACTAGGTGGAGGCGCTAACACCAAGAGAGAACACAGATGAAAAACCTAAGCCTGTCCTGATCTTCCATACACGCGCAAGATCCAAACTCAGCTCTCAGACCCAACAGGTATGCCGACCACACACACAGGTAGCAGAATCTGCATCTCCACTGGGAGGGGCGGAGGGAAGAGTCGACGAACAGTGCCTACAACAACGATACATACTTATTTTTATCTCCTGTCGGAAACAACTGTTGAAAAGATTAGCTATAAATCTGTCAAATCTAACATGGCCTCGGACATGGTATCAAAACGACGATGCTGGAAAGTGGCGCTAGCTGTGCGAGGGGAAATATCCCATCAGCGGCAGCTTTAGACGGGCGCATTCCGCCACGCTTCCGGAGGAGTGTGGAATTTCAGCCGAAGACCAATTTCCATTTTCGCCTGAGGGAAACCGCAGGGCCGGCTACGTGATGCCAGAAGCCAATGGAGTAGGTGATGTCAAGCGCCGTAGATGCGCTAGACCCCGCCTCACGCTATACGCCTCACACCAGGCACAAAAGCGGTGAGCTCGCTGGCGCTCATGCGGGACAAGAAAAAATTCCTGCATTGAGCAGGAGAGCTATGAGCGTCAGACGCTAAGATGTATTATTTTCATGAGGTTCTGCAAAGTCTTATCACAAAAAAGACTACTTACTAAACTTATCGTTAAAAGACTGCTATAAACGCACCAAATATTATGTTATTATTTGTTTTAACACAATGGAAAAATTTTTAAAAAAGTTAATGTGAAATGTAGTTAAAACTGCAACCCACCCTGACAAGATGTAATTCATATAATGTAACATATAGCCACCATAAGCAAATGCCACTGCTTCTTAGATAATAAATATATGAAAAAATAATTTTGTGGTATTACAGTAAGGGCAGCATTAAAATGGGAATTCATTACCTCATGGAGACATATGGCAGATGACAATAGATTTGTTCAAAAAAAAGGTTGGGCATTACTTTTTAGATGGAGAAAGGTATTTAAGGGTATACCAAATAAGTATACACGGAGAAGATAGATGTGATGTCCAGGGATAAGATCCGATTGCCAATTCTTGGAAGTCGGAAAGGAATTAATTTTCCCCTTAATAAAGGTTTTTTGTTTGCCTTCATCTGGATCAATAAGTTGGATGTAGATAAGGATAAGTATCTGTTGATCAAATTAGCATAGGTTGTGAACTTGATGGACAGTACGTCTTTTTCAACCTCATTTATAGAAACTATGTAACTTCGAGGTTACATGGTAACTCTTTCGACGACCTGGGCTCTGGGGGGCGAGTCCATTTTAACTTCCCGGAACTTATATATTTCAAACTCTGGGGTAACTACGAGCTGCAGATTTAAAAAATAAAAACTCTATAGGTTGGAGAAGGGCAAGAAAGAAGATCGCTGTGTGTAAGAAAAAAAAAACTGCAAAAGAAAATGGCGATCAGTGACGTTTAAGACAACCTTTTGTTTATTTGAAGATGTTTAATCACTCATATATAACCACCTTTGCCACGCAACAGTCGTATAGTTCCAATCTCAAATACATATATGGTGAATGCGGTTGGTTTCAGTTACATATTCATTTTTATTTGAAGTGTCAACACGCCATTGTAACCCATGACAACTACTGTTTCTGCTCCTTTAGGTCTAAGGCAATGTATTTCTGCACCCCTGTATACGCGGAAAGACAAAAATGGTTGTGTTTAGTGTCCAGTTTCCATATGGTGTCAACTCGGAACCTTCAGCTCAATCAGCAGCCGAGAGCTAGTGCAGAACACAGGGTATCCTAATTTCCATTACATCGGCACACATCATGGACGACACCTTTCTGCATGTAACTGCAATTTCTACCACAGCAACTGGAGAGTTTTATTTAGAACATTATTATTTAATGCAGAATGTAACCCGACACTTAATGCAAAAATAGACAAGATTTAGAAGAAATTATATATATATAATCGTGTTGGCTAAAAAATGTAGGCTTGGCCCTCTGGGGCATTTAGACTGCAGGCTGGGTGTCCGTCCTAGCATGCACGCCAGCTTACACCATTTGGAGAAACGTGGTATTGTAGAAAACGTGACAGGTTCAAAATCTGTCACACGTCTGAATCAGTTTCTTACGAAGTTTGGTTCAAAACTTGTCAGTAGTCAAAGGTCAGGGCAAGCAGAAAAACAAACATTAAAAAAAATTTAAAAAAAATGTAATTAAAAAAAGTTTCGTTCTTTCAACATGTGAGAAAAACTGTTGATATTAAAAGTTTTTTTGTTTTTCAACAATCCCACATGGGACAGACGAAAAATACCGAGGGGTTGGTATTATCAAACACCTATTCACAAATGCATCGTTAATCTGGTTGTCCCCACTCTTGCTGCATCGGAATAAGGGTATGTTTTCCCGTTTGTGAAGGTCGCAGGGATAACGCGGTTTGTACAACCCTTGCAGGTGTATGCATGTTGAATTTGGATTCCCGGCTGGCCAGTGAGGCGTATTTCATCTGTCATTTGTCATTCACAGCCTGACACGGCAATCCCCCCCACCACCCCCTACAAAAAAAAAAAAATATTAACCTTGAAATGTTTTATGAAAGAAATGCATCAAAAATGTATAGGTTAGTCCGGAGAGGTAGAAATTGTGCTGTACCGCGGCAATCAACACAGCAGCGAAAAAAAACCCAGCCCCCCTACCTAGACTATGGATGATCATTAGGATGCTACTGAATAACAATATCAGCCCACAGCAAAGGATCCCTTGCACTGAGGAAATAATAAGTATTGATTTGAGAATGGTAACGCAACCCACGAGGATGCCAGTAACAACACGGTCCTCAAGGAGTCTTATGCCGTATTTCATCTTGCATTCACTTACGACTTTGCGGCCAATTGCTTTTTTATGGGTAAATGCAAAATTCCCACAGTCTGATGCGATCCGGTGTAAGACAAGGGCGCTCCTCCGTGCCAATGGGGTACGCACGTTAGCAGTGTTGGGTCGCTGCTCTGTGTTCAAACCCCTAGTCGTTCGGTACGTAAAATGTTCGCGAACTTACCCACGTACATTTACACGACGTTGGAGAGTTCCTGACAAAACCGTGACTCTCCAACTGCAGGTTGTTTTAAGCACGCATGCAGTCTTGTCATCTCCCTACTTTTGGGAAGCGCCAAAGATTGTTTTTGGAGGTTTGCTAAAACAGGCCATGCAAATAATACCCCATGGGCGACACTTCGCGTCTCAGAAGGTCAGCCACCGGCTCTTTTCTCCATTATGTATTAGCAACAGTGTTCGCGTGCAAGCAAGGGAATTCTGGAGTAATGATTATGCAAATCTAGCACCGTGTCACTGAAAACCGGAGGGCAGGATGCCAGATATAAAATGGCACACAAGCAGGACATTGAACTTTTTTTTTTCACATTCGAGTGTCCAAATTACTTAAATCAAACGGCCTCCCTGAGAAAGTGCCAAAAAGTTTCTATTTTCTTTCTTTTGCACGCATGACGAAAAGGGCGAGGGGTGCCTCCCTGTGAAATAGAAGGGGTTGTTTTGCCCTGGAGTTCAGGTTTATACGGTATGGTGCACGGTTTACAGTTGTCTTGCGGAAAATGCCTGCACCCGCCCTGTATTTTCTACACTGCGCAAAAGCTGGTATTATCTGAAGAACATTCAAGCGGCTTCAATAAACCCTAGATGTGTATTTTTATTATTATTTATTTTTACACCCCTGTGACACTTAATTGCGTAGTTGCTCTGATCATCTATAAGCACTTAGAACTACTTCCTTGCCAGAGGAGTGCTTGCAATGCAATTGCGTCCTGCAATCACCACACCCTTTGTTTTTATGACGACAGAGTAGTTGGGCTTTGAAGTTCTACCTTAAAAATCTTGCGTGTTGGTATTCTGAAAGGTATAGGTCGCGATGCATTTTAACGAACCAGCAATAATTATGACATAAAGCTGTGAACCGCACTTTGAGAATGATTTGTTGGTCCCTTAAGACAGGGGGGGGTTCAACTTCAGTCCTCAAGACCCCCAACAGGTCCGGTTTTCAGGATATCATGCCTCAGCACAGGTGGCTCACAGTCTCAGTCAAAGACTGAGGCACCTGCGCTGAAGCAGGGGATATCCGTTGAGGGAGGACATGAAGGACTGGAGTGAGGCACCTGTATTAAGGCAGGGGTGCGCAAACTAGGGGTGGTTACATTTTCGGGGGGTGGGCGAGAGCGGCACTTAGAGGCCCCGCGCTTTACCCATAACATTAAATAAAATGCCAGTGGGACGGCCGCGCACGGCCCCTGTATGTCTCTTACCTTCTCTCCAACGCCGCGTCGCCATGACAACGCAGTCAAATGGCAATGTGACGTCACAAGGACACCACCGATGCCGAAGGAACGGTACCCCTGCCTTAAGGCATGCAACCTATAATTGATCTACAATCTTTAGTATAAAATACAACTACAGAGACCCCACCCCACAAATAAATATTGTAACACCTCCTTACTGGGCTTAGGGGAGTGCTACACCGTGCAGTGTATGTACAGTGGCGCTAGTCGTCTTCATACCTTTCAGGTTGATGGACTCGTGCAGGCGGGGGGTGAGTGCGATGTTACAAGAGGGCGCCAAACTTTTTCTTTCAAAAGTCTTTTATATTCATGCACACCATGGACATGACATGACACCATGACATGACTATGCGCCCCTGGACATGACCTCTGCCACACATGACTGACATCATGACACCATGACATGAATCTGCGCACATGAGCTAGCGCATGTACAAGACCTCCAATGACCCAGACATTGCACTATTGACACCTACTCATGCACACCATGAAGGACATCATGCACACCATGACATGACCTGTCAATGCACAACCAGACATGACTCCTGCCACACCATGACATGACATCATGTCACACAAGAAGGACCTCATGCACACCATGACATGAATCATGCACACCATGACCATGACACCCTAATGCCCACAACATGACATGGACCATCCATGCACACCACCATGACATGACCTAATGCACACCATGGAACATGACCTCATGCACACCATGACATGACTCATGCACACCATGACATGACCTCATGCACACCATGACATGACATACATGCACCCATGATATCATGCACAAGAAATGACCTCATGTACACCATGACATGACATCATGCACACATGACATGACCCTCATGACAACCATGACAGACCCATGTACACCATGACATGACATCATTGAGCACCATGCAAATGACCAAGACACAGGACATGACTCATGCACACCATGACAACATCATGCACACCATGACAGACATCATGCAACCATGACATGACCTAATAGCACACCATGACATGACATCATGCACACCATGACATGACTCATGTACACCCTGACATGACATCATGCACACTTCTTTGGTGCACTCCGATGACATCCCAAAAGAGACTTTGCTTGTTTACATTCATAGGGACGTGTCTGCAATCCTTGTGTAGCGGAGGAGTTTCCTACTCCACAGGACACTTGGCAGGGTGCACCATCCCCGGGACCAGCGCCATCACCACATGGCATGCCTCCTAGCTCCACCTATTTATCTGGAGTGCTGTGGACCTGTTGCTAAAGCAGATCCCATCTGTACTCAGGAACCATGTTTGAGGTACTTCCTCTTGAGCACATTGCACTTGCCACACTCAGTTTATAGCAGAGAGAAAACAGCCCTGGCACCACATATCAGGCTCTCTGTCATAAGACGGGCACATTCCCCAACTACCAAAACAATAAAGTGGACAGTTCTCTTACAAACGGTATTACAAGTGAGGCTTTTATACATCTCCACAGCGAAACCTGCGTTGCTGAATTCTTATTAGAAATAATGTCTAATATATATACTAGCCCTGCATATACCCGGCCGACTCTGCCGGGATGAAATCCGTAATAGATCGTATTAGTTATAAATAGGGGAACAATAGTGGACTATTTCTGAGGAAAGGTTGTTATACTGATGTGAAAAGAACATGGAATTGCAAATGTAATACGATGTGTGTGTAAAATGGTTTTTGTAAACACACCACAGTACAATGTATTTGGGACATAAGTGCATGTAAAATGTGAGGTGTGTGTCGCGCTAGGGAAAGAACTGTGAGCAGGGTGTTGAGGACTTGGTCTGAGGGAGTGCGTGCCGGCTGTCAGTGATGTCGGTGCGTGGGGAACTGGCGAGTGATAGGACCAGGCGCGGTGGGTTGTGAGGCGGGATGGCGCTGGGTGGCGTGGTGATGTGTGCGGAAGTGGTCAGTGAAATGATGGGGGGTGAAAGAAGCACAATGGAGTGGAGAAAAGACATGACGGTTGCAGAGAGGGGAGGAATGGGTGTCGATTGACCTAGGAGGAGACACCTCATCATCTATCCATGTGTCGACACTACGCGAGTAAAGTGAGTTTGTCTCTAGTGGCGTGGAGCGGGTGGGGGAGGGAAGTGGTGGTTGGAGAGAGCGTTGCAGCAGAGGGACGAGAGAGGGGGCGTGAAGGGGTGGCGGGACGAGGGGTTCCGTAGACGGCAGGGGAGGCGAAGGGAGTGGTGAGGAGAGGCGAAGCTATAAGGTCGAGTCGGGTGAGGAGGCTACTGGGAAAGGAGGGAAAGTAAGGTCCACGAGTGCCACAACGTCTTCTCAGAGGGACACCACGAGCCTTGGGTAGGCAGCAGTGGAGGCGGCGGCGCAGGAGGGAAAGCGGCCCGGCGTAGCCAACTCACGGTGCTTAGGAGTCGGAGGAGGAGCGGGTGGAAAGGAACCAGACAAGGCGAGGGTCAAAGGTGACATGAGGCTAAGCTCGGATGCGGAAGCGGAGGGAGGATCCCCACAGGGGACTCACGGGGGGAGGAGCAAGGAGGGGACCGGCAATATGGGGAGGGGAGGGTGAAGGCAATTGTAAAAGCGAGGAGCTGGCGGGAGGGGTGAAAGAGCAGGAATGTGGGGAAAAGGGGAGCAGTGCGCTGTAACATTTCACCCCTTTCCAGGCGAGGAGGAGCGAGGAAGGCTGACGGGGGGGGGAAAAAAAGCAGAGACGGTGGGCGGGGGAAGGAGGGCCAGCTGGGGGAGGAAAGAAGGAGGGGGAGGGGTCGGTGAAAAAAGGAGGGAGTGGGTAGGAAGCAACGCTCGTATAAATGGGAGGCTCGCGGATGGGGCCGCGTAGAGGTGGGGTGAAAGGCAGGGGTGGTGTGTGGGGGTGCAGAGGGGAGCGGGAGTGCGTGTGAAGGCAGGGGCCTGGCGGGCGTACGGGTGGGGAAGAAGAAGAAGGCAAGACGGGAGACGGAGGAGTCGGGGGGGTGTGATGATAATGGTGGGTGAGGGCAGGAGATGGAGGGGAGGGGTGTGGAGGGGGAGGGGCAGAGGGTGAGGGAATAAGGAGGGGACGGGAAGCGGGTGGGGGGAAGGGCGGGAAAGGCAAGCTACGGGGGAGAAGGGCAGGTGCGGGGGGGGAAGGAGGGAGGGGGGGAACGGCAGGGGGGTGGGGGAAGGCAGGCCGAGGGGAAGGCAGGGGCAGTGTGAGGAAGGACTAGGGGGCGGGAGGGCGAGGCAGGGCAGGGAAGGGGGGAGAAGCGGCAGGGTGGGGGGGGGGAGGGGGAAGGAGAGGGTAGGGGGGGGAGGAAAGGGGGTGGGGGGGGGAGGCGGGTGGGGGGGGAGAAGGGAGAGGGTGAGGGGGGGAAGGCAGTGTGGGGGGGGAGTTTGGGGGAGGGAAGGAGTCTGTGGGGGGGGGAGGAGGGTGTCGGGGGGGGAAAGGCAGGGGCGAGGAAGCGGGGTTGTCAGGTCTGTCACTGTGTGTGTGTCACTGCGTGTGTTTTGGGGGGTCAAAAAACAGAGCTGGGGCCGAAGGGGTCAAAAACAGAGCTGGGGCGGGACAACTTGTTGAGGCGGGCCCTGAGGGGTGTGATATGGGCGAGGGGGCAAGTCCGGAGAGGGTGAGAGGGGGGTGTCAGGTCTGCTACTTATTTGGTGTA
The DNA here is from genome assembly GCA_036426205.1 of Ascaphus truei. NCBI lineage: Eukaryota > Metazoa > Chordata > Amphibia > Anura > Ascaphidae > Ascaphus > Ascaphus truei. Next base: position 63,435,055 of record CM071569.1, on the reverse strand, counting down.
TCGGTGCGTCTCACGGTTTGGTTGTTAGTTGTGATCACGGTCGCACTCAGCTCCTCGAAGGTCAGTGTCTGGGTGCCAATTAGCAGTTAAAAATCAAGGAGTAAGTGTGTCGCGTGGGAGTGAAAGTGAGAGAGGACGGCCATGAGAGCCGGGAACAAATCCCACGTGCTTGTCTTCTCACTCACAGTCGATTCAAGGACATGGGAATCACTGTCCAGCTGTGTAATGCTCACTCCTTCTGTCCCAACCTGATCTCTCAGCCATACTTCTGTTTGCTTTCGCTTGATAATGGGTGTGAACCTTCAGTGCGTACACCATAAGCACCACCCGCCATGGACGAGCCATGGACCGGGGGTTGTGTACCAGGTACGGACCAATCAAATGGCTTCCAGCACACTCACAACCAAGATTTCAAATTTATATATATAGAATATTACTGTATGATTATTTGCATGAATTAGACAGGTCTGCAACCCTGCTTTCACCATTATCACCCAGCATACAGTGCTTACATGCACAAGGGATTTGGGAATATATAATATATCCAGTGATGTCACCATCACTGGATATGTGGTTGTGGGTGGCTTACTTTCTGCACACCCTGCTCATAACCCTTAATTAGATGAAACTACACCCCTGTAGAAGTCGGCGGCAACAGCTGAACGAAGCGTAGGTTAAGTCACTGGTGTCCCACAGCTGATGTGCGAGAGAGAGAGACGAGTAACGTGAGAGGAGTGAGAGTGAGAATGCGGAACAGCAGTCTGACTCACACGGATCTGAGAGGAAGGTGTCTAGCTTATGTGTGGTGGGATTCAACACACACAGTACAGCAGTATTGATCTACCTGCTGCATCAACCTTTCGTTTGGAGGAATCTTGCTATCGTGAAGGGGGTATATAGGAGACAGGAATGAGTCTATAGTGTTACCCGGATCAGCAATACGGTATACTTGCGTCGCGGATTTTCAGGCGCACAGCGACGGAGGGACGCCGATACCCTTGGGTTCATCGCGTTACACTTACCTGGTTTAGACCATTCCCTACCCCCCTCTGCCTTTCCCTGATCCTATATATAGGAAACACATCCCACAGCTTGTCACGGCTATTTCCACCTTCACATTTGATATACATCAGAGTCACTCTACTCCCCACCGTTGATCAATCAATCGCCCATGTGGGCAAATAAGGCTTTATTCAATCGAGTGCTACTCCCTCACATTAGATTTTCTGACATTTTTTTAGACACAGTTTTGGTACTATTTGTTCCTCTATTTTTATACACATATATATTGTTTAGCTAGAGACCCGGGTTGCGGATGTGAACCGCGCTCACACTGACACACATGCTCATTGTTCACACTGCACACTGCAAACACAACACTGCACACTTGCCCACTGCACACACACTGCTCATTGGTGTACTGACGCAAACTGCGCCACACACAGCTCACAGTGACACACATGCACACTGCCACACACACTGCTCACACTGCACACACACACATACACAGCTCATTGCTCACACTGACACACCACACTGAACACACATGTCACACTTAAACACACACTGTCTCAATGGTCACACGCACATGCACCACCACTGCCAGACTGACACACACTGCTAATGCACACAACACACTGCCATTTCACACTGCACACCATGCACACTGCTCATTGCCACACTTCACACATGCACACACTATGCTCCATACAACACGTGCACACACATGCTCACAACGGGAACCACTGCCACACTGCACCACACACGCTCACACTGCACAACAGTGGTCATGCCTCAACACTGCACACCTGACACAACTGCTCATTGCTCACACTGCACAGGTGCACCACACACACACAGTTACAGACAATCACAGACAGTTTACACACACTCACACACACTTCACAGTTTCAAACAGTTTCACACAGTCATAGACACTTAACACACCTCACCACCCTGTGAAACACTTACACACACTGTCACACACAGTCACACACAGTCCAGACATACACACAGTTCAACAGTTCAACACAGCACTTACACAACACTTACACCAGTCACAGACACTCACCACCAGTCTCAAACACATTAACACACCAGCACAAAAACACCCCCCCCCCCCCCTCCTCCTGCGCAGGCAGCGGGGACAACGGTGGGGAGTGTGAAGCGGGGACCGAGGGGCAGTCCACCCCTCCCATCTCACGTCCCGCGGCCTGTCACCGGTTCGGGTTCGCGGTGACAGGGGGAGCCCGGGACCGAAGGGGCATCCCCCCTCCATCTCGCGTCCCGGGCTATCACACGGTGACAGGGGGGAGCGGGACCCGGAGGGGCATCCCCCCTCCCATCTCACGTCCTGTCACGCGGTGACAGGGGGCAGCCGGGACCGGAGGGGCATCCCCCCTCCCATCTCACGTCCTGTCACGCGGTGACAGGGGGGAGCCGGGAGCGGAGGGGCAAGAGCAGCACATAGCATGTGGAGGGGGGGGGGAGCTCACTCATCCTGCCGCTGCCTCACTGATCCGGCCGCTGCCTCACTCATCCGGCCGCTGCCTCACTCATCCGGCCGCTCCCACGTGGATGTGAGGCGGGAGGCCGCGTGTTGTGGCCGCTCCCCCGCGTGTGTCCCGGGCGCTCGCTCCGCTCCCCCGCTGACTGTAGCGGCGCCGGGGTGTGAGCTTGAGGGGGTGTGAGCTTGGGGGGGGGGGGGGTGTGTGTGTGTGTGTGTGTGGGGGGGCGGGACTCCGGGTAAGTTCGGGCACAGGGAGGGTGGGGGGGCTGTGGAAGTTGAGGTGCGGTCCAGCTGACGGGGGAGAGTGAGGGGCACCGGAGGGGATTGTGTGTGTGTGTGTCCGTCCGTGTGTGTGTGTGTCCCTGTGTGTGTGTGTGTGTGTGTGTCCCTATGTGTCCTTTGGCCCGTCACTCCGCCTCAGGCCAATGAGAGGTGTGCGGGGGCGGGCCAAGGGACCAATGAGATTTCCCCTAGGGACACCAGGCAGGCAGGCAGGCATACAGTGCTTTCACTAATATAGTATAAGATATTGTCATGCTATTTCTGTATTTGTGTCATTTGTACCATCAGTAACCAACCTTTACTGTTTTGTCTTTATTACATTTTCCCCACATTTTTTAACAGCTACAGTACATGGGATTGCGCTTTTTCTTCCTCTTTTTCAATATATATATATATATATATATATAACTGAGTTAAGTTGTGGTGAGTAAAAAAAGTGACAAAAACCCTCCACAGGAAAGCAAATATGCAAATATAGCTGTATGCTCATCTGCATGTCTTAGGCAGGTCTGCAACCCCGCCTTTCCCCATTATCACCCAGCATACAGCACTTCCACTGCAGCAAGGGATTCTGGGAAATGACATGCAAATGAGCCCACAGTGTCACTTTTTGCCTCAATAACCATTTTTAACATGGTTCCCTATAGGCTTAAGCTTGCTGCATGGTCACAGCTTTCCATGTTAAAAATTATCAATCTAGAAATTAAGTTTTAGCATGGGTATTATTGCTCTCACTCACCTACTTCCCTTGCCCCTTTTCAAAGTTGGTAGTTTTACATTATAGGGAGGGAACATGCAGAAAACCTCATCCACAGCACGACACAAGTCCATATTAACTATTTGCAAGCATAAGTTGCGAATTAAAAAAAATATATATATATATATACAGTATATATTTTCCCCCCCCTCAGACAGCAGTCGCCAAAATATGACGTGTTCTACCCTTCATTGCTACGTCATCAAGAGATCATGTCGCGATTTTCTACCGTTGAACCGTAAACCATGGATAATCTTTTTTTTTTTGCAAAACGCCAACTTGGCCGCCATATTATTGACCCCCCAGATTGGCAAATGGAAGCACCACGGTTGAACTCCGGGAGCCACCAAGACCGGGCTCTGCAGCTGGCGACCTGCGGGCCGAATGCAGCCTGCGAAGGGTCTTCCAGCGACTCTCACACCATTTTTCTCCTGGTCATTTCATTGTAGTTGCGCAGGCAGCTGTGCAATTTTGTTCACCCTACAACTCACACCTATAATATATGGTACAACATGGCACAGATGCGAAAGTATTATACACTTCAACATTTTGCAAGCTTTAAAGTGTTTAAATGTATTATATATACTTGTATATATACACACACACACACTAAACATTTTAACATGGAGACTAGCGAGCTTGGGACTATTTCTATGCTCCTCTGTCGTAAAGCACAGTATTCCCATTATTATATATATTTTTTTAAAGTCAATTCAACCAACGAGTGTATATCCGTGTTTATTCTACGGCTATGCCCTTGTGCCCTTTGCCATCAAGTAATGCAGTATCAGGGGGTGTAAATCCCCCCTCTCTGAAGCGTTTCATTCAGGATGCACAAGAAAAGCAGACTTGTGTTCGCAGAGCAGCCTGCGGCTTCTCGCTATGGCCGGGACAGAAAAGCTTTTCATCGCACCGGCCACAATCTGTGAGCCAGTAAAATCATAGGCCTGAGGTTACCTGCCAACACAAACCAGGGGGGGTTGGGGGAAGGTTGGGGAGGAAGCTGGAGGGGGTGGGGGGATGGAGGTGCTAGGATTTCACAGTTCACTCTTCCCACAGGCGCCAGGAATCAGCAGCACCGCCAAGCTGTGCCTGGGGAGAGATAGGAGGGGGTGTTACGTGTACCGTGGGCTCATATGCAGAGGCTGCTAGTAGCTGGCAAGTAGTTTATACAGTAGGAGGAGGGCAAGGGGCGGGTATCCAAACAGAACCTCAGCTTATTGGGCTGGTCAGGCATTTGGATGGATGTATATATTTGTATCTATATTGCACCAGCACGGCTGAGACAACACAGTGCAGGGAATTATAACACAATAAGTGCAACACACATAAAACCAGGCAACAGGAAAGGAAATTCCTGCCCCAGGGAGCTTACAATCTAAGTTAGTGATTGACAGACAATGTGGTAGACAGTCAGGGCAGATTGTCCAGTGCCTGTATTTTAAGGGTCAGTCCTATGTAAGACCAAAAGGAACGAATGGCAGTGTCATGTTTAATATGCTGAATGTATGCGATTAACACTAATTGAACGAGTATTTTTAACATTTACGCTGCAGGTATTGGCAATCATTCATCACTTCTGACAATAAATCTGATAGTCAGTCCCAAAAGCTACAGGTCATTTTATGTGTGTAAAATAATTATGAAGCTGTAGTTCAGGGTTGGCTTCCTTGTGACTGCGAGCCACCATGGCATGTGGAATGGCCCATCTCCCCCCCCCCCCTCCCCACCCAGTGCCAGAAGTTGGGCGTAGCTTTCGCATCCACCCGTGGGGGATCCAGGTCCCCTCCGCCACAGGACCGGAATTAAGGGAGGAGAATGATGGAGGGACCGAGTGAGCGAGAAGATGGGGGGGAGGGGAGGAGGAAATGGAGTGGGGGGGGGGGGGTGAGGGGGAAAAATTGTTACCATTTATTGGCACACCTGAAAAAAAAGGCTGGCTACCCCCGCCATAGTTGGTCACACAGATGAACATAATCCCCCGCTGGTAAGCATGAATTTCAGGAGACCCGAAGAGAAGGAAAATATTCATTGTGCACAGGGTACAAACAAGTCAAAATGTTTCTTCAACAATGAATGAATCTTTTTAAAACAAGACCAATGCATACACATACTATATGGATCGGTCTTCCTTTAGAAAGACGTATTCATTGTTGAAGAAACCAATTCACTTCTTTGCACACAATATATTTAGGCCCTCTTCACAGGATTGCCCATTTTTATAACGCCCTCCTGCATTCAGGTGAAAAGGAGATTCCCGTGCAGTGCTACGGGCTCAGATTCCCATCACGGCAGAGCCATTTTTTTGTATGAACTTAAATAACAAGAGTATAGCAATGTCACGGAGTAAGCAAGCTGTGCACGTTCTGCACACCGCAGGAACTTGTAAGCCTAATGGAAGAAAGATGGACAGTGTCTAACACCCTTTCCACCTATAAAATGTTTAGGCTCATGAAGCCTATACTAGGTTTGAAAAGCTCTGTACTCACTATGGGGCAGATCAAGTGTCAACTAATTTTCACGTCAATTAGTGGGGTGCGCTAAACCGTACCGCAGGATAATGTATCTGCCAGGACTCTAGTAGAATTAAAAAGGTATAATTAGTTACCAAATGTACTTTTTTTTAAATTTCAAATGTACTTTATTTTGCTTGTAACGGTCCAGACTTTTATGGTGGAAGCCCTCCTACACAGTGTTTGGTTTCTATCCTTACTTGGTAGGATACTTTATTTTGGCCTCTTTAAACAGCATTGCAAGTTTGCCAAGAATTGCAACAATAATATACACTAAACAGGGCCTGCAAGTCACTTAAGCAACTCAGCAGTTAATAATTGTCATTACTTACTCAAATCACAACACCGCAGATTAACTACAATATAGTGTAGTACAGTGAAGGCAATGAAGCAGCGCACCGCTAAAGGAAAAAAAATAAAAAATATCGGGTGAGTCCTCCAACGCGTTTCACACCCTTCCTATTTGAACATACTTGCAGCTTGCATGCCTGATGTGGCCAGAGATGCCCTATAGAAGAAAGCAAGCAATAAAAAGGGAGTACCTACTTCTTCAATGGGGCTACTTTGCCCCTTTTCCAAATCAATTTTATTGATTGTACCCCAACATCAGTCACATGAGGTTTTACAGGAGGAGCAGTGGCCACTAGCCCACAGTGGGTGTGGCTAGCCCCCCTATTCTATACCCAGTGGGGTGTAACACTGGGGGTTTTATTCCATGAAGATTAACACATTTTTGAAGACCAGAGGTACAGTACAATATTCAGCTCTGTATCGCATCTCAGGAAGGAGAAAACATACTTATCCTGTCCAATATACAGGGGACATTCACTATGTTATCTCACGTGTCCGGTTCAAGTTAGCTGTTATGGCCTTTAGAACCTAGCAAGGCTAAGGGCCTGGCCTGGCTGCAGTCTCTGTGATGCCTCAGAGGGAAACTGGCTAGGACCTAGAATCCTCAGGGGGCTGGGGGGGTCTCCACCCCTGTGCCGAGGATACTGCACCCTACACGGGGTGCGCCGGCCTTCTCGTGTGCAGCTTCAGAGGTCTGGAACTCGCTACCGCCAGAGCTCAGGAATATATTGCCATTACCACTGTTTCGGGCTCACTGTAAGACTTTGACTAACAAAATTAATTGTATATCATTTTAGTTTGTTCTGAAACGGACTGCAAAGTATTGCGGTACTCCCTTAAGTGAAGGCGATATCAGAGGGATCCTGAATAGGACCTACCTTTACACAGTTAAGGGAGTGGTTATTGACTAGATGGACAGTCTCTTTAAATAGGTGTGCCAGTGGATATATTGTGTTACCCCATAAGTAGGATTAATAAATTGCAGGTGATCATAATACCTGCAAAAATGGCATGTAGTGAAAAGGAGATTAGACAGGCTATAGTATAGACACTATTGTAGGTTTAAGATATTGTTCCTTTTAAAGCTTTCTAGACACTCCGCTCTTGAGAACCACATATTTAGGTGTATTAGGGAGTTTGGATGAAGTGGATGCTGCTCCCTGGTGGTATAACTCAAGAACTGCGCCTGTAAATGGGCTGATCAAATTGCAAGTACTGGGCAGCGCTGATCACATCGGGAAAGGGTGCACTTGCAGAGCACTATTTAACACTGAAACTCGCTTGTAAGGCAAGGTAATATAAATACTGAAGTAAAGTAATTTGAATCTTTAAAATGTATCCCTACCCTTACCTATTTTCAACGCCTCCCTCTACTCTGGTACCTTTCCCGTCTCCTTCAAGCATGCAATGGTTATACCATTAGGCCTCGGTCCCGCTGCGCTCGTTGGCGCGGGCGGCTATGTCGCGAGTTCCCCACCAGCAGGGGAATCCTCGTGAGCCGGTCCCAGTCCCCCCTGGCGGCACAGCTGACTACACGCTGTGGCGCGTCAGCCGCTAGGAGACACAAGAGAATGGTGTTTCCTAGCGTTGACGCGTCACGTGGTGTGGCTGTGAGCCAATGGGGAGGGGAGGCTTCGGGAGGAGGAGAGGCTTCGGGGAGCGGGGAGGAGTGTGGAGTGAAAGCAGGTGAGTGCCTGTCTGTGTGTGTGTCTGAGTGCGTGCGTGCCTGTCTGTGTGCGTATGTGTGTGCCTGAGTGCGTGAGTGCCTGCCTCTGTCTGTGTGTGTGTGTGTGTGTATGAGTGCGTGAGTGCCTGCGTGTGTGTGTATGTGTGTATGTATGAGTGCCTGCGTGTGTGTGTGTGTTTAAACTTACCTTCAGCAGCTCCAGCCCGAGTCCGTGGAGGGAGGGAGGGGGGGGAAGAGTAGCGGGTCCCTCCGCTCAAGCCACGCCTCCCCTCCCTGTCAAGCCTCCCACTCCCGCCCACCTCCCGCTCCAGCTCCCGCTCCCTACAGACCGCATATCGCGGTCTGTGTATCTCAGCGCACAGCCTGTCTGCAGTGCGGGTGCGCTGACTCTGGGAGCGGGGCCTTAGCCTTACTCAAAAACAGCACCAGAGTGCAGGTAAGGGGTTGGTGGGCCGCGCGCGCCGCCGACCACAGCGGGTCCTCAGCCTAAGGCTGGGTCCATGGTGAGTGCGCGCTCGCGACCGTGCCGTCACCCACGTTTGAGCTGCAGCTATTTGTGGCCTGGGTAGACGCAACAGGGGGGGCATGGCCATGATGTCACAGAGCTGGTTCGCCCTCATTGGCCGAACCGTTCAAATGACCAGGCCGTCGCGTCAGAAATCAGTTAATTTTGTCTCCTCATATTTCACGTGCTTTTGAGCGCACTTATAAATTGATCGCGCGGTCTGGCCGACCAACGACGCAGCCTAACAGAGTTCTATTCTGGATTTCCTCTTACCTCTCCCATCGTACGTTGTGTTTCGTTTGCGAACTGTGAGGATTGCCCGTCGGCTCCGCCCCCGGGATGCACCACGTGACATAGCGGCTGCTCTACCAGGCTGGGGGACACAGCACGGATCTCACTCAGGCTCCGCCCCCGGGATGTCACGAGTAAGGTGCACCACGCACAGGCGCCACACTTCAACGCGAGGGGTTAACTCCATCTCCAATTTCTATTCACCTGCACTACTCCCCGCCCCTGCCTATCAGTGGACGGCATATGTCCAGGGGACGGGTTTCATTCGTTACCTTGCACCTGTGTGCTGCCTTTCCATTGGCTGCCTGTCCTATAAATACTCAGCCAGCCCTCCTACCAACTGGCTGAGCATAAACCCTGTTTATGTACTTGTGTTTGCCTCAAACACCCTGCTGTGTTGTCTTGCGTATCCTGTTCCTGTTTATACATCGGCATTTATCTTGACCTCTGACCCTTGACCTCGGCTTGCTATTGGACTTCTATCTTCTCTGCTCCTGAACCCCGGCACCGCACGACGACTATCCGACTTCTCCAAACCCTGACCACGGCGAGTATATATGACCATTCTGATCTCTATCTTGACCCAGCTACACGACTTTACTCTGGACGCGGTCGGAGGTCAGTGTATTCCAACATCCTCACCTCAGCCTCGCTGTCCCGTCCTGTTTGTGGTGAGCACTCGTTACATGAACACCACCTCCTCCGTCAATCTTTGTGGGTGTAGTCCAGGGCTCTTCTCTCTTTACACACTCTTGGTGACCTCATCACATCTCTAGGGTTCAAATATCACCTCTATCCTGATGACAAATGTACCTTTCTACCCCTGACCTCACACCTGCTGTACAGACCAGTCTCTGCATGTCTTTCTGCTAGATCAACCTGGATGGCCCTCCACTGACTCAACCGTAACATATCCAAGACAGCGGCGCTCCTCATACTTTTTCCCAAATCTGGCCCCACTGTCTCCTTCTACATTACTGTTCGCAGTACTATCATACACCCAGTATCACACGCACACTGTCTAGGTCACCCTTGACTCCTCCCTGATTCACAATGTAGCTAAAACCGTTTTTTACCTCTGTGACATTGCAAAGGTACACCCTTTCCTCTGTCCCTCTACTGCAGGCCCTCATTTGCTCCCGTCGACTACTGTAACCTTCTACTGTCCAGCCTCTTTGCCTCCCCTACAATCTATACTTAGCGCTGCTGCTAGAATCACTTTACTCTCTAAATGTCTCAGCGTCTCTCTTGCTGAAATCCCTCTCCTGGCTTCCCATCAAATCCTGTATTGCACACAAAATTCTCACTCACTTAAGGCTTTACACTCTTCTGCCCCTCCTTACATCTCAGCCCTAAATTCTCGCTATACACAATCCCGACTCTTGCGTTCTGCTGAAGGATGTCGGTCTTCCTCTTTTGCATCTAAAGCCCCCTCCTGCCTAAAACCTCTCACTCACTGCCCCACGCCTCTGGAATGTCCTTCCCCTCAATATCCGACAGGCCCAGTCACTCTTCACCTTTAAGACACATGTAAAAAAAAAACCTCTAAAGCATATGGGTAGCACCGGTAGATGATACTATACATCTCAGATGCACTGACCTTGACTCTTTGCAGACACTCTTACCAGAACTTTTTTTGCTTAAGGAACCCCTCAACTATCTCTAGTAACGCGTCTGAGATCAGATGCGTTGTAAATTCTTCTGTATTTGGTACAATTTTCAAATGACCAGAAAATTGCATGGAGCTCTTTAGGGATGCTCTGGGAACCCATGGATTCCTTACGAACCCTGGTTGAAAAACACTGGTCTAAGTTCTCACTAATTACCACTAAGATTGCAAGCTCTCCGGATCAGGGATCCCCTTTCCTATTGATACGGTCATGTCTGAAGCGCTTATTCCCATTAGGTGTTATATTATGTCACATATATTACTGCTATGAATCGCTATGTATATCAATGGTGCTATATAAAGATGTACATACTTATACATTTGTGAACCGGCCCCATCGGAGAACAAGTTGAAGCACCCCGAGACACTATTATCCACAATGGACAGTTAAGGAGCACGAAGAACATCCACACAATGCATGGCAAGCAGAGGGTCAACAAAAAGTCCCCTGGGACAATGAACACAATCCTGTGTGATGAAAAACTAATTTGGAGACATGAAAATGCTGCACTCTCAAGCCCATATAACCATACCGCAAATAAAAATGCAACGCCAAAGTAGGGGCAAAGACATTTAGAACCGTTCAAAGAAATGAGCTTGGAAACCCAAAAATGGGCAAATCAGATCATTTTTGCCACAACATTTTACTGAGAAATAGCATGCATTCTAGAAATGCGAGAAATACTGGATATAAAATGGATTTGATCACAGTAATGACCGATTTAAAAAATAAATAAAAAAAGCATTATAAGAACGTATCCTTTGTGATGTCAACATTGCAATAATGGCCGCATTCTTTACTCACGTATGTTAGAGTCTAACGAGCACCTAATCATGCCAGTATGCATTGTATAAATCCCCAATATGCAGCGTTGCACAGTTTAGATGTAGGCTCATTCACCTAAATGAAAGCAAAAGCTAGTAACCACATACAAATGTGAAGACTATACATTTTACATGGGATAGGGTGTAACCTGGCTGATTGCAACTGTAATGTATGCTGCCAATAGGGACTGCACTTTTAATTCAACTCCCACCACGCCATGTCTCGTATTGACATATACCTTTAAAGGCCAACTTCTCTGCTCTGATGGACAGCCAGCCAGCCTTGAATGCAGGCCATAGGAATAGAGTGGGAGGGGCGGAAATGAAAAAGTCATCTGCTCTCCACACACTTTGCTGGTTGTTTAAGAGCAATCTGTATGCACAGTATTAGAAAGCAGTTCACTGAATACAGCTTTGAATCAGTGATTAACACTAACATCGTAAAGCACTGTTTTTAAACAGTAAAAATGAACACATTGCTGGGACTTTGAAGACTGCAGCAAAAATGGCCTGTGGTCCCAAATAGGGACTTCATTGAAAGCATGCACTAGTTAGTTATCCACACCAGGTATGGCAAGCATCGGGCCAATCAGCCCCCCTTACAGAACAGACTCGAGCAGCAGAGACATGGTAAAAATAAATAAATCACAAACACACTGTATTGGGGACAGAACTGGTTTATTCAGAAACTTTACTTTAGGACTGCTCTATTAACTACATAAAGCACGCTCCACGATACATCAGCTTTTCTGCCTGACTAGTGCCCGCGTTACATCCCTGGGCGGGAGGTTTGTGTCCGCACGTGGTTGTCAGCAAGCGACGTCATCTCACATGGATATGTAGAGGGTTAAAGATGTACAAGGCCCTTCTTCAGTGGGGCTACCCCTTCATCACAGGGACAAGGGAGAAAAACAAATATAAGCAGCATGTTCTTACGCTTTACTTTTCATTGTAAGTCAGGGGGTGGCCAACTCAAATCCGCAAAGGCCAACAAGTCAGGTTTTAAGGATATCAAAGACTGAGCCACCTGTACTGAAACAGGGATATCCTGAAAACCCAGCCTTATGATGGCCCTTGAGGACTGGAGTTGGCCACTCCTGTTGCAAGTCATCCTCTCATGTAGGGTAGCTTACAAATACATTTCATAAATGGCCCATATTTTTAAAATCATTAAGTTGCAAGTCTCAGGCACCAAAAGGGATTAAAGCTTCTCAACTAATGTGGGTGGGGTATAGGTGCTGGTCTTGAAGACATTCTTAGAGGTGGAATGCCTGCAACTTGTAATAATTACAGTATTTACAGTAAAATTAATGTGATAAAGAATATACTTCATGTTCTTGCTTCCATACACTTTACAAAACCTTGGAGTCAAGTATATGAAACATGGGGTTTTGAAAATAAATCTACACATTACCCAGTGTTTTGTGTAGATACTCCGGTCATGATAATATCATGAGATATTTATTTTAATCCATCTGGTACTTCAGGGGTTAATATTGCCACAATTTGGGTTTAAAAATACAATGTATTGGGTTGGCCTTCAAAGGGAACTTTATTGGAGTTGGATTGTAAAAGTACAAGTGATTGGTTTATGGCCTGTTGCCCTCCCAGCCAGGCATCGTCTTGAAACGGATCGAATCTTGAGATGAGGGCAGTTCTGCCAGAGGTGGGAATAAAATATGGCCCATTTGACAACTTTATAGACAGGAGCCTTTTGGAGCTACCTTCAAAAAGGTATTCTCTGGAGGGTTCTGAAAGTTTCAGGGGGCGTGGCTAAAAAGTATTCAAAGAGTGTCTTTATTAAAAATGAAAATATCATGTGACATCATCTCCTCTGTATAATGAGGTAAATATATGTAATTGTGGCAAAAAGACAAATAAAACCATACCAAACAAACCCACCAAGGATAAGAGGTACTAAGGGACAGTTATCCATTTGTCGCTCAAATTTAGGGGTAAGACGGGCGTGATTAGTCTCCTTGCATCCGTAATGAGCACCTGAATCTATTGGTGACTCGTGTGTCTCCGTATTAGGGGCGAGATGTTATGAGTACGTTTATATACTGAGGCACAATTGAAACGTCGTTGGTAAATGTTTTTTTTCCCTCCGTCATAAAACTGTCAATCTCACAGCCGATTTACGACGGGGGTGGGTTTATGTTGTTTCAATGTGGAAAAATAAATAAATCATTTAATCCTAGCAATTATGTAAGATGTTTTTGGACCAAACACATGATTTCATCTTTCTGCGCCAGTGACCTCTTTGGGGAAAACACATAGCAATGTATAGGGTTCTCGGTCTATGTTTATCCTTTTATTTTGAGAAACTTTTCTGCATTTATTGTAATTGCATGTTCTTGTAATCTAAGCACTGTATTTTTATATATTAAAACATTTAATAAGTAATGCTTTGGGCTCTGAATGAACGGTTGCACGCTCTGGAGAGAGTATTTACATTTGCGGACACATTTTGCTACAACGGATGTGTGTTAAGTGAACAGTTTTACGATAATAAACAAACCTGGGATCATAGCAAATATTAATTTTACATCTTTTATTTTATTTGTATATTATTATCTGAGGTGGTGGCAGCGTATAGATAGGATTGCAATGGAGTAAGGGGTTAATATTAGCTCATTGGAAGTACCTTGTGCAGGAGAAAGGTGAGTTGGCTAGAGTAGCAGTGTGTATTAATCCTGATTACTTAGATATGCAATGTGCCCACTTGTGTACTGTTTGTGACAGTTGTTATATAGGGACGGATTTAGGGGAGAAATTGTTCATTAGATGGACCTTTGTGGAGGTGAGAAGTGGGACCCGTTGCAAGCCAGGTATTAACCCTTGTCCCGTATGCAGGTCACATGCTCACAGGGGAGCCGTACGTGGCAACTCCGACTGCAAGTTCTCCGGGATCCATACAGATTCTAGGAGTTCAAACCCGATCCCATGATAAAAGCCTTTGTGTACGTCAGAAATCAAAGTTACCGTTACTGTTTGGTGACTGTAGAAGAGGACAAGGGAAACATACGGCGGCACAGCTCTCTCTGCGTGTCTTCGTACTCCTTAAAACAACTGGGTGGGGAAAGCAGACAACATAAGCTCTGAAACACAAACTGAGAAGGCCGTTCACACCCAATACATTACTACACGATTAAACTACAATACAACACTTACTGGAGCTTTGTCAGGAAACAGGTGGTTTCAGCTAAAATTTTGCCCTGATGCCAAGACAAAAACTAAAAGTCAAATACAGATGTAGCCCAACTAACTTCCCCTCTGGCAAGGAACTGCGAAGGTAAAAACAACCGCTGTAACCTTCACCCACAGGAGAGGCTGCGGATAACATATACAACAGAGCGGCAGAGGGAAAGGCTGCGGATAGGATATACAACAGAGCGGCAGAGGGAAAGGCTGCAGATAGGATATACAACAGAGCGGCAGAGGGAAATGCTGCAGATAGGATATACAACGGAGCGGCAGAGGGAAAGGCTGCGGATAGGATATACAACAGAGCGCAGAGGGAAAGGCTGCAGATACTGTAGGATATACAACAGAGCGCAGAGGGAAAGGCTGCGGATAGGATATACAACAGAGCGGCCGAGGGAAAGACTGCCAGTGACCCCTCTCAGGGAAAATCCTGACCTATGCTAACGTAATGTATAGGGATTTGTTTTAGGTGTTATCCTGTTATTGTAAGAAACTGTCCTGCGTGTACTGTAATTGTATGTTCTTGTAATCCTTTTTCTGTAATCCAAGCACCGTATTTTTATATAATAAATGATGCTCGGGCTCTGAATGAACTATTGCACACTCTGGAAAATGTAAATATTTTGCAACAACAGATATGTTAAGTGCACAAGTTTTCTATAATAAACAGGGACCGGAGACCCTGACAGATTACATATTTTTGCATACTTCTTGGATGGTGGTAGCGTATAGATATGATTGCAATTGAGCAATGGGTTATTATTAACTCATTGAAAGTGCTTTGCGCAGGAGAAAGGCGTAGCCGTGTGCATTAACCCTGGTTGGATATCAGTCACATGCTCACTTGTGTGTGGTTTGTGACAGATGGTATATGGGGACGGATTGATGGGAGATAGTCTATTTGAGGGACTTTTGTGAAGGTGAAAAGTGGGCGACCTTGCGAGCTGTGTACTAACCCATGTCCCGTATGCAGATCACATGCTCACAGGTGTGCCGTACGGGACAGAAGGTAATACTTGCACTGTAAGCTCTTCAGGGAAGGGCCTCCTTTTCCTAATGTTTCGTTTTATGCATGTGGTGGTTATTCTCATTAGGTCTCATGATGTTAATATGTGTATTAGCGCTATGTACTTATAATGGCGATGAAGGTAAAATCGTGATCAGTTGAATCTCCCATTCTGTGCCTATTTTGCCCAACCTGCATTAGCAGGTGATACAAGAGTAAAAATAAATAAATACATTTCTAGAGCAAAGCTCAAGTTCAGGTACTACTACACAAGGGACACACCTCGCCAGCCTCCTCAGCTCACTGTTTATCTCCAGATTAAACGGCTCCAGCCTCTGAGCGCCCAGCAGGAAGTTGGTAGCCTTTTCATAATCTTTCAGCTCCCGACAGGCCTGAGACACAAAACGACGTGGTTAGAGAGCGTGTATGAAGGGATATACTGCAGTTACCATGCGGCGGAGAGCCATAATACAGCTTCCAGCACACCCACGAATATAAAATGTACACAATTTACATAAGAGCTTAAACACACCTGTGACACCAATGTTACAAAGTTGATAGGATCAGGGATGCATAACAATATTCTTAAATAAATGTACTTTTTTTTTTTTTTTTTTTAAATGGGGGCATTTTTAAGCATTTTCACCCACTCTGGACAGGAGGGGCACACAAGATTCGGGGCGGGGGGAAATTATGCCCATAGGGTGCAACTTTTACTAAATTTAGTTGGCTAAAGATACTCCTCCTATATTTCTAGTTCTATTAATCCAGAGGGAGGCAAAAAAAACTTTCAAACATTTAAAGTGTTACACAACATTTTATGCCTGCAAACTTCTATGTGCATCGTTGTGTACATTGTCAGCGCTATACAAGAAACAAATACCATTATAAAATGTCATCAGAACTGCAATGCGTCTTAAATTCCAGTAATCTGGACTTCCTCCTAATTCTGTGTCCGGACCTCAAACACGTTGCTATACGAGAAAGAGAGGGAGGGGGTGTCTCACAATTGCAGACGCTCTGACCTGCCCGCAGCGGTAGAGTGCTTTGGTATTATTTCCGTCTATGGCCAGGGCCTTCTCCCCCCACGTTAGGGCGCGAGAAGGGTGCTCCAATTTCAGGTACGTAAGCGACAAGTTCAAGAACACAAGAAGCCGAGCTCCTGTCAGCAGTCGGTGCTCCTCCTCGGATGTGGTCTTACGAGACAGTACTGCAGAAGCCTATTGGAAAAAGAAAAATGGGGAGGTGCAACACTAAAGCCCGAACCGTCACCCGAAGAGATCTGAAACTTGCGCACAAGGGATCACCGTGCCAGCACGATCAATGGACAAAACAGACATGCCACTTCACCATTTCCATCTGCAAAATGTTCAATATGTAAAGAACAACTGTTCTCAATCTCTAGGAGTGACCCCAAAGAGGCACCATGGTAAACATGTTTCCTGTTCTCCACATGGCAGTAAGTACTCTGAGTAGCTTCTCCCCTTTAGCTGCAGGACAGGAAATTCTTGCACAGGTACTGTATAAGATTTACCCCCCATTACCTGCAGGACACTCTTTTCCTGTTCTACAGCAGATCAGTAGGTTTTGTTGTTTTGTACACACACACACACACACACACACACACACACACAAACAAACACACACACACACAACCCCGCGGGGCAAGACCGCAGAAGCGTCCTGCAACGCGAGGCCCAGGTAGGCCATGCTGTGCCGGTACAACGTAGCTGGGGGTGGGCGCGACCATCGTAAAAAGTGACCAGTGCGATGAGGTCACAGGCGTGTGTGCTGGATGTAGTCTGGAGCTACTGCTTAGGCCATCTTCTAGGTGGTAAAAACAACAAAATAGGGGAGTATGTAGTGCAATACCTTTTATTGGACCAACAAATAGTTGATACATTACAGGCTTTCAAACCTTAAAGGTTTTTAATCAGGTATGGCAGAAATATAGAAAAACAGTTTAGAGAAATTCAGTTACAATAAGGAAATGAGATATAAGGTGGATGCTGGCAGGCTAGTGTGAAAATTAAATCAGAGAAAGCTACACTATTGTAATACAGTAGGAATCTAGACAATCAGGAAACAAAAGTAAGATTTGGAATAGAAGAGATTGTGTGTGTGTGTATACATACAGGTAACCGTATAATCCTGCAGTGTGTACACACAACTCAGATCTTGGTTCAAACCATACTGGGGAATCCAAGAGGTGTATGAATTTCAGTTCAAATTCTTCTTTGTAATGCGTTTCAGAATTGTCCCTTCAGGATCAGTCCAGAAAGTTCAGAGATGGAGTGACCCGATTGTGAGAAATAGTCTCCTATTGGTTTATCTTGTTTGTGCTTGATGAATCGGTGTACATCCATTCTCTTGCACAATGTTTGCCTTCCCCCATCTATCCTGTATTGATGGCTCTGTCGATTTTGAACTTTTTATTTTGGGGGGTGCAGATAGTGTCCATTGTGGAAATACTTACATCTTTTGCATGGTGGACTGTTGCAAGGATATGTTCTTTGCGGGGCTGTTTTTGTCTTGCTCTCCATGGGAGACGGTTTGATTAGACTTAGATTGGGGGGCTGTTTATATGAAGAGAGGTGGTTTAGGGGGAAAAATAAAATAAAGTACATGTTTCAGGATGTCATTAATTGAATCTGGGTTGTAGCTCTTTGATAATACCTTAGAGTTATTCCAGTGCTGGGTTGCAAGTATCAAGTAGTGAGGTTCAAGTTAAAGTTTGCTTGTCCTTGTTCTGCAATAGCTGCTGTTCTGTGTACAGTATTTGTGTAGCCATTATTCTGGTTGAGTGCCCCTGTTCAGTAAAGGCTTTTCAGAGTTTGTAGATGTGTATCTCCGACCCGTTCATCAGAACAGATCCTGTGGTATTAAAGTGCGCGGCTGTATATCAGTGTGGGTCTGGAGTGGTTACTGGATTTATGATGGTCTGTTTGTTTCCTGTAGATTCTTGTGGTTAAGATGCCATCATTTACAGTAATGGCGTATCAATGAAGCTCATGTTTGTTTGAATGTTGTACAGAGCGTTTGATTTATGGGTGTCTTGTTGAGCTTGTGGTGGAATTCTATGAGGGATTTGAGATCTTCATAATAGGGACATAAAGTATTCATCTACGTATCTGAAGTACACAAACTCTTTGGCTTGTTTAAAATTTGTACAAGCTATAATTCCATCAACATGTAGGATGTTAATGCAAAGGGAATTCACTTCTATGGCAGCCAAGATAGATTAAAAAAAAAAAAAAAAAGGAAATATTGGGCATTTAAGCAAGTGGGTAGTGCCCTGGTTCTCTCTGCAAACAATGATTTTAGGGCTTTTTCAAATCAGTCTTCAGATAGACTTTCAATTGAAGATATGGGTCTACCTGGATTTTCTGGTTTGTGTATTTTGTAGAGCAGGGGCGCACAAACTTTCCCCGCTGCGCCCCCCTGCCTGCTTGTGCCCCCTCCTTACCTTGTCTTTGGCATCAAAATGACACGCGGGGTGGCATTTGACATCACATCGCCAAGGACCAGGTAAGGGACGTTCCAGAGGCCATGCGTGATCCCAGCATTAATTTAAATGCCTTGGGGAATACCACAGGACCTCTGCAACCACCGTGCCCCCCCCAGAAAAATCTTGTGCCCCCTGTTATAGAGCATGGAGAATGTCCTTGGTTTTGGATCAAGGGTGAGGCCGATATTGGTCTGGATAGCTTTTGGGATTTATTTGATGGCGTCAAGTAGTTCCTTGGTGTATTATTCTGTGTGGTTGCTGAGTAACTCTGTAGCATCATGTTAGCTGTTGGTTTGCTTCTTGGATATATTTTAGTTTAGAACACTTCCCCTGATTAAGTATATATATATATATATATATATATTTTTAAAGATAGTATTGCTCTTATCAGTGGAGTAAGGCGATTATTGTATAGGTGTATACATATACACCCTCTAGTTCTATTCCACATCTTACTCATGTCTCATGATTGTCTAGGTCCCTATAACAAGAGTGCATAGAGCCTCTTATGTCTGCTGTTCATGTTCACACTAATCAAAGAAAAAAAGGCAGAGCACTATTTCTATGCGGTACTGCACAGAAGTAGAGTAGATAGATTATGCGGTACTGCACAGAAGTAGAGTAGATAGATTATGCGGTACCGCACAGTAGTATTGCGCTGCCTTGTTTGCCTATGTTTGTATCCAGCACCCAGCAGAAGCACACCAAGTACCCCAGGGCAAGCGGGTCATTTACCAGGACGCTGCACTTTGGCTATTTCCTTCAGATGGACACTAGGATGTGTTTAAATCGTTACTGCTGTGCTATGTGGGATTTATCCAGTTAAACTCATTGCTTGGGGACCTATATACACACACACACACACACACACACACACACACACACACACACACACACACACACACACACACACACACCCCATCTATTTCACATTTTTACATGGATACCAATTTGCGAACAGTTGATCACTGATGTATACACAGTGATCTGCCATTTGTTTTTTGGAGCACAGGACAGTTTTTTTAAATATAATTTTCACACTAGCCTGCCACTGTTCTTTCAAATCTAAGGCTGTCTCATATTTTAATCTGGTCTGTAACGGTTTCATACGCCCATAATATATATTTTCTTTAACTGTGCATGCCATGTCTTTTATATAATGTATACCTTGTTCATTTATGTAACTGTATTTGTAACCATGTATTAATTATTTGTCTTAACTCTGTGCCCAGGACATACTTGAAAACGAGAGGTAACTCTCAATGTATTACTTCATGGTAAAACATTTTATAAATAAATAAATCCTTACAACATCTCACTTCCTTTGCAAACACTAATATCCGGTTCCTATATTTCTGTCATATGTGATGAACCCTGAGAGGTTAGAAAACTTGTGTAGCCCTATTTCCCCTTAAACAAGATGGCTACTGGTGCTGCCCTTTACCTTTGGCTCACAGGGGCCTAGGCCTCCGCCACAGAGAGTCTGGGGCAATATACTTACAACTTTGGTGCAGTGCCTCCACCTGAGAGGGATCCCAACGTAGTGGGAGGAGCCCCTCACAGGACTCAAACCATGAACACACAAGGTAAAATAGAAAAGCCTTTACTGGCACACATATATATTTTACTCTATAAATGTCTATACTCTATAGGACTAAATGTACAACTACCCACACACCTCACAAGGCTGTATCCCACCACCGTGTCCCGAGAGTCCCAGTTCCACAATGTCCCACACCCAAACCGCACGGGCCACTTATTTGAGTGTAGTTATAGTTGGTGCACTTTCTGTAAGGTACCTGCAGGGTGCTCCAGCACCCGGGCGCACCGACCATGACCCAGATAGGGATCTGCCGATCCAGCAATATCCTCCACGGTGCATCCGCCTCCGCGTGGGGTGATATCCCGCTGGAGTGTCCCACCTTGATGATAGTCTCTGATTCTGCCCCAGTAGCCTGGCCCCAGACCACTGGTATCAGGGTCGGGCGCTATAGCTATATATCTAACTAAAGGGGCAGGGTCCCTAAGGGCCTGTCCCTGTAGCAACTACAATCAGCGTGAGTCGAGGTCTAGCTGGGGCCTAGGGGGAAATCTGGCCAAGTGCAGAGGGTCACAGACCCCTGCACATACACCTCTTACCCCCTATCCTCTCCCACCTCCGACTGACATCTCCTCTTCCAGTGCGCGAATATCTATCTCCTGTTCCAGGAAACATAGCTGCGCGATTGGCTCCCTGGTGTCACATGGTATCCTTACCCCATAGCACTATGGGGCTTGTAGTCCCCGTGGAACTTATTCCAATGGGCCGCCGTGTGCGCTTACCACAGCGCATGCGCAACCCTTCAATGGCTGCCACACACTCTCCGCATCTGCGCGAGCCCTCGCACGTGCACTATACACCCCTCCAACAGGCCGCTGGCGAGCCCGCCGCCACCCGTAACCACAGCGGAGGTAGGGAAGAGAGCGCGGGGGAACCAGGGACTCAGAGGGAACCTGGCTACACTTGTAACATTTTTATTTGACCAACAAAAAGTTGCTAACATTACCTATGCCTTCTCCCCCATTTGTTATTTTTACCACATGGAAGGACCAAAACTCCTACCCATCCTTTGCCAAAAATCTTCTTGGCGAGCCCTTATGTAGTTTTAATGATTTAAAGAGTGCATCTTTTGAACTATTTACTACACCAGAAGGGACTTCAAAAAGGCAGCCATGTAAGCTTTGCATCATAATACAAAGGCTACAATGAAGTCTAGAATTTGTGCAGCAGGTGATAAAACTGGCCATGGGAAACAAGATATGCAAAGACTGCAAAGTCAGCTGCGATGGAACGCAACAACCAGAGATTTCATTTCCCATCTTGGTTGAAGATAATGTCCATGTCGAGTCACCAGTTCTTTAGGCAAACTGTCTCAAAAGGTTAAAAAAAATATAAAAAAAATAAAGGAATCCAAGATGAAAGGCTATTGACGCTAACAAAGTCACATTCCTGGAACATCACAGGTGGATCATAAACAGACAGTCATCTAACCCAGTTTGTCTTCAACATTTCTGATTTGACAGATTGCAAGTAAAATCAGAAAAATAAGTGTGCTAGATTGCATGAGATTGGGAAAATTTGCCTCAAAGCAGAGTTGTACAATGGGCAATGTTCCATAGGAGCGCACTGCAGAGAAATGTCTTTTGGATCAAAGGAAAAAACAAACTTCCAAAACAAAGAATATCCATACATACATCACAGAATATGGCTGGATTCTAGGCCGTAGGAAAGCCACAGAATTTGGAGAATACACACTCTGCAAGAAGGCGAATGGATGCCAATCACCGCTGATGCTAGTGGTTCCTGATAGGGAGCACAGGTGAAAGTTAGTCAGAGCAGGGAGATTGGATAGAATTCCACAGCGAGCTTCTGGCAAACAGGCTAGAATTGGTGGCAGTAATGAACACTCAAGTCTTGACACTCATACAAGGAAATAAACGTAAGAGTTGAGGTCAGACAATGTCACAACATTAAGATACATTGCAAAGAAAAGGAGGGACCAGAAGCAGAAGACTCCTGCCGCTGTCAACATCAATTGTGTTTTAGGCCCGGGCCATAGAGCACTCAGGCGTGCTGAGGCGGGCTGAGCCGCGCTGAACAGATGCAGAACGCCCCTGCATCTGCTATCAGCGCGGCTATAGTTTTTCCCTGCTCATGCGCGCTGATGCGCGCTGAGGAGGAGAAACTCTTCCCCGAGCACCAAACTGAAATTTGGTGCTCGGGGAAGCGGAGGAGCGGTCACGTGACCGCTCCCATCCAATGGGGCTGCAGCCGGCTCCCTACAGAGCCGCCATTGTCAGCACCGCGACCAGAGGGTGATGCCCCGATCGCTGTCTCCCTTCTGCTTCGGTCCCTGCCCCCCTTCTGCTCCGGTCCCTGCCCCCCTTCTGCTCCGGTCCCTGCCCCCCTTCTGCTCCGGTCCCTGTCTCCTGTGTGTGTGTTGTGTGTGTGTCTGTGTGTGCATTGTGTGCCTTGTGTGTGTGTGTTTGCATTGTGTGTGTGTGTGTATGTGTATGCATGTGTATGTGTGTGTGTCTGTGTGTGCATGTGTGTGTGCATTGTGTATGTGAATGCATGTGTGTGCATTGTGTGTGTGTATGTGTATGTGTGTGTGTCTGTGTGTGCGTGTGTTTGCATTGTGTGCATTGTGTGTGTATGTGTGTGTATGTGTGTGTATGTGTGTGTGTGTGTGTGTGTGTGTGTGTGTGGTCGACAAATCACCAAAAAATCTACTCGCCCAACAACAACAAAAATCTACTCGCCACCTAGTACCAAACGTGTGATGCCTGGGCCAATAGGAGCTCGCCACGATGTTAAATCCACTCGCCCGGGGCGTGCAAATGTATAGGTTTGTCGAACACTGTATATATATGTGTGTGTGTGTGTGTGTGTGTGTGTGTGTGTGGTGTGGTGTGTGGTGTTTGGGTGTATATAATATATATATATATTTATATATATATAGAATATATATGTGTGTGTGTGTGTGTGTGTGTGTGATATAGTGTGTGTTGGTGTGTGTGGTGTGTATATATCTGTGTGTTGTGTGTGTGTGTGTGTGTGGATATATCTGTGTGTGTGTTGTGGTGGTGTGATATATGTGTGTGTGTGTATACTATAGTATATGTGTGTGGGTGTGTGTGTGTGGTGTATATATATATAGTGTGTGTTAGTATGGGTGTGTGTGTGTGTGGTGTGTGTGTGTATATATGTGTGGTGTATAGTATGGGTGTGTATATGATGTGTGGGGGGGTGATGTGTATGTGTGTGTGTGTGTGTGGTGTGTGTGTGTGTGGGTGTGGTTATATGATATATATGTGTGTGTGTTGTATATAATATATGTGTGGGTGTGGGTATATACATATATATGTGTATGTGTATAGATATAATATATATATATATATAATATGTGTGTGTGTGTGTATATATATGTGTATGGTGTGTATGGTATGTGTATGTGTATGGGTAAATATATGTGTGTGTATATATATATAATATGTGTGGTGTATATATATTTGTGTGTGGTGTGTGTGGTGTGTGTGTGTGTGTGTGGTGGGGGGGGGTGGCGGGGCGGGTGACGTGGAGGGGGTGCTCGCGCGTCCTATGCCCCCGGCGCAAAGCTCTGACCGGCTCCCCGGCGTGAAGTCGGCTTGTCGGAACGGATCTTGTAGCATGGGGACACCCTCTTGTAGCCTCCGCTTTGCGCTGTTTTTTCATGATAATACCTTTTACCCGCTGTCTTTAGCTGCGTTCTCTATTTTATCAACCGCGCTTTTACTTGTCCCAAGCGCTTTTGTTCCGACAGCCTCCCCCTCCCCTTACCTCGTGCCCGTTAGTTTGTATTGTGCGTGGGTGGTCCGGTTGGGTTTTTTTCGTGTGTGTGTGTGTGTGTGTGTGTGTGTGTGTGTGTGTGTGTGTGTGTATCTATATATGTGTGTGTGTGTATATGTATATGTAAAGCGATGGCATCCAGTGGGGCTAAAAATAAAACCCTACTTACAGCAAGGCTGATATATATAAGCCTGTAGCACAATCACACTATTATATATACCTTGCTGTAAGTAGGGTTTTATTTTTAGCCCCACTGGATGCCATCGCTTTATAAGTGTTTCTTGCCCAACAAGCAAGAGTTTGTTGTTTTTATGTTTACTTTTTAATCATTGTATTAAACTGCTGTCTTATTTTGCATACTATATCAGTGATTTTTCGTTTTTAGTTGCACTATGATCTTTTTTTCTTTTTCTCTTTCATGTTGTTGTCATATATGTTTGTTTGTCTGAGACTACATTGAAGACACTTCCATGGTACTCATCCCAGCTTTTTGACTTGGACTATATTCGGTCAGATTTTTATTTCTTTGAGGCGCCGGTTCATGTGTTTTTAGAGGCAATAGCCATAATACCTTTTGGCAGAGAAGAGCTGGATTCACCCATTTAGTGAACATGGAGATAGATTTACCTGGACACCTTCCAGTTTTTCAAGGCCTGCCGAGTCAGGGTCCAAATCAACATCCACGGCTGAAAAGTTTAGCATGAATGGAGATTGAGTGGCAAGCTTTGAAGTTCGGATAAGGCGATCACACCCTTAAAGTCAGCCAGGAAAACATCACCTTCAGTATGACATCGTATATAGCCATGTTTTCAAGATTGGGGTAAGAAAACAAGCCAAGATTTCTCTGTTCCCTTTCTGTTTCATTGGTGAAATTCTTTCAAAAAGGATCCCAGTAAGGTTCACTAAAAGCCCAAGTTTCAGAATCAGCTGCACTGCGAGAGGAATTTAGCATTATTAGATTTCTACAAGCCATCAAACATACAAGTCCTCAAATAAGAATCATGGTGCCGACGTGGTATCTCCTCCGTCCTAGATTCTCTTATGGATCATCTATTTGAGCCACTAAAACAAGTTCCGTTAAGGCTACTGACCTGGAAGACTTGGTATTTTTGATTGCCATTATATCAGCTAAAAGAACCTGTTCTGGCGTTTCATCACTATAAAGCAGTCTTAGGACTAGTTTTCTATTTTCTTCCAAAAGTCATTTAAACTTTATTGGAATTAGGAAATAGGCATTCCTTCTTTTTCCCCCAATATGGGTGATCTTAAGGAAATCAAGCTACATTATAGGTTTGAGTCATCTGACCACATCTACAAGAGAGTAAAGCTTAAGGCGATCAGACCGGCTGTTCATACTCTGAGGGGTCAACAAGTAATCGAGAAAGCCCATCACACCGTACATCAAGACGGCATATGAAATAGGCTCTGCAAGACCTGAAGGCTCATTCCACAAGGGCAAGTCACCACATTATGGGCCCTTGGAGCATAAGCATCACCAGCACAGATATGCAAAGCAGTAGTGTGGTCTTTTCATACATTTCTGAAATACTGCAAGTTGGACCTTCAAGTCTCAGCTGAAGCAAGCTTTGGTAGAAAAGTTCAAGCAGTTATGACAAGTGGTTTAAAGCCTATTTGACCAATTTTGTTTATTTACCTTTCATTTGTATTCCTTGGGTAGATACAGTACCATTGAGTACCCACCGCCATGTGGAGAACAGGCAAAGGAGAAAATGTATTCAGCTTACTGTACATTGTACCCCCTTGTACAAATAGGACTCAGTTGTCTTTTTGAGCTACGGGAGAAGCAAAGAATGACTGTCCTGCAAGTAATGGGGGAGGGGGTGGCCGGTGGGTGTTCGATACAATTACCCGTGGAAGAATTTCCTGTCCTACTGCCATTAGTGGCATCAAGGTAAAGAAAAGGACAGTAAGCTGAATAAATATTTTCTTCTTTGGTTGTAGATAGGGATTCATTTTATGATCATGCTTTTGTTTGCATTCATTCTATTACCGTGTATTATAATATCTGTTGTAAAGCACGTTGACACCAAATGAAAGACACACACATTAATTGTGCTTTTTCGATGGATGCGTTTTCATCTGGCCACCATGTGATGGAGCAGCCTCTGTCCTCAGCTAATCCAGATGTAAACACAACCATCGAAAAAGCACAATCTTAGTGTGTATATTTTCTTTCATTTGGTGTCAATGTGCTTTACAACAGGCATTATACATGGTAATAGAATACGAGTGCAAAGAAAAAGCACAATTATAAAAGGATACCACAGATGCCCAAACACAGACAGATGGCCAAGTGATAAGCAGTTGGGTGTAGGCTTACCCGTTTATATCTGTCTTTGGCATTGTAGAATCGGTTTTGCTTGAAGAGGTAATTCCCAAACTCTCTCTCTGTGCCAGCAATCCTGAGAATCTTTTCTAGAGGAAATGTAGACTGCCGCTCCTGCAATACAAATAAGTTACATATCAATCTGGTTCCTCTCGTTACCCTTCCTGACATGCTCACCAGAACTCATACAAGTCATGCCACAGCTCTCCGTGCTGCCTCATACAAGTCATGCCACCGCTCTGCTCCTTACCGGTGTCAAGTCACAGAAAGTATCAGATTCGGCGGTATCTAGGAAGTCCAACAGCTCGAGCTCAAAGAGGACAGTGGCTGCAGGAGGAATGAGTGGCAGGCAGCCCATGGCACCAAATGCATAGCACGGAGAGAAGAGGAACCGTGACAACTCTCCCCGCTGCATTGTCAGTAGGGCAACCTCCATTCCCGCAAGGGTGATATCTGCAGGAAAGAGGTACTGCCATTAACACCACTGTATGGGAGCATGAAGGGGGGGCGGGGGAGAGGAGAGGGGAGGGAACTACGGCAGACCTGTCGAGGGGCTAAAAACAGGAATACTTGTATTGTTGCTGGAGTTCACACACTGCAGTAAGAGAAACCAGAACTGTATCATGCAAACACCATGGGACTAATGACAAAGAAAAGAGAGGGCACACTAAGTATAGGCAATATACATTTATATCATTAAAAATATTCCACAAATTTGGATAACAGTTACAATAATCAAAGGCTCGAAGACTCTGACAAAGTGCATTTTTTGCACGAAATGCGTCAGAGGTTCCCTTCAGGATTCTTGTTTTTACATTGCATGCTGCCGAACACTCAAAATCTTTTTTGCTACTGTGATCCAGCATTCGTTAGATTTCCTTCATTTGGAACGCATCACGTATGTATTGACACGCAGTGCACGGCCTATACTTCCTTCCATATCCACGTGGGGCTGATGCACGCTGGCTTCAGGATTTTACCCTATGAAGATTGTGAGTACCCTTTTATGATCCTTTTCATCAAATATTGGGTTTGGAGGTCTAGCTCTAATGGTATTTCAGACTGTTGGGTTTAGGGTAAGGTCTCCCTTATTATAGGGGTCTCCTGTTGCCTTTATATACCCATATATTGAACTTTACCTTTAAACTGTGAGCATTAATGCCCATGCTTTGCTAGCTTTACTCACATTTATATACCTGAAGGATATCAATACATATCTATCTACAATCAAGATCCTATATATGGATTACAGTTATAATGACTACTATTTTTGATTCCTGTTTTTAGGACTACCCTTGAGCACTGGATAAGGGGATATTTTCTCCATAGTTACAATAATCAAATAATAAAAAGAAAAAATTAACTTACAATCTAGCTAAAAGGCTTCTGAGGTATAACTGGGACATCCGGAGGTGGGATCCAAAGGGGTAGATGTAAAGCGGGTCTGGACCGATGCCCCGTTGGTCGCATTCTCCTGTCTCCACCAGTACACCTCTCAGGTCGTGAACGCTCCCGACGAAGCACGTTGTATAAAACGCGTAGAGGTCACGAGGGGCGGCTGCGGAGCACCCACGAGCTGAGAGGTGTACCGGTGGAGACAAGAGAACGCGACCAACGGGACAACAGTCCGGACACGCAGCAGTTAGGGGCCCCGCACTCTTTCCCAAGGCATTAATACCACAGCTCTCCGTACTGCCCAATACAAGTCACGCCATGGCGTGGTGATACCACAGATGGTAATACTATCAAAGTCATGGGAAAATGTGTTCACTCCCAATTAAGTGATTACTATACCAAGATATATTTCCCTATCCAATTCTAATCTGGGCTTTCACCCCAAACACTCCACAGTAACTACCCTGCTAAAAGTTTGCAACGAGATCCAGTGTGGAGTGAACTCACTGATGCAATATTCCTAGATTTTGCAAAGGCTTTTGATACTGTTGATCATGTTATCTTGCTTAACAAACTCCAGTTCTCTGGAATAGGGAAGCATGCTTTAAACTGGTTTCATTCCTACCCATCAGGTAGATCCCAACATGTGTCTATATCGGGCTCCAACGCCAACCCCTTGGATATCACCTGTGGTGTCCCACAAGGCTCTGTTCTGGGGCCCCTACTCTTCTCCGTGTTCATCAATGATCTTCCTACAGCTTGTAAGGGAGCTTCAATACGCATGTATGCAGAGGACACAATCTTATATGCACACAGCCCTAGCCTCTCCAACCTTGAACACATACTTCAATCTGACTTTGAAACTTGAAAATTGGATTTCCCCAAAACAGTTTTTAAACACTGACAAGACCAACAATGGTATTTGGGACCAAGGCTACATTTTAAAGCTTCAAATGACTGAGCTCCAGACCAGAACCAATGCTAATACCATCCTAACTCCTGTTACTAGTTTTGGTCAGAAAGCAAATTGCACAGCAGATGCTAATGCCAATTATTGACTATGGGGACATAATCTACGGCTCGGCACCCCAAACCCACCTTAGCAAACTTGATACCCTCTACAATTCAATATGCCGTTTTGTTCTCCAATGCAACTACAATACATCACTGCGAAATGCTCAAAGAACTAGACTGGTCATCTCTTGAGTCTAGGTGCAAAGTTCACCTTTCCTGTCTTGCCTTCAAATACTTTCTGGGCAAGCTACCCATCTACCTGAACAAGCTCCCCACCCCTACCACATGCAGCACTTATTATCTGAGATCTGACTCCAAGAGACTGTTCATGGTTCCATGGTTCAGCAAAGTATATCTGGCTGCTCCTCCTCCTCCTACCGTGCACCCCAAAACTGGAACAACCTACCGGAGACTCTAACAGCCACCACCAGTCTAAGTTCTTTCAAAACCAAAGCGATCTCACATTTGAATCTGGTCTGTAATTGTTACATACGCCTATAATACATTATCTTTAACTGTGCATGTAATGTCTTGTATATAATGTATACCCTGTTCTCATATGCAACCATGTATTGTTTGTCATCTTAACTCTATGCCCAGGACATACATTGAGTTACCTCTCGTTTTCAAGTATTACTTCCGGGTAAAACATTTTATAAAAGAAATAAATCATTTAAATTAAATGCCAGGGACCATGTGCGAGGCCTCTAACTTCACTTACCTGGTCTCCGGTGGCTTCCAGGGACGCATCACGGGTCAAATGACGTCGTGACGTCAGAAGACGCCGGACACCAGGTAAGGGGGACGCGAGCAGGTGGGGAGATCAGGCAGAGGGCGCAGACTTAAAAGTTTACGCACCACTGCTGTAGCCTATGGAGAGGCATTGTATTGCAATAAGTAAACAATCACTGCATGTGTTGTTCTGACAAAAACTAATGCTGGCCCGTACGGCCCCATGTCTGGGGGTACATAAGGTACCAGTTGCACTTCTCACCTTCTCCCAGCTTCATGAGCTTGAGGCGCCGTCGGAAGCAGTTGGTGTCAAAGGGTTTGTCAGCGTGTTCGAGATAGCCAGAGTACTTCACTGCAGAGACGAGAGTTACCATGCAAACCTCTTACTCCCACCACATACACTGCAGATCATGAAAGCAGATGTAACCCACTAAGTGTATAGTCTTTTGTATAGAATTCTCCCATATATTGCTAACCACTGCAAGAGATATAGATATAGATATATATACACATATATATATCTATATCAAAAAAAAATCTTCAGCTGCTTTCAGAATCAAACTGGGTCTGCAAATCAAATGTGTTGGCTCCAATTCTGTCTCAGAGGATGCGTCCCAATCACCTCTTACCACTCCCCAGCTAGCCGTTTTACCCAAAGAACCTTTTCAGGTTGGTACTAGCTCAGTCAAAGCAGCTGTGCTCATTTTAACTTGGGGCTCGATCGAGATATATAGCTATAGAAAGATGTTACAGGCTAAATCTTATTTTATTTCATCAAGATTTAATCCATTCAACCTCACTGTCATTAGTTCACTTTAGTACTTCGCAAGACTTCAAGGGAGCACCCAGTTACTTAAAGTCTATCCTCACAACATTGGTGGCCCTGGTGAAGGTTTTGGGGATAGGGACGTACCTATTACGGTTGCATCGTGGGGGACATGCTCTCCACTCCCAGGCCGGATGAGCTCTTTCATCACCCCTCTGTCCCCAGATATACATTGCATACGCTGGGCTAAGCTCTGGTACAGAGACTACAGAGAGGAGACAAAGATTAAAGGAAACATGCTTCAGCATTCTTCTAATCGAGATACAGGCTAATGGATAAATGCTCTGCTAGGCTGCGCTTACAGTGCCAGCGACGGCAACGCGACGTCAGACTGCGGTCACTGGAAAAATCAAATTGAGATGACTTCCAGCGTTCGCGACCAAGCTGTCGCTCCGTAGAGTCGCGCTTACTATAAGCGCACGCGACAGCGGCAATGCATTTGTTTTGACGCAACGTCGCGTCGCCGGCACTATAAGCACAGCCCAAGTCTCTCGCAGGAAAAAGGTAGTGCCCTCGGTCTCAATCTGTGGAACCCCTGAAATTCACCTCACACAGCACCCTCATGAAACCTGTAGCTTTTCCATCACCGTCAACGGATCAATGCCGAAGGATTATCTGCGGAATATCTCTTTCCAGACACGGACCGTCATTTTAATGTCATTTCTATTCATGGCCATATGCATGATTGAAGCATGTATGGTGCTCTTCCACATGACTATGTAAAGTAGTCCGTGAAACCCCATACTTAGAGGCCAACAGTGTTTTTCAACAGGGGTTCCAAAGGAACACTTGGGTTCCCCGGGCATCCCTGCAATGGTCAGTTCATTTGAAAATGTGCAACGCAGCTGATCTCAGACACACAGAGAGGGTTGGGGCACCGCAGAATTTCACAAAAATGTATTCTAGGGTTCCTTAACCAAAAAAGTTAAACCACTGATCTAGACTTTAGTGATTTTACAGAGACTGACAAGGGGGAGCTGCAAATAACTGTAAAGTGACATTTGAAATTTGTCCAACGTGGGGAAATAATTAAATAATATTTAAGTGTATGTAGGCCGATGTGCTAACCAAATGAATGGCTACACTCTTGCAAAGTTAATGCCCTATAAATATTGTGATCAGATGTCCCGATTTAGCTGGGACAGTTCCGGATATTAGGGCTCTTTACCGACTTTTTCGGGTGCTGTCCCGGGTTTTTTTTTTTATGCCCCTGGTGAGCCGCATGCGTGACATTTGCACCGTTTTTTGCCAGGACAAATATGGTATACATACATACATACATACAGCGCAGCCCAATAATAGAAAGCGACGTATTCATCCATTGCGGCTCTCTATTGGGAGTGGGAGTTTTAAACATCAGAAAGTACCGGCGCTAGCTTTAACTGTTCGCACCAGAATCCTGTAACTCCACCCAATGTCACATGCTGAGGAAGGCCTGTTCCCTGACCAAAAACATTGGTATTCTGGTCATGCTCACTGATGCGCTATGCCAATTCTGTCCGGGCTCACAAAAAGCAAAGCAATTGCAGTATAAACGTTTGTTTTTGTGGAAGGCAGGAACCCCAGTTTTCTTGTGGACACCATGATCTAACCCAGTGGAGCTACCTTACCATGCAGAGAATGCGTGCCCCATAATGCAAGCAATATACTCGTGTTGAGATATGAAACCATTCCAATCCTGCCTAGTCAGACTGAATGTACAAGTAAAAGCACTCCAGCATGCAACACTTTTAATATGTTTCAAAGCAGCAGTTCTCGCTACTGTTAAAAAAAAAAAATCCTTTCAATATGTGCATCAATAAAATCTGCACACTGACAAGTAATTAGCCAACACACATATTCCCAGTAAGCTCAAACTCCAACACATCAAGAATATATATTTATGTCAAAAAAGAGTGCCACTGAGCGTGGCAAATGTATACAACAAAAGACAGGGGTGCCAATGCTACATCCAATTGACAAAACATTTATGCTAATAAGTATAAAGTTAAATACTTCAATAATAATATTTTCTTGGTTATTTAGTGTAAAAGCTGTAAAAATGTTACAACAAAGATTCAGTTATCAAATGAGTACATTTCAAGTGCATACAGCGGAGACAGCTTCAAAACAAAAAGCTCTCTCCCAGATAACACAGTATGCCATATATTTATACCCTAAAACCTAAAGCTCCACCCCTGTATGGGGGGGGGCTTGCACGTCACTAAATATTACCTCATTTTGTAATACATAATACTAAAGCTGATGTCATTTTGTAATACATAATAAATGTATGTAAGCTAAAAATCATTATGGGTTAAATGTGATGTCTGTTCTGCCACTTGGCACATTGTATGAGAAACATTTTCATTGAGCTTATCTTAAAGGTTTCTCATAACTTCTGGCCTGTTTACACTTTCATTTGGAAGCTGATTGGATGAGGAAAGACCAATAAAGTCAGCTAGGAGCGAAAACATTCCATTCTCTCTTCCACACAGATTTCTTCACATAGAAAGATGACATTAAAACTCACAATGACAAGACAAGATGGCGGACTAAAATAGTCAAACAAAATGGCTGCTTTGACCCTAATGCTGTTACGTCAGACCCCCTAATGTCTCAACTTCGTCATTAGTTAGATCCTTTGGCCAAAGCATCATAAGCCTGCATACCACGCCAAGGTATAACCAAATTTGCAGGTCCTAACACTACACTGTGAACCCTTCCCTTTACCTCTGTATGAGGGGAAAGAACCATAGTAGATCCTGTTCTTACAGCAAAATGAAAAGACCTCCCAAGTTAAAAAGGGAGGTGCCACCTACCGCCAAACAACTGTTGCCAGTTAGAAATTGATTTACACACAGATTCCCAGAAGCATTTAACTTTATACTCATTACCATATATGTTTTGTCAATGTAGCATTGGGCACCCCTGTCTTAAGTAATTAGCCAAGTTGCTGATCGACCCATTCTCCTGTGATCGATCAGTGAAGATTCAGATCGGGGGATTCACGAAATGGCTGTCAGCGCAGCAGAAGAGGACCACAGATGCAAAGTTCTGTGGGGAAGATCACTAGACTCACTAGAATTGGTGCACTGCTAGAGAGGGCAGAGCTCAAAAAAGGGGTGTATCAGAGCCTGTTTCAGAAGAGGATGTGACTGTAAATATTTGCTATAGGAGCAAAAAAAAAAAAAAAAAGCTTCTTACATTAAAAATGTCAACTAAATTTTTTTTAATTTTACAAGTATTTTCTTATAGAACTGATAACATTTTTTTTTTAAAATTACACACACCACATGTCTTTGTTTAGATGTTTTACAGCTTTTGTTGTTTTTTTTCACCAGAGATTTAAATTTCGCAGTCCCAAAGTTAGTAAAGGGGGTGAGCTCCAAGTCATTTCTCATCAAATTCCCTGTACTCATTTAATCAGATTGATGAAGCAAACATGAAGGTTATTATTATTACCAAAATATTTTTGAATATATATGACACACAATAAATACACACTGCAGATTTGTCTGGCAGCGCAGAGGTAAACCACCCTACACACAGACCGGGGGAGAGGTACCGGGCCGGGGAAGGGGAACCGGGCCGGGGAACAGGTACCGGGCCGCGATCATGCCCTGCCGCCGTTGTGACAGACTGATGGGGTATCCATCCCTGACCTAGGTGTACAGAGGCATAACCTCCCCCCCTGCGGTGCACCATCTTACCGGCTCTTCCGAGCCTCGGTCCTGCGCGGGGAGCGCATGGACCCGGGCACCGTTAGGAAACCACCCCCGTTCTTCCGTGGTCATCTTCATCGACCGCCGCCTGTCCCGGATTCAGCTCCCGTGTATCCTCCCCCCGCCTCCCTGTCCTCCCCTGCTTAAGTAGCTCGCTGCATCCTCCAATCACCGCGCTGCACTTCGCGTTCGAGGCGCAGCCGTCGACCAATCACAGGTAAGGTGAGGGTTTCTGACTTAACAAGAAGTCAATGCTGCACAACCCATGCAAGGTGTGATCCGAGGGCGTCCAATCAGAACGATTCATCGCGCTCCTGTTTCTCTCCGTGTGGAACATGTCGGCAGGCGTGTCTTATCGGAGCTGCAGCATTGCAGGTGCACGTGCCATGCCCATCACATGTGTGAAACTGCACCCTGTCACGTGCTATTACAATGCTACAAGTGTTTGAATCTTGTATTGCCCGGGGACAGGGCTGTGGGTGACAGTCTCCATATCTTGCACATGGCAGGGCTGTGTTAGTATTTGTTGGACACTCACACACATATTGAGGGGCAGTTCTACCCATTAAGAGTAGTGTCATTCATTCTAAGGCCTGGGCCAGGCAGGGAACGGGCGCTGGCGCTCGTGCGCTGCGCCCTACTTGGCCGGGCGATTCGTGGCCGGCTGGCGCGCGGCTACGATGTCACGTAGGGGAACCGCTCGCGTGACACGCTTGTGAGCAGAAAAATCTAATTTGCTTGCTCACGCTGGCCACACACATTGCCGCAATGTGTTTTCATCGCGGCCAGCGTGAGCCCGCCCGTTCAGCGCCACCCTGGCCGAGGCCTAAGGCAATCTCCTGCATGAGCAGGATGTCAGAAAGGTGGCACACTTATTGTAGGGCTGACTAGTTAGGCTGGGGCCATGGTACCACAGACCGTGCAGACGAACAGACTGCCTTAAGGCAGTGTTCGCGTCCATGCGGTGTGCACAAACTGATTTCTTGGCGCGACAGACCGGTCACGTGAGCGATTCGCCCCAATGAGGGCGAACCAGCTCCGTGACGTCACTGGCACGCCCACAGACGGCGCGTGTACCATGGCCAAAAACCGCACCCGCTTTTAAGTGGGTGACGTCACGACCGCGCACGCCTCTGCACGGGCGAAGGCACTATGGACCTTAGAAGGGACTCTCACTCATTGTAGGTACATCTAATTTGTACTGTAGGAAATCACTCATTGCAGGGCAGTCTCATTCACCTAAAACAAGCCTCACTCGATGAAGGGCAGTCTCACTCAGAGGGAAAAAGAAAGTCTGTCCTGCGCTCTGGCCATGAATGCCAGCACACTTAGGTGTCAAGTGAGTCACTTAAAATGGAATAAAATCCCATATGCCAGATCATTTAGAAATGTTGCATTAAGTGTTTTTTATTTATCACTGATGATATATCACTAGATCACAACGTATTTGACAGTAGGAGTGACATATGTGTTCACACATCCAATACTTACATGTGTATTGTACATAAGAGAGATGTCTGTTTATTAACATGGTTGTGAACTTGATAAGATATAGTAGTTTTGTACACCAGGGGTTAACATTTAAGTCCGTTTTCGCAGGCTTTTTTTACTTTAAATATACAGGCTCAGACCACATCTCCCTACTCCAAGACGAAGCGCTGATTCTAGCGTGAAACGCGTTGAGGGGGAGACTGTGGTGTAGCCTGTTGTGTTCGTGAAGTCTCAATAAAGTTATTCTACAACCCGGAAGTGCCTTGGATTTTGTCACAGGCTGTGGCGCCGGATTTTTCTTCCTCACTCAGAGGGAAGTCCAATTCATTTTGCAGGGCAGTCACACATTTGAGGGAAATCTAATTCATTGCAGAAAAGGCTGCGGCCACACTGCCGCTGAGCGCGCTCATGCTTGAGAGCGGTGACGTCACCAACTCTCCAAGCATGAGTGATCGGCTGTCCTGCATATTGTTTTCAAGCACAAGCGGGGGACGTGGTCGAGTAGTGACTGGCGCTGATTGATTGCTGAAGGTCAGGTGACCTGGAAATCAATTTCATCTGTCTCGCCAAGTGCCTAGCACCCGCGAGCGTATGAGCGCGTGCCGCGTGAGCAGACACATTGAGGTTTATTGAACTCAACGCTCTATGCGCCAAGCGCGCACAGCAGCAGCGTTGACGCAGCCTAATGCTGCGTTTATAGTGCCGGCGACAGCAACGTGACGTTGCGTCAAATCAAATGCATTGCCGCCGTCGCATGCGCTTATAGTAAGCGCGATGGCGCGACGGGTTGGTCGCGTTCGCTGGATGTCATCTCAATTTATTTTTCCAGCAACCGTAGCCTGATGTCACCGTCGCCAGCACTATAAGCGTAGCCTTAGTCTCACCCAATAGGAGGACATCTCACTCATAGTACGGCAGTCTGATTAGAAGGAAGTCTGTCACTTTAGAGCAGCCTCACCCTGGGAAGTCTAACCTGTAGGACAATCTCACTCATTAGAAGGCAGTCTAACTCATTGTAGAGCAGTCTCATCCAATTAGGAGGAAGTATCACTTATTGCAGGGCAGTCTCACTCATTAGAGAAGTCTCAATCATTAGAAGAAACTCACACTGTATTGATCCTTGTCAAGTAAGGAAGCAATAGAGCAGGAATCGGGGGTGAGTGCTAATTGGTGCTCTGAAGATCTCTAATCCTGTATTAATTAATATAGGTTGTGATGCCTTTTAGTGGACCAACATATCAATTGTCCAAGGTTGCCTTGTGCTTTCAACTGCAAAAGTCTCTTCACCAGATGGGAATTAAGCGAATGCTCCGTGTGAATGATTGGTAGTGATAGAGTTAAGATTAGGTCTGTGCCCTCCAGGCCCTTTCTGCTTTCTGCACCACTCCCCCTCTCCACCACTCCTAGTACAGGTGCCTTATACACAACAGCACCCACATCACATGATGACTGGCAGATAAGGAGGCAGCAGGGACAGGACACAGTAGAACGCACTTAAGAAACCGAATTGCCAGCTCCTTGAGGAAATCTTCAGGTCTGTACCACAGGGTATTAGGGGAAAAAGGGATATAGAAGCAGAAATTCAGGTGTAAGGAGAAATATCCAGCCTTACCCGTGCTGTACTGTGTAATTGATTGGGTGGTGGGTGCCTGGAAAAGCCTCTATCAGAGGTTGTCGGAGTAATTATTAGAAATAGATTCCAAAAACAACAATCAAAACAAGGAAAGGATTACATCAAAGTTTATTATTATCGTTTATTTGTAAAGTGGCAACATATTCCGCAGCGCGGTACAACAGGGTGTACAGAGATTTCACCATTACATAAACAATTCCATACAAATACAAGTATGGGCAAACATGGGCAAACAGATACAGAAGGTAAAGAGGGTTCTGCCCGTGAGAGTTTACAATCGAGACTAGAGGGAATGAGGGACAACGTTGAAACAAGACTGCTGCTCATTGTAGGGTGAAGTGCACCTGAGGTTGGAATATGGCCCTACTGCAGCTGATCCCATTAAGGTTTTTTTGGGGGGGATGTTACATAGGGTGGAGATTAGTCCAGCCACACAGCTGGTCCTAATGGGGTTGGAGGGAGTAGGATGGGGTTGTAGCAATATGTAGTTCCTACATAATGGGGTTGGAGGGAGTAGGATGGGGTTGTTTTGCAAATAGTAGTTCCTACTAATGGGGTTGGAGGGAGTAGGGATGGGGTTGTAGGAGTATGTAGTTTCACTACATAACGGGGTCGGAGGGAGTAGGAGGGGTGGTCGGCAAATGGTAGTTCCTACATAACGGGATGGAGGGAGTAGGATGGGGTTATTTGTAGCAAATGTAGTTCCTACATAATGGGGTTGGAGGGAGTAGGATGGGGTTGTAGGAGATGTAGTTCCTACCATAATGGGTTTGGAGGGAGTAGGATGGGGTTGTATGATATGTAGTTCCTACATAATGGGGTGGTAGTGGAGGGAGTAGGATGGGGTTGTAGGAATATTGTAGTCCTATAATAGGTTAGGGGAGAGGAGGGGTTGTAGCAATATGTAGTTCCACTAATGGGGATGGGAGGAGTCGGATGGGGGGTTGTAGGAATAGTAGTTACTACATAGGGGTTGAGGCGAGTAGGATGGGGTTGTAGGAATAGTAGTTCCTACATAACGGGGTCGGAGGAGTAGGATGGGATTGTAGCAATATGTAGTTCCTACATAAGGGGTTGGAGGGGTAGGATGGGTCTGTAGCAATATGTAGTTCCTACATAACGGGGGAGGGGATGAGATTTGGCGCCAGAGAAACCCAGAAAGAAGGGGCAGCAGGAGACGGGAGAAGTCTTGCCGGAAGTTGAAGGATTTACTTCAAAGCAGTCAGGTATGTGAGCGACCTCTCAATTTTCACTGATTCTCTGGTTTCTACATAAATGGGGTCAGTCACACCCTGTTTAAGAATCACTGGATTAATGCATTAAGTTTGTGGGTATGTCACAGGGAAGTATTTGATTATGTTCATATGCTTGTGCGTTCAGCTGTAAAATGTGCGCCATGTAGAAGTTTGAAAGCTTTAGACAAAATGCATGGTTAAATGGAATTTTGGAAGCTAAAAAGTGACACTTAATTGACAGAGCCCTTCCCTTTTGAAATAGGCGGCCATATTGTGAACGGGGGAAGCATGATTTCGCTGTTCGATCACCAAGAGAACGGATAGATTGGCAGCTTAGATAATTTACCAGGCCTTAATCAGGGGTGTGCAAACATTCTCGCTGCGCCCCCCCCACCCCCCCCCGGCCCTGCTTTCTCCCCCTCTGCTCGCCTCCCCCTCCCTTACCATGTCTTCGGCGTCAAATGACGCCGCAGGATACATGATGTCGCGTTGCCATGGCAATGTGATGTACACCCCACGTGCCATAGTGGAGCGTCACCGAAGACAAGGTAAGGGAAGTTACAGAGGCCTACCGATCACCGGCATTAATTTAAATGCCTTGGGGAAGAGCACAGGGCCTCAGGAATATTTGCAATCATCCCTGCTTAAGCAGAAGGGTGCGCAAACTTTTGTTTGCGCCCCCTGCCTGCTCTCCCCCTGCTCGCGCCCGCCCCCCTCCCGCCATACCATTTTCTGGCTCGGCCTGGTGACTATTGACACCACAGCGGGTCTTTTGACTCCGCGTTGTCATGCGAGTGTTGCCAGAAACCGCCGGGAGAGAAAGTAAGGCTCCGATTATACAGATGCCTACAATGCGTGCCCGCGCATCTGTGATGTCACATTTGCGACGTCGCAGAGTGACATGTGCACAAGCAATTCTTCTGTGTGCGCGACTGCAGGGCAGACAAGGCTGAAATCTGCTCTTTGATTGGACGGCTGCAAACGTGACGCGGCCGTCGCAACCAGAAACAAATTTGGAAAACGCTTCAACTGTCACCCACATTGCAGTAGCATGCGGGCGACTGTCGCGGTAGCTATACGCGCTTATGCGGATGCATACTATTGTTTTGTATTTCGCTCGGGGGATGCACATTTCTTTTGGTATAATCAACGCACCCTAAGAGTCATACAGAGGCTTGCGCGCTCCCACAGCATTTTATTTAATGTAGGGAGAAAGCGCGGGGCTCTGTAAGCGCTGCCTTCCACCAGAAAATGTTGCACACCCCCCTCAATTTGCGCACCATGCATAAAGGCAAGGAACTGCTGCATTTATTAAAACAAAAATGAACAATAAATGACAAAGAATAAAAGCCCATTGGGGATTTACAATGTGAGACGTTCAGGGCCTGGCACAGGCATGAGCCGGGTTGCCACCTTCTACAGAAGGCCAAACCGAAGCAAAAAAAATGTAAAAGAAACATTCTTTTACTGGGTGGCGGCGTCTCCCGGCATCGTCTGCATTCCCCCCTACAATCCTATGAAACATGACAATGGGACGCTACGTGACTTCATGACGTTATGCTCCGTCACGTTGCCATAGCGCCACAGGACATCATGTAGCGCCCTTGTTTCATGGCAACGGCTGCGTCATTTGACGCCGCCACCGCCTTGTTCAATGGAGTTGCAGGGGGGGAATGCCGGAAGACGCCCGCTGCACACGCACCGCCTGGAGAATAAGAGGCTAAACCCGTAGCCCAGAGGGGAGTGCACAAAACCCGTAGTCTCCGGGTCAAACCCGGAGGTGTGGCAAACCTGTGCATGAGTAACCTGAGTGAGGCATGTGACTGGACCTGTCTTGAATGTTGCTGATGTTGCCTGAAGCTGGAGCAGGTCTTGACTGAGCCACTGATTGAGCAACCTGTGCTGAAGCAGGGACATCCTTACAACCTGACCCGAGGACGGAGTGGCCCACCCTGCTTATCAAGAGAGGTGGTGGTAGAGGATAACACAGTAAGGGAATTCAGACGTGCTGGGGATACACATTAGGCTTTCCTACATATGAAAGAAAGCCACAGATCAAATAGGCTCTGAGGTTTTACAGCCGGTAGGAAAATGGGCAGACAGGGTGAGCCAGGTGGCTTCATCTGCCGTTTAATTCTATGTGCTCTAGGCTTTTATATGGATGCCTAAATCGATAATATTTTATATTTTTCAGGGATCCCTTAATACTAATCTTTGCATTAATTTTGGCAGTACTCCCAGGTTCTATTGTGACTCCCGGTGATCTCATGTCTGTTCTATAAT
Source organism: Ascaphus truei (assembly GCA_036426205.1). Lineage (NCBI taxonomy): Eukaryota > Metazoa > Chordata > Amphibia > Anura > Ascaphidae > Ascaphus > Ascaphus truei. The sequence continues at coordinate 63,393,917 of CM071569.1, read as the reverse complement.
CCTGAATAGAAGAATGATAAATTGCTGCCACACTATTATAATCAGAAAAAAAGGGATACAAAACCCGGTGCTCCTGGTTCAGGATTCTCTGTATCCATCCAGGGTCTCCTTGTTCCTGTATAACGAAGGGAAGAAAATCAGGGTCCACGGATTGCCAATCAAACTAATTTATTGCCAATAGACTTAACGTTTCGGACACCAGGCCTTTCTACATGGCATTATGCCATTTTCTGCTTTTGAGAGAAAGGCCTCTGTGGCCGAAACGTAAAGTCTATTGGCAATAAATTAGTTATTGGGCTAATCCGGGAGCCCTGATTTTCTTCCCTTTGTTCTATAATCCACCTTGCACATGGTGATGTTTTGAGTAAAAAAATACATACATCCTCATTGCTAAATACTGTATGTGCAAACAGTCACACATATTGTGCAGTATTTAGTCCACTGATTGGGATTTATTTTAGAGCAAAAGTTTCTAACAGCCTAATGTATTTTGTGAAATATGTTATAAATACAGTAGGGCTCCGCTTTTCAACGTCGCTGCTTTTTCGGCGTTTCCGCTCATAAGGCGGGTACAGAAGGGGGCTGCCATGTCGTCGCATGCACAGAACGGGGGCTGCCGAGTTGTGATGCGCAGAAAGGTGGGTGCCGAGGTTGTGCATGCAGCAGCAGAACGGATGGTGCCGGGTGGCGCATGCGCAGAACGGAGGTTGCGCATGCGAAGGTGGGATTGCGGTATGCGCAGACCTGTCAGAAGACCACCAACAATCGCCAGTTCCGCTTTCCGGTGATTTTTCCGCTTTGCGCCGGGTCATAGAACGGAACCCGCCCGTATTTGCGGTCCCACCTGATTAAATATAATACTAAAAATACAGAGAATGTGTTACAATTGGCAAATCAACACGACAAGCCGTTATATAAAATTTATCCAAAATTTCTCTTTACCTATTTTTTACAACTATTCAATTTAAACTTATCTACTCAACTATGCATCACCCAAATGTCCCACACGCGTTTGGTCAAATTAAACAAAACTCTTCAAACGTTTCTAATCTGCAAATATACCACAAAACTTTGCACAAAACTTCATGAAGCGAGTCAGGTCGACTTCACACATCTCTGATCATATTTTCACGGGGAGCTTGTTTAGTGTAGTGGTGCGCAAAACTGGGGGGGCGTGAGATTTTGGGGGGGGGGGGGGGGACAGCACGGTGGTTGCAGAGGCCCCGCGCTCTTCCCCAAGGCATTTAAATTAAATGTGGTTGGACCGCGTGAGGCCTCTGTAACGCCACGGTGATTCAGAGGCTGGGTTGTGACGTGACACATTTCACCTGACCCGCGGCATCATTTGACAGCGGCCAAAAAGGAGGGGGGGGGGGAAGCGCAAGCACGTGGGGATCGAGAGGCAGGGGGGCAGCTCCAAAAGTTTGTGCACCCTGCTTTAGTGCATAGGGAAAACTGATGTGATGTGTGTTTTGTGTACACGACCAATGATGTTGTGGGAACATGGTGGGAGGTGTCCTCAACATGCGCTAACTACCTTAGTTGTTATTCGCTCTGCCTTTCTCTCCTTTTCTTTTGGTTTTCCTCGTTATCCTTATCGTTAACGGCAAAGTCCACCTTTTTTTCTTTGCCTTCGCTTCTACCGCTTGTCTCCAGCGCCTTGCTATTTGTTCCGGCTTACACATTCCCCCCTCTCGCCTCTCCTATGCTTTTTGTCTTCATTTTTCCTAGCTCTATCGGGACTTGTTATCCCCCGTCGCTTATTTTCCCCCCCCTTGCTCCTTTTAATCTTCTTGATTTCGATCCCGGTAAGTTCGCCCTTACTTTGTCCTTTCGTTCCGATTTCCTCTCGACGTAGCTCGTTCCCCTTTTTATACTCCCCCTCCCACTTTTTTTCTTTTGTCTCGTTTCTTCTCACCCTATTTTGGTATTCTATTACCTTTGACTCTTGCGTTTCGTCCGCCGCTTCTGCATCTCGCCGCGCGGCTCTCCCACCCCTTCTTTGATCTATTTTTCCTTTGCGACTGGCGCACATGCTTGCTCTATAAGGTTTTCCTCAGCCTTCTATCTTTCTTTTCGTACCTCTATGAGTTCTCCGGTGTCTAACTTTTCACCCGCTTTTCTTCTAGGTTGGATTTGGACCGTTGTTCCCTAACTCGTGTATATTCTCTGTCCCCGTCCTAGTGACTCTTTCCTTTATCTGGTGTCTCTAATCAGACCCGTGAGGTCTCCTATCCACTTTTTACCTCCTTCTCCTCGCTACGTTTCTTCTGTATGGATTTTGTCACCTTCTCTTGACTTCAGTTTGCTCATTAGTGATCCGCATTGCTCCTAGACTCCGTTCATTTCGGTATGCAATGATGTCGTTTCCGTGCCCTTCTCCTCTCTCCCTTGATTTCACTTTCTCTACCGCCCGCCCCGACTTACGGCATATCACAGGTAGAATATTATTCCCTCGCCGGTGCCTCTTGCTCCTCTCACCCATGGTCTCACATTCCCCTTGTCCATGTTTCTCGTGGATTTTTGTCTTCTTTCCCGTCTCCGTCTCTTCTACGTTACCCGTTGCCGCCCCTTTCGTCCCCCTCTCTATTCCTTGGTTTCAAGTGCTGTCATCCCTGTTTCTTCCACCGCTGTTTTTTTTTTCTAGTTTTATTTTTAGTGGGCCGATTTCTCCAAGACGCGCCACAGCCTCCTCCCTCATGCGCGTTCACTCACGCATTTTTGCCACTTCTATATTTTTCCCACTATTTTCCGACCTGCTCCGCGTTTGACTCGTTTATTCCTCTCTCTCCTTTCCTACAGCTGACCCCACGCAGCCCTCCTCTATGTTCGCTCCTACCCACTTTTTTTCGTTTGTTTTTCTACCCGCCTCTCCCTCCGTTCTATCCCTGCACTTCCTTGCCTTGGTTTCGCCACCTCTATTCCAGCCCCACCTTCACGCCTCCCCTCCTCCATTTGCCTTCCAATTTTCTATCCCTTACTCCCTCGTACGTTCCACTCTCTTCTGTTCCCCTTTTCCCATTCATTTTGCCTCCTCCCTTACGTCAGCTGTTTTTGGTGCCTCCTCCCCCCTTCTCCTGTATTCGCCCATTCTCCCTCGCGTTTCTACCTCTTCTTTTTTACTAAGACGTTTTAGTCCTTCACGCCTCGCTTCTATGCGCTGCTTTCATAACTGTGCCCTTTCTGTGTCTTTGTCCATTGGCGCTGCTTACCCTTCGTAATCTTATTCGCCTTCTATGTCCGGTGCATCGACCCTGTTTCCTTGCCCACTCGTCGCATATGTTTCTCACTCCAACCCACTCCTTTTATCTCTCTGTGACGATTTTCGCTCTCTTTTTCTTCTTTTTATCTCTCCATCTCTCCCGTGCTCCCTTGATTTACGATATCTGCATACCTCTTTTAGTCTCCGCCCTACTTTTTGCCTTTCGTGCTGTCATCTAGTTTTCGTGTTGTCGTCGCGGTCGTTGCGTCGTTTTGTCGGCCCTTTCCATCTGGCCTTCAGTGTTCTTCGGTTTTGTCCGGATCCCCCCTCTTCTCTTGTCCTCTATATCCCTTTGTCACCTTATTTTTCTCCGTTTCATATATATTGCCCTCGAGTCCTTACCTGCTTCTCTCTTACGCGCCTTCCGGCAATTGGACATATGTTTTTTCGGTTGCTCCTCTCTGGCTCGGCTGGGTGTTTGCCTCCCCCTTCTTTCCCCTGTTCTACCTCCCCACCTCCCTTTGGACTAGGTGTTTTTTTTCGTCTCCTCCTGCCCTGCTTCCTTTTCCGCTTCCCTTATCGTCTCCACTCCCATGTTACTTTGTTTAGGAGTCCGCGTTTATTAGGTCTATCCACCTTCGTTTCTACTTTTCTCCTCATTTCCGATCCCTCTTTTGCTTTGACCTTGCTAATTCTGTTCCCTTGCCCTGCCCTTTGTGCCTGGCGACATGCACTTGTTGTTTTGTTTGTGCGCACTGATGTTGTGCGCACATTTAGTATGTGGTACTAATCCTGTGTATGTTTATTACTGATCATGTGTGTATTATCATGCCGGAGTAATGATTCTTAATGGGATAGACATTTGGTCATGGCCGTTTTGCCGACACAAATGGCGCCGGAAGCTTCTGCCACCGGATTTGCTACTAAGGTACTGTAAAACCCCTCTCCTACCCTAAAACCCCCTACCTAAACCCTTACCCTAAAACCTCCTACCGGTAAGCCCTTACCCTAAAAACCCCCTGCCTAAGCCCTACACTAAAACCCCCTACCCTAAGACCTTAAGCACCTTACCCTAAAACCTTAAAATAACCTCCCACCCTAACCATAAAACCCTTAAATGAACCCCTCACCTTAAACAGTAATAAACTTACCTTATTAGAGCGGCCGGCGGTTGGGGTGAGTCGCGGCGAAGCACCGGCTGCCATCAGTTTGTGGCAAATGCCGTGGACCCAAGTCCCACTCGTTTTATCTGATGCTAATCATGTTTTTGCGACATGTAACTCCGATCTCATTGTGCTGTTGAGTTGTATTGTGGGTTGCTTGATGTTCTGTTGATTTGAGTGGGCGGAAAGTAAGAAAATCCTATCATGCACCACACGATAACGTGACCCCTTGAGCATTCAATTGATCTTGGTTTGATGGTTGCCTCGGTGTATTTTTGGGTACTAGTAGTAATAATGTATATGTTTTCCATGAGGATAAAAATGCACAGGGAATGTCTTCCCCCAGAGCTTGCAGCCTAATTGTATGTTTGTTTGCAGGTTGATATAGAGGCAGGATGGCTTATAATGTGAGGACTCCCTCTTTTGGAGACCCAGCTGACAGGTCCAATATGCTGGAGGTGTTTAAGGAACCCCTGAGTTACAGTGTGGACACTCGTACTGCAGGGACTGCTTGTGGTGGTGAGCAAGGACCACAGATTCAGCTGCTGTGCCCAGTGTGCCGAGGAGGTGGACTACAGCACCTCTCCCCAATGTGACCGTCAAGCACCTCATCGAGAGCCCTGCAGATGTTAAGTAAGGAACAAACAGCAGCAGAGAGTGCCCTGACCACTATAATCCGCTGAGCTTATGCGAGCAGGACAGGAGGTAATCTGTGGCCTCTGTGGTACTATAGGGGATCACCGCCAGCACCAGATTACACCTCTCACCAGCGTGTACTGCAGAATGAAGGTATGTATGTATAAGAGCTGGCACTTATAGGTTATCACAGCTAAAGGCATTGGGGTCTGGGTACACAGTCTGACATGTCAGAGACGATAGATCTTGTCACCAGCAGTGATGGATAGCTGAAAGGATGGGCACAGGATACAGTGGTGGCCCATCCCAGCAATGAAAAGCTAAAGGTATACGTGGTGTGTGGTTACAGGCTTAAAATTACATGGCCAAGAATTTGACCCAAATGACTGTACTTATGAGAGACAGATAAAGTATTTAACTACTGTATATCATGTTGCAATTGGATGTAGCATGTGGGCTTTCGTCTTTTTGTGGGATACAGTTGTGTTTGAGGGATACAGAGCCTGCCAGCCCCCCTCTCACCCCTAAACAGTGGACAGATAAGGTGGAGCGTGGTATCATCTAAGGCCTCGGTCCCGCTGCGCTCGGTGGCGCGGGCGGCCACACGCGAGTTCCCCACCAGCAGGGGAATCCTGCGGTAGCCGGTCCCGGTCCCACTGGCTGCACAGCTTACTACACAGCGTTGTGGCGGTCAGCCGCTATGGGATACAAAGAGATGGTGTCCCTAGCGTTGACGCGTCAAGTGGTGTGGCTGTGAGCCAATGGGGAGGGAGGGCTTCGGGAGGAGAAGAGGCTTAGGGGAGCGGGAGGAGTGTGGAGTGAAAGCAGCGTGAGTGCCTGTCTGTTGTGTGTAGTGTGTATGTGTGTGTCTGAGTGCGTGAGTGCTGCCTCTGTCTGTGGGTGTGTGTAGGTGTTTGCCTGAGTGCGTGAGTGCCATGCCTGTGTCTGTGTGTGTGTGTGTGTGATGGTGTGCCTGAGTGCGTGAGTGCCTGCCTCTGTCTGTGTGTGTGTGTATGTGTGTGCCTGAGTGCGTGAGTGCCTGCCTCTGTCTGTGTGTGTGTGTGTGTATGTGTGTGCCTGAGTGCGTGAGTGCCTGCCTCTGTCTGTGTGTGTGTGTGTTGCTTTACTTACCCGAGCCGTGGAGGGAGGGGGGGGAGAGTAGCGGGTCCCTCCGCTCAAGCCACGCCCCCCTCCCGCTCAAACCTCCCACTCCCGCCCACCTCCCGCTCCGGCTCCCGCTCCCTACAGACCGCATATCGCGGTCTGTGTATGACAGTGCCCCGCCTGTCTGCAGTGCGGGCGCGCTGACTCTGGGAGCGGGGCCTTAGCCTAAGGGTAGAGCATTCCAAGGCTATAGAACTGGGAATGTCATAAGGGAACGGAACTATAGTACGAAGCCTGGAAAATACATGCAAGGAGTCTTGGCACTTGTAGTGGCCAACATCTGAAAACTCTTGAGGAAGACTTGGTAGGACAATGTTGGAGTTCTCTTTATTGTACATTAACTTGCAATGTGTAGAGGAATTTTTTTTTTCAGGACCCAAGTACACAGACTTAACATTTTTCATTTGCAAGAAGGAATCTCCCTAATAATCAGGGAAAGGTGGTTGGTATGCTGTAGAGTTGACCTCAGATACAGAAATTCAGAGGACAATCATGGGGCTTACACAGCATGGTACCTCCAGAATTGGTACGAAACAATGCGCAAGCACAATGTTCAAATATTGAATTCATAATCAGGTAATGGACCACTGTCTGCCTTGATTGCAATTTTTGGGCATTTTATTATTTACTTTAAGAGACCTTCTTCTTTCGCTCCAGTTTCCGGGAGGTTAAAATGGAGCACTCACCAGAGCCCAGAGCAGTCAAAAGGTCACCATTGTAACCCCAGAAGCTAGAGATTAAAGAAAATAATGATTTTAAATACACACAAAAAGAACAAGGGATGCTCAGGAGGCAAGATCCTAACATCTGGTGGGGAGGGGGGCTGCTCTAATCCTACTCATTTTGTACTTAAAATGTTTTCTTGTGGCCCATGATTTGTTTTTCTTTGTTGCAAAGAGGTCAGAGTTTGATGTATTGTATATGTGGTCAGAGGTCGGTGCACTATACATGGAGTCAGAGGTAACATTGGGACATGCTTTGTTACAGGAGGAGGTGTCCTCGCTGCTCACAGAGCTGCAGAGACAGAGGAGAAACCTGGAGGAGCAGATCAACAAACTCATCAACAATAAGACCCGTATCACTGTGAGTGACTGACTGAGTGACCTCTTCTATTACAGTGAGTAACTCGCTGGAGACCTCCTGGATCACAGGAAGCAACTGAGTGAGGGACCTCCCATATCAGAGTGAGCAACTGAGTGAGGGACTTCCCATATCACAGTGAGCAACTGAGTGAGGGATCTCCCATATTACAGTGAGGGACCTCCCGTATCACAGCGAGCAACTGAGTGGGGTACCTCCAATATCACAGTGAGGGTCTGTGATCTTTTGTATCACAGTGAGTGACCCCCTATGTAAGTGATTACGTAGCTTTCATATCACACAGAATTATCTACATCCTGTGTGACATTGAGTGGGGCCGGCTCTTTATATCTTAGTGAGTGGCTTTCCATGTGGAGCGAGTGATTGCCAGTATGTTAGTGAGTGGCCTCCCATCACTCAGTGAATAAGTGATTACAAATCGTGTGTACATTAAAGCTTGCAAGCTACAGATTGGAAGTTTTAGTTTTTTAGTTGCCACATTGCATGGTACTTATTCAATCTTAATTTGTGTTTCCATGTCTGGTGAACACACAAGCTTCTGTTTATTTTTTTTAATGAAAACATCATGTGTATATGAGTACAGTGTGAGATCATAGTGTAGATTATATTTATTTACTCAATTGCATTACAACACACCCTTCAACACACAGAGATTACGGGACCAGTCACACATGGAAAAGGAGGCTAGTGTCCTTGTGGTTTGTCCTTCACAGGGAATGAGATAAGGCTGGTACAGAACTCTGTGTCCTGGCCCTGGGACAGAGGGAATATGTCATATTTTTGGCATGGCAGGCAGGATCTAACACCCTCTCCTTCTTTATAGGCCATGAATAAAACAGGAAGGGGCACTCTGCAAGGAGGAGTCACATCCTGTGCTGTGCCATCCCTTCCACAACTTACTCCATTTATTTATAAAAATGTTTTACCAGGAAGTAATACATTGAGAGATACCTCTCGTTTTCAAGTATGTCCTGGGCACAGAGTTATAAAAAATACATGGTTACAATAAAACAACAGGGTTATACAGTCACTTCACAGACATTTCATGGACAGATAAAGTAGGAAAATTGGTACAGGGGATAAAGAGCTTGTGAGTTTCAGATAGAAATAGAGCAGCTTTAACATCAACTAACATCAGCGAACGGCTCACGCCCTTTGGCTGCGTCAAAGGCTGTGCGCCTTTGGGGCAACACAGATGTACGCTGGAGTGGGTGAGGTTGAATCGGATGCGTCTGTGAACAAAAATCAAAGGTCTGGCTCTGGTTTTAGTTTGATATAGCATTAACGAGACATAACACATTTAGCGAACAGACCTTTAATAGAAGCACTTTGACTTTCCGGGGCAATTTTTATTCAGAGGAACAGAGTTATGGAACCATTTTTTAAACATCATCAACCAACTTCATAGAGTGGTTATTAAATTATTAGGACTTGAGCCGGAATAGTAACGGGGGTTGGATACATGCTTTTGCTACGACATTTATTTATTTCAAGCTGAATGTAAATATGAATTATTTTTTTCTGTGCGTATGCACTTTTTTTCCCCCCTCTACAAAACCACCAGTGAGCATCTTGTATCCACCTGTTTTGCCCCTTTCTCATTCCCCCTACATCAGCTTGTGGTTATGTGCAGAAATGTGAGCACGTTATGGTGAGATAGGAATTTTGCTTGCAGGCTTCTCCCTTGTCCCCTTTTTTCCTACGGCCTTCAGCCCCTGGTCGGAGGAGTTAACTGGTCAAACACATTTGCATGCAATGCAAGAAAAGTGATGAACACGTTTCTTATATCTTCGATATGTTCTCATTTCTCTAAATAACCAGTCCCTACATTTCAATTTGGCACACAGAAAGTAAGGGGGAAATAGCGTGACATATTGATACTAAGGGACGCATACTCAAAATGTCTCTCTTCGCAACATTTTGTAGGGCAAAGGCCCACATTTACTAAACGGTGCTAAGCCATAAGGCACTTGTATGGCTTATTCAAGTGACTGGCCGTAAGGTACCTTACTAAATATAGCCCAGAATCATCTTGATGCAGCAAATATGTATGCAGTGTGTGTTCAGTGAGTATGGAGTGAATGTAAAGTGTATACTGTATGGAGTCAAAACCATCAAGTATCACCTCATTTGGAGTGAAATTAACTTATTGAAAGGCATTAATGAGCTCATATACACCAATGATCTCACTGTGTAAAGTCACAATGTTCCTATTTAAACACCTTTCTCGGGTACTTGCCAGCTACGGGAAGTGCCTTTGTGCTTAAAGTGCACCCCGTTTCCCTCACTCATCTCCCACAGAACGAGTCGGACGTCTTCGAGAGCCTGATCCACCGAGAGTTCCAGGAGCTGCAGCGGTACATTGAGGAGGAGGAGTCTCGCTTCCAGCAGGTAGTGGCTAGGAAGGCCGAGGAGCTCATCGGCTCCATCGAGAAGCAGCTACAGCACACAGACACGAGCCTGAGCAAGGTGTGCGAGAGGGTGAGGCAGCTGGAGAGCCTGAGCAACGAGAACCACCTGCACTTCATTCGGGTGAGACTGTCCGCTCACTGCCAGGGGACGTACAGTACAGGCAGTACTTCTGATTGGGGCTCTTTATTATTCACATTGGTTTTTGTTTTAATTAATATTTCATCAGTATTACGTTATAAGTTTGCGCCTTGTTTATCTATTAGTCTTCCTTAACCAGACAAAAGATTGGAAACCACTGTTCTAATGCCAGCTTTATCTGTTTCTCTTCACAGAATTATGCTGTCCTGACTTCCAGGTAAGGGTGGCAGTGCAGACACTTCTGCGGGAGAGAGTGGGGGCAGGAACGGAAGGGTTAGAATCACTCAGCTTTCTCTCTCTCCGCAGCTCACCGCCACCTCTCCCACGCTGTGCTGACCCGTCTTACATCCCTGTCTCCTTCAAGCCTGGATTCCGACCAGATGACATCAAGCTCACAGTGTGGAAGTGTCTGCAGCGGAGGGTCCTACCCAGTGAGAAACATCCCTACATGTCATGCACCCCACACAATGTTTTGCACCAACCACATGTCATGCACACACAGTAGATGTCAGGCACCTCTCTGCAGCAGATATCCATGGTCTTCTGCCGTGAACCCAGATATCCCAAAATCACATGCGTCATAGTAACTAGCACTCACTATACGCACCCACAGGGCTTCTGCATGCACAGACCTCACCCATAGCAGCATATTATCACGCAAACACAGCTCTGCACAGCCATCACCACATCTTGGCAATCGCAGCACACATATCTCTGCACACATCACATACACATAAAAGGACATGTACACCAAGATTCACAGGTCATGCGCCTGTTACACCTCACACCTACATCAACCACATGCAACTTGTAATGTGCACCTACAGACCCAGATATCAGGTGTTGCTTTTATATGATAAAAAAAACTGCAGATCAGAGTTTCTAATATTTTAAGACAACAAAAAAAGACTTGGAAGCATGTATTTATAGAATGATACAAGCTAAGATGAACCCCATGGGGGTGTCTAGGTGGTGGGGGTTGTTATTATTACAGAGGGAGGGTGTTTTGGTCCTAAAAAACAAACAAACATTTTTCATGTTTTTGTTTTGCTGGACGTCCATTCATTTTGGATTTGTAAAGAATTATGTAAAAACTTAAAATATGCAGATTTTAAAAATAAATAAATACCGTTTTGGGAAAATCAAACCTTTGTGCATCATTTTGCAAGTTTTTCCATTCTAAAGTTTGCCTAGTTAAATATTTACAAAATGGAAAATGTACCTTTTTCTGCATACGTTCGTTTAGGCAGAAAAAAATGGGGAACTTCTGCTTTATGTTCCACTTTCCTAACATTATCTCATCTATTTCTCCTGCTGCTTCTTTTGTTCTCTTTTTCAGCTCCGGAGATTTTGAAGCTGGATCCCCTCACCGCGCACCCCCTGCTAGAGCTGTCGAAAGGGGACACCATGGTGCAATGCCGTACACTTGCCACCCGTCGGGGCAGCAACCATGAGGGCTTAGACTACAACAACTGCGTGCTGGCAACACGTGGCTTCTCTTCGGGCAAACACTACTGGGAGGTGATCGTTGGGGCCAAGCAAAAGTGGAGAATCGGCCTTGTCAAGGGCACAGCCAGCCGCAAGGGCAAAATGGTCCGGAGCCCGGAGGCTGGAGTCTGGCTCATCGGGCTGAAGGAGGGAAGGTTCTACGAAGCCTTCACATCCCCCCGTGTTTCTCTGCCCATCAGCACTCGGCCCCAACGTATCGGGATCTTCCTGTATTACGAGAGGGGGGAGCTGACCTTCTACAATGCGGACAGCCCCGAGGAGCTGATTCCCCTGTATAGCTTCCAGACGGAATTCCAGGGAAAGCTGTACCCGCTTCTGGACCCTTGCTGGCAGGAGAGAGGAGCCAACCCCCTGCCTCTTATACTGCCCCAAGCCTGAAGAGGTGAAACCCTGCCAATGTACAGAAGACATCCCAGTGTAAATCTCACCTTGCTTCAACATGACTGTCAGCTTACTCCAAATATTTAGGTCACACCTAGTTTTTACCCATTAGTATTCTGGGATTTGTAGTTCTGCTTCCTTAAATATGGAGACAACAGGACCACAAATCTCAGTATACTAAGGGAGGTGAGAGAGGCAGTCCCTGGCTCCAAGGATAAATTAAATGTAGCTGATTGACACTTTTTTTCTTCTAAAGAAATCGGTCCAGTATCAGAATTTTTCCATTATTTTTTCCATTTTTTCCCAATCTTTTCTAATGTATTTTGGTGATCTGAGAAATGTAAAGCATATTAATTTTTCACAAGATAGAAATAGGTTAAACAGTTACTTTACGGGTGATAAATCTTGAAAAGTTACAGTAATATAAAAATTCATGTTTAGCTCATTTGTTTTTGACCCGCTATATGGCATTGCCCCCTTAACCCCGTGAGTGCCACAGCCCCTCCGGCACATGACGATCACATGATCGCTCAATGACCGTGATCGTGACATCACCGATGACTGTTTCTCTTCTGGTCGGATCGCGTCTGGAGCGCTGAATGCAATTTCTGGAAAAATGAGATGGAATCTCTAGAAAATTATATGGAATCCCTGGGATGACAGAGCCCATGACTTGGGGACTTCATCATGGGGAACACTCAAGGGTATTAGGAACCAGGATTTAACCTCAACGATCTTGAAAAAAAAACAATGTGCTCGTTAAAGCTTGCAGTCTACACGTAAATTAAATGACAACGGACCAATCAAAACTCTACATTTTTGGTGTCTTATTATTTGACCACAAAAGCCTTATATGCAGATCTTCAAGTGTTGAAAGGGTCATTTAGACACGATTTTGATGGGGCTATGTCTTTGTAATCGTACTCAAGACAATGTAATGTTAATTTGCGGGTTTGTGTAAAGAAGGGGTAAATATTCCCCTCAACCGATAATTGACGCTTTGAAGCAATAAGGCGTTTAAAAATCCATCCACCTTTCTTGCTCTCAGTGCCCAAGAGAAGTAAGATGATACAAATTCACCTAACAGTGGCACTTTCAAATGTTAGCTTCCCGTTTCAGTTTAATTAGCATAGCATTTGATATGAAGAATATTTTCTAAAGTACATGGCTGAATTTTTAGAATCTGAAATACATAATTGCACGATTTCAAGAACAAAATAACACACACAAAAAAAGTGGATTGTACAGTTATGGGGTGTACAATAAGAATATTAATTTATATCAATTTATTTATTGTGGTCATCTTATCTCACATACATAGATCCTCCAACATTTTGAATCTTTGATCCAAAAAAATGATTACATTCAGCAATAAAGATCAACTTTTCCACGTGTTCTAAAACCAAGTGTTTATTTTATTTAAATATTTATGATTATTGTTTAATTTACCTCTATACCCCGCTCTGGGATAGTGTTCCATTTATTTATTTATTTAAACAATGTTTTACCAGGAAGTAATACATTGAGAGTTACCGCTCGTTTTCAAGTATGTCCTGGGCACAGAGTTATGATGACAAATACATGGTTACAAATACAGTTACATAAGTGAACAGGGTATAAATATACATTACATACTGTACAAGACATTGCATGCACAGTTAGAGATAATATATATTATAGGCGTATGTAACAGTTACAGACCAGATTAAAATGTGAAACAGCTTTAGTTTTGAAAGAACTTAGACTGGTGGCATCTGTGAGAGTCTCCGCTAGGTTGTTCCAGTTTTGGGGTGCACGGTAAGAGAAGGAGGATACTTTGCTGAACCTTGGGACCATGAACAGTCTTTTGGAGTCAGATCTCAGATGATAAGTGCGGCATGTGTTAGGGGTGAGGAGCTTGTTCAGGTAGACGGGTTGCTTGCCCAGAAAGTATTTGAAGGCAAGACAGGAAAGATGAACTTTGCACCTAGAATCAAGTGATGACCAATCTAGTTCTTTGAGCATGTGGCAGTGATGTGTGTTATAGTTGCATTGGAGAACAAAATGGCATATTGAATTGTAGAGGGTATCAAGTTTGCTAAGGTGGGTTTGGGGTACTAGTAACAGGAGTTAGGGTGGTATTAGCGTTAGTTCTGATCTGGAGCTCAGTCATTGGAAGCTTTAAAAATGTAGCCTTGGTCCCAAATACCATTGTTACAGTATTGTCAGTGTTTGTTTTGGGAAATCCAATTGTCAAGTCTCAAAAAGTCAGATTGAAGTATGTGTTCACGGTCAGAGAGGCTAGGGCTGTGTGCATATAAGATTGTGTCATCTGCATACATGTGTATTGAAGCTCTCTTACAAGCTGTAGGAAGATCATTGATGAACACTGAGAAGAATAGGAGCCCCAGAACAGAGCCTGGCGGAACACCACAGGTGATATCCAGGGGGTTGGAGTTAGAGCCTGAGACACATGTTGGGATCTACCTGATAAGTAGGAATGAAAACAGTTTAAAGCATTCTTCCCTATTCCAGAGCACTAGGGTTTGTTAAGCAAGATCGCGTCTGGAGCGCTGAACGCAATTTCTGGAAAAAGGAGATGGAATCTCTAGAAAATTATATGGAATCCCTGGGATGATAGAGCCCATGACTTGGGGACTACATCATGGGGAACACTCAAGGGTATTAGGAACCAGGATTTAACCTCAACAATCTTGAAAAAAAAACAATGTGCTCGTTAAAGCTTGCAGTCTACATGTAAATTAAATGACAAGGTACATTGCAACTGGTATAGAAGTTCTGTCCAGTGTACAGTTGGTCGTCGCTTACACGACGGAATGCGTCCCACAAACCGCCGTTGGATAACGGACCGTCAGATTGCGCGTCCGTGTTAATCCGCGACGGTGAGTGTCGGGTAAGCGGTTCCGACGTCGGATAATGCGTCCGGCACACTGCATTCTGCGGCGTCGGATAAGGCGTTTGACGGAAAGCGGGCCAACGGATAAACGGTTTTGCCTGTATAGTATATTCTGCAGTCGTCATAACGAATAATGAGTAGCTGTAACTAATACGTTTTATTTTACTGCAAATCAGTTTGTTTTAACGTGCAATTCACGTGGCCCCTTTGCTGACAGAAGGGTCTACACAACAGGGGTGCTCAATACCAGTCCTCAAGGGCCACCAACAGGACAGGATTTAAGGATATCCCTACTTCAGCACAGGCGGTTCAGTCATTTTGATGGAGCCACCTTTGCTGAAGCAGGGATATCCTTAAATTCTAACCCGTTGATGACCCTTTACAATGGGCGTTCTACACTCATGGTCTACAAAGTCAACTCTTGGCAATGAAGGGGTTAACCTCCGATAGCGACAGAGCTAGAGATACATTTAAATGTACATCTCTTTTTCAAGTATCAAGCCCTTAAATAGTCCTTCAAACCTGTTATAAAAAAAAAAGACCATCGAGGAAGTATAAGTGATTTTAATAATCCGGACATCGATTTGAGCAATGAGATTAGCAGTACAGCTAAAGGAAACAGGTTTTTAGGTGTGCTAAAAGACAATTACACGACCCGAATTATTGAGGAACCAACCAGGAGAGGGGCATTACTGGATTTGGTAATATCAAACAATGTATAAGTAATAACAAATATCCAAGTCGGGCAACATTTGTACTAAATTATCAAAAGCCATATTATACAGATTCAACAAAAACTAAATTTTAGAAACGCAGGCTTTAATAACCCAAAGGCATAATCTACAAGAAATATATTGGGATTAAATGTTTGAAGGAAAACAAATTGGAAGATAAACGGGCAATCTTTAAAACATTGTTGGATAAGCACACATATCAGTGTTACACCCTTGGGTAATAAATATAAAAGAAACAAGTCTAAACCAATGTGGCTAAATAAACAAATATGGGAGGAAATGGAAAGGAAGAGGCAGGCGTTTAGATTCATAAAGTCAGAAGTTACTGAGGCACCTTATTATAATTATAAGCAATGCAACAAAAATTGCAAAAAGGCAAAAACAGAAAGTAAGATCAACCCTAAAAAGTTGTTCAAGTACCTTAATAACAAAAATATTAGAAAAAAAGAATATAGGATGCTATAGTTGCTTCTGTATTTACCAAGGAGGAGTCAATTGCAAATAGCTATCCAGGAGGAAGCCACAACTTATTGCGGCAGGGCGACATCATGGTAGGGTCGGTAAGAGTCTACACAATGTATTTTAGGCCTTAAAAAACTCTTCAGTGGTTTATTTTTCCACATCAAAAATACAATATTGGACACTGCCCCTTAAAGGCAAAACAAAAACCATAAAAATAAAACCTACTCCACAGTAGGGAGGCTAATGACACAGCACTGGCCCCGACTGTCCAACTGGGTAGCTGGGCTAACTTCCAGTGCTAAACATTAAAAACTATAACATACAAAATATAAAGTCCTTATCTTGAGGTTTGGGAACTCCATCCCAGGAAATCCCTCTGGATATTGTGGCACCTTGTAGAAAGGCAGCTCTGCTTCCTTAACCGTCTGTAACTCAGGTTCCTGGGTGTGGGGTCCAGCAGGCCTAGGGAACCATACAAAACCACTATACTAATGGTTGTGGAAAGTCTCTCTGCTCTGGCAGCTTACTGAAGCCTTTAAACCCCTTTGCAATCAGCAGTTACCTGGAACACCATAGCTGATTGTCTCTCCAGAGGAGTTTAACCTCCTGCATGCTGGAAAGCATACATCCTGCAAGCTCTCTCTAGCATACACAGACTGTGACTCTGTCACACAATATATTAACAAACAATTGGTTAACTGAGGAAGAAGTGCATAGGCGGCTTGATAAAATTAAAGTAAATAAAGCACCTGGCCCTGATGTCCTGCTGGGTCCTTCAAGAGCTAAAATCAGCAATGTGTTGGAGCAGGTGTCCCCCGACTGGCATGTTTGCGGGATAGCCGTATGGTGGATATCGGTTCCACCCTTTTCCTGTCTGGTCCGAGAGGAAAGAATGGGGTGACGGTGAAGCATCGCACCCGAGTTGAGCTTATCCAGATGCCTGTAGTTAGAAGAGGTAAGATTGTGTGCTGGTGGGAGTCTGCTAACTCCTCTGGAAGAGGAAGAAGCTTACCAGCAGCATTTGGAAGCCATTGATGCAAGACTGTCCTACAGTGAAGATGTTTTCCGAAACATGGCTCTGGCAGTGATACCTAAAGAGGAACCGTTAGTTTGGGTTCTACCGGGGGCACCGCACCACCGGAATCTGACACGGATCAACCAAGCTAAAAGGAGTGTGTGTACAGGACAGAGTTAGGGATATATGAGGGTACGTGTAGCCTTATGTGCCCAGAGGCGTTATGGATATTGTAGACATGTCTGTGATCATAAGAGACTCTATTATAACATACAGGGAAACAAGGGAAGACACCAGGAGTAGAATAAGAATCCTTTTAGTCTGGAAGACAAAATGTATTACTTGGTCAGACCAGTTAATGGACAGAGATAAGCAAACCTTTATACTATTCCAATAATTAATTGTGAAAAGAGATTGACTAAAAAGGTCACTTATTCTCATACTTACAAGCCGTAGACTATTGTAATTTTTTTTAATCAAATTACAAAACACTTACATTACAAAATAATAGATTTGATGATTATTTTTATCACACAAGAAAATCCAGACACCCAATATCTGAACTCTACAATTGAATTAGGGAAATTGACCATGCTCAGGTGTTACAGAATACGTTATCTGCCTTGCAGAAAGACTTCCCGGAGATCCAACATATAGACGAACTATTAGGCGGACTATCCAGGATATACAAGTTAATACCAGAGACGTGAAGTACATACAATTCGAAAAAAATGCACATGGAATAAGTAGGCCTTCAACAGACATGATGGAAACACTAAACAATGACCCAAGTGTGAGGAACCAAGGGCAGATCTTAAGCATTGCAGATATATCAAATACATTTTTGGGACAATGTTTTGGAATGAGAATGAGAATCACTGGACTCACAAAACCCAATGATCCACTGGTCCGATTGTTTGCCAATATAGAGGCCTGGTTATCTGCAGATGATAACATAAAGCCAGTAAAAAGCGATTGTCTTTCTAGCTGCTAGTAATATTATTTCAATCATGTTGCAGTGGTTCTCATATGCCTCCAACAATTGATACAGTACAAACGTACTTATTGCCGCTGATGAGTATAGATAAACTAGAAGCTAGATTTAATAAAGAAATGGGGTTGGTAGATTAATTCACTATCACAAAGAGTGAAATCTGATATAGAAAAACATTGGTGCTTCACTAGAATATTACTTACTCAACATAGAAGACAATCTTCACGAAGGAGCAACAACTTAATAGTTGGATAAACAATTATACTCTGGACACTACATTATAGAGAACACAATTATAGCATCTTGTAATTATCTACCACGACTAAACTGCATATTGGTTAAATTATTTAGTCATTGCATTTGGTGCCGGGGGAGGGTTACAGTTTTGAAGTTTGTATTTATGATAGTAATCTTAAGTTATATAAGAAAAATGAAGTAACAGATTGATATTATAGACCGATGGTATTGAGCAAACGCCAGAGATTCGAATTGGCTGTCCACCAGCATCATTGTACCATCTCCCACAATGGTAATGGAAGCAATTCCTCAACGCGTTTCGCGTAGATATGCTCCACCAGTGGGTCAGTACCCAACATACTAGGGGGCCTTATATAGGCCACCTCCCTAATTAGACAATATTATTAACCCCAAGCTACAATTAAAAAAAAGCTGTGTGTGCTGTGCACGCGCATAGTAAGTG
Organism: Ascaphus truei; assembly: GCA_036426205.1. NCBI lineage: Eukaryota > Metazoa > Chordata > Amphibia > Anura > Ascaphidae > Ascaphus > Ascaphus truei. The sequence continues at coordinate 63,375,410 of CM071569.1, read as the reverse complement.
AAACTTCTTTGACTTTTGTCACAGAAATTGACTTATAACGCACACATGTGTCAGTCAGTGTATGACTGCTCGGCACACATGTGTCAGTCAGTGTATGTGTCAGTCAGTGACTATGTATGTGTGTCAGTCAGAGAGTATGTGTGTCAGTCAGAGAGTATGTATTTGTGTCAGAGAGTATGTATGTGTGTTTGTGTATGTATGTGTGTCAGTCAGAGAGTATGTATGTGTGTCAGTCAGTGTGTGTATGTGTGTCAGTCAGTGTGTGTATGTGTGTCAGTCAGTGTGTGTATGTGTGTCAGTCAGTGTGTTCATGTGTGTCAGTCAGTGTGTGCATGTGTGTCAGTCAGTGTGTGCATGTGTTTCCAGTCAGTGTGGCGCCCCTGTTGTCATCATGTGTGCATATGTGTCAGTGTGTCATCAATGTGTGTGTGTGTGTGTGGTGGTCAGTCAGTGTGTGAGTGGTGTGTCAGTCAGTATGCCTCTCTCTGTGTTGTGTGAATGTCTCTCGTGTCGGTCAGTGTGTGTAATGTGTGTCAGTGTGGCGTGCGCATCAGTCTTGTGTGGTGTTGTGTGTCAGCAGTGTGTGTGCCCAGTTGTGTGCATGTGTGTCAGATGTGTGTTGCATGTGTGTATCAGTGTGTGCCATGTTGTCAGTCAGTGTTTTGCATGTGTGTCGGTCAGTGTGTGGTGTGTGTGTGTCAGTCAGTGTGTGTGTGTGTGTGTGTGTGTGTGTTGTGGTGTGTGGTTCAGTCTATGTGTGTGTGTGTGTGTTGTGTGTCAGTGTAATGTTCTCTCTTGTGTTGGTGTGATGTCTCTCTGTGGGTCGGTCAGGTGTGTATGTGTGTCAGTGTGTGTATGTGGTCAGTCGATGAGTGTATGTGTGTCAGTCAATGAGTGTATGTGTGTCAGTCATGAGTGATGTGTGCGTCAGTGAGTTATGTGTGTCAGTCATGTGCGTGCGTATGTGTTCAGTCGTGGTAGTGGTCAGTTGTGTGTGTCAGTCAGTGTGTGTGTGTCAGTCATGTTGTGTGTGTGTGTGTGTGTTTGTGTGTCAGTCAGTGGTGGGGTATGTGTGTGTGTCAGTCAGTGTGTGTGTATGTGTGTCATCAGTGTGTGTGTGTCTATGTGTGTTCAGTGTGTGTCTAATGTGTTGTGTTGTGTGTGTCAATGTGTGTCAAGTCAATTGTGTGTGTGTGTGTTGTGTGTGTGTGTCAGTCAGTGTGTATGTGTGTCAGTCAGTGTGTGTGTGTGGTGTGTGTAATGTAGTGTGTGTGTCTGTCATTGTATGTGTGTCTCTTCTTTCTGTGTCCTGCCCCCTCTCTCTCCTGACATCCCCCCACCCCAGGCAGAGCTCTGGCTAGACCCTGCGGCTCTGTCTTATCCAGCTTCGTTCCCCTCCCCCCCCCCTCACCAGCAGGCTAGCTGACGCCGCTCGGCATCTTGCCTATGTCCTTCCTCCCCCACCCCCCGTCCTCACTCTCCCCGGGGGCACCGCCCCGCGTATGATGGGGCAGATACCTTAATAAAGGCCCCCCTCCGGAAGTGTCGGAGCTTGGCTAAGCACTCGACAGGGCCCCAGAGAGGTTTGCTTATACTGTTCACTGATTAACATCTTATTCTGCATATGTTCTGTGTCTTTTACAATATTTTGTATCTACTATTATTGTTTGATATTTGATATCTGCTTATGTGATTTGCCCTCTTTAGACTTTAGATTTATACATTAGCTGAGTATGGAATTATTGACAGTGGGAGGAAGGTTAGGAGTACACGGTCTTGGACCAGGGGGAATGGCCAGATGAGAGTCACCCCTCGAAACGTCGCCCCCCCCTAGTATTGCTTTTCCTTTTTCCATTTTTGTGATTTTTTTTTGCTTTTCTTTCGTGTTTTTTTTCCCCTTCTCCTTCTTTCCCCTCTACCCCCTTTATTTTTTTGATTTTCTCTATGGTGAATTTATTCTTGGCATTGGCGTATTGGCTATTGTTGCTATATTTTCAGTTTATTATTAGTGTCATTAAATATTCATATTCCTACACTGGTATTCGCTTATATCTGTAGCTGTGAGACAGAGAGGTGCTGGTACTATCTTTTTGGTTTGTTAAGATATTTAAAATATTCAATCAAATATATAGTTGCTCATCCTACTACCTCATTTAAAAACAAACATATGCATAAAATTATTTAGACAACCATATACATATAAATATTTAGTACATAGATTCCGAGTAGAAAAAAATAAGTGATCAATAATCATATTATAGATCAATCATAAAACCCAATGTATAAATATAAAATATTCATATGGAATTCACTGCAAAAACAATATTTGTAAGGAATCTGGGAACAATGTCCTCTGCGGCGTGTTCCATCCTTACTGCTGCAGCGTGCTCCCCCACTCTTGTTTACAGAGCGTAGCGCGCACCCGAGCTATTCACTCCGTGCCACGGAGCTTGGCTCTGCCCCCCCGGTCCACGTTGCGTGTCTGTCACGGCGTGCACCGCTCCCCAGCTGCTGGCAGTTACTAAATGCCCCACTTGTCTCCTGAAGCCTATCCCTGCCTCCGCAGAGGCCGCACCTCCGCTCCGCCCCCAGCCTCACCTTGCTGAGCACAAACCTGTTGTAGCCGTGTTGTTTCCTCTCGTTTTGCTGTGCCTTGTGCCTTGTTGTATCTCTCTGTTGCTTTAATTGTGTACCGACCCGGCTTGATTATAGGACCCCCCTCTGGCATAAAGACCCCGGCTTGCCTCTGACTACCCGCACCTCTCCATCCCTGATCACGGCTTACGGACACTCTACCAATCTCCCTGGCTCCAACCCCACCGACGGCCGCCAACGACTCCAACCATCCCACTGCTCCCCGGCCCCCGTACTCTCCGCAAATATCTAACACTAACTCGATCTCCTATCCAGACCCGGCTACAGCTGACACCCACTCTCCAGGCGTGCCTACCGCGGCTGTGGTGTGGCGCAGTTTAATACTTTCCCACCTCAGTACCACCCGGGCCCGCCTTGTTCGTGGTGAGCGCAACGTAACACATAATAGAACAACAAACATAATACACATTCATAAAGTCAATTAACAGAACAATGCTAATATGGCTAGTGCAATATATCTGCAAGATCAATATATGAAGTACATATACAAAACACACGAAAAAGGAATCCTCAGCACACGCTAGTTGTCCATAAAAATTGTAAATGTATTTAATGGGCAAATCAAAAACGAACGATTTTCAGACCAATACGGTCCTTGTCAACTCCTGAGAAAACACATATACTGTACCTGTATCACAAACCATATATGCCTACAGGAGACCCTGCACACATATATACATGTATATCAACCACGAGCAAAAATCACGTATCTAATCGAGGCCATCTACCTTTTCATGCCTTAGGAAGAATTTTTAAACATTTCATTATAAACACACAGTTTTATATATATAGATATATATAGAGATATATATAACTTATATATATTATAATCATACTAGAATATATAATCAAAAAATACAATAGACTATACCGTTCTGTGGCTAACGAAATTCTTTATTTGTGTCGAGCTTTCGAGATGCACTGATCTCTCTTCTTCCGCCGATGTTACATGAATGATCAAGCAAAGGGTATTCATTCATTGTAACATCGCCGGAAGAAGAGGATTAGTGTATCTCGAAAGCTCGACAAATAAAAGCATTTCGTTATGCCACAGAACGGTTCATCAATTTATTTTTTGAATTATGAAGCTCGGCTACAACGGTACTGATACCTCTACATGTAAATATATATTTTACATAATATTGATAATTTGTAGTACTTTGTATCACCTTATCACTATGAAATTAAGCATATTCTATATTTTGAAGGACAATTGGCTATGGCTGACAGCCTGCTTGGCAGGGACAAACTTAGTTAGCATACCATCCATGTTCATGTTACCGTTATGAGTTAAAAAAACAAACAAATACTATATTTCCTTTTGTCCTATTTTTTCCTCCCAAAGGTTGTTTAAATGTATTAACACAAATACAGAAGCAATATGTCATTTTGCAAAGTAATCTTCTATAGCATACTGTGTATATCATTACTTCTCATTCCTCAACTCAGCCCTGCAGCTCACTGTGTAACCTGCTACCTGAGGGACTGAGCGCTGCTGCCGTAAAACTTGCTGATGTGGCTGCTTTGCAGCACGGCCGTAAATGTCCTAGTGGAGAGACACGTGTGTGAGCCGCACACTTCCTGGTAGTGATGCGCTGTACCAGACTGCGCCGGGATCCTGGACAGCTGCTCAGAGAGAGGGGTCTGTGAAGACCCGTGGTGTATGACAGCGGCTTCAGGTGTAGGTGGGGGTGTTTATTGTATTGATTATTTAGTTTATCGGTCCTGTGTGTGGCACCAGCATGTTATTACTATATGCAGGGGCAGTGTAATCTATCTTGTCCTTAACCTTGTCACTCGAAGCAAATCTAGGGGTATGTAGATATATACATATAATAATAAGTACATATTTCGTCCTTCCCACATTTTAATGTAATGGGAGATGCTGAAAACTGTTTTCAACAAAGGAGAAAGGATCGACTTATAAACTAAACCGCCCCCGCAGCAGTACTGTGCTGAATTAATGCTGCAACCATCAAAAATTGTGCAATATTTTTGTTACACAACAACCAGTAATACCGATATTTTGCCTGTGGGGTCCTCGTACATGTCAAGACAACACTATGGCCCCGCCTTACATGATCATTTTAATAACCCAAACATTACTGGTGTCCGACATTGTCATCACCAACACTGGTGCTCATTATATAACAATGTTCCACACATCCCTTCGGATGTTTGGGAATATGCATTAGGTTTTAGCCGTGACAGGCTTTTGATGCAGCAACGTGACTAAACAATATGAAGGTGCTTCGCTCAAATATGTGGGGGTGAAAAAGAACCCAAGGTCCCTGATTAAAATAACAGCATATAAAGTGAAAAACAACAATGCAGCTCTGAACCCAATGTAGGATAGTTTTTCCAACAATATAGATAAAAAGAAGGGGTGCAAATGTACAAGTGTAACGTAAAACTTGGTGATGTGAAGTACAAAACGAAAAGATACGAAAGCAAACACAGGATTTAACTGCTACCAACTCAGACAATACCACCCTTCAGAGGAGATACAAGCAATATAATGGTGCATACAAATTGAATCTGGATCTATGTGTAATGTTCTGCGCATATCACACCTTTTAGAGTTTGCCTAAAATGTACATAGCCTACAAATCAAGCTAAGAATACTGCAATTCTGTATTAGTCCCTGAATTGCCCGTGTGATTTGCTCTTAGAATATCGGCCAGCTGTAACGCACATCCTGTGCGAGACCATCGCGCTAGTCTGCAAGTGCTGGGTAAATCACATCACCCTCTCGGAATTTGCTGCGGGTGCCCAAGAAACTGACCCCTATCAACCCTGCCAAGGTAATAAGTGACACAAATTCCCAGCACGCCTAACGAGGTAATATTGACACACACACATTCCCAAGCACGCTAACAGGTTAGTAGTGGGACACACACACATCCCAGCACGCTAACGAGGTAATAGTGACACACACACACATTCCCAGCACGCTAACATGGTATTTGAACACAACCATTCCCAGCACACTAACAGGGTAATACTGACACACACATTCCCAGCACGCTAACCAGGTAATTGTGACACACACATTCCCAGCACGCTAACAGGTATAGTGACACACACACATTCCCAGCACGCTAACGGGTAATAGTGCACCACACACAATTCCCAGCACAGCTAACAGGTAATAACTGTGACACACCTTCCCCGCACGCTAACAGGTAATAGTGACACACACATTCCCATACACGCTAACAAGGTAATACTACACACAACATTCCCAGCACCTAACAGGTAATATGACAAACACACATTCCCAGCACACTAACAGGAGGTGTACACACACACATTCCCAGCACGGCTACAGGTTAATAGTGACACCACATTCCCGACACCTAACAGGTAATAGTGACCACACAAACAACATTCCCACACGCTAAACATTATAGTGACAACACCACACATTCCCAGCACGCTAACTTAGGTATATTGACACAACACATTCCCAGCACGCTAACAGGGTAATAGTGACACACACATTCCCAGCACGCTAACAGGGTAATAGTGACACACACATTCCCAGCACGCTAACAGGGTAATACTGACACACACATTCCCAGCACGCTAACAGGGTAATTGTGACACACACATTCCCAGCACGCTAACAGGGTATACTGACACACACATTCCCAGCACGCTAACAATGTATATTGACACACCCATTCCCAAGCAGCGCTATCAGGGAATACTGACCACACACATTCCCAGCACGCTAACAAGGTAATAATAGTGACACACACATTCCCAGCAAGACTAACAGTGTATAGTGACCAGACATTCCCAGCACGCTAACAGGGTAATAGTGACACACACACACATTCCCAGCACGCTAACAGGTAATAGTGACACCACACACACATTCCAGCACGCTCAAACAGGGTAATAGTACACCACACTTCCCAGCACTCTAACAGGTAATAGTGACACACACATTCCCAGCACGCTAACAGGGTATTGTGACCACACACATTCCCAGCACGCTAACAGGGTAATACTGAAAACGACACACACATTCCCACGACTACAATCGTAATAGTGACACACACATTCCCACCACTAACAGGGTAATAGTGACACACACACTTCCTCCCAGCATCTAACAGGGGAAATAGATGACCACACACACAATTCAACCACAACAAAAGCTAACAGGGTAATAGTGACACAACACAGCACACAATCTTCCCACAGCACGCTAAACAGGTTAATAGTGACACAACCACACATTCCCACAACTCTAACACGAGGGTAATAGTGAACACCACCCTTCCCAGCAACGCTAACAGGGTAATAGTTCACCACACACATTCCAGCACGCTAACAGGATATAGTGACACACACATTCCCAGCACGCTAACAGGGTATAGTGACACACACATTCCCAGCACGCTAAACAGGATAATAGTGCACACACAATTCCCATCCCAGCACGCTAACAGGGTTAATAGTGACACACACACAATTCCCCCACGCTAACAGGTATGTGACACACACACACCTTCCCAGCACGCTAACAGGTAATAGTACACACACCACATTCCCAGCACGCTAACAGGGTAATAGTGACACACACACATCCCAGCACCTAACAGAGGGTAATTATGACACCACTTCCCAGCACGCTACCGGTCTATATGACACAACCATTCCCAGCACACTCAACGGTAGCCACATTGCCTCTACCTGAGCATTACACACAATACACTTCCCATCACGGGTACCTAAGGTAATAGATGAACCAACCACAATTCCCTAGCACCTAACTAGTGTAATACGACCTCCACCAATCAACTGAATCGACATCGACATTCCCAGCACGCTAACAAGGTAATAGTGACACACACTTCCCAGCAACGCAGGGGTAAATAGTGAACACACCACCCACAGTAGATCCCAGCACCTACGGGTTAATAGTGCCACACACATTCCACACGCTAAAGTAACATAGGACCCATCCCAGCACACGTAAGTGTCATATCACACACACACACCCATTCACCTAAATGGAGCACCACGACATTCAGCAGCTCACAGGATAATAGGTCGCCAACACCAATTCCCACAACGCCTAACAGGGTATAGTGACACACACAATTCCAGCACCTCCCGGAACTTGAAGCACTCTCACCAGGGTATAGTGAACACACTACCATTCCCAAAACGCTACACCAGGTAATAGTAGTGACCACACACATTCCCAGCACGCTACAGGATACATTAGTGTACACCACCACCATTCCCAGCAACGCTACAAGGGTAATAGTGTACACCCACACGATAAAAAAAAACGTCCCGCCACGCTAACGAGGTATAGTAACAAAAATCCAGGTAAAGTCAATGACACACACATTCCCAGCACGCTAAACGGCAAGACAATAATCCCGATTCAAGGTAAAGTACACACAAACAATCGCCTACTAATGGCACGCATTCCCAGACTTAAGTCCACCAACATTCCCAGCAGCAGGGTAATAGTGACACAACACATTCCCAGCCACGCACACAGGTAAATAGTGACACAAACACATTCCAGCACGCTAACAGGGATAATGACACACACACTTCCACATACGCTAAAGAGGTAATAGTGACACACCCATTCCCCAGCACCTAACAAGGTATAATTGACCCCACACCAGTTCCCACGCTAACAGGGTATAAATGACAAGTGGAACACACATCACATTCCCCACGCTACAGGGTAATATGACACAACACCAAAAACTTCCCACACGCTAAAGGTTAATAGTGAACCACACACATTCCCACACGCTACGGAAGTGACCACATTGTCAGTAACAAATAGTGACACACATTCCCAGCACCTAACAAGGTGTGAACCCACATCGAGCTACGATATGTGACACACACAATTCCCAGCACTCAACAGGGTAATATGACCACACACATTCCAGCACTGCTAACAGGGTAATAGTGACACACCAATTCCCACTCGTAACAGATGTATATGTCGACACACACACATTCCCAGCCGTAACAGGTAATAGTTACACACATCCCACAAATTCCCAGCACGCTAACAAGGTAATAGTGACACACACACATTCCCAGCACGCTAACAGGGTAATATTGACACACACATTCCCAGCACACTAACAGGGTAATAGTGACACACACATTCCCAGCACGCTAACGAGGTAATAGTGACACACACATTCCCATCACGCTAACAGGGTAATAGTGACACACATACATTCCCAGCACGCTAACAGGGTAATAGTGACACACACACATTCCGAGCACGCTAACAGGATAATAGTGACACACACACATTCCCAGCACGCTAACAGGGTAATAGTGACACACACACATTCCCAGCACGCTAACAGGGTAATAGTGACACACACACATTCCCAGAACGCTAACAGGGTAATAGTGACACACACACATTCCCAGCACGCTAACAGGGTAATAGTGACACACACACATTCCCAGCACGCTAACGAGGTAATAGTGACACACACACACATTCCCAGCACGCTAACAAGGTAATAGTGACACACACACATTCCCAGCACGCTAACAAGGTAATAGTGACACACACACATTCCCAGCACGCTAACAGGGTAATAGTGACACACACACATTCCCAGCACGCTAACGGTAATAGTGACACACACACATTCCCAGCACGCTAACAAGGTAATAGTGACATACCTCTCTTTCCTGATGATCAAGTAAACAGGAAGGACCTTGTGTTTCTAATGTGTACAGTAAAGTCAGGACTGTGCTGTTTGTTATACTCGGCACCACTACACTCAGCACAATTACTGCTGGTGCTATGATTGTACGTATATTGTAATTGTTGCCATAAATAATGGATTCTCGAATACCCCAACCTTCCTACTACGTAACCCCGAGCTGCAGCTGATCAAAGTGCATTAAAGTAGCAATCCCACACCCCCAGGAGCCTATATAAGTTTAATGTTAGTATGCTGCCCCCTAAACATGTCCTGTTTAAGATTACAAAAAAAGTTTTTTCTTTAAATCACAACTTTCTTAATCTCTAGCTTCTGAGGTTACCACGGTAACTGGGCTCTGGGGAGAGCTCCATTTTTAACCTCCCGGACATTTTTATATTTCAAACGCTTAAAACTCCTGAACGGAGCATCAGATATTTATTTTTTTACAATAAAAACAGCGTTGGGAAGGGCAAGAAAAGGTCTATAAAAGTAAAATAATAAAATGCAAACACAAACGTCCCTCGATTGAATGAAGTAGTTAGCAGGGGAGTCAGACAGGGCAAATATATCTGTAAGCACAAACTTGGACTGCAATGTGCTGCCTGCCCCACGGGCATTGAAGGTTTCAGTAGTGTGATCTGAAGATCTCCAATCCAAGCACCCGATCCCCTGAATCTTACTGCACAAATTCACTAATACACATAGTACACATACAGTCGCACTGATGTACACACGCAGTAACACATTGAATCGTAGGCACTCGTACACAAAAGGCGTGGACGCACCTGTTCTAAACATACACACTAATATCTACAATGATATACGCCGATTTGGGCATGCATAGTCACGCGTACCAACACACACAGATTCACATAATTTATATACTGTGTATATAAGACCGCTGTTGATGTGTAGGCCTTCATTCTGTTTGACGCTTTCTATAGTATGTCAAATGTACAATATTGCGGTGCAACATCCGATAACCATTTGAAATATTCCATTAAAAAAAAATATAGCAAATACTTACAATGATTGGGTTATTGTCATTACCGAACCTTGTGCCCCTGGACACCTCCCAAGAACCGAGGTTGAAAGCCTTCTGTGTTCAAGGTTTCTCGAGCTCGGCGCCCAACTCCTCTCCTGCTCCTTTTGCTGCCTCAGGTGCTGGTGTATGACTTGCTGTTCGGGAAGGGGCTGCAGTGTGGGGGTCGCTGGAAAGCGACTCTCCTTGCGCACCAGGCGCGGCTGCACGCTGAGCTTGCTCGTCTAAAGGTCAGAGAGAAGGTCAGCAACAACAAGGACCTGGTGACATCGCTGGGCGGTGCGGCTCGTGGTACGTGAGATATGGGGGGTGGGGGGGGGTGTGGGCCGAGGCCGCACTATGTATCTTTTACTTCCTTGGGCTAATTCTTGACCGCCTCTCTGCGCGCAGACCCCGCTGTGCCGCGGTATGTCCGTGTGAACACGCTAAAGACCTGCATCGCTGACGTCATCGCGTACTTCAAGCGGCAAGGCTACACCTACCTGGGCAAAGCACGGAGGTAACTTACCTGAGGGGTGTGTGCGTCAGAAAGGGAAGTGATGTGTCCCCGTGGTCCAATAAAAAGGGGTCATTTTGCACGCGCCTTTTTTCTCTCCACTTTTCAACCCTGAGCAGGTGTTTTATTATAAAACTCTCCAGTAGTTTTCTATATTGGATAAATATTTATGGATCAGCATATTTTTCTTCTTCTTTTTTCGCGGGACCCTTGGAAATGACCTCCAGTGGGATTTTTCCACCAAACTGCTGTGGTCTTCGAAATCTTGCCACGTTGTTTTGTACAATATGAGCTCTGAACAAAAGCAGTATTGCCTATATGAACAAAGTGATTCTAAGCCATAAAGTGCATTCCAGGTTTGTTTAATGAATATGGCCCTATATCTGTTTGTTTTTGTTGTTGTTCTTGTTAACAGTTAAGACTTTGGGGCTTAAACCTATAACGCTTATAAACATGTATTCCACTATAAAAGCTATAGTAAAAATGATAGAGGCTGAGGGAATTTATCTGATCACAACTCCGGTATATGTGGTTATGAGACTTTGCCTTTTAGTGCTGGATTCCAAATCCATTGTCAACTCTGTGTGATTTCAGGCCAGTTACGTTATGGTAATATGTAGTTTAGATGTACAAAGCCAGCTTGCAGATGGATATAGATGTTTCTCTATCTCTATATCTGTTCCTGATTTGAAACTGACAGCAGATAATGAAGACGACTGAGCGTTTGCCTCTTCCCCCCCCTCTTTCTCCTCTAACCCACGCCTCTCCTACCTGGCTTTGCTGGAGCAGGGCAGCAGAGGAGGAGGGCAGCGGTAGAAGAGAACAGAGGAGGAGGATATCGGGTGGTGACAGGAGCAGGGCAGCAGAGGAGGAAGACAGTGGACTGTGGTGGTGGAAGAGGACTGAGAACCATGGGAGCGGAGCAGAGGAGGAAGACAGTAGGCGGCGGGAGAAGAGCACTGAGGACCATGTCAGCAGAGCAGGGTGGCACAGGAGGACGGCCGGGGAGGAGAGCGTTGTAGCAGCGGCAGACACGAAGTCCGTAAAGACGTCCGAGTCGGACCGCTGGGGCAGGCTCCTCCCCGGCATTGGTCCTGTGCCACCCTTCTCCGCTGACATGGTCCTCAGTGCTCTTCTCCCTTTGCCTGCTGTCTTCCTCCTCTGCTGCCCTGTTCCACTCCCGTGGTCCTCAGTCCTCCTCGTCTGCTTCCGCCGCCCGCCATCTTCCTCCTCCTGCTGCCCTGCTCTCCTCTGTGGCCTATTATTAATGTTAATGAAAACAGCTACTCGCCAGCTGGTAATATCAACTGGCTACGGGCGAGCTTATTTGTCGAGAGCCCTGCTCCTTTTCTATCTATGGCATACATGAAATTAATATTCTTAATGAGTTTTTTTTTTAACATTATCTACACTGTATAAAAAATGTGTGTCCTGCAGTATACAGGAGCTGGCAGAGCTGGGTCAGCAGAAAGGGAAGAGGTTCCTGCAGGATCTCCATGTTCCACATCTGCTGGCATTCCCCCCAAACACTGACTTCCACAAGGACACCTTATACACAGCAGGGCACCTTATACTGCAGGACAAGGTGAGCTTCCTCTAATCGCTGCCCTTTTGCAAGCCCAAGCTTGCCCTCCCACGCAGGGTCCTGCTGAAGTGTCACTTTCCCTAGGCAAGTTGTCTCCCTGCCTTGCTCCTGGCCCCTCCTGTGGCTTCCCATGTGATTGATGCCTGTGCTGCTCCTGGAAACAAGACAAGCCAACTAGCTGCCATGTTGCAGAACAAGGGGTAAGCGTTGCAGGGGTCCGTGGGTATGTAACGGAGTTTATGGGACATCAGTTGAATAGATGGTTGTTGTAAAGGGCTAGAAGCTGCATGAACTCTGCAGAAAAGCAATGTTCTTTGAGATGTATTGTATTGTCATCTTAAAATAAGACCGGTGACATCATCCAGCCACGCAGTCCATACCATTGTAATTGACAGTGGCAGGTTGTCCATGACCCCTGCACATGGAACACACCTATTGGTGCAATTGTCATTACAGATGTAGTCCTCGTTTTCCAACGTTTCGCTTTGTCGGGTGCGTTTTCCGACGGCGCGTAATGCAGTCTAAAAACCTCATTATCCGCAGCGGTTTTCGCGCATCCGACGGAAACCGTCGCCTGTTAACATGGGTCCCACTTTCTGACTGTCCAGCATCCGACGCGGGTTTGCGAGACGCATTGTGTCGGAAAAGCGGGGACTACCTGTACTCTGAACCAACCACCAGTACCGGTTCTTAGAACTGTTACATTTCCTCACAATTCAAGGCTGACGCAGTTGGCCGTCGGACAACTTCTGCATGGCTGGTGGATATGATGACCTTTATCTTGTAAACCAGGGGATTACCGGGAGCTGGGAGCATCGCACTAAATCTCCTCTTGACCTCCTGTATTTTTCAAGCTTGAATTATGTTGAATTGATGCTTTAAAACTTGCATTTTGGAACATCATTTAGCATCAAACATTACTAACAAACCCTTTTAGTCCCCACCTCCGGGGATGTGACATACTGCAACTGTTACAAAATGGGCCACGGGTGACTGGACTTCTGCTCGGGGGAGTGAATGACACAAGATGCTCTCTTGTTAATGTGGGAAGCAGGGAATTGTGTGTGTCATTCCTACACCGTTACTAGATAATGCAGTAAGACTTTATGTAAATTCAAAGCAGTCAATAATTGGTCTTCATCCTTCCCCACCTACTGCTAGGAAGGTTTTCGCTTTTGACCTGGATACAAAACGTTTAGCCACCATGAGCACGCTGTTGCTACGAGCTGGGGTCACATGTCAGGAGCTGGCCAATCGGGACTTCCTCACAGTCGACCCAAATGATCCCAAATACCAGAAAGCGAGCCACATCCTGGTGGACCCGTCTTGCAGTGGATCTGGTAAGCGGCAGGTGGGGGGGGGAAGTACACGCGAGAGATGGGCGGTGCATAATGAGACCTCAACACTTCCAAATTCAAAGAAACGCCAACTTTCACAAAGCTGTCCATGGGTGCAACGTTTTCCGTGAAATGACCGGGACGGCAATCCATGCAGAAACCATGGAATATTGTGTGTGTGTGTGTGTGTGTACAATATCGCAAAAACAAGATCAGGTAAACATTAAATGAGACGCTAAAGTAGTTTCTATAGTTTACAAGTACGTTGGAATGTTTGTAAAATAAGATCCCTTGTGTTGGACTGTAGTAATGATTATCAGAGGGTGATTCAGGGCACTACGGATTTTTCAATCAAAAATTACATTTATTGTCAGAGTAACACAACTTTTCGACCATCACAGTGGCCTCTGACAATAAATGTAACTTTTGATCCGTAGTGCCCTGAATCATCCTCTTATATACCGATTCTGGATTATTTTGACAGGTATTCCCTGAGCCAGGGGCACCGGTAACTGTATATATTGACAACATTTAATTTGGTGTGCGGCATATAACCTATATTTGCATAGGACAGTAGTAATGTAACATATCACTGTTCTTATGTATTTGAGTATTTGAGACTGCAAAGGATGTCCCGCTCATATCGTACAAATGGAATTTCCTTGTAGAAATTCAGGCACAAAACGTTCCATATGGGCAGCATTTTGTGACACTTTGTCAAGGAGACATTCTGATTGAAGGACATTTATGTAGGTGCATAGTTTCTAGAGCTATATTTGTGGGGAACAGAGTTTTTTTATTTTATTTTTCTTACGGAAAAATGAACAATAATAGAAGATTAGGAATGGAGCTGGAATACAGAGTGAAAAGATATATTTACTACCAGATTTCTTTATTTGGAGCTGAAAAATGTATCGTCAATTAGGTATAAATGTAATTTTTTTACGTTAGGTTCCATTATATTTTTTCCCTACAAAATCACCAGTGGGTGAAGCAATAACCTTTTTTTTTTCCCCACTGTGTACGGTGTGCAGCCTGATGCTTAGTTTTGTTTTCTTTACTCATCCTAACACCCCTCTCCTAGGGATGCCGGATCAGATGAGGGTTCACACAGATGAGGCGGGTTCTGAGCAGCCGGAGAGGCTGCAGGCTTTGTCGGGTTTCCAGCGCCGTGCCCTGTCCCACTCGCTCACCTTCCCCTCTGTGCAGCGAGTGGTCTACTCTACCTGCTCCATCCACCAGCAGGAGAATGAGGATGTGGTGAGGAGCACCCTGGAGCAGCACAGAGAATTCAGGTGAGGAGCACCTCGGGGGGCCTAATGCAAAATCTTGTGCAGAAAACGTGGCTGGTCTTTGATTTGCGACAACAGTTGTCGCAGCGACACTAAATATGTACAACCATTCACCTGTCACAATAGCTCTTCCAAGGAGACATTTTAATTTGCAGCCACATTTGGGTTTTAAAAACTATAAACCTTGGTTGATAGGTTAATAACTCATCACCCAATAGTGGCGCCATTGTTTGACTTCAGCTCTGAATGGCTGTTTCTTATACCCTGTTCAGTGCAATTGCTCATTGAGCAACTTGAGGCAGCGCGTTACCAGTCTTGCACCCGTATGTTGTCCTGTAGGTTGGAGGATGCTCTCCCTTCGTGGCCTATGCGTGGTTTGAACACCTTCCCGGGCTCAAGTTGCTGTCTCCGGGCGTCTCTGTCGGAGACGCTTACCAATGGCTTCTTTGTTGCAGTCTTCCAGCGTAGGAGTAAGGATGACACAGGGTGAGCGGCTTGCATGTGGTCTACACGGTGAAGCTGGGGTGCCCAAGTTTGGTAGTACTAGTGATTGGTGGAGGCTCAATCAGTCTGTGCTTCAGCACAGGTGGCTCAGTCTGCAATTGAGCCACTTGTGCTGAAGCAGGAATATCCTGAAAAACTGACCTGGGGGGAGGGGGGCATGTGCTGGTCCCTCCAGGAGGGCTGAATGGGAGGATTTATACAGTAGGGGAGGATGGGGAAAGTGGCAATGAAAAAGGAGGCAGTTTGTCTCGATTCAACAATTTGATAAACCTACCCCTCCGTGGAATACGTCTAAATTGGATTATTTTTTTGGGTGCCCAACCTGCAAACTTTTGAATTATGCTCCATTTACAAAATGGGGATCCGAAAAGTCAAAACAAATGCTTTTGTGGGCCCAGCTTTAAAAATAAGAACAGAGGGGCACATGCATCAAGCGCTGATGCAGATTATTGCACTGGCCCCAGCGTTAACTCTCATTTAAATCAATGGGAGTTAATCCTGGAATGGGTGCGATAACCTTTACCTGCACTTGATGTACATACTACATCATGGGGGGGAGAGGGGGGGGTTGGGTCTTGAGTTGAGCACCCCTGCTATAAGGCTTTGTGTGCAATGTAGAGGAAGCAGTAAACATTCCTTTTAGTATGGGACTAACCGTGTCTGTCTTTGGCAGCAGTTCCCCCATAGCTACAGAGGAGAGCACAGATTACAGAGAGACGAAGATGAAAGAGGAAGACAGGGGAAAGGGTGAGACGGAAGATCCCAAGACATCACAGGGCAAGAGGAAAAGGAAAGCCAAGCCCGCGCTGCACAAACTGCGTCAGGCAAAAAAGATCCACAAGAAGAAGAAACGCAAGACGGACCTGCCCTAGTTCACTCGCAGGACTTGGTTTATTGGAAGCCTGAGCAGTGAAATCGCGGTGCTGTTTCAATTGCTGTACAATTTGTGTTGTATTGCTTTGAATATGCAAACAAGTAAATGAATGGTTTTGGAGCAGATTTGTTGTTATATACATATACACACACTAAAGCTTACAGGAACATGTCTTTATATTAGGGTAAATATGACACATTTGGAATTGGAAGATATTATTGCTAGAGATGCAAGTTATGATGTGAAAATAGGCCAATTACATGACCCACAGAGGATTGGGTGGGGGAGAAGGGCTTTGCCATGTTTCACCTTTTTAACTTGCCTAGCAAAAGGGCCAGCAATCTATTTGTCACGACTTCGCCATGTTTGGTGTTGATGTATCATCTGTTTTAAGCAAACCTGTTTCATTTTGAAATGAATCTTATCTGACAGTACCCAGGAGACTTGCTTAGAGTGCATCGTTTTGAAGGATGAATGAAAATTGTTGACAAGACCTGCTGAGTGACATCACAAAAGGGATCAAAGAAAGGAATTTATACTCCTTACAAATTAGTTTAGTGACTCAAGGCTACAGCCTCAGTTAAGGGGAAAAAAAAAAAACATTAGTATATAAAATACCTATATTTTTGTAAATAAAATGTCATCACCCGTATTTGCTTTAATCACGACTCAATTCATTTTATCCTACATCTGAACAAAAGCAATACTATCCAAAGTAGATGACCTGAATATGTGTGTTAAATAATTACATGTAGTAGTATGAATTACAGAGAGGGACTGCCCATATGATGCACTCAAGCATCTACACATTAGAATAACATTATTATTAAATGAAAAACTAGGAGTATACAACGTTAAACTAGTTGAGCAACACCTCTGGGAATAGCCTGGTAGTCCACAGCTGGAGGGTAGAGTGGTATGGAGTTTACATTACACAACAAATGTCCTGTGGTGCCAAGAGTCCTGTAATGTTAAACAGATATCTAGTGAGAATCCAGTGATATTTAGGTGATTGAGGTGAAAACAGTTATTTAACCAAAACCAGTGCTAAATCATAAATCGTGCTCGCACAGAGCCATAGTACCATCTTAATACCCAATAGTAGTAACAGAGCTGTATGCTGCATAGAGCTTACTAGTATTGTGACTGCTCCCACAGTAATCTGCAGTCTGTATATGTATAAACCAATATCCATATCTATTATATATAACTGCCCAATAAGCTTCTTTGGGGTGGGGATGGGCCCACCCCCGAAGTTGTCGAACGAAACACGTTGGGAAGTAGTGACGTCAAGAGTGCAGTGGTGACGCGTATCTGAGTGATAAAAATACTTATTTGACAGCTATAGTATTTATTTATAGTAGGGCAGTTATATACTGTATTATAATAGATATATTAGTATCTGAGTGTTAGTTTATAAATCTAGAGACTGCAGATTACCGTGGGAGCAGTCATAATATTAGCAAGCTCTATGCAGCATACAAATCTGTTACTACTATGGTCCTGTGCATACACAGTTTATGATTTGGCACTGGTTTTGGTAAATTATAGTTTTCACATCAAATCGCCTAAATATCACTGGATTCTCACTAGATATCTATTTAAAGCTGCAGGTCAAGCTGCCGTTTAAAAAAATTAAAATCCCCATTCAATACGTGCATCAATACAATCTGCATTAGCTAAGCTGCAGATCGATCCGTTCTCCTATAATCGATCGCTTGCTCGGGGCTTATCTATCAGTAATACCAAGTCACTTACATATCCTGGAAGCAGCATCCCCTTTTAATCTGTTCTCAACACTGGGCTTCTCCAATGTCAAGTGCAATTTTTGCAGTGTCACAAGCTGGGATATGTACAATAAGGCAGAGTCCATGGTGGGTGTGTGCGGGACCACGACCGCGCAAATGGCTTCACACTTGCCTTTAGCTTCAGCGATTTGTGCGCTCTAATTGGACGCGACATCACGGGAGCGGGTTCGTCCTCGTTGGGCGAATAGCTCACATGACCCAGCCATCGCATCGCGAGTGCCGGCACTTCTGGTCGTGCGCTTTCCGGACAGAGGCACATCATTTTGATCGCGATAACCATGGACCATACTCCACGCGATGGCGTGCGCAGCGCAAACAAAAGGCAGTACGTCTGTGGGGCAGGCGCAGGCCATAGAGCACGTAGGCGATTGTCGAGCAGACCAAAAAAATGGCGTTTTTGTTGCGCAACATCCGGGTCACGTGGGCGGTTCAGCCAATGAGGGCAAACCGCTGACATCACGGCAACGTCACGCCTCCCCGTTGCTGTGGATCACAGGAGACCGGAAGTCCCACGGGGGGGGAAGCAAAGCGGTACACTGCTCACTGGAGGCTGGATTGCAAATAAAAATATTTATTCTTAGGCTGCGTGTACAGTTAGGGCTACTGCGACGTTGCGCAGCAGCAAGTACATGCAGTCTGTCGTGGGTGCGATCGTGACGGTTCGCAATCGCTGGTAGTAAAAGGAATTTTTATTTCAGTGATCGCCGTGGCACGTGAGCGGTTCAGCCAATGAGGGCAAACCGCACACAGCCACCCCCCGGTTACCCTCATCTCCTGCACTAGTAGCAGGAATCTCTACTACAACAGTAACGGCTGATGTGACAGTCGCTTTGCCCTAACTATAAGCAGAGCCTTATTCTGAATTTTTTTTTCCCCCACATGATCCAGTCTCCATCATCATTGATAAATGCACCGCTTCCCCCCCTCTGGGTTTTCCAGTCATCTATTTCCTGCAGCCGCGTGCACACCAGCCCCGGGGATACTTTGTGGAGGTTGTGAGAACCCTATACCGCTGTTATTGATATTTCATCCTACTCAGGACTGTTCCTGCTCCAGGAGTGAGACGGTCAATAGAAAGAGGTGATCTGGCACACAAAATAAATGAAGCACTATAATGTCACCTACCGGTGCCCACGGAGCAAGGGGGGTCGTCCTACCAGGTCCCCAAGTGGGATCAGGGTAAAGAGAATAGTCCAGGTACACGGTGATTATACAAACGAAGAACAATTTCATCCAGCATAATGCAACGTTCGGTGCACCACAGACAGTCTTTGTAAGGCGAGAGCTGATACTAAACAATACTAAAAACCCTTAAATACCCCTTACACTTACCTAAGGGGTATTTAAGGGTTTTTAGTATTGTTTAGTATCAGCTCTCGCCGTGACAAAGGCTGCCTGTGTGCAGCCGAAACTTGCATTTATGCTGGATTAAATGTTCTTCTTTGTGATAAAACCGTGTACCTGGACTATTCTCTTTACCCTGCTCCAGGAGTAACATACCCCTAGCCACATAGGGATCTGTCCCTGGCTCACAGCTGTGAGTCTATGGATAACCCACCTGGGCAACATACTATGGGGGCTTGTTATCTTTCCACAATAGGAGTTATTTGTTATATACATACTGAATATCTTCAAACAGTGTCCAGATTTACCTCAATTGTATTACATGTATTGCAGTCATCTGCATGGGAGATATATAAATCAAAGAATCCAGTGTCTGTGCGTCAGAAAAATGTCCAGTGTGTACACACACTTATTTTTCTGACACTATTCTCTGCTCCAAGATTCTCTACATGTGGCTCACAGATCGCTCAGCCGACATGCGCTCCATTGCGCATGCACACCCACTATATCCAAGGCCCAACGCTCTGCTCCACTCCCTCTTGCCTGCCCCTTCACACTTAACCTTGTATAAGCAAAATGACAGACTAGAAGATGTCATGTGACATGCCCATCATTTGCATGAGCGAGGGAGTGAAATGCAGAATCTGGGATCTTCACCAGGTTGAAGGCTGCCACACTAGAGACATTTGAAGGATTGTTTCATGGTGTTAATGTTTTTAATATTTCCCAAATGTGATCTTCTGCTTCTTCATTTAGCACAGGATGTGATCCGTAGAACAGCAGATGAATGAACGTGCAAAACCAGAATCCCCCAAACCCATTCATGCAATAATTACTGTAACACTGGCACGCCAAGACAAAGTCAAGTTACTTTTTTTTGTTTTTTTTATTTAAAATCAAAATTTTAAGACTAGGACAAAATATATAAAAAGTTTCTATAAAACCTCCCGAGTCTAAACCATCCAGGCTTCCTCAAACACACAACTTGTGAAACGTAACCCACGGCTTGCTGCTCAGGCACCGAGCACACGCACACAGTCACCCTATTAACCATTTTGTTGGAGCATGGTGCTGTACTAGAAACACCTTTAGCAGCACTGGGATTAAATGAACATTTGCAAGTGAATTTACCCACTATGATCAAGGGTCTGCACAAAAAGGCTAGCATTAGGGTAAAGCCAAAGTGTGTACACCAAACCACTAGCCTTCCCCACTTCATACCCTTCCTCCCCTTCATTCTAGCACATTCTCAAGTGGGCTTCTCTGCTCCTTTAAACCATGTGGGTATGCATTTTGAAGGCTGCAGGTACTCCAGTTGGCAAATAAGCCCCCATAGAGACATTTGCCCCCTCTGCTGCCAGAAAGCCTTGCAGCACATTGCTAGTCTTTCTGGCAGCAAAGGAGTCATCTGATAGTCAAACTTCTGCAGTGGTCACGTAATGATGCACCAAGCTATAGATCTTACATGGGTCCCTTGTTACAGACCCTTTACAATGTTGTTCTACCAAGTGAGAGACTTTAAGAGCTCTTCCAACCAGGCATTGCCAGTGATTTAAGCAACTACACCTACTCCGCACCTGTTGCACAGTCTCACATTCTAACATTCTAACATGCTCCATTACCACCCCCCCAGTTTTCCCCTTAGAGGTAGCTTACAAGTACATTTTTCACAACAGAAAAAAAAAAAAAAAAAGCAATGGACAATTTAAAATAGTTCTTCCAAATATTCATATCTTTACGTTTTGTTGACCGTTTATAGTTTGTGTTTTGAGGAGACTGCTAAAAACCAGTGTTCACTTTCTCGTTAAACAGCTAAAACCAAGTCTGCCAGCATCAAACCTATTCGGATTAGAATTGTACGCATATTCCGTATTGCAAAAACGGAGCGTTAAGGGCTTTAAACAAAGTGCTGGATCATTAACTTCACATTGCCAGTTTCACAAACATTGGATTTTGGGGTATAACATGAGGCACAATAAACCCCCCTTAAGGCCAACATTCTTGCCATAATCCTGCAGCTTTCATAGATATTGCTTCTCTTTTCTGCTGCATAATCTCAACGCAGGTATCTCAATAGGGCAGCTGAGAAGTGAAGAATAAGGGAAGTTCGTCTGGAGAATGCACCTGTATAATCAGGCAACAATCGCCCAACTGCAGAGGCAAATGGTATCCACTATATGACTGTAGCCTCTGCAGCACGTAGAAAACATTAATTATTGATTTCCAGAAGACTTTCCTTCGCTTTAGAGGGGTCAGAGACATAAGAGCAGAAAGGCACTGCAATACATTTAAGGTTACCAAATAGCCACTTGCAGTGCACTGGATAAACAAAATCCGCAGAGATAAATGGGGGTTTAACAACGCAAGAACCCTAAAGAAAACCACAGGTATACCAAAGCACCTTCTTCCCAGCTGCTTGTGCCCATTAACAGTGATGTCACAGAGCAGATATAGGCATGCACAAGGGAGAGGGATTCGGGGACAGTGTCTGTGCAGTGTCTATGGTGCCACTTTGCAGTCTTCCTCAGTCCTACATTGGCAGCGACGTTCTGCACCACAAGGTGTCACTGCGGTACCCTTCAACCTCCAAGCGGATGAAAGCAGACTAGGCTGAGCAGCAAATGCAGGTTAGACTTTTTTAACCCGCTGGTGCTGTAGGGCAGACACGTTCCATGGCATCACCACACGCATATTCCTTCATGGCCACAGCAAAGCTAGCGGTGCTGGCTATCTGCCCAGGACAGGGCGGTCTTTTTGCTCAATGCAGCAGCGGTCCACTGAAAGAGCCAGCACAGCGTAGTTGAGCACGGACGTTGGAAAGGCAAGGTTACAAGCACTGTTACTTCTTGCGCGTGTTCTGACGTCTCGCCTGCAGCCGCTGCCGAACGCTTGAAGGTTTGGATCCAGAGCCGATAGAAAATGAAGGAGCAGGGGCTTTAAAAAGGAGAAGGGAAGAGAAACAGAACTCAGATCCCAATTGTCAGCTATATTGTCCTTTGTGTTAAGCAGCAAATGTACCTGTGTAGGTTTAATACCTATATGTAACCTGTTTTGCCAAAAATAATCCAGACTGTGTTCTCCCTGAGAGAACCCTACTGGATTAGTCTCACAGAACATTTCATATTTTTAAATACATCTGTTCTAGCTGCTAAGCCTTAGCACACCTGGTTAACAGTCACAACTGAATGGAACAGGCCTATTTAACTAGTGAGCTGGAATTCTACAGCAAGCGTGGATTTGTAAGATTCAACCTTTGCTTTATCATGAGGACGATCCTCAAGGTTAACGAATGACCACTGAAACTAGCGAGCAGACAACAGGGAGACAAAGCAGAGGAATCTCAACATTAAAAGCACTTGTTTAGAACAAGTGAAACATCCCAACAAAAATTGGCCTGTCCGTTTTATAAAGGACAATTATTTTGACATAATTGGAACGGGGGACCCCCTCTAGTGCAGAGCTGGGGACCTCCCTGTTCTGGAGAATTACCTGGGAAGGTGCTGGCGTTCCTCATGGAGGAAACTGCCACTGGCATTGACAAATAGAAGCAGCAATAGATTGCTTTGTGGCTTCCCATTTGGCTGGCTGATCATGCAAGATTTGGCAGCTATGCCGACTGCCTAGGAGGGAACTTTAAACACTTTCACCATATGTATCTTAGGAACTAGGGCTCCCCTGGCACTAAAAATAGCACAGTTCATCATTCCAGGCCCCTCAATTCAAATTCTGCATACTTAAAAATAAAATAAAACAATCCCACGCAGAATGGCACCGTTCCATGTTAATAGAGTAGGTGCACTCACAGGACGCCTCGGGTGCACGGAAAGCAGCCTGCAGATCTGAGGTAAACTATACCATTTCTTTAAAGGGGGGGGGGGCGCAAAAAAAGGTACTCTATTCTGGATGAATCAGCGTTTCGGTCACTAACACAGACCTTCATCCGGAGTTGGTCGAAACAATTCATCCAGAAAAAAAAAAGCGTACCTTTCTCTCCCCCCCCGCCCCCTCCCCAAAACCTCAGGGAGGCCAGTTCTTTCTATTAAGAGAAATTGTTTTTACCTTTACATGCCTCAGATGAGCAAATTGTAACCTCCGGTTTACTACATATTAAACCTCTCCCCCCAAATATAAGAAAGAAAACAAGTAACCCCCCCCAGGTGATCAAGGTGCAACGGTCTAAAAATCCTATGTACAATGCTCCCTAAACTAATTGTGAAGCGCTGTGTGTGCTGCTGGGAGAAAAACACTATATGAAATAAGTTAAAGACTTTGTTAAAGACAAGCAAATAAGTACAACTTACTAAATGCAGGACCGGGGGTGACAAAGCCTGGGGTCGGAGTCCCAAAACCAAACGACCCCGTGGTAGAAGAGACGCTCTGACCAAACGTTGGCGTTGATGTCCCTGCAAGGGGGTGAAATACAATGGAGACAATAATGAATTACATAGAATGGCAACAATTCCTCTTAGAAGCGATTGTCCTGGATCTGTCCTAACAGTTTACATGTAGTGGACAAAATCAGGACATTGCTAAATAATAAAACACTTCAGTTTCTGCAGTCTTTACACCTTTTCTTTTGGGTGATAAGGCTGGCAATGCATAAATCAAACGTTTACTTTGACTAGTGATGGCAGCAGAATGCTTGGCAAACAGATACAAATAGTTGGCCAATATGGTATGAACATTGAGAAAGAAAACAAAATCCCAGAACACAAATATAACATTTTTGCTGGACAGGCGAGTGAATCTTTCCAAGGAAGCCAATCACACCGACTGGTAAATTGAAATATTTCATTCCCCATTGTAGGAATTCCCCTTTTATGACATTTGTCTTAAGAAAAAGATGAAAAAAGTGATACAGTTGGAAATTAAGTTAACTTTACAGAACCAGTGGTAAATAAAAACACACATTTTACACAACAGTGCATAACTACACTTTTATATGTAGAAGAAAGCCCTGGAACAAAGTTGGTTACCTGTCATGTAAACTACCAATTACAGAGTTTATTACTGTGGGTACAGGGTGAGGGGAGTACACTGAATTAAAAACTAGTCTACCATTTAACGGAATAAATCAGTCCCACATATGTAAACAACAAAAACATTTAAGACCAAGTAAGGGTAGAATCATTGTAACCGAGCCAATTACACGATCATCATGTTTGTATCCTGTAAAAACCAATAGATTTTCTTTCGGACCGGTTTAATACATACCAGCTGTTTCTAATGGTTATGTTTGACTAATAATGGCATCATTACTTCAGATTCTGAAACTAAACATCATTTACCTCCATTAATAGACAGATTCTGAATATTGAAAACACAACCCTGTAATAGTGAAATAGTAAGATGTTAAAGAACCCAGCTTTGCCAATGTTTTCTTTTTTTGTTTTAAACCACGTATAATTCAGCTAAACTTAAGCTATTAGCACATCAATGCGATGCACACTTACCACTAAAAGCCAATTTGTTCTCAGTTGTTCCAGGGGTCCCAAAGCCGAAGGGCGCGCTCTGGTTTGTGGTACCAATGCTATTATGTGCCACAGATGAGCTACCAAAAGCTGCTGCTGTGGTGCATGGCGCATTCTGTGCTGCTCCAAAGTTAAAGCCTCTGCCTGTGTTGTTGCTCGGAGTCCCGCTGCCGAAGCCTGTAGCAGCGGTGTTTGACGCGCCTCCAAAGGAGAACTGCGCCTGAGTGGGAACGCCAAACAGTGCAGTGTTTGGTGCGTTGACGCTTGTTTGTGCGCTGCTTACAGTGCCGAATGTGGTGGATTTGGTGGCAGCTGGCGCAGTGTTGCCAAATGAGAAGGCGGGGTTGGTTGCTCCACCAAAGGTCTGTTGGGTGCCAGCTCCAAATGCTGGCTGGGAGCTGTTACTGAAAGCAGACTGAGTGCCTGTCCCAAATGCAAGCTGTCCTACTGAGCTACCAAAGCTGGGGAGCGGTGTGGGCTTACTGGTTTGCACTTGAGTGCTACTGTTGAATGCAGCCTGGCCAGTGTTACCAGAGAATGAGGGTGGGTTTGTCGTCGAGCCAAAGGTGGTTGTGAAAGCAGATGTGGTAGACCCAAACGCGGTCACTGGTTGGGGCTGAGCTGTGGCTACAGGTGCAGTCTGTTTACTGCCAAAGAGGCTGAAGCCAGCATTAGTCTGTAAGGTAGGGAGCTGCCCAAAGGGAGCAGCAGGTTTGTTTTGGGGGGCTGTATTTTGGTCATTTGCCAAAAGAGAGGAGGTGGTGCAGGGGAGGCTCTGGGGCGCTGCTCCAAACTGGAATGTAGGTGCAGTACTGGAGCTGGGTGTGCTGGTGGTGGACAGCACAAAGGTGGGTTTGGCAGTGGAGTCGGTGCTCGTTCCTGTGCCACTCAGAGAGGGGAATGATTGGGATGGGGCAGTGGATGTAGCGGTCTGCTGGAATGTGAAGGGCAAGGAAGCAGTCAAAGGGGCCCCCTGGCTATCCAGCTTCCCAAATATTGGTTTGAATGTGGTAGCTGGGGCCGCACTGGTGGTTGCAGAGAGCAAGGGAGCTGCGGGAGGGTTTGCAGTCTGAGGAGCTCTAAAGACTGGTTTGAAAGAGGGCTGAGGAGACTTATCTGTATTGCTAAGCATCTGGAAGAGAATCCCGTTCTTCGGGGATTCAGATTTGGGTTGAGTTAATCCCAGTGGTTGAGAGAGCGCACTGCTGTTAGGTGTGACTGAAGCGGGTGCTGGAACAGAGAGGGAGGGTGTTGGAGCAGATACCATGGATGGTTTGAGTTCAGAGGAGTTTGTGGTGAGGGAAAAAGAAACCATTGGGGCAGTTGTAATTGTGTTGGCAGTGCTCTGCGTCAGAGTGACCACTGCAGCAGGGGCTAGAAAAGAAAAAAAAAACATTTAAAACATATTTCAGTTGCTCAGCAAAACATACTTAGGCTGCATATATGGGGCCATCACACTACCATGTGTGCGCACACCAGCACTATGTTTATATGCCAATTTCTTAGCCACCAGCAATATCAATGCATCATTGTATAACACTGTCACTGTATAGCTGTGTGTGTCATTTAATAACCCACCAGACAGATTGAGGTCGAGACTTGGTAAGTGCCTAACAAAAGTGTGAATTCAGACTCCAGTTTGGCAATCCTTAAATAGTTTGTATGGGAGTGCTGTGGCGTTGTGACCTGGTCTATATTACCAAAATTAAAAGAAGCCAATGCACATCCGTCTTGATCCAACATTAAGGGGGTAGTTCAAAATAAACCGAAGCAGCGCGATTGGCCAGAAAGCCCCATTTAAATCAATTGGGGTTTTTTTTCCGCGTCGGATTATATTGAATTAATCCCAAAGTGTAAGAAAGTTGAGGATTCCATAAATATTTTCTACTTTTGCCCCTCTAGAAAACAGCCCACGCACACAAACTATGACGGTTGATCTTGACTGTACTGGATGATCTAACACTGGATTTATTCTCTGGAGGACTTTCCCATAAGGATTAAAGAAGCAGAAGCGGTTCTGCAGGTTTGTGTAGGGCCTGCACTTTGGGAGTTCCCTTGAGGCAGGCTCATCCTCTGGCCAAAATATACCCTTCCTTTGAGAGAAAGAAAAAAAAACGGGTAACAGGTTCCCGGCCAAAATTTAAGGTTGTACCCGGTCGGGCCCTTACCTGCAGGGTGGCGGCGACATCTAGGATCAGCAGCAGGAGTCCTGTGACAGTGGCAGCTAAATGGCGTCTTCAGCCGGCGGGGGAGCTGCAGGAATCACTTCCACAGCACCGGAGCAGGTAAATAGTGTGTGTGTGTGAGCCGCCGGGGAACCACGTGACCGGAGCAGGAGACGGAGCGTTCCTATTGGACAGATGGCTGTCCCTGTCTCCCCGCTCTCTTCCCTGTCTCCCCGCTCTCTTCCCTGTCACTAAGGTTGTGTGCTGTCTCTTGGTTGTACGGGTCTGTCTTTCTTGGTGTGAGCTGTCTTTTTCTTTCTTAAGATGGCACTCTGTCAATCTCGGTGTGAGCTCTTTCTGTCTGTCTCTCAGGATGGGCGCTCTGTTAGTAAGCGTGGGGTGAGCTGTCAATTTGGTCCAGATGTGTCACGCCAGTTTCTGTCCGAGAACTCTCTCGATTACATTATACGCAGTCACGAGGTGAAGCCGGAGGGATATGAGGTCACTCACGACGGTCTCTGCGTGACGGTCTTCTCTGCGCCCAATTACTGGTGAGACAGTCTCTTCATTACCACTTTGTCATTACTTTACCCCTCCTCGTCCCCTTCTTCTTTCTCAACCTGTCGCAAACACAGTGACAACGGGGAATATACCCTGCTACACACACACACACACACACACACACACACACACACACACACACACACACACACACACACAGGGAATATACCCTGCTATGTACATACATACATACACACACAGTGACTGGGGGAATATACCCTGCTATATATACGCACAGTGACTGCGGGAATATAACCTGCTATATACACACACATATATTACACACACATATATTACACACACACACATATATTACACGCACACACACAAACACATATTACACACACACACACACACACACACATTACACACACACATATATATTTTACACACACACACACACACACACACATATATATATTTTACACACACACATATATTTTACATACATATATTTTACACACCCACATATATTTTACACACACACACACACACGGTTAATACTGCCACGTTTAATGAAGGGGTTAACTCCTCCCCCTACCCACTCGAGATGCCTAACCACCCACCCCGGGGCAACCACCTATAGCCAAAAAATGCATTGATTGATTATCACTGTGATTATCTATACCCTCAAAGGGGCACAGATAAACACATTGCCAATCCTAAAAAAAAAATACACAAATAAAATAAGAACTGAAGCAAGAAAAGGAGCCTAGTTTGGGCACTCGCCTGATTAAAGTTGATAAGTGTAATAGTATAAAAAATATATATTTTTAATAGTCAATAAAGAAAATAAAGTGTTTTAAAGCAACAAAGATGCAGCTGTGATCCTAGTAAGAGTACTGCGGTGAGACTCTGGATCCAGTACACATACATGTGGTGACTAGACTTTCTGTCACCGTCAATAAAGTTGAGTACAGTATACTAGCGGGGGCATCTGTTCAGTATACTAATTAAATACAATCCAAGTGCTTCTTACCCTTGCCGGGATTAAGATTGATTCATCCTCATCAAACTGCAGCACCAACAATTCTTGACCAACGAATCAATAATCCTCATCAGCATGATGTGCAGAAGTGCAGAATCCTCTGTTGCTTTCAGAGGAGGTAAGGTAATGTAGCTGCTTTTTATTTTAATTACATAGGATTGAAGCAGGGGGTTGCCGGAGCTGAACTGCATTAATTTCGGCCCTAGTGACCCCCTACTTCCAGAGTTACAGGCCCCGGTATGGGGTGCCGGAATCATTTGCAAGTTTAATTCACCCGCGTCACGTGGCCGGGACACTTCAACCTGCAGGATATACCGGGACCTGTAACTCGGGATGCAGGGGGTCCCCGGGGCTGAAATAAATGCGGTTCATCTCCCGGAGACCCCCTGTTTCAATCCTATGTTGTTAAAATAAAATAAAAGCAGCTTGATCGCTTGCTAGAGGTGCGCAAAGAGAGGGACTGATTCTGTCTACT
Organism: Ascaphus truei; assembly: GCA_036426205.1. NCBI lineage: Eukaryota > Metazoa > Chordata > Amphibia > Anura > Ascaphidae > Ascaphus > Ascaphus truei. Next base: position 63,346,085 of record CM071569.1, on the reverse strand, counting down.
CTCACTGGGCATCTCTTCCAGACTGACTAAGGTCCATAGTAGGTGTGCTCCGCGAACGAGCGCGTGACGTCACGCGCGCCTGTACTTGAAGAGATCCGTGGCCTGCCGGGTTGCACGATGGGTGGCGGGGGCGTGCCCGTGACGTCACGTGAGCGTATCGCCCTCATTGGCTCAACCACGCACGTGACCTGCCCATCGCGTGGCAAATTCAAACAAGTTCGTCTCGGCATGCATCCGCCGTCTTGGCGCTCCCGTGCTCGCGCGATCTTTGGACATGAATTTTGGCCTCCAGTTGTTTGCCTTTGGCGCGAGAGACGTCGGATAAACTATGGCCGCGGCCTAACACAGCGGGAGTCCCAGTCAGAAGCAGGGACCCCCGCTGTGTTAATCCTGACTGGCAATTAGTCTGATCGCGGGGATTCCTGGCCGACTACGCGACAAACCTACTGGTTGCATCTGTACACACAAACAGTGACTGTGGGGAATATTCCCTGCTATATACACACACTGTGACTGCAGGAATATTCCCTGCTATATACACACACAGTGACTGCAGACAGCCATCTGTCCAATAGGAACGCTCCGTCTCCTGCTCCGGTCACGTGGTTCCCCGGCGGCTCACACACACACACTATTTACCTGCTCCGGTGCTGTGGAAGTGATTCCTGCAGCTCCCCCGCCGGCTGAAGGCACCTCCGATGCTGCCACCGTCACAGGACCGCTGCTGCTGATCCTAGATGTCTTCGGAAAGGTAAGTATGAAAGATTATTTCAAGCTGCCCTGACATTACCCGGCCGGGCCCACTTCAGTGGCCGGTTCCGGGTAGCTGGAAATGGGCCGGGTAAAGCCAGGTAATTCCGGGTACTCGGTACACCACTAATATATTGCAGGCTTTATGCAGCATTGGAATAGCACTGATAGGAAATGGTTTATTATTTCAATTGCTGGTTTTTAAGCGTACTCCGTGCAAGGCAGTTGTGCCTTGTTTCTATGGTGCCGATTGCAGGATTGTAGTGCTGGTAACTGTACAGACCTCATGACATGGCTCAGTGACACCATTATATTGATACTTTGACAAACCAGCCACCCTTCAAAAGCAGCAATTTTGTTTTTATTTACCATTCAGGGAACCAACACTCCACTCCGTGGAGCAGAGCCAGTCTATTTCTAGCACAGGTTACCCCTGGTCCCAGAGTACCTATGTATTCACTGGTGACTGTGCATGCACCAGGGAAAACAATATGGCCGCCAAATTTAGCAGGATCCAGACCACTAGGAAGTTGCATCATCGGTTGCGGCTTCCTATATGCCTGCACTGGTGGCCGCGTTTGTTTCTCTATAAGCACTGGCAGCGAAGATCAATCATCTTGGAACCATTGTCTCCGACACTGAAAGTAGTGAGGATCAGCACACCAGGACCTCCTGATCTCACTTAGGATTAAGGCTTCACTTACATTTTCCTAGGATTGTGGCTTTGCCTGTATTGGAAAATTGGCCAAAGTATCTTAAAGCACAATTTCCCTCAATATCCTATGTTTTTTTTTTTTAAATAGATCCATGTAGTATTAGACACGTACTGCACTTTTTCGTTAACCATTATGCACTTTAATGATTTTTAATGTATTAAGCTTGCTTGGTTACTACAGCACCCACATAGAAAGCCACAGCACTTCTTTTGAAATAGGCGGCGATATTGCTAGCCCTGGGAAGCAGGATCTTCTATCAATCACAGGGGTAACAGATCGATCGGCGGCTTAGATAATTGCATTGCTTAGATGAAGGCATTGCAAAGTAAACATCTTTTGCCTAAACACACTGCACCTAGTTTTCAGCCATGCATTTTTGGGGCTAAAAATGGTCACGGGTGAGCCATCTTTAAAATGTTTCACTCCTCTACAAGGTATTCTCAGCAGCATTCATTTAAAGCTGCAGTTCAATTTTTTCCCCATTCAATATGTGCATCAATACAATCTGCACACTGATATGTGATTAGCTAAGCTGCAGATCGATCTGTTCTCCTATAATCAATCGCTGAAGATTCGAGGATTCTTTAATTCACTGTTAGAGCTGCAGAAGATTACCCAAGATGCAAAGTTCTGTGTGGAAAATCATGTGACCAAGCAGTCACTAAATACAATTGGTGCACTGCCAGAGAGAGCAGGGCTCAAGAACCAGAGCCTGTCTCAGAAAAGGAAGGGGATGTGACTTTGTAAATGGTTGCTATAAAAACAAAAATGCTTGATACATTAAAATACATTAAAAATGTCGTTAAAAATTGCTACAAGTATTTTCTCATAGTACAGAACTGATTTATTAAAAAACACATGTAGGATATTGCTTGAACTGTAGCTTTAATATACCCTTTATAAGCCTATGTACTAGCAGAGATTTGCATGAAAGTGGCAGCACTAGAGATACCTACATGCTTTGTTCAATTCCCAAATAGCTTGGAATTGTTCAACATCTTAAATTCCTTTTAACAAGCGTACTTTATTCCCGCAGTCAGTCATGTGCCGTCACTGGCAGCTGTGTCTCACCTTGGGAAACCTCCTGGCTCTGCATCTTAGCCAGACTCTGCAGCAGAGGATTGCTGCTGGCAGTGGAGGTCTGTAACTCCAGGGGTTTAGGGGCAGCTGGAGCCAGCGTGAAGGTGTGCGAGGCTTGCAGAGCAGAGGTAGCTACTGGTGCAGAGCTGGAAGGCAGAGAGTCTGAGGAAGAAAAAAAAAAAAAACCACCATGGTTAGTTGTGAAAGAGAAGGCCAAACACAGAACACGAGAAATTGATTTCATGCTCACCAGGGGTCTCCTCCAATGCCTTGTTCAATCGTTGTAGAGCCGCTTTCTTCTCCGAGTCCCAGTCCTTTGAAGTGATGCTGTATCCTACAAGAGGGGGAGGAGGCTGCAGGAGGAAGAGAAGGAGCATTACAGCATTGGCTCTGTGCTCTGCAACCGCAACCGACTCTGGCACTGCGGATACCTACCAGGGGGTATGGTTCTCCACGCCCCGAGCAGACCAGCAGCACTTTACGCCGCCGCTTGCCACCACTGCTCCCGGTATCAGACGAGGGGCTCCCGCCTGCTGACTTTTTCAAGACAAGGGTCTCGTTAACTGCAACAGGAATAGGAGAAACAAAAAAGGCAACATTAATGTAACAATATGGGAAAGGTTCAAGTTTATACCGCACACAGTCCCGGGTTTTCTGGGCAGTTGAAGTGTACGTATGTATATCTTTATTAATAAAGCACCATCCAGGTACATATCGCTTCACGACAGTAATGCATATATAATATAACATAATGGGAATAAGCGCTTCAGATACAATAGGAAAAGGAGTCCCTGCCACAAAGAGCTTACAGTCTAAGTGGTAAGAACTGACAGAAGTGCATAGCAGATCCAAGCCACAAGATAGATGGGTTCATTTGTGTACACTTGGGCTGCTTTACACCCTTGGTGTCAAACTCAGAATAGCTTGGGGGGCAATTCTTACATTCTAGACCATCAGGTGATCATAGCGCAAATTGAAATCAATAGTGCAGTGAAAGTGCAAAAATACCCAGTGAATAAATAACAATCATCACACTTATACTGTTACTTCATATACTGGAATCTCCTGGGTTTAGGGACTCCTTGTAGACCTCAAATGGAGAACGAAGGCCTCAAAAACATAGGATCTAAAATGCAATACAGCTGCTCGCCAGAATGTGCTGTAAATGCTTTCAAACACCAATAGAAGAGCTTGTACTGGAAAATTGATACATTGTAACGTCAATCTTGGACCATTTCAACTATTATTTCTATAGCTATGCAAGTACAATTTGGTCAATGACAAAGTATCTAGCCTTGTATCGTTTGCTCATTGCCTTATCATTTATATGTAATTACTGTCTTATTTTTGGTGCTCTTTTGTAACACTCAAAAACCCAATAAAATATTTGAAACAAAACTTGTGTTGTCAAGTAATTACCATAAAAGAACAGGGGCCATGCACTCCGCAATATACAATGCAGATTTAAATTCTATTTTCTCACATATGGAGCTCTGAGGTTAGAACGTTTTTGTTCCAGATCACAAACAGCAGACACTGGCAATGAAGCTCAAGCAGCTCATTTGAGTCGAGTTAGAGGGTGTCTGACAAGGAGATCGCAGACCAAGCCAACTCACGTTTTCCCGACGATTGCTCCCTGCTGTCAGATTTCACTGGGGTGGATGTATTGGACTCGTGCAGCTCCTCTTCTCTGGAGCAAGAGAAATTAGAATGCAAACGTCTCAGAAAGACCCAAACACCAACAAAACGCAACAACCTCAAGAGTCAAGAAAAACTATTGGTAGAAATAACGGTTTAACTGATGTCTATGACATGTGGAAGGTCCAGGATATTCCTCTATGCTTTAACCAAACAAACAAAAGTGTCTAATAAAAAGGTATCGTCTTTTCCAAAAAGTTTACTTTGGACCACATCTTGGAATTCCCTAAATGGTTTAATCTGTGGTGTATGGAAAAAAAATGTCAAATGGAGACCTACATTCACCATGTTACCCCAAAATCACTTCCATGAGCAGGGAGCCACTTCCCAACAGCATAGTCCCCCCGCCTGTCTTCCGGCAACATGGAGGAAGAACAATGGAGACTCAAGAGGGCGGCAAGTATGTTACAGTGAGGAGGCCGAGGAGGAGGAGGGTGAAGAGGAATTGGGTAAATGGAACGCTGATGCCGACTCCTGTTCTCCCCAGTCTGAGCACAAGGCAGAATTAAAATGGTGACCCCATGCTAGAAGACACAAGTATACTGGATAGATGCACAAATGGTATTTCTGACAACTGCTCTAGACATCCCATCAGCTATCCACTAGAAATAACTACGTTTAATACCAACATTAAAATATTAAAGATGGAATTTTCCAAAATGTAAAGGTCATGGTGTCTCATTCACAGGATACCTGCATCATCAGATCCATTGATGCAGAGCAAGGTGCAACATTATAGCAAGACCAGTGCCTTCAACTATCAGTTTATAACTGCTTTCATTCTTGACCTATGAAACACCAGAAATACTAAACAATTGCAAACTAGAGATGCAAATTCCCCATCAGCTCTAAGATGTTATACCTAAAAGGGTTCCTTACATACCTGGCTTTCTTGACTTGCCATTCGGGTGTCTGGCATCTGGAAGAGGACGTGCTGGAGACTGTAGACGTATTCTGAACACTTCTCTTTCTTTTCTGAAAAGGATATACAGGCATACCCCGCATTAACATACGCAATGGGACCGGAGCATGTATGTAAAGCGATAATGTACTTAAAGTGAAGCACTACCTTTTTCCCCACTTATCGATGCATGTACTGTACTGTAATCGTCATATACGTGCATAACTGATGGAAATAACACATGTGTAACAGGCTCTATAGTCTCCCCGCTTGCGCACAGCTTCGATACAGGTAGGGAGCCAGTATTGCTGTTCAGGACGTGCTGACAGGCGCATACGTGAGCTGCCGTTTGCCTACTGGGCGATATGTACTTAAAGTGAGTGTCCTTAAACCGGGGTATGCCTGTATAGTGTGGGATTTACTAACTTCTCTGTCTCATTATCCCCCTTCACAAAAGGTCCTCAGGCAGTGTCCATAAATCTGTTTACTTATCACATGGGGTTTTAATTCAAACAAGGCCTTTCAAAAACAAATTTAATTACAGATGTTTATATGGTATCAAGCCCCCACACGGGAAAAAAAAGCTCCTAAAAGCATCAGTTTCTAAACCCATCCTCAGACTACCTTCCCCTCTACATATTAGAAATAACCAATGGCAAACACAAGGGTACCTTATATGTATGCACATAAACAGAAGATTAACTGGTTATCCACAAAACACAGTGTATTGCTAGGTTTAGAGGACATGGGCTGGGCATGCTAAATGTTTATCATGGAAAAATATATAAAATAGCACGACAAAATCACTAATTCAGGTCACAGCAAGGGAAGTAGATCTAACAAAGATTTAAAATAAATAAATAAATAAAACCATCTGTCCCTGCAGCTCAGGTTCACTCACCCAGAGAGACGAGGAGAAAAAAGAGAAGCTAGAGTGGGGAAAGAAAAGACCGACAGATCATAGTGAAATCTGTGGGGGAACTGGAATCTCCGTTGAAGGAACTCACAGGAAATAAGTTATTTTGCGCAGAGGACTGGAATGGAAACGGCAGCCAGAGGTGGAGAGGTGGCAGAAATCCTCCTTTCCTTTGCGAGTCACGCACGGAGAAGCGCCGGCATCTAGTGAGACGTGGCGTCAACCTCTGGGCTCTTTTTACCGCGCTTTTACTTCCTCCAGTTTGTTCCCACCGTGGCATTCTGATTATACCACAAGGATTTCTACCATCTCCACCTCTGGCTGCCGGTTAAAGTACCAGTCTATTCTAGTCCTCTGCACAAGAGACATTTTCCACGAGCTCCTTCAACGGAGAGGGTCTATTCCAGTTCCCCCACAGATTTCACTATGATCTGCTTGTGTCTTCTTTCCCAGCGCTATAGGTTCTTTTTCCTGGAACTAAATGTTTATCCTGTTTAATACCACACAGATGAGACACACTAAACAGTACCTGTAAGAGGTCTGGACCTGAACTGTAGGAACTGGTGATTGCGTTGTGGGAGGACATGGGTAAGCCATTCATCATGGAGCTGTTCACGGAACTGACAGAAGAGGTGCGACAGCGTTTGCCGATGGTGTCATCTGGAACCTGCAAGTTAAGCGCTCTCTTCAAATTGTCCGGCCTGAGATGTTAGAAGGGCACAATGTTAGAGTGTCACAGCCTAGGTTTCCCCCAACACACCCATACAGACACGATCACTATATATTTAGAAGTTAGAATCCAGACTTTGGGTGATGTAACAGAAAATAGAAGACAATACACTGTAGTTTAAATACCATGGGGGTGTAGGAATGTTACTAAACCCTCTACGGCACACTACAATCACTATAGGCGACCAAATATTGCAGCATGATTATGAAAGGCCATCTAGTATATCAGGGTCAAAGACTATTCATAGAGATCAGTCTCTGGACGCCTACTCTGTGCATGTTTGTCAATGGGTCCATGTCTCAAATGACCATCTGCTCCAGGAGATCCACATTTCAACTTTACGGGATTTAAAAGTGCAACAGGTTAGTGATGACCGCCCTATAATTAGCACGAGTCAGCATTAAGTTTATCACCCACTAACCCTTAGTAGCGACTTACTTTGAAACCAGTGAAGATGGAGTTCCATTAGCCACCAACGGCTTAAATGTTGATTGCCCACTACCACTGGTGTGTGGTCTCCTGGAAAAATAGACAAAAAAAAGTCAAACTTGCGATGAAATATGTTGTCACGGGCCTAGTCTAATTCTGCCCATCTCTTATACAACCATATATATTCCTACTGTATATTCAACTGCAAAATATATTATGCATTATTTTGTTATTTGTTACAGCGATAAGAAAAGATTTGTAATATCTTTCCAAAAGAGGAACTTGTTCACATAGGTCTAAGGAGCAAGAGAGGAAGCTAAGAAAGTGAGAGAAAAACATAGGAATCAGAAACTTCTCCCCAAGTGAGAAAAATAGCTCAAAAAGTGAGATATGCAAATCTAAGAAAGAAAGAAAGAAAGAGGAAGTAGTGTGTGTATAACACACACACAAATATATGTAGACTGGATTTATAAAACCTTATGTTATCTTTTATATGTATACAATGTGTTTACAATACTTATAAGTGTAGATACGTTCCAGATACAACACAGAACAGTGCTCTTGATTCAGTCTCAGAATAGAACGATTCCTCTGGAAATTAGCTAGGTTGGAAAGTAATGATCATCACAATGTGAAATGTAACAAAACATTTCCTACACATACACTTGCTGTCAAACAACCTAATGTGCTGGGCAGTAACCCAGATCACACTGTGGAACATTTACAAACCAGTACATCTTAATTAACGGTTTGTAATCACATTTGAGTTTTAATGTTATGAATGAGCATTGTTCACTCAAGGGGGGGTGGGATCATCCAATGAAAGCAATGCACCACCAAAAGGAAAATCACATAAAAAAAAAATCTGGCATTGGCCCGTTTGCCTTTCCTGCGTCCGTGTGCGCACTATTGCAGGGGGGGGCTTCAGCAACTGTGCGTTATAAAGACTGGGGCCAAGAGAGAAAAGGGGTTGAGAACCACTGAAGTAGATAAAGCCTTACAACTTCATCTCTGGTATCTTTATTCTTCCCCCATAAAGAAAACCCATGTTCCAACACAACAGCTATAGGAGGGAAATGTGTACTTTTAGAGGCAAGGCATTACGAATAGGAATAATTGTATACATAATGTAATCATTGTAATCATTAAAATCTAGGATATATATTTTTTATTATTATGCATTATACATACACATGCTTTTCTGAAGTAGAGATGTCAACGTTTTAGTATTATCTTACTTTTTCCTCCACTTTTTTGTCCTTCTCATTATTGAGTAGTGGATAGTATTAGTTAGGTTAAAGTTTTTTTTCCTTTTGATACTTTGTTGAATTTGCGTGTTTCATTTGTTAATGAGTATGGAGTATCAAACGTCTGGTAGTATTTAGCAATTCCATCTTCTGTTTGGGCATTCATTGCTTTATGTGGATAATGTTAGCTTATGAGTCTGTTTTTGTTAATAAAGTTCTTTCCGCCTGGGTCAGTTGGCTCCAGTTAACAATACGCTCTGAGCTCACGTCTGAGACGGCCCATCTGTGGGTCGCTGGCTAGTGACGTCACTCCAACGGAGGCTGTATGTATATAAAAAGCTGGTTTTACCTTTACACCTTGATAAAACACGACTTCGCGAAACGCGTAGGTGCGTTTCAACCTCTATCCATGTGATACAATACTTTTATATTTTTTATTGGAGTCACCTCTTGCTCTTGATTTTAAAAAAAATGTTATTATGGTTGTGCTCCATATGCTTTACTCTGATGCAAAAAAAATCTAAACGGGTAAAGTTAAGACTGCGGCAACAATTACATTGGTTAAAGACCTCGATATTAGCCAGACATACACACCTGATCTCACCCACGCCTCCCTGCCATCTCTTCCCTGTAAATTGTGTTATCCTCATTTTAATACCGACTAACCTTAAAACTTGCCCCACAAATCCAGCATACCAATAGCCTGCACTCATGGTTACTGTCCCACACTCAGTCACTCCTACCACCCATTGTGACCACTGTCATCTACCGCACTTATTCCCTCACCTGCTGTCTCCAAGTTTCCCATCAAACCTCTTAGATCGTAAGCTCTTCGGGGCAGGGATTTTCTTTCCTATTGTCTGATTTTCCTGCACTTATTGTATTATAATTCCCTGTACTGTATTCTTTGTGAAGCGCCGAGTACACTTTTTGCAACGGGGTGCTCTCCGGAGCTGAACGTCATTAATTTAAGCTCCGGGGACACCCTACGCCTGGAGATGCTTACCTCCGAAGTAGGTGCCGGTAGCCGCTCCGGCTGAGCAAGCAGGGATTTAAAGTTTAAAGCTCCTGCGTCACATGGGCTAATAGGAAGCCGCACCGATGAAATACTTCCTATTGGCCCAAGATATCTGAACAGCAGTCATTATGTGATCCCTGGCAACCGAGTATAGCAACCGCCACCTACGTGTTTTTTTTTTTTTTAAATGGGCGGTTTGAACTGCTGCTTTAAGTCCACTTACAGTATTCAAATCCATTTTTGTGGCACACAGATTAGACTTCCGAGGGTCTACTCTTTGGGCAAACTGATCCTTCTAATGTGCCTGTGAATTACCAGTGTTGCATTTTTCTGCCCCGTGAAAGACCTTCATGGCTTCCTTCATAACCTGCTCCACTTGGCTACTCACACAAAGCTGTTTTTGCATTGTGAATTAATCGCTGATGTTTGTGGTGACAACTGGCCCGGACTGCCATTAAAAGCTTGACAAATTATTTTCTTTTCCGACACGTCTCCAAGAGGAATCATGTTGCCCGTACCAGCCTTGACGGAACCAGTTTCCTTGCTAGATTCCACAAAATGTCATTGCTGGCCATTGTCCATTTGGCGTGCTCCAAGCGTCTTTCCCAAACATCTCCCCAGTGACATCTCCCACACAGGCACACTAGATTGTATGGATAACCAATGCACTTACGCATAGGTGAATTCACCTAATTTGCATAGAAATATAATGTTTGTTGGATGATTCAGAAACCTGGTCTGGTCAGGGATTCACCAAGAAGAGTTGGGAAATTTCGCCTCTAAAAGAAACCCTTCAACTTATTTCCCACTAAACTATATGTTATGCCTCAAAGAAAAATCCCACTAAGGGAAAACTGGTTTTTAAAAACGGTGGCAGCATGAAAACATTTCCTCCAAATTTTGACTAACTTTTCAATAAAGCAAGCAGTGGTTTAAATTTTTAGGAACAGTCGCATCACATTAATGCACTGTGGAGACTGGGTGACTACAAACAGTGCCCATAACCTTCAGCACCCACATGGATAAATCAAAGGGCAAGAGAAAAAAACAAACCAAAGTCTAGAAATACAGAGAAAAGCTCCTCTAAGGCTAAAACATGCCCTAGTAGTATATATATATATATATATATATATACTAGCCTGTACGGATTTATGAGGTCTCCCTCAAACCTCCTAGCACGGCACTAACCTCCTCTTCGTCTCTTGACCTCCAAGGACAGAGCATTCTTCATCTTTGGCGGTCCTCTTCCGGCTATCCCGGATGGCACTCAGGACCGTCTCCTTTGCACATGGATCTGGAGCCGAGTGGACAGAGGTGGACGCCGGGGACAGAGCCAATAAATGATCAAGACTAGAAATCAAGAGGAAGGGGGTGGCACGTGAGCACGGACTGATTTCGTATCATTTTATACATCGTTTATTTGTTTTTAGTACACAAGAACCAAGTTTAAAGGTGAAAACAAACCGTTAGACAAAAAACACTGGGAATTAAAGCAATCACAAATGGAGGCATCCGTGTCCGTAAGGAAGACAGATTTTAGGTTTCAGTTAGCAAAAACTGAAAGATGCCAACAGGTCACTGGCAAAAATAAGATGACAATGTAAAAATAAATAAACAGCATTACAAAAAGCCATTAGCGATTGTCCCCAAGTGAATATGTACGTTTAATAAAGGGAATGTTCTGAAGAAAATGAACAGAATCAATTCAACAAAACAAATGGAAAGGACATTTACTTAGAATCTCAAATTGTAATTATTGCGAATGAGGTGAGCGGGGGCGAATGAGGCCAGGTTGCACACACAGGTGAGCGGGCGAATGAGGCCAGGTTGCACACACAGGTGAGCGGGCGAATGAGGCCAGGTTGCACACACAGGTGAGCGGGCGAATGAGGCCAGGTTGCACACACAGGTGAGCGGGCGAATGAGGCCAGGTTGCACACGCAGGTGAGCGGGCGAATGAGGCCAGGTTGCACACGCAGGTGAGCGGGCGAATGAGGCCAGGTTGCACACACAGGTGAGCGGGCGAATGAGGCCAGGTTGCACACACAGGTGAGCGGGCGAATGAGGCCAGGTTGCATACACAGGCGAGATGACAAATGAGGCCTGGTTCAGTACACAGGTGAGTGGGCGAACGAGGCCTGGTTACTTACACAGGTGAGTGGGCGATATTGGAGTCTGGACGGGCAATTTTCACAGTTACAGGGCTGCGCATCATTGAGTTTTTAGGTGACAGCAGGATCTTGCGCTGATACCCATCCAAACACACCATCGGAAAGGAACCTGGCATGCTATAATGTGGCTGATGGGTAGGGTAACGCCGGCGTGGGTTCATAAGATTTCTGTTGGACACACAAGGAGTCTCCCTAAAGAAAAAACAGCAAGCATTTGTTACAAGAATTGCATGAATTCTTCCCAACTACACCTTGTAGAACAGTACTGTATTTTGCAACTTTTTTGGTTAAGGAAACCTATGTGAAATTCTGCAGAACCCCAACCCGCTCTAATAGCGTGTCTGAGATCAGATGCATTGTAAGGAACCCCAATCCTCTAATAGCGTGTCTGAGATCAGATGCATTGTAAGGAACCCCAACCCTCTCTAATAGCGCGTCTGAGATCAGATGCATTGTAAGGAACCCCAACTCTCCAACAAGTGTGAGATCAGATGTATTGTAGGGAACTTCAACCCTCTCTAATAGTGTCGGAGATCAGATACATTGTAACTTCTGTATTTGGTACACTTTTCAAATGACCTCAAAATGGCAGGGAACCCTTTAGGAGTTCCATGGCAACCCACGGGTTCCTAGGAGCCCTGGTTGAAAAACACTGTTGTAGAATCCTGAAACGTGCTAAAAACACCTAAAGTTTAACAGGACTGACTGAAAAAGACGCAAGAACAAAGTTTAATTGTAACGATTATTACAGGACAAGAATTGACATCTAAGGCCTGGGACATAGTGCCCCAAACAGTGCGGAGGCGCGCTGAGGCTCAGGGAAAGCAGTGCTTTCCCTGGCCTTACACAGCGCGCCGTCAGGGGGCGGGCCAGTGACGTCACGGAGCTGGTTTGCCCTCATTGGGCGAACCGCTCACGTGACCGGCACTGCGCTCCGGCGAGCGCCAAATTTCAAAACTGTGTCAGACACACGCTTCCGCAAGCGTGCGCGAGCCCCTGCTAAAGCCGCTCTCATTGCGGCTGCAGGGGCTCAGTTTCGAACAGCAGCGCGCCTCAGCGCATAAGCGCTGGCCATGCCAGAGGCCTAACCGTCGACATCCCACTCTTACTGTATATACAGCATGACCATCTTGCCATGTTCTACGTGTTGTAAAATTTTACTGTGCAGGACAGTTTTCTTATGCTGAAAAATGTTACTACACTGCACATTTTATCATCCCGATTATTGGAGGCAGTTTATAACAACTTTGGGTTTACCCAGTTTATTATGCTAGTGAATCTACATGTGGCATGGATTTTGAAATACAGGCATACCCCGCATTAGCGTACGCAGTGGGACCGGAGCATGTATGTAAAGTGAAAATGTACTTAAAGTGAAGCACTACCTTTTTTCCCACTTATAGATGAAAGTACTGTACTGCAATCGTCATATACGTGCATAACTGATGTAAATGAAGCATTTGTAACAGGCTCTATAGTCTCCCCGCTTGCGCAAAGCTTCGGTACAGGTAGGGAGCCGGTATTGCTGTTCAGGACGTGCTGACAGGCGCATGCGTGAGCTCCCGTTTGCCTATTGGGCGATATGTCCTTACTCGCGAGTGTACTTAAAGTGAGTGTCCTTAAAGCAGGGTATGCCTGTACCACACTTGTTTCATATGTTCAGCAGAACATCTAAGGCCGCGCTTATATTGCCATCGCCGGCATGGTCGCTGGAAAAATCAAATTGAAGTGACTTCCAGCGATTGCGACCAAGCTGTCTCGCCAACTATAAGCGCACGCAACAGCGTCACTACATTTGTTTTGACGTATGAAAGTGTTTAATATACTACACTGTATGGCTTTTTCTCTGCTCCCTCATGCGAGTCTTGTTCCTGCAATTGTCATCACACCAATTTGCCAACACTGGCTGGCAAGTTATCACTTCTCGTCAAACATTAGGAGATCTCACAAAAATAATGTTAATGGGGTACATAACTGCTAGCATTGAAGCTGTTTACTTGAATAAACCCAGATTGAATCCTAGTGTATATATGCATATACTACTTTTTATTGCCTCACTTCTCAGGACCTTCTCGTTGCCCCTAGACTTTGCTCTGGGCTGGTGCACCAGGCTTCCCCCGTGACCAACGACCCCCATCCCACCTGAAGGAGAGGCGTCTGGCCGGGGTCAGCACGGCCGGATTAGGCCTGCTCAGCTGCTCCCTGATCTCTCGGGACCCCCGGCCCAGCGGCCCCGCCGGGGGCTCCTGCTTGCCCATGTAACTGCCCATGAGTAGCAGCAGGTCCGCAGGGCTCCACTTGGAGGGAGCCGGCGCCCTCTGCCTCCGGGGCGGTATAGGTCTCCTCGCTCCTCCCAAGCCGGTCAGCGGCTTCCAACCTGCCAGGCCCCGCAGCAGCCCCGAGCCCAGGTATCCACCGCAGCCGCCCAGCAACAGCCCGACCACGGCGAGCGCCGGGGAGCAGGCGGCTCCGAGCAAGAGAAGGGAGAGGGCCACGAGCGCAGCGGCCGGCAGCCTGGCCGGGTCTCCCAGTGTGCGCCGGAGCCCGTCCCGCAGCCTGTCTCCTGCGCGCTGCGCTCCCGGCGGACACATCGCGGCCGCGCGCCCTCACAGGCCCTTAAATACCCAGCCTGCCCCGCGCGCGCGCCACACCGCTGCGTCACATCCCTCCCGCGCTCTGACACCGCCCCCTCCCTGCTGCATTCTTGTTTGGGAACCATGGTCCTAGCCACTCAAATCTTTTTTTGCGCGAGGCAGCGGGTCACGTGGCGCGACTTTCTATCCCTGGAGTGGAAAGGATCTCTATGACTTGAACCGCCTTCTCCCCCCCCATATCTGTGGTTGCGTTCCAGTGACGCCACTGGCCCGGGACTCCAATCAGATGCGTTGGCGGGCTCAGCACATTCACACCTCTGCTGCTGCCAGATGAACTGGTCCCATCTTGTATTGTATTGTATTGTATGTCTTTATTTATATAGCGCCATTAGTGTACATAGCGCTTCACAGTAGTAATACATGTGGTAATCAAATAAATAACAGATAATATAAATAACAGATCATGGGAATAAGTGCTTTAGACATAAAAGTAACATTTCAGAAGAGGAGTCCCTGCCCCGAGGAGCTTACAGTCTAATTGGTAGGTAGGGAGAACGTACAGAGACAGTAGGAGGGAGTTCTGGTAAGTGCGTCTGCAGGGGGCCAAGCATTATGTATCGTGTTTAGAATATCCACAGTGCTATTCATATGCTTCTTTAAGCAAGTGTGTCTTAAGTTGGGTCTTAAAGGTGGATAGAGAGGGTGCTAGTCGGGTACTGAGGGGAAGGGCATTCCAGAGGTGTGGGGCAGTCAGTGAAAAAGGTTTAAGGTGGGAGAGGGCTTTAGATACAAAGGGGGTAGAAAGAAGACATCCTTGAGCAGAACGCAAGAGTCTGGATGGTGCATAGCGAGAAATTAGGGATGAGATGTAAGGAGGGACAGAAGAATGTAAAGCTTTAAAAGTGAGGAGAAGAATGGAGTGTGAGATGCGGGATTTGATCGGAAGCCAGGAGAGGGATTTCTATGTTGAGCCTACATGTCTGGGGGTGAAGGGGATATTGTCATTGGCGGATTTCCCATTAGGCCCAGGCCTGGGGCAGCATACAAAGGCCCCTGCTCTCTTCCCCACTGATTGATGGGGGAGGGCGTGGGGCCTCTGTAAGGCTTTGGTCCCACTGCGTCCGGTGGCGCGCGCGGCCTCGGGCCACCAGCTCCTTTCCTCCAATCTGGAGGTCCCCGCTGGCTCCTTCAGACGTGGCTGACTGCGTGCTGTGACGCGTCAGCCGGCCGATGCTGCAAGCTTCTGGTGATCAGAAGCGCTGACGCGTCACGTGGTGCAGCCGTCAGCCAATGAGGAGGGAAGGGAGGCGGCTACCCTGTCTGTGCAGCCGTGCATAGCGCCCCCCCCCCTCCTCTGGTGCCAGGAGGGGGGGAGGGGGGCTCCGGGAGTGAGAGAGGGACCGACGGGGGGGACAGCACGAGAGCCCTCCGCTCAAACCACGCCCCCCCGCCACCCCCAGCTCCCGCTCCCTACAGACCGCAGGGAGCGGTCAATTGCCTCTCCACGCGCCGCCTGTCTGTAGTGCGGGCGCGTGGTCTGAGGCAGCGGGCCCTTAGCCTAAGGCCAGGTCCATGGTGCCTTTGCCTGTGTGGAGGCGTGCTCGGCCGTGACATCATACGTTTGAAGCAGGTG
Organism: Ascaphus truei; assembly: GCA_036426205.1. Lineage (NCBI taxonomy): Eukaryota > Metazoa > Chordata > Amphibia > Anura > Ascaphidae > Ascaphus > Ascaphus truei. Next base: position 63,330,202 of record CM071569.1, on the reverse strand, counting down.
CGTTTTTTGGCCATGGTACCCGCACCCTCCGTGGGCGTGTCTAGGGGGTGTGCCAGTGACGCTCACGTGACCTGTCTGTCGCACTGAGAAATTCGTTTAATTGATTTCTCATGCAACGCGCACCCCCTCCTGCTTACGCATGCCGCGTGGATGCGAACACTGCCGTAAGGCAGTCTGTTTGCTCAGCGTGCGGACGCCTCCGCACGGTCTGCTGTACCATGGCCCCAGCCTAAAGGTCTCTACCTTCTCCTTTGCGCCACCCTACTCCTCCTGCAGACTACACATGACGATGCGTTGCCATGACAATGTGACGTCAGATTGCATCGTGTTATGAAAACGCGTCGTCACGCAACGTTGCGGCATCATTAGATGCCGCGACGCTGCAGAAAGAGGAAGGCGGCTCTGCAGGAGGAGGCAGCCCGGTGGTTAGTGCCTATGCGCTGCAACATTTTAAATCCGCCACTGGATATTGTAATCTGCTTACAGATGGTCTTACAAAAATTAAGACTTGCTTGTTAAAATATTTATTTGGAGGAAAGAAATGAATAAGTAATATTATCAGAGGCTTAATAGTTAAACTAATAATACAACTAATCGGCAGACCCTCCAACATTTTACACCTGGTTTCTTTAAAAAAAAAAAAAAAAACTTATGAAGGGAAAAAAAAACATAAGTAGAAGCAAAGAACTATGTGTATAAAATATAAGTAAACATATTACATATTATTAATGGTTTTGTTATAATATAACATGTATGTATATCTTTATTTATATAGTGCCATTAATGTCCATAGTGGTTCACAGCAGTAATACACGTGACAATCATATAAATAACAAATAATACAAGTAACACAATGTTAAAGCTGCAGTTCAGTTTATATCCTGCATGTGTGTTTTTTTTAATAAATCAGTTCTGTAGTAAGAAATAATACTTTTAGCATTTTCTGTTTTTAAAAAAACAACTTTGAAAGACCAATTTTCTTGTATTCTATTTTAACAAGCATTTGCTAAGGCACTGCCCCTTCATGCCTGTCACAAACCCAGGCACACCCCTTTGTCAGCACTGCCCTCCCTCTCTCTAAACGTGCACTAGCATCTGGTCACATGATCTTCCTCATAGAGTACATTCAAGGAAGCTGGAGAAAAGGGATCAGCCTGCATGCATAGCAGCTCGGATAGGCGATTTCAAACTTATTACAGTGTTTATTCCATTCATTGCACGTGTATATAATGTAAAATTGTAATAATTCCATTTATAGCAAATATTTCTCCATGTACCTTTGCACCTGACTTCTGAGCCTGAGTTGCATTCTGTCTGTGTCCAGAGGACTCCCCAGATTCCACTCATCCTGTCATTGCTTTTACCCTACTAACATCTTGTGAGTAGGCGTCACATAAGAGCCAAGTCTGAATACACGCTTCATTATTATAATATTGTCTGCACTTAGTTTGTGTTTTCTTTGTTGTCTCTTCCCACATGCTCCCCCTGGGTTGTGAGAATTTGTATCAATCATCTGGGACCAGTCAAGACAGTCCCTTCCAGAGGGTTTGAGCAGGGGGTTACAACCTTTATTTATTTATACCTCTCAGTTTAAAAGGATTGAATAAGAAAACAAAAATCAGACCAGTAAGGCTGTTACTAGGGGGGTGGGCAGCTTCCTCCACCCTGATTGGCTGCATTACCCAGCAGCCAATCAGGAGGAGGTATCAGGAGTCCTGTGGGTGGGGCCAAGGAGAGGAGGAAACAGCATAGAGTGGTCAGAGGGGTGTGTGTACAGTTTTGGAACTCTTACTGTATCTATTGATATTCCCCTCCCATATTCACTAAGACTTCCTTATGTGGGTCTTCACCATGTATACCCCCCCCCTCCCCCCTCCAGGCAGCACACAGGCGGGGGGAGATGCTATGCAGTGGAAGAAGAATCACCTGAGTCAGAGCAGGAGCAGCATGACGTGAGGAGCTGCAGCCACCGGAAGTTCCGGGTCAGACCGCTAGATGGCGCACCTCCCCTGCAGTCCTGCTCTGAAACAAGTGATTCTACTGCCGGTTACTGCACCGGTTCTGCGAACTTGAAAAATTCCAGGAACAGGTTCGCACGAACCGGGGGAATCCCAACACTGGCTCCACCTCTGGTCAGGCCCGACTGCCGGTGATCTCGCGGTCGGACCCCGACTCTCCCCAGCAGCAGCCTGCATGCCTCTATCCCTCTGTCCCACGCCGAGCTTCCGACAGGCCTCCCTCTCATGCCATCGCGCACCGGAAGCAGAGAGCGCTGAAGTCAGAGTGCTTCCGGCGCGCTGACATCAGAGAGGCCCGTCGGCGTGGGATAGTCATGCAAGCTGCTGCTAAGGGAAAGCCATGGGCCCGGCCGTGAGAGGACCAGCAGACAGGCCTGGCCGGAGGTCGGGCCCAACTTGTAGTGTCAGCCGGCCGCCCCCTAGACCACTCCCAAAGCCTCTGGTAATTCTCTCTTATCTGGGTCTTACGCGGGCTGCTCCGCTGTCCCTCCCCTCACTCTGATTGGTCCCAAACTCTCACACTCTGCTCTCCTATCAGGTCCTTCTTCGGGCCGCTCCTCTGTCACTCCCCTTCCCCTGATTGGTCCCAGCCCACCCTATTTAGTTCCCCTTCACCATTTCCTCTTCGCTCTGCATAGTTTCTGTACCTTGGTGCTGTCTGCTGTTGCCTGGCCTCTCTTGTCTTACAGTGTCCGTTCCTGTCTCTGGAAATTCTGCTGACCTCCCTGGATTTGACCTTTTGCTTTGGACTCTACTACGCTGCTCTCTGGAACCCTTTGGATTTCGCTTTGGACTTTCTACGCTGCAGACTTCTACAACCCCTGGACACGGCTCACGGACAATCGACTACGCTGCTCTCTCCAATCCACGACCATTGGCTTACGAACTTTACCCTTCTTCGCCGGAGCTGTCAAGTACGGTATCATTTCTATTTTTGTTTACCCGGACCATCTACGCTACTTCCACACTCCGGCCGTGCCCCCATTTACTGTTAGGTGTGTGGTATTACTCCTTTCCACCTCAGTCCCGGGGTCTCTTCTGGCTTGTGGGCAGGCCGAGCGTTACAGAGATATGGCGGCTACTGTGTGTGTGCGTTACTTGTTGCTAACAGGAGGTCTGAGCCTCCGTTGCTGGGAGCCTGGGTGTACCTGATCCGTTTGGTGACAGCGCCTCCACCTGCGCAGGATCCTAACAGTCTCAAATAACCCCATCACAGGACAATGTACTCGATAACACACAACACGATAGGGTATAACGATATTTACTAAGCACAACTGATAACACACATATATTACACACCCACACCATATAGTACATATAGCAATAGTCCCACACTGTATTACCACAGTACCTGTGTGTCCCAGTGCCCGGCCCACAATAGGCACTCCCACCACAAGTGTGTGCGACAGCTCTGCCCATGACTAACGTATGTAACGTTGGTGCACTTGATGATACCTGCTGGGTGCTCCAGCACCCGGTAGTGCCATCGTCGTCAGCGACGAGTCCGCCTCACCCAGTCCCACGCCATCGTCGTCAGCGACGAGTCCGCCTCCACGTTGGGTGGTGTCCAGCAGGAGTGTCCCACCATGAAGATAGTCTCTTATCTGTGGGTGGTGATCTGGTCCCAGACCACCTTGATGCCAGGTTGCAGCATGCCCTGGCTATGTCCCTCACACTGGTACTACAGGGGCAGTGTCCCTAGCTAATGGGCCTGTCCCTGCAGCAATCACAGACTGAGGGGAGTCGGGGCCTAAGGGGGTCTCTGGCCTAGTGCAGGTGTCACAGACGCCCTGCACACACGACCTACCCTTTTCTTGTCCCAGCTCCGACTAGTGTGCTCCTAGCGCAGGGGAAGTGTGCTTCCTCTGCAGGGGAAGGCTCGTGCCCTATTGGCTGGATCTCGCCATGTGAGCTGCAGCCACAGGGGCTGCTGGGGCTTGTAGTCCCAGCAGAGTACCTTCCCTGCAATGGCCACCTCGCGCACTTAACACTGCGCATGCGCGGCATCTTGCGCATGCGTGATTGCATCCAAGATTGTGACGCCCTGCAAGGGGAGCCGCTGGTAGCCTTCGGCGACCGGGTCGCCTGCCGCAACCACCCTGCTTCCACCGGCCACTTCTCTCCCTGTGCTCCCCCTAGCCTCCTCTGACCGACACAGCTGCAGCCAGAGGTAGGGGACAAATGGGAGACCAGGGGGACTCAGGCTATACAAGTGTAGAATGTCACATGGTACAACTGCCTCTTCCAATTAAATTTAAAAAAAAAATGTAATAAAAGATAAATACGGTTTTATCTACAATGGGCCCCGATTCATTTCGGACTGTACATATAACAAACCGTATAGTACAATGTTGGGGACCCTCACTTTCAGGCCACTTTTCAGGGTTTATAGACTAGTTTAGTAAAAAGGCAATTTTATACTTGCACTTTAGAATGTTTATAGAATAGTCTGTTTCATTAATTATAGTGCGATCAGGAGATCCAAGTGGTGTTTGAAGAAGAGCCTCATTCACCAACCAATGGCTGACTGAATACACATTTGATTTAACCTTGATTGTACTAGTGCAGTGGTTTCCATACTTTTTTTGGTTACAGAACCTTATGTAAAATTCTGAGGAACCCCAACCCTATCTAACAGAGAGTCTGAGATCAAATGCATTGTAAATACTTCTGTATTTGGTACAATTTTAAAATGACCTGAAAACTATAGGGAATCCTTTAGGGGTGCCCAAGGAACCCAATGGTTCGTAGGAACCCAGGTTGAAAAACACTGTACTAGAGTATACAATGTTTGAGTTGATGCTCTGTAAATTATTCCTTGACAAAATGCTGTTAGCGTGAAACGCGTAGTATGGAGTTTTTTTTTGTACCAATTCCCGGAGTCTATAATAAATTAATTTATATCTGAATTGACCTCTGATCATTTTTTAAGCTTTTTTTCTTGAGGCTTTTTTTCCTGAAGCAGTGCCAAGATCCTCTGTGTTTTGTTGCTTGTTTAGTGAAAGGGCAGTTTTGCCATTTGTATTGTAAGAATGCAGTATTTTGCCATTTCAGTTTCGCTGGACTCTGCAGTTGATAGCAATGACCTTAAAGCTTATCAAACAACATGGGAGTCTGTTCATCAAGCAGACTGTACAAAAGCCAAATAGAGTGCCATTCAGTTCTGAACCTGTGCGTTGGTATCTGTGCCAAGAATCTTGTTTTTATGTTTAATGCATTTTAATGTGTTTCTTAGGTAGATAAAGTGCAAAAACAAATATAGGTGGAAACAACTATAGAATGGATAGACAGATTAAAAAGTAAATGATGACGTTTAATTCTTAAGCACAATATGTATGTGAACTACATCATAGTATTTAGTAAGTAAATTGCACACATTAATTACCCTGACCCAAGAGCTGGAGCAGCGACAGAAGCAGCATGCACCCCGTGATGTAGAGACTGAAACGTTACATTTTTGGATCATAATACACTGCTTTTTTCACTTACCTGCCATGTGTTGGCTTAGGGTAATGTATATATTTATGAGATTGCTATGTAGCGTGCACTAGCTAATACATGCCAATGATTAATGTAGGTGCTCCTATTGTGTGTGTGTGTGTGTGTATATATATATATATATATATATATATATATATATGTATATATATATGTGTGTGTATTGTATTGTATTGTATTGTATGTCTTTATTTATATAGCGCCATTAATGTACATAGCGCTTCACAGCAGTAATACATGTGGTAATCCAATAAATAACAGATAATATAAATAACAGATCATGGGAATAAGTGCTTTAGACATTAAGGAAGAGGAGTCCCTGCTCCGAGGAGCTTACAGTCTAATTGGTAGGTAGGGAGAACGTACAGAGACAGTAGGAGGGAGTTCTGGTAAGTGCATCTGCAGGGGGCCAAGCTTTATGTGCCATGTGTTCAGAATAGCCACAGTGCTATTCATATGCTTCTTTAAGCAAGTGTGTCTTAAGGTGGGTCTTAAAGGTGGATAGAGAGGGTGCTAGTCGGGTACTGAGGGGAAGTGCATTCCAGAGGTGAGGGGCAGTCAATGAAAAAGGTTTAAGGCGGGAGAGGGCTTTAGATACAAAGGGGGTAGAAAGAAGACATCCTTGAGAAGAACGCAAGAGTCTGGATGGTGCATAACGAGAAATTAGGGCTGAGATGTAAGGAGGGGCAGAAGAGTGTAAAGCTTTAAAAGTGAGGAGAAGAATGGAGTGTGAGATGCGGGATTTGATCGGAAGCCAGGAGAGGGATTTCATGAGGGGAGATGCTGAGACAGATCTAGGAAAGAGTAGAGTGATTCTGGCAGCAGCGTTAAGGATAGATTGTAGGGGAGACAGGTGAGAGGCAGGAAGGCCGGACAGCAGGAGGTTACAGTAATCAAGACGGGAGAGAATGAGGGCCTGAGTCAGAGTTTTAGAAGTCGAGCAACAGAGGAAAGGGCGTATCTTTGTTATATTGCGGAGGAAAAAGCGACAGGTTTTAGAAATGTTTTGAATGTGAGGGGCAAATGTGAGAGAGGAGTCGAGTGTGACCCCAAGGCAGCGTGCTTGGGCTACTGGGTGAATGATCGTAGTTCCAACAGTAATGTGGAAGGAGGTAGTAGGGCCAGGTTTGGGAGGAAGTATGAGGAGCTCTGTTTTAGCCATGTTGAGTTTAAGGCGGCGGAGGGCCATCCAGGGTGATATAGCAGAGAGACATTCAGAAACTTTGGTTTGTACAGTAGGTGTAAGGTCGGGTGTTGAGAAATATATTTGTGTGTCGTCAGCATAGAGGTGATAATTAAACCCAAAAGATGTTATTAGGTCACCTAGAGAGAGTGTATACAGAGAAAAGAGAAGAGGTCCCAGGACAGAGCTCTGGGGTACCCCCACAGAGAGATCAATAGAGGAGGAGGAGGTATTAGCAGAAGAGACACAAAGTACGATGGGAGAGGTAGGATGAGATCCAGGATAGAGCTTTGTTCCGAATGCCAAGAGTATGGAGAATGTGAAGGAGAAGAGGGTGGTCCACGGTGTCAAATGCTGCAGAGAGGTCGAGTAATATGAGCAGAGTGTAATGACCTCTGTCTTTGGCAGCATGGAGGTCGTCAGTTATTTTAGTGAGGGCTGTTTACGTGGAGTGAGCATTACGGAAGCCAGATTGTAGAGGGTCTAGGAGAGAATAGGTGTTGAGAAAATGGAGCAAGCGAGCGAATACAAGACGTTCAAGGAGTTTAGAGGCAAAAGGCAGGAGGGAGACAGGCCGATAGTTAGAAAGACAGGTAGGGTCAAGCTTGCTGTTTTTGAGTAATGGTATAACGGTTGCATGTTTGAAGGAGGATGGAAAGGTTCCAGAGCAGAGGGAGGAGTTAAAAATGTGCGTGAGCGTAGGGATTATAGTAGGAGCAAGAGGTTTTAGGAGATGGGAGGGAATGGGGTCAAGAGGGCAAGTGGTAGAGGGAGAAGAGGCGATCAACAGCGACACATCCTCCTCTGAGACAGTGGAAAAAGAGTCAAGGAAGGCAGGAGGAGAGTTAGGAAGAAGTGTAGGATGGGAGGAAGAAACAGAGGGGATGTTCTGACGTATGGATTCCGTGTGTATATATGTGTATATGTATATGATAAAGAATCACTGGCACTCCAGTATAAATTCAACAATGAATAGGTGCATGTCCCATATAAGTAATAGAGGTTTACATTACCGCATAGCAGCAAAGAGGCGACAGCACTCAGGTAGATAATAACAATATAATGTATTAAATACAGCACATAACTCCAATGTTTCGATCCCTCTAGGGGATCTTCCTCAGGGGTACTTCCTCAATACGGGATTGCCCCGGCTGGAGGACGCAGGTACCGACTCCTTACATCTAACCGATCAGGTACTCCGTCTTTAATTTGCCAAAACAGACTGTTTATACCCCCCCCCAAGGACAGGAGGCTCTCAACTGACTGGTGCACAATTGAGCGCTGCTTCCGTTTCAGTATATACCAGAGCTCACACTGTCTGGAGTCAGTGACTTACCATCTTACACTGGACCTGTTTTATATGGGCTTTTACCTCAGAGATATATACCATCTATACCCTTCTTCCTAGTAGGACTTATAAGACACACACACAATATTGCAGAGACTTTATTAACCCTCAAGGTTCATTCTTCTCATCCTATTAGGTTACAGCATCCACCCCATTTATTTTTAATTGTTTTATTTCAATCATCACACACACACACACACACACACACACACACAACACACCACACAACACACCACCACACACACACACACACACACACACACTCTCTCACACTTTTAGCTGCAATATTCTGGTAGATGAAGGAGCAGGTGAGCCCAATAACATCAGAGGATCCCTGTGACACCACAAAAGCAGCTCCCTGGGCTGGAGGGAACGTGCTGCGGCCGTGGGACTTTGCATTTGGACCCTCTGCCAGTGAAATCTGCTAAAGGAGAATATCCGTAAAGAAAACAGCTGCAAAACCTTTTCTTGCCCCCTTAGAGATTGGGGGGCGCTAGATATCTTCCCCCTAATATCTGGTAATTCCAACCTCTTTAGTGCAGCTCCTATATTTCTGTCAAATGTAAGAAACATGTTTTTCATGTTGATACATTTTGATGTACGTGTCTTAGGAACATACTGTAACATAAGCTCGGCTTTTGAACCAGTGTTTAGAAAATTAAGAAATATCATGCTAGAATGTTGCAGCAAACAAGCACGCATATGCTCATGTCAACAGTGGGATATTATAACAAAGTACTTTGATAAATGTTTGTTAAGAAGTACATATACATTTCAAGCCAAAATGTCCCGTTTGTACAGTGGTGGATTTAAAAAATTTTCGCCCACATGCACTTCCCATTTTTGCCACCCGGGCCGCCATCTCCTGCAGTGCCGCCCTCCTCCTTCTGTAGCGTCGAAGCGTCCGACGACACCACAACATCACGTGACGACGTGTTTCCATGACAACGCAATGCCATGTGACGTCACGTTGTCATGGCAATGCGTCACCATGTGATGTCACAGCGTTATTTGATGCCGCGTTGCTAAAGAAGGATGAGGGCGATGCTGCAGGAGGAGGTAAGAACTTTACAGAGGCCCCACACTCTCCCCTGGTGATCAGTGGGGAAGAGAGCAGGGCCTCTGTCTATTGGAAAAATAGAATTTGCCACCTCAAAATTTGGCCGCCCGGGCTGGAGGGGAAATCTGCCCCTGCCTCTGTAAACTTGATGCATTGACCCCCTAAGAACCAGTTTATTTTGTTTGTCATTTAGGTGACGCCACTTTAAGGCCACATAACTGGATTCTGGATGAGTGCTGGTACTGATGTATAGAGTCTTGGATGAAGATAACCCGGACAAGATTACATGTGCCTACAGACGGTTTACTTGGAAAAGCTACAGCCATTATCATTGCTCTCAATTACCTAAAACTAAAAACAAGAAGTTATTTTTTAATCATCTGTCACAAGTTCACGATAAGTGCCAGCTTGATACCCTCAATGGATGACTGTTGTCAGAGCTGCTGGGCTGATCTGCCCGAGGTGTGCCTACGAAAGGTGTTCTGGTGGCTTGTAGACATGGACAGATCGAATGCTGCTTTGGTATGTAGGAAATGGAATCAGATCATGTACTGTGCTGCTCTCTGGAAATCACGGACTATAATTTTTCGAGGCCGACCATCTATAAACAACACCACAGAGTGTCAGACTGCAGTCTGGTATGTCAGGAGGTTTGGCAGATATTTGGAACACTTGGAAATCAGGTTTCTGAACCCTTACAGTGCCTTGCTGACCCGTAGGTTCCAGATCACCATGAGGAGTCTACTGTCAAACCTGGGCAAAAGCAACAAGCGTCTAAAATCTCTCTCTATTCAACACCTGGAATTGGAGAAGTTGGTTTGGAGGAACACAATAAGGAACTCGTTTGTCAGGAGTTTGAGCTTCTTTCTGAAGAAGGTGGGAAGACATCTAGAATATCTCAATCTGAAAGGAGCCAGAATGACGTTGGAACAAGGCTGTGCCATCCTTGAATCTTTGAGTTACTTTAGGAACGTGACCCATGCCACAGAACTAAACATTGAAGATTTCTTCAGCCATCACATATCCGTCTACAGTAACACCTTGTTCAATCGGATTATGTCCACCTTCCAAAATCTGCAGACTCTCAACTTGAACTATAACTGTATTTCAGATAACTTGCTGGCTATACTACGTGAGAACTGCAGCCATTCCCTCAGGACGATCAACATCAAGTGCCACATTTCTGATCCTCATGGGCATGTGGTCTTCAGGATGTCCTGGACCAAACTGGCAAAGCAGGCCAAAAACCTGAAGGTGAACTTTTTCTTTGAAAGAGTGATAAAGTACAACAATTTGGCCAGCATACTCATGTCGGAGATTCCCGTGAGAAGCATTAGCATGAGGAGCTGTTTTATCAGTGACCCAGATTGGTCAATGCGGTCAACACTTGCGGAGCTGCTTCCTTGTTATAGGCACACATTACAGGTATGGTGTCCTCTTCTTATTATGCTAATTACAAATGCATACTGGTGGTGCAGATAAATTGTTACATAGTTACATAGTAGATGAGGTTGAAAAAGCACATACGTCCATCAAGTTGAACCTATGCTAAATTTAGATGACAGATACTTTATCCTATATCCGTACTTACAATATATTGATCCAGATGAAGGCAAACAAAAAATCCCAGTGAAATATCATCTAATGATATCTCATAAAGGGAAACATATATTCCTTCCTGACTCCAAATATTGGCAATCGGATTAATCTCTGCATCAACATCCTTCCCATGCTTACTTATTTGGTATATCCCTGTATACCTTTTCTTTCTAAAAACATGTCCAACCTTTTTTTGAACATATCTATTGTATCTGCCATCACAGTCTCCATGGGTAATGAATTCCACATTTTAACTGCCCTTACTGTAAAGAACTCTTTCCTTTGTTGCGGGTGAAATCTCCTTTCCTCCAACCATAAGGTATGACCCTGTGTCGTTTTTACTGCCCTTGGGATGAATAGTTCTTTTGAAAGCTCCTTGTATTGTCCCCAATTATATTTGTATATAGTTATTACTGTATATCCCCTCTTAGACGCCTCTTTCCTAAAGTAAACAAATCTAATTTAGCTAGCCTCTCCTCATAAATCAGATTATCCATCACCTTTATTACTTTGGTGGCTCTTCTCTACACTTCTCTAGTTCCATAATGTCTTTTCTAAGGAGTGGTGCCCAAAATTATACTCCATATTCATGGTGTAATCTTACTAATGCTTTATAAAGGGGCATAATTATGTTTACTTCACTTTCATCCATTTCACGTTTAATGCAAGATAAGATCTTGTTTGCCTTTGCAGCTACTGCATGACTTTGGGCACTATTGCTAAGTCTGTGTAACGGGTGCTCGCCACAAACAGGACGGAACCGTGAGGCCGAGGTGGGGATATTAATACACCAACCTGGAGCCACAAAGTAGCGTCCGGATGCGGTATTCGTTTTCGTGGTTAGCCGGGTCAGGGTCGGAGAGAGCAGGGTAGTAGAAGAGTGGAGGGGGGCGGATTGTAGAGGCCACCAGCTGAGTAGAGGGTTGGAGAAAGCTGCGAGGCAAGGCAGACGTGCTTGCGACCAGCACATGTCATGTGAGAGACTATGCTGAGCTAACTTCCTGGTGGAAGAGGCCAAGCATAAATAGCAGGGTGAGCCAATCAGGCGCAGAGCAGTACTGCTGGCAGAAACAGTACTGAAACCAATCAAGCGACCGGAGCTTGATGATGGCAGAGCCTACGTCAGATCTTCACAGTACACCCCCTTCAGGAGTGACCTCCCAACACTCCAGGGATAGCTTCAGCAGATTCTTCCGGTGAAAGGCTCGGACCAGACGGGAGCGTGGAGTTGCTCATGGGGAACCCAGGACCATTCCTCTGGACCGAAGTCTCTGCAATGGACAAGGTACTGGAGTCCTCCTCTGGACCTCCTGGAGTTCAGGATAGTTTGCACCTCAAACTCCTGCTGTCCATCCACCAGGACAGGCTCAGGAAGGGACACAGGAGCAGAGGAAACTGGATCCTGTACAAAAGGTTTCAAGAGTGAGATGTGGAATACGGCCGGGATCCTCATGGTCGCTGGTAAGCGTAGCCGGAATGCCACCGGATTGACCCTCTTGATGATGGTTAATGGGCTGATGAACTTTGGGGAAAGTTTAACAGTAGGCGCCTTCAGCTTGATGTTCTTTGTAGATAACCATGTCTCCTGGGTTGTATAATGAAGAAGCTTGCCTCTTCTGGGCAGAAACAGCTCTCACAAGGCTCTCCTGAATCTTCACCCAGAGCTCCTGTAGCAGTTTGATCCGGTCATCCACAGCTAGGACCACAGACATAGCTCTGGAGGAAGGAAGTACCAAAGGGTGAAACCTGTAGTTACAGAACAAGGGTGACTCCTGTGATGATTCGTTCTGCAGGTTATTGTGCAAAAATTCTGCCCATGACAACAGATCTGCCCAGTCGCCCTGGTTCTCGGAGACGTAGCAATGGTTGAATTGCTCCAAGGAATGATTAGTCCGTCTGTCCATTAGACTGGGTATGGTATGCCGATTAAAAGTGTAGTGTTATTCTGAGTCGTTGACAAAGGCCCGCCAAAACTTGGATATAAATTGAGAGCCACGATCAGACCCAATAACCCGTGGAGCCCCATGGATACGGAAAATCTCTCTGATGAAGACTTCAGACAGAGCAGTGGCGTTGAGAAGTCCCTTCAGTGGGATGAAATGTGCCTGCTTAGAAAAGCGATCAACCACCACTAGAATCATGGTCATGCTCCTGGATGCGGGTAACTTCACGATGAAATCCATGGAGAGGTGAGTCCAAGGATGGTCCAGGATAGGAAGCAGCTGAAGAAGACCCACAGGACGATTTCTAGGAGTCTTGGTCCAGGCGCACACAGAACATGGTACCATGAAGGTCTTCACGTCCATATGGTCCCGGGCCACCAAAATGTCCATTTCAAGAGTTCAGTAGTCTCCTCTGTCTTGGATGCCCAGCACTCTTGGAGGTATGGCCCCTTTCCATGACCTTTTGTCGATAGAGCGAAGAAACAAAGGAGATTCTCTGGGACGTTGACGCCCTCTGGAATCTGGGACGGTTCCCAAATAATGTCTTTTAAGGCGTTGAAGGTGACAGCTGAGATGATGCTCAAGGCGGGAAGGATGGGCTCTTCGTGAGCCTCAGCAATGTCATCCACTAAGAATTGTCGGGAGAGTGCGTCCGCTTTTATGTTCTTGGAACCAGGGATATACGAAAAATGATGAAGTTAAAGTGGGAGAAAAATAGTGACCAACGTGCTTGTCGGGACCTCAGTCGACGGGAGCCCTCAATATACATTAAGTTCTTGTGATCTGTGAGGATAGTGATCGGGTTCTCTGTTCCCTCCAGCAGGTGTCTCCATTCTTGTAGAGCCATCTTAATAGCCAAAAGCTCCCGGTTGCCCACATCGTAGTTACGCGCTGCAGGTGAGAATTTTTTAGAAAAGAATGCAGAAGGATGCAGTTGCACCTTCTCGTCTTTCCATTAGCAAAGTACGGCCCCTGCCCCGACATCGGACGCATCCACTTCTAGGGTGAAGGGTAATGGGGGGACCGGGTGCACCAGAATTGGGGCCGACACGAATGCTGTGTTGAGTCTCTTGAAGGCCACTAAGGCTTCAGCAGACTATTGCAAGGGATCCATACCTTTGCTGGTCAAGGCAGTGATGGGTGTCAGAACTGAGGAGACGTTCTGGATAAACCGGTGGTAGTAATTAGCAAACCCCAGAAAGCACTGAATGGCCTGTAAGCCGATGGGATGTGGCCAGTCCAGAACGGCCGTTACTTTGGCCGGATCAATCGCCAAGCCAGTACCCGAAATTATGTAACTGTAAGGAATCGGGGAACACGTCCTTTGCGACGTGTTCCCTCCTTACCTGTGTCTGCACAGACCTCCGCACTGGCACCAACGCATGCGCACACCCCCGCTCTGTTTACAGAGCGCGCGCGCACATGTAGCTCTTCTAGGACTGCCACGGAGCTTGGCTCCGACCCCCTGGAAGCGCCGCGCTTCTCTTGCGCGCGGTGCGCTCACGTGACATCATGCACCACTCCCCAACTGCGCGGCAACTAATTCCTTGCCACTTGTTTCCTGCAGCCTATCGGGGGCCGCGCCTCCCCTCTGCCTCCTGTCCCATTGGTTTCTGCTTCCTATTTATACCCTTGCTCATGCTCAGTGATTGCTGAGCATAACTCTTGTGACCTTGTGTTCCTGCATTCTGTTTTGCCTTGGTACTGCCTTGCTACTACCTTGCTAGTGCTTTGCTGATGTTTCTCTGTTGCTTTCTGTGTACCGACCTGGCTTGATCATAGGACCCCCTCTGGATAAAGACCCCGGCTTGACTATTGGACTCCCTATGGATAAAGACCTCTGCTTGCCTCTGACTACCTGCACCTCTCCATCCCAGACCTCGGCTTGCCTATGACTACCCGAACCTCTCCATCCCTGACCTCGGCTTTCCGACAATTTACTATTCTCCTGGCTCCAACCTTAGACTACGGCAAATGGACACTGACCATCCCACTGGCTCTGCCCCCTGGATCTCGGCTAGTACTCTCACTAACCCAATCTCTCAAAACCATGCCCGGCTATGCTGACTATCCACCCTCCAGGCGTGGTCCCGCTGCTGTGGGTGCGTTGTCTTGTACTTTCCCACCTCAGTACCGGGGTCCCACTTTGTTCGTGGTGAGCGCAAGCGTTACAGTAACTTAGGAAGGTAGTGCTGGACTCGTGAAACTGCCATTTCTCTAGTTTAGCGAACAGATGATTCTCCCTTAGACATCTCAGGACTTGCTCCACATGTTCCTGGTGATCCTGTGCTGATTTAGAGAAAATCAGGATGTCGTCAAGATACACATTAACATATTTATCGAGAAGGTCCCTGAAGATCTCGTTAACAAAGTTCTGAAAAAAAAATGGCCGGATCATTACACAGCCCGAAAGGCATGACCAGGTACTCATAATCCCCGTCATGAGTGTTGAATGCCATTTTCTACTTGTTGCCTTGACGGATCTGGACAAAGTTATATGCTTCTCGCAAGTTCAGTTTCGTAAAGATGGATGCTCCTTGCAGACAGTCGAAGAGTTCGGAGATGAGAGTTAAAGGATACCGTTTTTTGACTGTGATTTGTTTAGCCCCCAATAATCAATACATGACCGAAGTGATCCATCCTTTTTCTTCACGAAGAAGGAGCCGGCCCCGGCAGAAGACGACTTTTAGATGGAGACCCTATGTAGGTTCTTCTGAATATACTCCTTCATGGCGCAGGTCTCCGGGAGGGACAGCGGATAGGAGCACCCCCTAGGGGGAACTGAACCGGGCAGCAGATTGATGAGACAATCAAACAACTGATGTGGTGGTAGCTCGTCGGACTGGACTTTGTCAAACGTGTCCTTAAAGGATGTGTAAATCATAGGTAAGGCGGACGGAGTCTCCTCGAACAGTAGAGAAATCCCCGAAAAAGTTCAGGATGAAACAGAACATGTCTCCATACAGTGGGAGCTCCACCGGATAAGTCGAGACCCTGTTCAATCAACCTGATGGTTATGACGTTGAAGCCAGGGCAACCCCAGAATGATGTTGACAGTCAGAGAATGGATAACGTCCATCCATTCCCGCTCTTCGGGGCAGAATCCCTTCCAGTTTACGAGGTACTGGAGTCTCCCCCTTGATAGCCTAGAGTTGAGGATAGCCTGAACCTCGAACTCCTGTTGGCCGTCCACCAAGATGGGATGAAGTGTTATGTCCTGGGCGGAAGGTTGGGGATCCGGTAAAAACGGTTTCAAGAGGGAAACATGGAATACCGAAGGGATCCTCATTGTCGGGGTTAGCTTTATCCAGTAGGCGACCGGGTTTACTTTTTCTAGGATGGAAAAAGGTCCGATAAATTAAGCGCCAGTTTGGGCGAGACTACTCTAAGGCGGATATTCTTTGTAGGTAGCCACACTTTTTGTCTTGGAATGTATGTTGGTATCTCCCGGCGATGACGATCAGCCTGTCTTTTGTGTAAAAAAAAAGGTTGCGTCTTAAGTTTCTTTGAATTCTCTCCCAAGACTCCTGGAGGTATTGGATACTATCTTCTGCGGCAGGAACCCCCGAACTGGGAACTGAGGACGGAAGAGTACATGGATGAAAACCATAATTGATAAAGAAGGGTGATTGTTGGGTGGATTCGTTGCGCAGGTTATTGTGTGCGAATTCCGCACAGGGAAGCAGATCCACCCAATTGTACTGTGCATCAGATATGAAGCAGCGGATAAACTGCTCAAGAGATTGGTTAGTTCTCTCCATTTGTCTGTTGGTTTGTGGATGATAGCCTGGCCAGAAATTAGATTTGATGCCTAATTTCAGACAGAAGGCCCTCCAGAACTTGGAGACAAACTGCGAGCCTCAATCTGAAACGATGACCTGCGGTATTCCGTGCAGTCTGAAGATGTCCTTTATGAATATTTCGGACCGTCTGGCAGCACAGTGTAAGCCCCCGAGTGGAATAAAATGTGCTTGTTTCGAGAAGCGATCCACTACCACAAGAATAATCTCCATTCCCCTGGATTTTGGCAGCTCTACGATGAAATCCATCGACAGATGGGTCCAAGGGCGTTCTGGAATGGGAAAAGGCTGAAGAAGGCCTGGGGGTCTATTGCGGGGTGTCTTGTTCTCGGCGCAGATAACACATGATGACACAAAGAGGTTGATAGTCCTCCTTGTACCAGGATGACCTGCTGTCTTGGATGCGTGCCCCCATTCTAATACTTGTCTGTGAAAGGTGGGGGGGGGGGGAGTGAACAGGCATCCCTCTGGTACCCTATGACCCTCTGGAATACTGCTCTGTGCCCTTGTGATGTCTGGTAGCGCACTTAAGAAGTTAGCTGAAAGGTTACAGGCTGGAAGACGGATGGTCTCCTGGTGACCCTCCAATCTCTCCTCCACTAGGAATTGCAGAGAGAGTGCATCCGCTTTTACATTCTTGGAACCGGGGAGGTAGGATATGATTAAATTGAAGCGGGTAAAAAACAAGGACCATCGTGCCTGACGTGACCCCAAGCGACACGCACCTTCAATATAAAGTACATTTTTGTGGTCGGTCAAGATGGTGATGGGAATCTCAGTACCTTCGAGTAGGTGTCTCCATTCCTCCAGCGCCATCTTGATAGCAAGGAGTTCCCGATTTCCCACGTCGTAGTTCCTCTCCGCGGCAGAGAATTTTTTGAAAAAGAATGCGCACGGGTGAAGCTTGGTCTGAGGTTCCCTCCTCTGGGAAAGCACTGCCCGTGCTTCGACATCCGAAGCGTCTACCTCGAGGGTGAAGGGTAGTGCCGGGTCCGGATGTACCAGCATAGGTGCTGAGATAAAGGCTTTTTTTTTAGTTTTTCAAAAGCTCTGGTGGCCTCAGGAGCCCACTGGGACGGATCAGCTCCCTTTTTGGTCAGGGCCGTAATGGGCGCCACTACTGAAGAAAAACACTGGATGAATCTCCTGTAGTAATCAGCGAATGCGAGGAATCTTTGCACAGCCTTGAGGGATAGAGGGAGTGGCCAGTCTATTATTGCTTTGACCTTGGCTGGGTCCATAGCAAGTCCTGTGTCAGAAATGATATATCCCAAGAAGTAGTAGAGGTTTGGTGAAACTGGCACTTCTCTAGTTTGGCGAAGAGGTGGTTAGCGTGTAGCCTTTGGAGGACTTGTTTCACGTGTTCAGGGTGCTCAGCCGTATTCTTAGAAAAAATTAGGATGTCGTCCAGTTTTACGACCACGTGTTGGTCAAGTAGGTCCCTGAATATCTCGTTCACGAAATCTTGGAATACCGCTGGTGCATTGCACAGGCCGAAGGGCATCACCAAATATTCGTAGTGCTCGTCCCGAGTGTTGAAGGCCGTCTTCCACTCGTCCCCCTGACGGATTTTTATTAAGTTATATACTCCCCGTAGATCCAGTTTTGTGAAGATGGTGGCTCCTTGGAGCCTATCGAACAGCTTTGGGATTAAGGGCAGTGGGTAACGATTCTTAACCATTATTTTGTTGAGCCCCCAGTAATTGATACACGGCCTGAGAGACCCATCTTTCTTCTTTACAAAAAAGAACCCCGCACCAGCGGGCGAAGAAGACTTCCGGATGAATCCTCTCTGAAGATTCTCCTGGATGTATTGTCTCATGGCCTTGGTCTCTGGAGCTGACAAAGGGAAAGACACCCCCTGGAAAGAGTAGCGCCCAGCATGAGATCTATAGGATAGTCGTAGGGACGATGGGGAGGCAGTTACTCAGCCTGCCTCTTATCAGAGACGTCCAGGAACTCACTGTACATCTCAGGTAGCTGACTCCCCGATTCCAGTAGTAGTACTCCTGCTAGGTTTTTGGAAGTGGTCCGACACCTCCCTTGACATTAGATGTTGCATTGGATGGGTAAGGCTCCCATCCAATCGATATGGGGGTTATGTAGCTGGAGCCATGGTAGTCCAAGGATGACGTCCATGGAGGGGGTGTGAATGACGTCTAGTTGGATGTGCTCAGAATGATCTCCATCTGTCTGTAAGAAAAGAGGTATGGTTTGTAGAGTGATGAAGGTGGGTTGCAGTGGACGACCATCAATATCCTATTGGCTGTGCTTCAGCACCTGATTAGCTGCCCCTATGCATTCTGGAGGCTGTAGTCCCCCTCGGATCTATTTCCCTAATGGCCACCGGACTTGTGATGCAACTGCGCATGCGCGCCCACTCTAAACATGGCGGCGCCCTGCAAAGGGAGCCGCCGGGAGCCTATGGCGACTCGATCGCCTCCCGGAGTACTGTGCCGCCTCTCAGCGCCACCAGGCACCCGCCGGATGCAACCGCCACCCTCCCCTCTCTCTCCCCAGCCTCCGCTGACGCCCAGGAGGTAAGGGGACCCAGGGGACCTGGACACATTCTCCCCTAGTGAAAAGACCAAAGTCCCCGCTTGGGAACAGCGTAATACATAACCAACCACACAGATTATATAATAAAAATGCATTGTAATATGTACAACTTATCACATGACATAACTCTACATCAAGTTATACATTTCCGTGAATATCACCATGACAGATTTGATTTTACTGCGAGACCACTGCTGAGCCTCATAGTCGGGTGCCCCAAATGAATCATAGGATAAAAGTAAAGTCCTCCAGCGCGTGGTATTACTGCTTCTTCTCCTTGGTATATAGGGAGAAAAACAGAAAAACACACACCACAAACAAGTGGTATAATATAGGTTGATATCACTGTGGATGATAGTAGAAAGCTTAGATCAGAGAACTTAACACTTGCCTGTGTTTGGTTCTCTTTGCTTGTATTCTTCTGTATCCTTTCTGCCGTTATCTTGAAAGAAGAAATGGAGAAAGGCATAGCATAATACCGTTTAATGACAATACATTTTTTCTCCCTATATACCAAGGAGAAGAAGCAATAATACCACGCGCTGGAGGACTTTACTTTTATCTGACGTTTCATTTGTGGAGGAGTTTGAATAGCCTCCTGGGACTCTAGCTGCGGGACTATAAGTATATTTATTGCTATATTTTGTCTGTATTGTGTTATTAGGTTGGCGCCACTTCTCCACCCTTTTTCATCCAAATGAATCATAGGCTACCCGGTTGGGAGGGTACCTAACTCCCTCTGGGGTGTAGTGATCGTACTCTTGAGGCTCAGTCTCTCTCATCGGGGGTACTACAGTCTCTGTAATCTCTCTATGAGGTATAATGCAAGAACTTCTGGGGTCCAGAGGAGGGCTCATTAGAGCCCCCGCCGTAGGTGTCTGAGGACTGGGCCCATTACCAGTAGCTCCTGCGGGAGGTGCCCCTTGACTTTGGTCTGTGTTACTAGAGGATCCTTGTCACGGCAGACCAGGTTTATCAACACCTTTTATACCGGGATCATAAGATTGAGCAAAACAAGGAGGTAAAATAAATTGTAATTTATTTCAGGAAAAGACATACACACAATGTAACACAATTTACACAGTTAACACACTTACTTGGGAGGGGGCTAATGAAATACTCTTTCCTAGAACGAATTGTTAACAAACAAAGTCTGTAGGAGCACTTTCCAATGACTGGGAGTTACTCACAAAAGTCCTGAAATGGTTTTCGGCATGCAAAGCTAGACACGACCGCTACGTTCCGTCTTCAGAACTTGGCCCCTGAAAAGCAGGAGTTAGAAAATGTCTTGAGTTGAAAATCCCTGAAGCTGGCTTGCGTCTATTTGTTACAGAGCATCTTTCTCAGATCTTGAATTTGCCGCTGATGGTTTGGTGCTTGGAATCTGCCGTCCTGATTGGCTGCAAGACTTCTTATGGATTTCAGAGTCCCATTCAGAAACTACTACAACCAATCAGCGCGTGGGAATTCTCCTGCCAGCCAATCACCAATTTGCCGGTATTCTAAAGCCGGATGGGCACCTTTTCTCAGTCTGCTAAGGGGCATGCTCCAACCTGGCACCTCTGCCTCTTAGCATACCGAGCTCCCCATGGCTCCAGGCTCCACAGAGTCTGGGGTTGGGCAAATGGTGGCCGGATAGCCTTGTGTTAGCTCAGGACGGAGGTACTCAAGTATAACTGCAGTACCCCGCCTGTTCTAACACCTTGGCATCCCTGAGGCTTTCAAGTCCGGACTCCGCATAGACTCAGAGGCACCAAGCTTGGTAGCCATCTGGTCCCTCGGAATCCAGGACTTGGAAATCCCACAGTTCATTGACAGGTTACCAGTACATATGTATTAAACATACTTCTTTAATAAAATGTATGGTTCCCTATATCTTGTGTGCTACAAATGTGTAAGCCCCTGTTCTGGTGTCAGGGATGGAATAAGGGGATATAATACTGACCCTTATTAGCCTCATCCTTGCCACCCTCTAAACCTGACTTAAAACTTTTTACACACAAAAAAACCACCCACAGCTTTATTCTATAGCTGGGGATATCCCCTGAATCCCTAGACTAGGATCAGGGTACCTGAGCATGTATCTGGGCATCCCCCTTATACTAGGGAGCCCCTGTATAGTGCAGGTATATATTAACCCCTTCTAGCCCCGTTTACCTTGTCTGGATCATGCTGCAGCAGGAATTCTGGCAGTGAGTCGCAAGAACGTTCTCAGGGTAGGAGTTTGCCTGGAGCAATGTGCTTTGATATATTCAAGAATCTCACTTGGTTCCCGGATACATCGTTGGGGTGTCCTGTAACTTTGGAACCCCGCTACATAGCCACATTCTGTAAAGACTTTCCCCCCGGCAAAACCACCCTGAAACTTACAGCCTAGAAATCTCCTGGTCCCAGCATCCCGAGAAAGGCAAAACACAGAAAAATCTTTAATGTCGCATAATTTGCACACAGTCACAGTAATGCATTTCCGACATCTAGGTCCAAGAGCTGGCACTCTAGGATCTCCACACATGGATCAGGGGTAACCATGTGGGCTTAACCTTTATTAGTGAGCCTGGTTACTCCTTCACTGTCACAGTCCTTACATAGGATCCTCGGTTGTTTCAATTACTGTCTCTTCGGGATCTTCTGGCTCACCGGTCAATGGTGTAGCCTCTGTCTCTGGTTCATCATCCCCCACTTGTGGAATAGGCAGAAGATGATTGTGGTGCCAGACCTTACCCGGCCATCAGCGTTTATGCGGTAGACCGGGCGGCCCGGCATTTGTGATTCAACCTCGAACACCCCGTTGCACCAGCGGTCGGCCAATTTGTGTTTACTGGGGATTCCGAGGTTACGGAGGAGAACGGCGTCTCCAGGACGAATATCCTGATGGCAGACCTTGTGGTTGTAGTGCCTTTTGTTATTGGCTTGTTGCAGGCTTTCTTGAAGCCGCTGTACGTATCTGAAGTGCGTCTTGTTGGGTACCCCATCGGTAGATACTCTCAGATGTATATCTACAGGAAGCCATGCTTCTCGCCGAACATTAGAAAGTATGGAGTGAATCCCGTGGAGGGTGCAGTTGTAGGTGTGCACCAAGGACTCCACATGCTTACTCCGATCATTCTTCTGAGACCCTTTTAGGGTGCCGAGTATGTCCAGGAGGGCCAGGTTGAACCTCTCCGGCAGAGCATCTCCCTCCGGATGGCAAGGAGTCGTTTGGGACTTGGTGATGTTTAACAGCTTAAGCAACTCCCTGATGAGGTTACTTTCGAAGTCCCTGCGTTTATCTGAATGAGGCGATTGGGCAGTCCATAATGGAGGAAGTTCTTCTCCCATAATATTTTGGCCACCGTAATGGCCTTCTGGTCTTTGGTTGGAAAGGCTTGGGGGTACCGAGTGCAGTGGTCTGTGATCACTAGTACGTTGCCGATGCCTCGGGCATCTGGTTCAGTACAGTACATAAAAAGTCCATGCACACAAGGTTCAGGGGAGCTGAGCTCTTCAGTTGAGCAATTGGAGCGGCTCTAGTGGGTAGGGTCTTTCATTGAAGGCACCGTGAGCATCGGCGGCAGTGGTGCTCCACCGACTCTCGCATCCGTGGCCAGAAAAAACAGTCTTGTATCAAACTGAAGGTCTTGTCCACTCCAAGATGCCCATGGTCTAGCTGCATTCTATCCGTGGGGTTATGGTATTGAACCTCCCAATAGAGTAGACCCTTGTCCATTTCCCGCATTAGTACTGCGACCGTGCCGCTGGGAGCACGTTTCAGCAATGAAGGCTTTTTTCGCGGGACGGCTTGGCAGATAATTCCAGCCACTGGATACCTTATCTGGTATTGTACCAGATCCTTCCAGGCGATGAACTTGTCTGGGGTTATATTCATTCCCTCTGGATGGCAATAGGAGGCACGAATAGCCTTGGATTGGCATCCCAATGAATCCGGGACCCTCAGTTCTGAGAAGGCCACTTGATCTTCCACGATGGCTGCGTTTGAGCACATAGCCCGCATCCCTGGTCCAGGGATTTCCTCCCAGAGGTCATTATCCGGGGTGTAGTTAGTCCCGGTCTTCTGGGTAGAGTATTGGCTCAGATGTTCAGGGGCCCCAGCCATCTGTGGCCGGTGGCGTCCAGTTTGGCGGGCGTCAGTATGTACGTCAACGGATTGTTTTCCGTGCGCACTTCGAAGGTGAGGTAGCAATGGAGTTTGTCCATGATTGCCCACTTGAGAGCGAGAAATTCCAACTTGTGGACGGGCTAATTCTGCTCGCTGGGGGTCAAACTGTGGCTGACGTAGGCCACTGGTCGGAGGCCAGTGCAAGACTGCACCTAGGCCGTTGAAGCTCGCGTTCACATGATAAATGTAAGGCTGCTCGGGATCGGCATAAGCGAGAAAGGGTGCCTCCGTTAAACATTTCTTCAGGGCGAAGAATGCCTTTTCACAGGCATCCGTCCACTTCCACCCTGTCTCATCAAGGTATATTTTGATGCAGTGTGTGTGCAGCGCACAGCCAAAAGAGGGTAAAGAGCAGGTCTGGCAAAAAAATCCTTTATTGTTGGGCCATAAAATAGAGGGTTGCAAACCTTCTACGCGTTTCGTGCGATACGGGCACTTTATCAAGAAGTGTCTAACACAGTACAAAGAACATTTAAATAGCAGCTGTTTGCCGATTTGGCGCCAAAAATCAATGACGTCACAACATATTCTTACCAATGAGTAATGTTGCCGGGTTGGGGGAGTTGGAGGTATCTATACTTATTATGCATTCATGTATCACCTTACAGAGGGAATCAATGAGGATTTTGAGCGGTCTGTGTGCGCATGCGCGAGCAGACGGGAATTGCGTGAGCCGCATCTCGCGAGAGCTGGCTCTTCACTGCTCATGGGGTGCGTGTCACTCCTTTGGGCGCTGATAGGCTTGTGTCCCGCAGTGAGGCCGCGCAAGGAACAGATCTGCATGACGCTTGCGCAACGGGGACATTACTCATTGGTAAGAATATGTTGTGACGTCATTGATTTTTGGCGCCAAATCGGCAAACAGCTGCTATTTAAATGCTCTTTGTACTGTGTTAGACACTTCTTGATAAAGTGCCCGTATCACACAAAACGCGTAGAAGGTTTGCAACCCACTATTTTATGGCCTAACAATAAAGGATTTTTTTGCCAGACCTGCTCTTTACCCTCTTTTGGCTGTGCGCTGCACACACACACTGCATTGGATTTCCCTGACCGGATACAGCAGCACGCTGATGGAGAGAGTCACTGGAGACACTGAGCTGTGAGTACGTTTACCTGGGGCCAGCCCAATGAGGTAAGGGGGTTGTCTCCGTGCACCTACCCCCACCTTCAGGGTAACTAGAGCCCCACTATAGGTTTAGTATCTCCATTTTAATATTACCTAGTGTTACCTCTCTCCCTACATTGTTAAAAGTATAGGTCCCTGTACTTGAGCACCATATATCCACATAGGTATATTTTGAGAAGGTTGTTGAGGACCTTCGCTTTGCTGGAATATGCCTCCACGAAACGGCGATAGTACTCGCAGAATCCGAGAAATGAGCGTAGCTCCATTACGTTTTCTTGCCTTGGCCAGTTCACCACGGATTCAACTTTGGCGGGGTCGGTAGCTATCCCATCCGTGGACACCATGTGTCCCACGTAGGTCACTGATGTGCGGCAGAACCGGCATTTGTCCAAAGACAGCTTCAAGCCTTCTTGGCCCAGCCGATCCAACATTTTCAGTAGCATTCTTCGTGTTCCTCCAGAGTCTTGCCGAAGACGATGATATCGTCCAGGTAGACTAAGCATTCCCATGGGTTCATGTCGCCGAACGTCTTCTCCATCAAATGCTGGAATGTTGCTGTGGTGCCACAAATGTTTTGCGGCATGCAAGTAAATTGGTAGAAGCCAAGGGGGCATACGATTGCTGTCTTTTCCTGGTCTTCAGCACTCATTGGTACCTGGTAGTACCCAAATCTCAGGTCCACTACCCTGAACAACTGACTTCCCGACAGCGCATTGAGAATTTCTTCAATCCGCGGAAGGGTGTACTGGTCAGGCACTGTACAGTTATTCAGGGTCCGATAATCGACACACAATCGGACTGACCCATTATTCTTCAGCACTACCATGATCGGTGACGCTTAGGGGCTACGGGATTCGGTTACAATGCCTGCCGTCTCCATCTCTTGTACGACGTTTCTCATGTCCTCCACATCTCTAGGAGCGATGCGACGGGAATGCTCCCTGAAGGACGTGGTATCACTTAGCCTGATGTGTGCTGCAGCCCACATCCATCTCCTCAGTGTTCTTCCAACTTGGCCGTTAGCCGATTCTTCCACTCGGCGGACAGGGTTGATTCCCTGAAGTCGAATGCCACTCATATCACAATGCACACACACTGACAACACGCACTCAATCACAACACCCACACACAATCACAACACAGACACAGCACACATACTCAATCACAACACACACAGACACAACACACAATCATAAGTCACACACTTTCACCTGGGGGGAATTTACTAAGCATGCTCCGTTCCCCCGTGTGCTGATGCAAACTGAGGCGGGGAAATAGACAGGATAAGGAGGGGCTGTCTGTGTGCAGCAAGGCCCCGCTCCCGCAACAAGCAGCGAGCAGAGAGAAGCAGCAAGGCCCTGCCCCGCAGCAAGGCCCTGCCCCTGCAACAAGCAGAGAGCACAGAGAAGCAGCCAGCACGGAACTTGAGCTTGTTCGCCCGCCCGTGCACAGCGTCTGCCCGCCCGCGCACACCAGGTGTCGCAGCACTCTGCCTGCGCCCCCCTAAATAATCTTGCGCCCCTTCAAGGGGGCACGCCCCCCAGTTTGCGCACCGCTGCTCTAACTTATGTGTTGGCTAGGCCAGGGAATTGTCTTAGTTTGTTCCGGACCTCACACAGGGGCGTGAGGGCAGGAACATTTCCTACTGCCACCACGTGGCTGGGTGGTTCTCGGACTTTCAAGGCCCGGGCATGGACCTACTGTCTTGAGGGCACAAACATGATGGAGAATTTGATTTACTTTAATTTGACAGCTGAGTCGGGCACCCCAGGTCTGAGATCTCAGCAGCGCCTCCAAATGTTGCGCAATTTCCTCCACCCTATGGGAGATATGGCAGCTACTGAGTGTGTGGTGCATTACTTATGGCTCACAGGAGGCCTGAACCTCTGCTGCTGGGAGCCTGGGGTGTACCTGATCCATCTGGTGACAGCGCCTCCACCTATCCTACCTATCCATCTATCCTACCTATGTTGGATAACCCCGTCACAGGACCCAATGCAATAATACGCACACTGATATAGATAACAGTTTACTGCATGCCTATGAAAAAGGAATAACAATATAACACCCACACCAAATAGACCACGCACGGCCGTAACCCCACAGTGCCCTCCAACACAGTGTCCACACTAGGATGGGATATTCCTCCAAAGTACTGAGGTGCCCCTGGGCACCCAACCACCCTGGTGTCCACAAGAGTCAACCCACCCAATGTGTGCGACAACGCTGCCCACAACTAAAGGAAATGGAAACAAAGTTCCGTTATTCGGTGCTTCTGGGTATTGAATACAAAATGACAGTCAGTAATATATACACTTGCTTGCTGAAAGGACTATGAAGACATAAGCGAGTACAATATCTGTTGGAGAAACATCTTGCTCAAATTGCAGGGAGTGTATAAATAATGTCCTGTGGTTGATAATGCAGTGGGTGTCTGTTATGCAACAGCACTGTCTGCTTCTCTACCTAAGTGGACCACAACCCTAGAGCCTCTGAAGCGAAATATCACAATCTACCTCCCACTGTCTGATGACTATAAAGTGGGAATAAGGTAAATGTACTCACATTCTAAGCCGTCCGTCCCAGGTGCGTACCTCACGCCAAGAGCGTACTGCAGGAGATCCAATCAAAATAGAAAAAACAAAGCACAGCAGCAAAAGATGAAAGGGCTACAATACCGTAATAGAATTAAAAACTATTTAATTCATGGAGTGACAACAAGGCATGAGTAAAGGTAGAATAAGTCTATTTATTTACTCATGCCTTGTTGTCACTGCATGAATTAAATTGTTTTTAATTCCATTACGGTATTGTAGCCTTTTCATCTTTTGCTGCTGTGCTCCGTTTTTTCTATTTTGATTGGATCTCCTGCCCACAACTAAGGCCTCGAGCATGGTGCCTCGGGCCGTGCTGAGCCGTGCTCCTGCTCAGCCTCGCTTGCTCAAGCTGGTGCTTTTTTGCGTCCTGGCAGACGAGGCAGGGAGCGCGCTTTGGGGGCGGGACGGAAGTGGGGCGGAGACGTGGCGGGAGGCGGGGCTAGTCCCTCGTTCCCATTGGATGTTTGCGGTCACGTGACCGGCCCTCCGCTCCGGAAAGCATGAAAACTTAATTTAATATGTCGGCTGCGAGTCAGTACGCCGCCACACGCGCCCGCACGAGCCCGCTGAAGCCACACACATACAAGATGCAGGATGTAAGTGTGCTGGCTCAGTGCGGCTCAGCACGCCTCAGCACGCAATTTTTACTATGCCCGCGGACTAATGTGCGATCTGTTGGTGCACTTGAGGATACCTGCCGGCTGCTCCAGCACCCGGTAGCGCCGACTGAAGGCAAGGGGGCTGTCCACTACAACGCCGTCGTTGTCAGCGATGAGTCCGCCTCCACATGGAGTGGTGTCCAGCTGGAAGATCCCATCGTAATAGTCTCTCTCTGTGTATGGTGATCTGGTCCCAGACCACCTGATGCCAGGTCGCCGCCGTGTCCTGGCTGTGTCCCTCACGCTTGTACTACAGGGCAGTGTCCCTATCTACTAGGATGGTCCCTGCAGCCGCCACAAGCTTAGAGGCGGAGTCGGGCCAACTGGGGCCTAAGAGGGTCTTGTGCCAAGTGCAGGGGTCACAGACACCCTGCACAGACACCCTACTCTCTCCTTGTTTCTAGCTCTGACTGGCTTGCTCCTCAACGCGCAAAATGTATCTGTGGCAGGGGACTTCCTTGTAGCCCTATAGGCTGTGCTCCAGCATCTGACTAGCTGTTTATGCATTCTGGGGGGCTGTAGTACCCTGCGGATCTATTCCCCTAATGGCCACCGGACTTGGGATGCTACTGCTCATGCACAACTGCACTGCACATGCTCGTCCACTCTAAACATGGCAGGCGCCGCCGGGAGCCTCCGGCGACTCGGTCGCCTCCTGGAGTACTGTGCCGCCTCTCCGTGCCTCCCGGCACCAGCCGGACACAACGGCCACCCTCCCCTCGCTCTCCCCAGCCTTCGCTGCCGCCCAGACGGTAAGGGGACCCAGGCGGACCTGGCCACACTAGTATTATTTATATTTAATATGGGATTTAATGTGCTTGCAAAACTCCCACTTGCCCCCATTCTACCTCCATGACCTCTTGCTATTTCCCCATCCCAATCTATTCTATTTATTTTGTTATCTGTTTCTTGTCACTCCCCCCTCCATCCTAGTTTAAAATCTCCAAGAGGTGTTTGTGTGACACGGAGCACAACCGCAGCTGGACGAAAAAAAGATCATCAAAGGGTAACTCCCATAAAAATAATTTATTAAGCTCACATGGATAGTTTACAGGTTTAAAAAACGCACCTATGCATTTCACACTACCCCGCTTTATCAAGGTGTGATCCTCCAACTTTTTTTAACGTTCTCCCCCCTAGCACAGAAGATCCTCTTCATTGATGTGCAATCCATCCCTACCATAAAGATAGCACCTCTCAGAAAAGGAGTCCCAGTGCTCTAAAAACTCCAAACCCTCCCTCCTACATCACTTTTGTAGCCATGAATTAACCTCCCTAATCTCCGACTATCTCCCTGGAGTAGCGCATGGCACTGGTAGTATTTCAGAAAATACTACCTAGGAGGTCCTTGCCTTAAGCTTTCGGCCTAAATCCTTGAAATCCATTTTTTAGGACACTCCATCTTCCTCTAACTTTGTCATTGGTGCCAACGTGTAACTAGCTTTTGGTGCCTTCCTGGATCTTGCTAATCTGGACCTTGTTCAAACCAAAACACAAAGCATTTGCTCAAACGTCACAATCTGGTCCTCAGTAAAACATGCTGAATCTTGAAGCGAAACATTTACACAGCATTAAAGAGCAGTGTTCCATGTTGAAATTTCAATGGCAATCAAGGGAAGATAATATTAATTCCAACTTCATTATCAGGGTTTAAACTGGACTCAACCACTGTGTGTTCCTTGTTCTGCTTATTAATATATGGTTGGTTTGATTGTACTCTGTACACACTGTCCTAGGCACAGGGTAGCAGAGTATAGGGTCACCTGGAAGCTCTTGCTGCGCAAACTCTTGTTGAACACACAGTGATTTCAGACAAAATGAAGCAGCCAATGTAGCCATGTATAAAAATGGTATACAGTCCCTTCTCATGCTGGCAGTAAACCTGGTAAGTATGCA
Source organism: Ascaphus truei (assembly GCA_036426205.1). Classification (NCBI taxonomy): domain Eukaryota; kingdom Metazoa; phylum Chordata; class Amphibia; order Anura; family Ascaphidae; genus Ascaphus; species Ascaphus truei. The sequence goes on along the minus strand of CM071569.1, from coordinate 63,300,757 downwards.
GGGTTGCCAGCAACAATCATGGAGGTTTGCCCTCACACCCTGGTGAGGTGTCATATATAACAAGGGAAGTGACAACATGCTCTGTGTCCACTGTTAGTGACACAGAGGGCTGTCTTTTCCGAGTCTATATAAGACACTGCACTGCCTAAAGTTAGTGTGTTCTGTAGGAGGTATATCAAGGATTCAAGTTCAAGGAGTGTCTGCAGCAGTTCAGACTGTCAGATTCTAGTGCTAGCAGACTACACACTGTGTTCAGGGACCTGACACAGATGGTGATCTCCCTTAGGGGAGAGGTGAGCCAACTCCATTGAGAGGGGAGGAACCTTCTGAGAGGGATGTTGTCCAACAGGATAAGCGGCTAGCACGACCGCTATGAGGGGCAGTCTGTCCATGAAGATGATAATAAAGATGCCCTTGTTCACTACATCCCTTCTGTGTGAGTGTGGAGTCATTCTGCAGAAGGAGGTACCACAGAGGAGTTCCCCATCAGATACATCCCCCTGCGGCCGCAGAGATCCTGATGGGGTGGAGGCGCTGCATCATATGTGAGTAGGACTCAGAGACACTACCTCAGACGCCTGTCATGCTGATATCCCCATACCAACCCAGCGGGAGACTCAGGAGTCCTGTAAGCCAGCAGGTGCACAACACAATACACATTCATGTAATGGGGCTAGTAGACCACAGGGGCCAATGTGAGATTGGGTGGGGCCTGAAACACTGTTACACACAGAAAATCAATCCCCTCCCAAGTCTCACCTCACCATGTTTATGTAACACATTTAAAAATGCTTATGCAGTAGGTGTCATGTTTTGGTAAAAATAAATAAATCCATCAATCACCCAGATGTAACCCCTTTAAACATGTCTCTGGCATTAGTGGACTTAGGTCTTGGGAGAGATTGTCCCTTTAAACAGGCAATCACTGCTAGGATCAGAGCGTACTAATCGCATTGACATATTCAAGGGATTAAATCCAGGGTTGTCACCACTCCGGGTTTGACCCGGAGGCTAGGGGTTTTAGTCGTGTATCTCTGAACTACGGGTTTGCCTGTGAAATTTCCGGACGGGCCCTCGGCTTTTACCTTCTCCGGCAGCGGCATCTCCCTGCAGGGTCCCGTCAACATGGCTCTGTGACGTCAAACGGCGTCACTTTGCCATGACAATGGGACGACACATGACGCCACAGTGCCATGAGGTGTCCCGTTGTCATGGCAATTTGACACCGCAGGCCCATTTGACATCGCGGAGTCATGTTGATGGGACCTTGCAGGAGGAGATGCCGGGAGATGCTGCTGTTGAAGGTAAGAGTAGTAAATCTATAAATAAATAAAAATGACATTTTATTGCAAAAAGTCTCCGGGTTGGCCTTTATTAGAAGGTGGGAACCCTGATTACATCTGGACACATTTTTATAGACAACTGTGTGCAGTTTGCTGCAGTGGGACAATATGAGGCTATATATATATTTGTTGTAAATAACATTTTACCAGCTATGTGGATCTTTATGGAAACCTGTGTTTATATGATTTAAGTTTTTATCATGAACTTTACATGGAAGGCCCAGGTAGATACAATATGCCACAAATGACCAAGGCAGAAATAAAAAAAAATGTGTGTATCCAATATCAACCCCTTAAGCATTATGCCAGGCCTCCTCCCATCAACATATGCTATGCAGAAGACCTTGCCATCTCTGGACTTTTACCACATGCAGCCCTAGAAGACACAGACTTGTTCTTTGCGGGCTGGTTTATGATCTGTTGACTACAACTTGGAAAATATTTGTGATATGGAAGGATTCACCAAAGGCAAGCGTGACCGGATAAGAGACGGGCTCCAGGAGTGCAAGGGATGAGAAACCTTGTTCAGGCAAGGCTGGGAGTAACTGGCTGCTATTTAAGGCCCTGAGGCAGGTGCAGCCAATTACCAACCAGCTCCTGGAGGGGGCTAGCTTCCTGTTTCAGTGGGGCATCTTGGTCCACCCAGCAAAGTCAGAGGAGCATCTCTGTTAGTGCACCGGGCGAATCCTCACAGCCAGGTGCATAAACACCTCCACATCTTATAGTGAAAAAGTTACTTATTTACCTATGTGTGACTTTACATCTGCGGAGGGTGCTCCCTAATCTTGTAAATCTGAAAAACGCAATCACGCAAAATGATAATTTTTTACACACTTGGAACCATGGTGGCCTCTAGTGCCAAAGAACATTATTTTAAGCGCTGGAGACCCCTCAATTCCCAAAATAATTACTGGTGAAAGTGTCATACTCCTCAGGAAGCAAACAACATGGTCACTGGTGTCCAGGTAGCTGCACTTGATGTAATTGTTGCTTCCTATTAATACGTGGTTCCTGTGAGATGTGGTGGCCAAATTGTTTCCCTTTTACACAACAGGAATAAAAGAGTCAATGTTACAGGGTATGAAAGGTCTACCTAGTACATTAAAACTGGGTAACTCCGGGGTCTGGTGGTCAAATGAGCCCCAGGGAAGGAATGGTCAGGGACCATGCGTAACCTTTACTATACTGGTCCCTGGGCCCCTTTCCATCACTCAAGACCCATCCCGGGTTGAGCCCCAAGATTGATGCCAACTAGGGCTCCAGGGTCGTCTTCTCCCTAGGATACCTAATACCACCGGAGAAAGTCCAAGTCCCCTGGGGTTGGGGTAGCAGGTTCGGGACCACGCCGGATCTGGGTGGCACCCACAATCTGAGAGAGCCCCTGGCTGATCCAGGCAGGTAGGCTCTTGGTGTCAGCCCATACAGCTGGGGAGGGGATCCTGGGGGGTTCGAGCTTGAACTCCCACAAAGTGGAGTCAATCCCCCCTTACCAGGGGGAGGGTTACGGCTGCGATCGGGACTGCTGGGGGTTGCTGGTAATCACAGACCAACTTGTCCAAATCGTTGCCGAAGAGGAGGTCAGCATCCATGCTTGGCATCATGCCCACCTTGTGGAGCCCGCTGCCTGCGCCCCAGTCCACTTACATCTGGGTAACTTGCAGGGATCTATCGGCTACACTGACCGGCCAGATTTTCCCAGGGAGAATGTGCCCCGGCGCGATCAGGTCCAGTCTGACTAGCGTTACCGATGCAACAGTGTCCATCAGCCCGGTTGCCCGCCGGTCACCGATCGCAGATGATGCCGGTGGTTGGCCCCAGGGTGCTGACTATCCAGCGATGTGTGGTACACCCTGTTGACCATGGTACCTCGTGGTGCCCGGCCAGGCGCTTGGATCACCGAGGAGGCGGCCAAGGCTTGAGCGCTGGTTGTGAGCAGTGGGGCAGTCCTCAGAGGTCTGTTTCAATTGCAGCCATAGCACCGCACTTCATGGTGGAACTCGGCTGGCCAGGCTCGGGAGCTGGGGGGCGTTGTGGTTGGTCTCCAGGCAGGAGCGGAGGCTCAGGGAGCTGTGCTAACTATAGGTGGAGGAGCCATCATGCTGGCGGCTGGGGAAGCCGGGGCGATTGCGGGGCTAGCTGGCGGAGCTGGGGTTGGACCGCCATGAATCGTTTAAGGCAGTCATTCTTGATAGCGGTTTCTTTTTACAGGATGGGAACTCCCCGGAGGTGGACCACGCTCTTTTATAAACCAGAAAGTAACACTGGTACCTTTACCGGTGAATATCTTGGGAGCCGAAGGATCTCCGAGGCTGGAAATAACCAGTTTACTTGGGTGACCACCTGATTCCCATTGTATGCACTGAAGCAGAATTGATGCAAATAGTCATAGTCATCTTATGCCTCTCTGCGTCAGTGTTCCAAGCACTTTGCTACAGTTTTGCCCCATGTTGCATGACCTTACGATTTGGGGAGTATCAATGAGGAAGGAGTTGCATGGCCCTGAGATTATTATGTGCAGGTGGAACATTGTGTCTTCTAACAATCTGCACCAGATGTAAGAAACTGCTTCTTACATTTACAGCATCTGTGGTCCAACAAATGGTGTAAACAATCTTTGTTTGTTTATGAATTGCCTTAAAGCAGCAAACCCGTGCCGCGGGATCATCCCGTGCTGAACCATGCTATTTCCATTGCCACGTTCCCGGCATAACCACCGGTGCCCTCTCCTGGGGGAGAACAATATGACCATTGAATCTTGTGGGATGTGCAGGCCAGCAAGAAGCTGTAACGTAATCTCTTGCAGTTTCCTATTGGTTCACACCGGTGGCCATGTTGGATTCCACAAGAAAATCGGCACCAAAACGGGTTATTATCTGGGTAATCAAGGGCACCCAGCAGCAAATACCTGCTCTGCACTGGTAGAGCCCCTGATTCCACCTAAGTAAAACAAAATAATTTTTTTATTTTTGCCGTTAATGCGGCTTTATTACATAGACCCCCCCAAAATATGATGTTCTCCACTTTGGTTAATTTGTTTTTAACTAGTGATAGGCTTTTACTTTCCCACTGATGTGATGAGTGGGCAAGATATGGTTCCTTTCCCTACAATCGAGGGAAAACACAGGTCTTACCAAAGCCCCTTTTCACAAAAAGACCACGAAAAACAAGAAAATCCCTCGCTTACCCTGCACTTTATAATGCAATATTTATTTGGAAGATATTCACGTTTGGGAGGATGGGATAGAATATTTTAGGGCTTCACAGGAAAATAAATGCCCAAGATTAAAACACAAAAATGGGTTGTAAAGATTAGTTCAGCCAAAGATGTACCTTATTTATCATACTGATGAATCCTGGGCTACAAGTATTCTAACACGCGAAGGAGCGCGTGGCGTCGCCCACGCCTACTGCACAGGCGATCTGTGGCCTGTGCGATCTGGAGGAGGAGACGCGACCAAGAGCAGCTGTGATTCACAGTTTGGGGGCGTGCCCGTGACGTCACATGAGCGATTCGCCCTCATTGGCTGAACCGCGCACGTGACCCGGCCGTCTCACGACAAAATCAAAAGATTTTGTCTCGCGAAAAATTGGCCGCGCCATCGCTCTCATGCATGCGTGCCCTATGGCTGTCGCATTGCCTTACAGCCTTTTGTTTGCGGCGCGCGCGATGTCGAGGCTGACTATGGACGTGGCCTAACTCCTGACCATACTGTTCAATTATGTCTATTTATCACTCTTCTGTTATCTGAAAATGTTTCCTCATCCCAATGCATGCCAATATTATATAATCTCCCTAACTACCCTCCCACATATCCTCCATATCATCCTGAACCCCTTCAGCCTACATCTGTGTCGCCCCAGAGGTGACAGCCGAAGGGCAGCCAAAGGGTGCCAGCCGTTTGCTGCCGATTGGTAATGTTTCAGTAGCTCTATTGCAATCTGAAACTCACCAGCCCTCTCATCCCCTGTACCCTATGTCTCAATTTACCCTGCCTATAGATTGTAAGATCCTTGAAGCAGGGCCTCTTCTAACACAACACATTGCAGGCCTATCCTACCTCTTCTAACACAATTCTAATCCTATCTGTAAATGTTACATACGCCCATAATCATATCTCTGACTGTCTATGAAATGTCTGTAATTTTAATGTATAACCTCTGTTCATTTAATGTAACCATGTGTTATTATAACTCTGGCTTTTCATGTCTGACTCTTGTGTAACCAAATAATAATATTTCATTGTAGTTAAACTGACTATAAAGTATTGCGATGCCCCCTTAAGTGGAGGCCTTTTATTTACGTAAAAAATAAATAATGATGGCCAGTTGATCCTGCTATCTTCAAATGTTCTTGTTTTTTGTCCTGAAGAAGCTGATGTTCGAGTTTAATAACCGCCATGAATCTGTGGATGAGGAGCTGCTCCAGCTGGTGCTCATGTGTGAAAAACTGAATTACTTGAAAGTGTGGGCCTTTCTGGACGTCAAGTTTGTGGAAAGGATTTTGCAGAACCAGGAAAAAGGCAAATGCTGTCTGCGCACACTGAAGGTGAGAGCCGGGAATTTACTAAGAATGAAGGCTTGGGTGGTTCTTACAACTGAGTGGTATTGAGGTTACACAGCCAAAAACAAAAGGTATAGAATGAATTATGGAGTTCTTGGCAGAAGGATTCTGGTATTTTTTGGTTGGCTGTGACGCCCATCTCGTACCTCCCAGTGAATGGTGAGAGTAGTGCGTTTTAGTGCTATTGATTAGCTTTGGAAATCCAGGTGTCCCCACTAATTCACCCCTGCAGTGTTTGGAACACTTTGCTACATACAGCTATATATTAATGGGATTGATGAGTATGGGCCTCTGGGAATGAATTACACTATGGCACAGATCCATTGTGTATTCAGTTCAATGAAAGTATGGTTCCCTTTATTATATATTCTAAACCTTGTGGTGGGCAGGCCACAGATGTATCTTTCTGATGGGTTGAGTAAGATTGTTGGGCAAAACATTATGACTCACAGAATGTTAGAATAACGCAGACTGGATCGGTAAAAGACCAAATATTACAGCAATTTAGATACTTTCTGAAAGTACTGTTCCAGGTCTCTAACTTTTTTTTTATAGTATCCATATATGCCATATTTCTTTGCTGAGATACCAAGCCCAAAATTGGTCTTAATCACTGTAAGGTAAACCGCAGAATGATACGTATGGAAACATGCCATGTCTTTTAGATTTAGGAATAAAAACAAAGTTACGCTTTGGGAACAAGACTGCATTATTATTTGAACATAGATTAAAAGGCATGTCTTACAGATCCTAATACCAATAGCATTACTCTGTGTCAGGCTAATAAGGGTCAGATACTCCAAACGCTTCCTTTATTTGCACACCTGTAACTGGATTGTTCTATGTGTCCCTCTTACAGATCAGCATTTACACAGACAGATACGAGACTAATCATGAAGACCAGATGCTTCAAGATATTTTCAGGACGTATAGACACCTGATAGATACCATGAACAATTATTTTGTCATTGCCTACCCAGTGAAATGAGGGGTGCAACAGGCCTGAAAACCACATCACAGCCTAAATAAACTGCTGCTTCATGGGAACCAAGCTGCGTTGAAGAGTTCACTGTAATTAACCATATCCAGAGGTGTGATGGAAACTAAAATTGGAGATAAGAATCCTCCATGGTGCCTATAGTAATTCTAAAACTGTATGCACCAGTTCCTCTGTCTCCTTCGGGATTTTCTGTTGGTTTGGGGATTCAGTTCCTTTGTGCCACTAAGAAATTATTTTCTTTTTTTAATTAGTGTGTAATTTCCAAGCAAGAATGTTTTTTTTAAAATTAGTTTTGTAGACATTTTGTACTAAAAGGGTTAGATAACATTGAAGATGACCAAGACACAAGACCACAAGTATATATGCGCTGGGGCAGGAAACTTTTAGGCCGAGTTTATAGTACTTGCTACGGCGACTGCGACATTGCGCAGCACTGTAGCAAGTACATGCACTCCGTCGCGGGTGCCCATAATGGGCTAGACGGCGACGGCTGACGTCACGCGGTCGCGATCCCTGGAAGTCAGAGGATTTTGACTTCAACAGCGATCTCCGCGTGACGTCAGCGGCATGTGAGTTGTTCAGCCAATGAGGGCAACCGCTGACGGCCACTTCTCCGCCACGGTCCCCGGTCACGATCTCTGGTCGACTGCACTGAATCGCTGTAGGACGTGACGGCTGGCATCACGCGGTCGCCGTTGCCCCTACTATAAACTCGGCCTAAGGCATGGGTTTAAGATAATAAAAAATCTGAGGACACTCTGGGGTGCCGTGAGGTTTGTTATACAGTGTAGTATGTTTACAACAGGCATCAAATAAGGACAACTATTTGCATATTACAACATGCACTTTAATGTTTCATGAATTCATAGTCAGAGGCTGTAATCATATATGATGAGACCAACTTTTGTTAGAAGTTGTTAATAGAAATCGCTTCTCTCATCTGCATACATATCACTTCATCGATGTACAGTGTGTTTTCTTTAACCTGGATCTCCTCTTCTAGAGATAGCTGGTTCCGGATCAGACCTTTTAGCTCAGCCTCTGCCTGGCACAGAGTTTCACAGAGTCTGAAAGGGGAGAGAAGGAAACATAAGGTGTTACACGTTCTGTGATAGGAATGGGAAAAACAAAAAGGTAAATCCTTCTGTTACTGGAGGGTCTTGTTCTGCAATGTTCATGCCCAGGCAGCAGCATATAGGTTAAGATGAATCAAATATTAAGCACAGTCACCGGTAATTCACTAATCGCCGGTGATTCACAGTCACCGGTGATTCACAGAGCGCCATCTGACGTCAACTGCTATAGGTTCAAAGATTACTGAATCCCCCTCAGCGGCCATGAACAATTTGGTAATAAAAAAAGTAGAACGTTGTGCAAATCTTTCCTGTAGGAAGGTAATAAATACACCTATCTGTGTACACATTGTAGGTGTTTACTACATTAGGCCTGGGGAATTTATCCATAGGTCATGCGTTTGTTGCAGCCAGTTTGGACACATTTAAAACTAGCATAGAACATACTTATCATTGCAAGCTACTTGGACTTGTTATAAGTAAAGCTAAAAAAAAAGAAAGAAAAAAAGACAGACAGATGGGGATTTCATATTTGCTTTATACCCAGACAGAGTTTTTCTTGAGTTGCCAAAAACTCTTGCGTTATGTTCCATGCCCTTCTGAAACGTTTTGAATGCCTTTAATATATATGATCATACTGTATGTTAAACATGTTTTTTTTTTTTTGCCCCAGAATTGCACAACCTTTGCCTTGATACCTTGCACAACCTTTGCCTGACCGCATAGACCGGTAGTAATAAGAAACAGGTGTAAATGTGAGCGAGGTTTGGATAACTCCAGGTTTAAAAAGGGGGGTTGAGGAAATAATGGGGATCTACCTCGCTTGCCCCCCCCCCCCCCCCCGTCAGTTAAGGAGCTGGCTTCTTGGAGAAAGCCCACACTATCTTTGCTCTCACCTTTCCACATTGGTTGTTATCTCCTGAACCTCGTTGATGAGTCTGTACTGCACAGCATCACGGCACAGCTCCACGTTAGGCCGTAGGGTTCTTGTTTCCAGGCGGCTCTGAGACACTTTGATGGGTCCCTCCTTGTCTATGATGGATTTTTTCAAGGCTTCTATGTTCTTCTCCTGAGAACTGATCTCATCCATCACCTCAAAATAAAGGATACAGTTCTTACATGGCATGACATTTATGAAAGTATAACGCAAGGGGGAAAAGGTTAAAAAAAACATGACAAACTATGCAAATTTATATGAACAGATTTATTCCTCAACCAAGTTACCACCGTGTGTAAGATCACTGCTTCGGTTTACGAGCTTTAATTTGTTACCCAGTGCTGTTGCTTTTGCTTGTTTAGCGGACTATTGTAAGCTCCATATTGAACATGAATTTGCCACTGTGCATAACAATACTGATTATGCTGCTGACATTTTTCTTCTGGTGATTGGAGGGGTTTAGAGGATATAAGGGGCGAACAAATTGGTCAGCAGTTGTAATTGTTGGCAAGACCCTCCAATGTATTTTCATCTCAACTTCTACACAGAGAAGAAGTTACCCAGTTGGAGGTGTGCAGCGTGATCATTTTTAACATAACAAAGCACATGGATTCTGTACCTACATTGTGATTTTGGCCTGCAGTGGATGGGGTGTTTTTTTTAAAAGTTTACTCTGGTTTGACTCTAAACTAAGACACTGCCAGGTTTATCCAAGTATCCTTTCCTAATGGTAAGCTGTTGTTATGAATAATTTTATAAAAGACACCTTGTATAAGCCCGTTGCCTGCCCTGTGTGAAAGTCACGATTGTTTTCTGTTTGTACCTGAGCCAGGTGCACTTCCAGCTTATGCTTAGCATTCTTTGTCTCATGCACACGGTTGCTCAGGGCGAGATTCACCGTCTCGTACTGCTTGCGCATGTCGCTGGCCGTCTCGCACAGGATGCTGTCGGTCAGCGTCCGCAGGGCCACAGCGTTGTTTCTCTGCTTCTCAGCTTTTACAATGTTTGCGTCGGTGAAATGTTCCCATTCAATGGGTGATACAGAGCTGGCGGCAACATACAGAGATAGTCATTAAAGCTGCAGTACCAAGTATTGCAATTCTACCTGACCCAGGCATGTCAATTTGCAAATAAACACAATTTGGGGTTGCAGGACCCCAAAATAACACATAATAATGGAAAAATGCTAGTTTCATTAGGTGAGATTCCACTGAAGTCTATGAGAACAGTGATGTTAAAAATAAGCGGGACTGACTCATTAAGACCTGACAAGTCAGTCCATTATTGGATTGTAGCCCAGCTGTGGGGTCACCAGGTCTCTACATGCCATAGAAATACAGAACTTATACCAGGATTCACTTAAATGGGAGTTTCTGTGCGTTAGTGAATAAACCCCCTGGTGGCTTAAACAGACTTGGAATGGAAACAAGCCTTTTAATAATTTGCAATAAAAAATGAATTCTACCTACTTATACACTATCTATATGTATTATGGCCATAGTATCCATTATTTTAACACAGTTATTCGCAACAGTTTATAGTAATTACTATAGCTATACTTTAATTCAGAAAGTCTAACCCTAGTTCCACCAAACTTGGCATGCTATCTAATGGGATCAAAGAGGAAGAGCGTAGGTGGGGTTTTGTTATGTTGGGCCCACAGCTTCATGTATCATATCTATCTATATATTTATACTAGCTGAGAGACCTGGCGTTGCCCGGAATGTGACTCCCTACTAATTGTTTGGTGGGGGTGTGAATCTTGGGTGGGTGGGGATGTGTGAATCTTTGGTGGGTGGGTGGGTGTGTGTGAATCTATTGTGAATCGTGGGTGGGGGCGGGGTGAATCTTTGTGAATCTTGGGTGGATGGGTGGGGGTGTGCGATGGGTGGGTGTGGGTGTGTGAATCTTGGGTATGTGAATCTTGGGTGGGTGGGTTGGTGAATCTTTTGTGAATCTTGGGTTTTGTCTTGGGTGTGAATCGTGGGTGGGGGTGTGTGAATCATGGGTGGGTGGGGGTGGGTGAATCGTTGGTGGGTGGGTTGTGAATCTTGCTACAGCACCAGACTCCGCCCGCACATACGCAGTACTGCCAGGAGGTCCCGTGCATTGCGCCTCTGGTATCAGGCATGCGCCGGGAGTGCGCGTGCGCACAATGCTCCCGTTACCTAGCGACGCGTCTCCCCGGAGGATGTACACAGTGCGGCCTAGCCCGGGCGGTTCTGGCGAGGTCATTGCGGAGTGGCCATGTTGTTCCCCCTGATTCACACGGCGTTCCCGGTGCGGATGCTGCTGCGGGAGAGCGGGGAGATCTTCACGGTGCCCGGCTGTAGCCAGCACATGAAGGTGGGAGAGCTGGCCGAGGCAGTGGAGCTGGTGGCGGGGATCCCCATCCATCTGCAGAGGCTTCTGGAGGAGGGCTGACAGATGTCCCAGGTTGCGAGGGGGGGGAGTGGCTGAGAATGGTGGCATGGGGCAGGAGGCGCACGCGGGGGAAGGCTGGAGGTTCCCCGTGTCCCCCCACCGGCGGTGTTTCTTCCGCCCCCCCCTGTACCCTGTGCATGTTTCCCCCCCCCCTCTCCACCCCGCTGAGGGGAGGAGAGAGAGTACGGGGTCCGCAGGTGGTGAGGAGAAGCGGTGTGCGCTCCTTCCACTCCCCCTCCTGAGTGAAACTGGAGGCTTTCCCCCAAAACAGAGCCTGCGATGGTGGAGCCAGCAGAGGCGACAGTCACGGTCCCCCCTCACCTTTGTCGTCGGACCGCGGGGTGAGGAGAAGAAGAGGAGAGTGACCGGGTGGTTGTGCGTCTTAGTCCCCCCCCCCACGCGGAGCTGTGTCGGCGGCAGGTGAGAGTGTGGCAGTTGGGTATGTGAGGTCATAGAACCATGCAGGCCAATAAGAGGTGTGCGGGGGTGGGGCCGGGCCACGGACCAATCAGATTGGCCAGGGGCTGAGTGACAGACCAACGGACCAATCAGATTGCCCAGAAGCACAGCAAACAAACAACGTTTTCAGTTTTATATATATAGATATATCGTTAGGTATGTTTCCGTACAAAGGTTCAGCTGTACAAGATGTCCGCAACTCATGATGTCACGTGCCAGGTATATAGCCTATCAGGTACAACACCCAGTGGCTGACTTGCTTAGAGAAAGTATGGATGGTGGCTATGAGGCGGTGGAGGAGACAGGAGTCCCAGGACAGTGAGGAAGAAGGAGAGGGTAGCGGTGAGGGAGGCCAAGAGCAAGGTTCAGACAGGTTTGGGGGGTAGGGGGGATGAGTATGTAGGGGTCACACAGTTGATGGGGGAGATGTAGAGTTTACACAGGTTTTAGGGATGTTAGAAACTGAAAAAACATTTTGAACTCTCCCTACTTTGGACATCCCTCCCAGGCAACACTGGGTAATTCCACTAGTATAATAAACAATGTATTATTAATCTTTATTGTAATGATATTTACTTTTATATATGTGGTTTGTAATTTATGAAGATCTCAAAACATGGATTATCAACTATCAACGACTACCAGGATGCAAAAAATAAAGTCAAATCAATTTAAACCCCCTTACCCCTAAGCCGATTTTCAGGAGTTGGGATATCATGGTCCATGGGTTCCACTCAAAAGAGAGACTTCTGTCCTCCTTGACCTTGCCTTAGGCCTCCTGCATTACAGTTTCACAGGTACACTATACTGCTCCAGTCAAACTCCACTGTGCCTGGAAGCAGGTGGACATGGCAGTATCTGAAGACAACTTAACACTTAAAGTACCCCTTTCCCATCCTAGCCTTAGGAGATTGGAGTGGCAACAAACTACTCCAGCGTTAAGTTGTATTCACACCCTTCTAATGCCAATGTTGAATATTTTGTGTCATCTGCAAGAAAGACACGCTCCCCTCCAAACTTTCCGCTTTGCCACAGATCCTGGAGGTGTGCCATTAGTTACCCTCTGATTCTTTTGAGTGGGTTTATTACAGATTGTCTTGCACCTAATAATTTATCCTGCAATCCAGCATTTCTTCCTAAAATCTATTCATCGTCACCCATTCTTAGATCGACCAGTTAAGTGCAATGTATTTTTTCTGCCCTTCTTTTTCCTGGGACCCAAGTAATGGAAATCCTTACTTTCCCTGGATCCTCGCCACGTTGGCTGCGTAGCTTATGTCCGGGGTGTTGTTTGTTAGGGTGCTGCAGAAGTTATCAATTTTCAAGGCTTGAAACTTGTCTGTCAGATCCTTCTCCAGTGAGTATTTAGCTGAACGGCTCTCCCTGTGAATATAAATATCGATCTATATAATAATAATCTATCAATATATATTTAATATATATCTATCTATACCATATCTATATAATATATATCTATATATATATTTTAATACTAAATAACGGGTGCAATAAAAATACATTATATGGTATACAGTCACATATACATTTTTCACAGATTAAGTTCTAGCTGTCAATTTTCAGAACATAGAGCAAGTCATAGTGTGTGGGTAGAGGCTTAGTCATTAAACTGGGATAGTGCCAATGGGGGCGCTACCTACTCGGAAAGGTAGGTCAATTACAAAACAGGTATGCAGAAGCCATGGGTGCACGGCCAGACAGAAAACTGGCCTGTAGAAGCATAGGTACAGGAATGGCACGTAGACTTAATTAATGTAGTGATTTATTTAAATAATCAACATTTCAAAATCAACATTTTGAGGGCCTTCCTCAAGATAAAGAGACAGTGAAACCCAATCACCTTATATACACCCAACCCCAATTAGCTCTGTAAAGATGGTCCGTGACAAAAAAGGTAAGTGTGACTGTTGCTAGGTAACAAAAGTGTAAACAAATAGAACGATAAAGAAATAGGCCAATGGGAGTGTGAAAGCGAACAGCAAACCTCCAGATATAGAAACAGGGACAAGAATACAAAGGGGAGCAGGGGAATTAAAAGCAGCATAGGAACAAACTGTAGCTCGTTATGTAATAAATAAAGAATTATTGTATTCAAGATTTAAACATACAACAGTAGTTTTCAACCTATTTTTGGATAATGAATCCTATAATTATATTGTGAAATTCTGCGGAACCCCAACCCTCTCTAATGGCGTGAGATCAGATGCATTGTAAAGATCCCCTACCCTCTCTAATAGCACGTCTGAGATCAGATGCATTGTAAGGAACCCCAACCCTCTCTAATAGCGCGTCTGAGATCAGATGCATTGTAAGGAACCCCGACCCTCTCTAACCCATGTGACTGCTTGGGGTTGTAGTTCCCCATGCGGAGCCTGTTTTCTTAATGGCTGCTGCTACTGCTGCTCTGCGCATGTGTGTACAATCCAAGATGGCGGCCCCCGCTAGCCGGGTGCCCCGCGAAGCTCCCGGCGACCGGCTCGCCTCTCCAGCCGCCACCGCAACCTTCCTGACCTCTGCAAGGTCCCCCGCTGTAGCGGAGGTAAGCGAGGGAACCGGGGGAAAGACCCTGCTGTACTACTTTAAAAACTATTTTTTTTAAGGGGCTGCAGTCACATGCTGCGCAACAGCCAATAGTGCTGCAGCATCCCCTGCAGTGGGATATAGATACATTTTGCGCACTGCAGCAATGCCAGTCGGAGCTGGGACATCAGAAGGGTAAGGTATGCGTGTGCAGGGTGCCAGTGACCCCTGCACTAGGCCAGAGACCCCCTTAGGTTCCAGCTAGGCCCCGACTCACTACAGCTTGTGGTTGCTGCAGGGACAGGCCCATCAGTTAGGGATACTGCCCCTGTAGAACCAGCATAGGGACACAGCCAGGACGCGGCTGCATCTTGGCCTACGTTGGCCTGGGACCGGACCAGCAGCTACCTATAAGAGACATTCTTCATGGTGGCATCATCCACGCGGGATACCACCCAACGTGGAGGCGGAGGCTGCTACCATTGCTGGGATCAATGGATCCGTTTCTTCTCCTGGGAAGGTGCTCCAAGTGCACCAACTTTACACACATTAATGGGGCAGTGCTGTCTCACAGTTGGGTGGGTTGACTCTTTGGACAACAGGGTGGTTGGGTGCTCAGGGGCACCTCTGTACTTTGGGGCAAACCCCACGGGGTGTGGACACGGTGTTGGGGTGTCACGGTGAAGGGGGGAACGGCCCAGCGAAGCCTGAGAGGTTCTGTTTTATCATTATTAGTCATATGTGTTCAGTAAACCGGTTATATCATACCAGTGTGTATTTCTTATTGTCCTGCACGGGGTTATCCCACACTGTTAGGATCCTGCGCAGGTGGAGGCACTGTCAACCAACGGATCAGGTACACCCCGGGCTCCCAGCAGCGGAAGTTCAGGCCTGCTGTGAGCCGCAGGTAACGCACCACACACACTGTAGTCGCCATATCTCTCAGGGGGTGGGGGAAAGTGTGCTACAGTAGAAACCAGAAAAGCGCTCAATATTTTCCTTTACTTGTATACTTCAAAAATCTCTTTGGGGGTGTATTGCAGCTTTTGGGAGCTTTTTACCATCTATCTCTGACTGCCTATTTTTTTTGTCACTCTTTCGGTGGCGAAAGAAGTTACAATGCGTTGATTTGGAATACAACATGACACTCTCCAGCAATGAACCCCTCTAGCCCCAGGCAGGTTAAAGTGTTAATATCTCAATCTAAGTAAATTTCCACTGCAATCTACTGACAAACAACATAATCGTCTGTCTGTTCCCTTCTTTCTATCTATAAGATGCTTAATGCGATTAACCAGGGCTACTTTGTAGGGGACCTCAGAAGACCTGAATGGCAGCACCTTATTTTTGAGGGATCAAAAAGAAACTTCCTATAGTTTATATATATTGGGATGAATGAGTTGGTCAGTGGTAATGTTACTGCCTTTGAAGTGAACCCAGTAACCTTGGACGGGGCAGGGACTCATTGCACCTGCAAAATTCTATGTACAGCACCGAGTACACTGTGAGTGCTATATAAGCAAAAAAGATGTTTCATATTATTATAGTCATTATAAAATGATTAGGACTTGGGCTGGGTTACCAACTGTGAAAGATGGACAAATGCCTTTCCTAGGACATTTCTTTATTTAAATATGGGTTACTTATTGCAGTTTAAATATGAATACATTGTTCCTAAGGGTTGTCAGCTTTTTCCCTACCAAGAAACACCCTGATGTTAACTCCCTCACCTGATCTGCTCGATGATTTGTTCTAAAGTACGTTGTAGCAAAGCTATCACTCCCTGGATGACTTCGACTTCTTTAATGAGTTCCCGTTCCACCTCATCATGGACCAAGTCGATCCCCACTCGCTTCTCCCTGTGAGACAGATGAGAAATGCTTATTACACCTTTGGACAGGATGAGCAGGTTCACCAAAGCTTCTTCCATCAAGTCTACACTTGCTTATCAGACCATAGACTGGATTATGGGCCATAATTACTAAACCACATAGGATACCTTACGGCACCGTAAGACACCTTACAAGCCCATTATTTTAATAGGCAGTAAGGTGCCATATGGTTTATCGCCCCTTTTAACATTTCTGTACTACTGTGAATGCCTTTTAACCATCTGCAGGTAAAAAAGTATCAGTCAGAGTTTATGACTCAGTGGAGTTAGGATTTACGACTCGTATCTCCATTCAATCTGCTGCAATGGCGTTATCGCCTCTTCAGTAAAGCGCTAGCCACCTTAAAATGAATAGAGCTCAATGCTTCATTAACAAGGCAGCCATGACTTCACAGCATATTAAAAAGCGAGGAAATGATGGGATGTTTGCGGAATGATGCAACCTGATTACTTTCACTTACCCATGAAAACGGCCAGCTGGACTTACTGATTGTAATGTAATGTGCACCTCAGATAAAGTGAGCAAACATCCTGGTTTACCTGAGGCAGTCCTCGCTTTTACAACCTACAGTACGTACTGTGGTATTACATATCAATGTCAAGTAAAGTTTCCGTTGTAGCAAGGTTACTCTTTTTCTCATCATGTAGGTTTCTTATATTTCATGCCGATTGGGAGGGGGGAGGGTTGGGGGTTATTACAGACCAAAACACAGAATTTAACACAGCCTGTACATTTTTAAATAAAAAGGTATGAAACATAAAATGCTTAATTATGCAACTCTTTAAAAAGAATAAAAAGTAGACCAGACAGCTACTGGATGATGTCATTTTAGCCCTTGAGAAACTACACCTTTAGTCTTGGAGTGACTAACTGTACCCTTAGTAAGTCTGTTTTCCATGTGCATTCATATTCAGCCTCCTGTATCATTACCTTTCAATCAGACATTGTTGTACTATAGATAGGGGTTCCATACAGCCCTCCAGAGCCTTCTCCACGCGGATCTTATATACCAGCAGCTGCTCGATCTCATTAACGGTGTCTTTAAGCTTGGCGTCTAACTCGTTCTTCCAGAACTGGATCTCCTCCAGCCTCTGCTCTGCAAAACACAGACAAAATGGCACATTCAACAATTGGAGCAAATCGTGGTCCATACATTGCACTTTGGGATTTCTTGTCTAGTCAATCTGGTGTTGTTTTATTGCACCCGAGAGTCATTGATAAATAGACCCCACGACCTGAAGGAGTAGCTGAGTGGTAATGTCACTGCCTTTAAGTAGGTGAACCCAGTTTAAATTCTAGAGTGAGCTCCTTGTGATCTTGGGCAACTCACAGTATCTCCCTGTGTATCAGCAACCACCATTAGATTGCAAACACTCTTAGGCTGGGGCCATAGAGGGGGTAGCAGGGCTGAGGCGCGCTGAGGCTCGCATGCTGAAATCTGCGCGATTTCATTCCCATGCAGGCGAGCCAGCGGGCGCGATCGGGAGGCAGGGGGAGACTAAGGGAGGCGGGGCAGTGACGTCACTGGGCCAATCGCCGCGACACACCAACGTCACGGCTCCGCGCTGATTGGATGTTTTCAGCCGACAGTGCTCTGAAAAACAGCTTGGCTTTCGGCTGAAAAATCCAGCGCCTCAGCACGCCTGTGGACGCTCGCGTGAGCCCCCTCTAAAGACATCCTCATGGAGGATGCAGGGGCTCAGCGCGGAGCGTCCGCACGGCTCAGTGCGGCCTCCCCTGCTATGGACTCGGCCTAAAGGGAATAAACTTGTGTCTTTAAAATTCTATGCACAGCGCTATGTACATGTTCAGCGCTATATAAGAAACACATATTATTATTATTATTATTATTATAGTGCTGTGTGCCGCCTATTATCATTTGTGCCGATAATGTCAACAGTTGCACAGAAAACAGTACCTATTTTTTTGTTAACATCGCTTTGAGACTTCTGGGTTGTCTTTTCAATCTCATCCACTAATCTCTGACTTTCAGCGACGAGTCGTTCTGATCTGGATCTCTGAGACTCAGCGTTGGCGTAGCGTGTCTGGTTGGAGATATTCCACTCATGAGGAAGGAACTTTGGTGCGAGGGCTACCAGTCTGGCCATTGTGTGTCTCGTACCCAGAATCTAAAAAAAGAGATGTATTAACTGCAGCTCCTACCGGTACCAAAGTGAATGAGTGACAGGGACAAATTGAGGTATAGGTCTCCTATTTCGGAAGTAGATAAGGACATAATTTGTTCAAGTAGACTCCATGATCACTCAGCTCTATGTTTACATTTAATTTTTAGGTCTTATTATTATCAGTGATAGGAGTGAATTTCTTGACCATAATAATTTTTAAACATATTGATATAACAACCCTTTTTTCATATTCTATATGTTTTCCTAATAGTTTGGAATATATATATGAATTATGTCATTTTGAGAATTTTAATATTTCCCAATGTTTGTGTTTGATTTATTTATTTTTTATGCGTTATTATAAATGTCGCTTTTTGTTCCATTTTCTGGTGTCATTATAGGAATATATTTAGTTTTTTGGGTATTCATTTCACCTTATCCGATACAGTGTCTGACTCTCTCTTGTATATTGATGTTTAGCTTTGTGGTTACTTTTTTTTATAGATATTTCATTGTAACAAACACCATTGATATTTTTGTGTCTCTATGACAGCGTTGTTCACTTTCATGATATTGAGGATAAGTTCCTCGGCATCTTCAATGTGATTAGAATGTGTGTGTGTGTGTATATACATATATATGATTTTATCACGTTTCTATCTCTTTCAGAATAACTCATGCGCACAAATTTAGTTTTTCTGTTTTAGCAATGTTTGAACTATGTTCTTAGATTGATTCATTTTAGCTGTGTAGGTTTTTCTATATTGTCATTAAAATTGTTCTGTGATTTTATAATTATTGTATAAACGCTGTGTTTCACTAATTGGAGGTATGGAATCACTTTCTGATTGGTTGATGAATATGCCCATTTTTAAACCTATCAGCATGACCCACAGGGTATTTAAATGAGTCTATGAACAGTTAACAAATTATCCCTGAAGAAGTAAGTCTGACACTTACGAAACGCGTAGGATAGCTGCAGTTGCTTTATATGCTCTGATTACACCGTCCAGCTCTTTGCCAGACTACCTAGACCGTCGTATTTACTGAACACATAGACGTCCTGATCATTTGGTAGCTGCCTGACGGCGCTCGTTCGTGACGTCAGTGTTTGCCACGAGGGTCAAAGTGTAAGTCAATCTAGAGCGGTTTGTGTTTGGTAAGGTGTCGGGAGCTCCCCTACATTTGTATAGTGAAGTACCCCCCCCCCATCGATCGAGCGGAGGAGTGCAGGATAGAGGTGGAGAAGGACGAGATCCGGTGCCTGGCTCGTGGAGAGGAGAACAGAATCACGGATCGCCTCTATTGTGTACCGGTGTATGCTGAGATCCTGGATCCGTGAAGTACTTCATAGTGGTAACATGTCCCTAACTGTACTGCCTGATTTATTCCATTTAAGTGTACATGCGAAGGAGTTATTATTATCATCATTTATCTGTAAAGCACCAGCATATTCCGCAGCACGGTACAGTGGGGGTACAGATATTTGATAATTACATAAACCGTGTTACTTACAAATACAAATAAGGACAAATATGCACAAATAGATACAAAGAGGTAAGGAGGGCCCACCTCATAAGAGCTTACAGTCTAAGGCTGAGTCCCTGCTGGTGCTGACCGTGCTCATGCTTGAGAGTGGTGACGTCACCAACTCTTCAAGCATGAGCGTTCTACTGTCCTGCAAAAAAATTAGAGCAGGAGCAGGGGCGTAGCTATGAAGGGAGGAGGCGTGTCATTGGCTGGTGTGTGTGTCTCTGTGTCTGTGTCTGTGTCTCTGTGTGTGTGTGTGTCTTACAATGCCTAGTGACCCAGGGCAGAGTCTTGGCAATAAAACACTTTAACACCGGAGCCTGTGCTTCCACCCCCCCCCCCCCCCCCCTCCCCCCTGCTCGTCCACATCAATAAAAAAAACAAACCCACAACCCCCCCCCGCTTCCACCTCTCTCCGCTCAGCCCCCCCCGCTTCCACCAATGTAAGTGTCTGTTTCCTGGCTGACATCAATCGGACGCACGCAGGTAGAATAATCATAAATTTCATATTTGATAGAAGACACAAAAACCCGACGTTTCGGTCCCCCAGTGGACGAACCAAACGTCGGTTTTTGTGTCTTCTATCAAATATAGAAAATGTATGATTTACTTACCTGCGTGCTGTCCTTGATGTCGTGTTGCAAACCGGTATCGTATGGAATCATATCAAAAAAAAAATACCAATAGTGTATATTTTATAAGTCTTATATTTTGTATATATATATATATATATATATATATATATACACAAGATATGAGCCTTATAATATGCACTATTGTTGCATTTTCCGGGTATGTATTTGGGGATGAGAGCTGAGATGTAAAGGGGGGCAGCATCGTTGAGAGCTTTGTAAGTCAGAGCTAGGATTTTACATTTTTATTCTAGATAGGGGAAGCCAATGTAGGGATTTGCATAGTTGAGCAGCAGAAGTGGAGCGGTGAGGGAGTCTGACCGCAGCGATTTGGATGGATTGGTGTTGGAACAGGCAGACAATGAGAATGCCAACTAGAAGTAGGTTGCAGTCAAGGCGGAACAAGATCAGTGAATGAATTAGGATTTTAGTTGCCCATGAGTGAGAAAAGGGCATATCTTGGCAATAATTTGGAGGTGTAGATGGCAGGACTTTGTGAGGAATGAAAGAGAGATCAGAGACAAAGATTACCCCTAGACAATGGGTTTGAGATGTTGACGGATGATATCCTTTGTTAACCAGTGTTTCTGTTAAAATATCCTTTGTTAACCAGTGTCCCGAAAGTAGCATGGTTGCTTACTAGCTGCCATCTTGTTTTAGCCCAAATCCCTGGCTTCTTTTGCTAGCTGTAAACAAAGAACTGTTACTATGGTCTCCTTTCTAAAAAAAAATACAGAAATTCCAAGTAGACTGGAATATAAAAGCATGAATTTTAACTAGGACATGCATCATTCAACTTAAAAAGAGAGACAACAGAATAAATAATAATCAAGAGTAGACTTCTTTAAATCCTATAGGATCTGGTGCCATTATACATATAGTGCCTTTGAAAAGGGTGCACAGATAAATGAAACATTTAACACTAATAGTGGGTGCCGTAACATCCATAAACACCTATAGAAGACAGTGTTATAAAACCTATGAAGCCAATTAGAGTGGATGCTACTCCAACTCGAATATTAGATAAAATAACATTAAGGTGATCGGCAATTCTACATGCCATTGATAATATTATTTTGTTCAATTATATTGCCAATGGGTAATGGGAGTCCACCAGGTTAAAACAAAGATCGACAGGTGGACAGCATACATGTCTACGTTATAATATGCCACTGATTTGGTGTGTACAGCACCCTCTCCCACATACTAATGTATGCACGCCACTGATTTGGTGTTTACAGCACCCACCCTCTCCCACATACTAATGTATGCATGCCACTGATTTGGTGTTTACAGCACCCACCCTCTCCCACATACTAATGTATGCATGTCACTGATTTGGTGTTTACAGCACCCACCCTCTCCCACATACTAATGTATGCACGCCACTGATTTGGTGTTTACAGCACCCACCCTCTCCCACATAGTAATGTATGCATGCCACTGATTTGGTGTGTACAGCACCCACTCCCACATAGTAATGTATGCATGCCACTGATTTGGTGTGTACAGCACCCACTCCCATAGTAATGTATGCATGCCGCTGATTTGGTGTGTACAGCAAACACTCCCACATAGTAATGTATGCATGCCACTGATTTGGTGTGTACAGCACCCACCCTCTCCCACATAGTAATGTATGCATGCCACTGATTTGGTGTGTACAGCACCCACCCTCTCCCACATAGTAATGTATGCATGCCACTGATTTGGTGTGTACAGCACCCACGCTCTCCCACATAGTAATGTATGCATGCCACTGATTTGGTGTGTACAGCACTCACCCTCTCCCACTTACTAATGTATGCATGCCACTGATTTGGTGTGTACAGCACCCACGCTCTCCCACATAGTAATGTATGCATGCCACTGATTTGGTGTGTACAGCACCCACCCTCTCCCACGTACTAATGTATGCATGTCACTGATTTGGTGAGTACAGCACCCACCCTCTCCCACATAGTAATGTATGCATGCCACTGATTTGGTGTGTACAGCACCCACTCCCACATAGTAATGTGTGCTTGCCACTGATTTGGTGTGTACAGCACCCACGCTCTCCCACATAGTAATGTATGGATGCCACTGATTTGGTGTGTACAGCACCCACTCCCACATAGTAATGTATGCATGCCACTGATTTGGTGTGTACAGCACCCTGTCCTACAAATATTGTTCCTGATTTACTGCTTATGTTTAATAGATCTCCCAGCACTCGCTCCTATCATTTATTTATAGATCCTATAGCCCCCATTCTTATGGGTTGTGTGGGCCTCATCCACACTGACCCTGGTATACACATTACAACACTTTCCTACCCACAGGTAAACACAGGTGTCCCTGAACATCTCTTACCTGAGTTACCCAGCAGATGGGGTGTGTAGATGTGACCCTGATGTAAGGCTGTGATCGCCTGACCCACCCTCCCTGTGATCTGACGAGTCCTTCCGCAGTTCTCTCTCGAGTCCTCCTCTCCTCGGTTCTATGGGATCCAAAACA
Source organism: Ascaphus truei (assembly GCA_036426205.1). NCBI lineage: Eukaryota > Metazoa > Chordata > Amphibia > Anura > Ascaphidae > Ascaphus > Ascaphus truei. Next base: position 63,277,743 of record CM071569.1, on the reverse strand, counting down.
AACCGGTTGCCATGTGAACATGTCAGACGCGTCTCCATGACAACGGGTGCCGGGCCACGTGCTGGGGCGGGGGCGGCGGCGGCTGCTGCTGCTGCTGCTCTGACTCCCTGTTGCCACTGACACACAGACCTGCAGTGTACATTAACTCCTAGGGCGGGAGGTACTGAGGACTAAAGACATATTTAAACCCATTAAACTATATGATGTCTAATCAGGGGCAATTCACGATGTCACCACAACCCCCATAACCTATTCAGGCCTGGAGAAGGCTGCAACACATTGCAAAAGTCCATGGTGCTCAACCCTGTGTAAACTCTTCAGTGGTGGGATGCAAAAATGTCACCTTACCGCCCTTTCATAGTGAAAAATCACCATCATCCACTTCTCCCCCTCATCATCATCATCAGATCTCCTACATACATGCCTATGCATTATAAAATGTTGTATTAATGAATACATGCGTGTGTTTGATTTGATATATTTACTTAGATTGTAAGCTCTTCGGGGCAGAGAATGCCTTTCCTATTGTTACTGTCACGTCTGAAGTGCGTATTCCCATTATATATTATATTATGATGTCACGTGTATTACTGCTGTGAAGCGCTATGTACCTGGATGGCGCTATATAAATAAAGATATGAGAAAAGAGGTGTTTCCCCACTACCCACCATTGGTTCCTAATGATGAAAAGAATTTGGAGTGTGTGAGTGCATTCCACGCGGATTAATTCATTTTTCAATACACTTTGTTATACTGCGTTGCACTATTTTGTGTTTTTTCTTCTCTTCACATATTCCACGGGAGCTACGCACCTGTTTTGTTCTTTATAAATAAAGATATACATACATATAGGGAAATACCTAAGCTGCTTTCTCAGTAACCGTTATGATATTAAAAAATATACATGTATTTTTCTGTTAATTTTTTTTTAAGTATGTGGATTGTTACAGTGCTCAGACAAATGCTCCAAGCATTCACCCATTTATTCCTTAAAGTTCATGTTATCTGAGCGTGGCGATTGTTCTAATTGTTTGCCCAGGAGTAAGGTAATCAGGAGACGTTCATTGGTGCCTATGCTAAACAACGCAAACAAAAACAAATGGTTCAAACAAGTGGAAACACACCAGTGATTCATCTGCTTGAGCTTTCTGTGTCTACCTTTGTAATGAGCTCAGTCTGCCTTTGGGGTGACAATCAGTTTATCACGACATTATCAGACTACAACATGGTTCTATACAGAGTAGTTGATGCAACGCACAGCAAGAAGGGGGTGACAGCAGGTCTGGTCTGGCAAAAAATCTTCTTTATTGTAGAATCATTAAAATGTGGAAGGCTGCAACCTTCTACGCGTTTCGTGCAGTGAAAATTGCACTTTATCAAGAAGTCAGTCACGCGCATATATTCAGGACCATAACCGTTCCCTGCATTGGGATCGTGGTCTCTTTTTTTATCAATTAATGACTGCGCATGCGCGACAGTCGTGACTTACCTGGAACGCATCTCGCGAGATTTAGCCCTCCATTGCCCTGCATTGCGTTCCACAGAGCAGGAGTGTTTGGTGGTCGGAATGTCTCGATGGCTAAACAGGTAATAAACCTTCTGTTGTAGCGCTGGCACAGCTGTGTATTATAAATCATTATGCAAATCTGATTAGCATTTTTTGGCGCCAAACGGCAGACTGTCTCTATAAATAGTGTGTAACATACCATGTTTGACTGACTTCTTGATAAAGTGCAATTTTCACTGCACGAAACGCGTAGAAGGTTGCAGCCTTCCACATTTTAATGATTCTACAAAAAGAAGATTTTTGCCAGACCTGCTGTCACCCCTTCTTGCTGTGCGTTGCATCAACTACTCTGTACGGATCTACCTTTGGCGTAGCACGCAGACTGTGAGTAACCCTGGGAATCAACAATAATATTTGTGAGTACTATTGGGGGCCAGCCAATGATGTAAGGGGTGGTGTTTTCATGCAACTACCCCTGCCTTCAGGGTAACTGGAGCCCTTTCTATTAATGGTACTATATTCATGTCCCAGAAGGTTATCTCTGTAATTGCATATGATAGGACTGCATACTTGAGCACCATATTACCCAATTGTATGTCTACAACATGGTTCTAGGTTGTTTTCATTACTTGTGGATGAGGTTTCTACTTTTGAACGCTAGTTCCCTTTAAGAAGTCCAACAATCATTTATTTTACTCATTTGTTTTCACCCCAATACCTCACCGTAAAAATTAAAGCTATACAATTGTATTTGCTAGGCTTCTTAAATATGCCAACCATTGTAGACCCTCCACCATTTTGTATATTAAAATAGGTACCACTGTAGTTCCTCTACTCATGCTGGATGGAGGCACTTCCAAGCAATTCCTATGGACGTCCCATCACTTACTTACAGGACCCAAAACATGCTAAATAGGTTAGGTACAGATCTAGTGTATGCCACTGACACATTTCTAAGAAATATCTTGATTTATTAGAAATTACTGCGATTTTAAAGTTGCATTTCATTCTCCCAATTTTGCTATAGATTTTTTTGTTTATAGATTTGTTTACTGGTTCAGTTACTGGTTTTCCCTCATGGACATTTCGATGGCATCCAATAGGAAGCCGCAACATCATCCATGATCTGCCCGATGACGTTGCATCGTCCTACTGGCCGGCGAGATTTGGCAGCCATTTTGATTTCCCTAAACTGGAGGAAGACCCTGGCAACTTATTTGGCATGTATCTTAGGAACTGAAAGCTCCAGAGCTAAAAATAGCGGTGTTCAGCTCTGCAGAATCCCCCATCCCGTTTGAATTCTGTAAAGAAAAATCCATAGATACAAAAAGAAAGGACCAGTTGCAATTGCTGCTTTAACTTGCATCTGACACAAGTCATGTGTATTGCATATTGACAGGTATTTCTCATTCTACCCTTTGGAGGAAGGGTTTGGTGTTTAACAAAGGAGCAATCCATGCAATATCCTATGTGAGTTTTTTTGTTTTTTTTACATAAATCTGTTCTGTAGTACTGTATTAGATAACACACTACATTTTTTTTATTCAACTCAATGCTTTTTTAATGATTTGTAATATACTTCCTTTGACTTCTATAGCAGGCTTGAGCACACCTCCCCAGCAGTGCAAGATATTTGCAAGACTTTCCTGTCTGTGATAATTTGTCGCCAATGTTCCCAGCAGTTTGAGCTGAAAACTGTAACCCTAGACAATGTTACCTGAGAAATATCAGAATATATTGTAGCTGCAAGTAACACGGACTGAAGGATTGATTGAAACCAAAAGGCGGCCATTACGTGAACCCCAGGAAGCAGGATCTTTGCTGGTCGACCGTGGGAGAACTAATTCATTGGCAGCTTAGGTAATTAGTTTTCAATAAAGGTAATCAAAGGCTGCATATATTGAAACATATTTTGAAACAAAAAAATTTATATATATTTTTTTAAGTGCTGCTTGCACTGCCTTTTTAAATTTTAAAAAGCTAATAGAAAAAATAGACAAGAATTCACATGTCTAAATGCTTTTATTGCACATCCACTATACTTTGATACAGTGTTTCCCAACTCCAGTCCTCAGGATTGATTCGCTGATTGACCCACCTGTGCTGGAGCAGGGATATCTTAAGACCTGACCTGTTGGGGTTCCCTCAGGACTGGAGTTGGGAAACACTGCGTTGATAATTGGGTCTGGGGTTACAGATGCCTGTAGGTGTATCTGCTAAAAATTAACATGAATGCCTTAATGAAGGTCCCTTGTGGACCGAAATGTCGGTAATACGTTTTTTAGTGTGCCTAGCATGCAGCCGTTAATTGTATTACTAGTCGATTGGGACTATCGACCTTTGCTAGTGACACCTTTCTATTTTATTTTTGATCTGTTTGTTGCTTTTATTCTTTTTTTTTTGTACGCTCAATCAAACCTCGTTATTTTACTAAAAATGAACATGACACCCACACATTGCAGTCGATCTGAGAGTTATGGTAGTAATACAAACTGATTGCAACAAGTAAATCACCCCTTTTTTCTTAACAGTATTGAAACTACGAGCTGAATCATGCTATTTTCAGCTCTGGGTGCCCTAGCTGGTACCACTGTAGTTCCTTTACTCATGTTTATTGGAGTTCCTTCCAAGCTTTCAATAAAGTCATGCGGTAGATACATTATTTATATACTCGTAGTTATTACTCCAGCCCCGATCCTAATAATGTAACAACCCCCAGATAATGTTTCTTGTTGATCCCTTAAAAAAAAGATATGCTGGAACTTGGTTTGCCTGAATTCTCCCGCAAAAATGGCCCTGATATATTTATACATAACACATTTTGCATTTATTTTTGACATTTTCCATTTTCTTAGGGAGGCTTTTAGGTGTAAACTGTTCAGGCTTATGATCTGCATCACATGTAAGCCACTTTATCATACATTAGTTAAACAGGAGGCAGCTGCGACTGGGAAAAAATGACAGGTATCAAAGCAATTAATTTTATTAATAGGTCCCTTTGTCTGGTTGCCTTCTCTTATATGCTGAGCAAGCGGTGTGTATGTTGTTGCAAATGTAAGGCTAAGTCCCTGGTGTGGGCGACCGCGCGGGGCGCGATCAGATTGCCTTAAGGCATAGATCGCGCCCATAGACCATACGGGCGCACGCGGGAGGCAGCAAGTGAGCGTTACGCAAGAAATCAGTTGAAACTGATTTCTTGGGGCGCCACACAGGTCACGTGAGCGGTTCGCCCAATGAGGACGTCCCTAGGCACGCCCCCCACGGCTCGTCGACCGTGGCCAGGGCAAGCACCCGCTTTCCCACAGCCCCAGCACGCCTCAGAGCGGGCGAAGGCACCATGGCCCGGGCCTAGGGCTACGCTTATAGTGCCGTCGCCGGAGGGCTACGGTCACTGGAAAAATCAAATTGAGGTGACTTCCAGTGATCGCGACCAAGCCGTCGCGCCGCGCTTACTATAAGCGCACGCGACGGCGGCAATGCATTTGTTTTGACGCGACGTCACGTCGTCGTCACTAAAAGCGCAGGCTCCTGTCAGGGAGATTTATTAGGATAGGGGAGATATCACCATAGACACACAAAGCTATTGGGTAAACATGACAGAATGTCCATGGGATGTCTGCATCTTGCACTGTATATGGCATCTAAGGGGTTAACATGAAATGAATCCCCCACCCCACATTAATGTCTGTGAGACGATGTATCCCAAGAGGTGTACAAGAAGTAATATGGGCAAATCGGGAGCCAATCACGCCTCTCCCTTCTTTTCTCTCTTCTCGCCTTATCTTAAGGAGACCAATCAGGGTAAACCTTACGCTCCCCCCACAGCCAATCAGAAGAGCCGACTCGCCTCCCTTTACTGGGGGACCCGCGATCTGAAAGCAGAGCATGTCACCGAGCTATTGTTTGGGCCAATCAAAACGCTCAGAGGCGGGTGCCTCATCACATACACATACTGTACTCGCTGTCTAGGGATAAACGCGCGAGGGGGGAAGGGGCGTGGCTACTAAGAATCAAAGCACTGTGGGCTGCGTTCAATATTCATGAGGGGCGTGGCCACACGCGACATACAGTACGCATAAATTAAAGCCCCTGTCTGTGTAGGGCGCTGCGAGGGCGTGACGATGGCTTTGAATATTCATGAGGGGGCGTATCCGGGCACAGGGTCCGAGCCGTTCTGGGCTTATTGCCCTTCATTACACAGGCACAGCGTCCCGGCCGTGATGTCTTCCCTGCTGCATCCGTTCACCGTCTCCGAGGGACCGTGCGAGCCGCCACGGCTGGGGGGCTCCCCGCGGCGGGTCCCCGGGGGGGACGGTGTGGAGCGAGCGGCCCCGAGGTCCCTGGCTGCGGCGGCTGCTGGAGGGAGAGGCGGCAAGGCGAAGGTCACACACCCGGGGAAAGCCATCCTGGCGGGTGAGTGGCCGGGGGGCTACCACAAGGGGTGATATAGGGAGGGATGCCTTATTATTCACGTTGGGGGCTTATGTATGGGTGTTAGTGGGGAAGAAACGCGTTATCACCCTGTTGAATACATACGTTGATCACATAGACTTCATTTAGCATCACAGACCTTGTAACATTAGGTACATGCAAATAGGTACAGATTAGGCGCTGCTGATGTCTCCCACAAGGAGATACATTTTGTACGTAGGGGCATAGAGGTGGGTGCTGGAGAGACAGGTGCTGGAGAGGCACAGAGGTGGGTGCTGGAGAGGCACAGAGGTGGGTGCTGGAGGGGCACAGAGGTGGGTGCTGGAGAGGCACAGAGGTGGGTGCTGGAGAGGCACAGAGGTGGGTGCTGGAGAGCCATTGGTATAGATTTCGCTTACCTTGTGGGATACAGAAGCTTTAAAGAAACATGCAATTGCATTTTTGCACAGATTGTGCTACCATTAAAATACTTGCATTTTTGGATGTATTTATACATGCAGGAGGGACTATTGGGTGGGGCTGCTGTACATACGATATTGGTAATGTACATATATTTATACACTCTCTGCACCCTTTGTTCCAGCTCCCACGTGTACCCATAAAATAAAGGTGGTGGCACATTTTCACACTGATCATTGATCAAATCTGTCATTGATCTTCAAGTCGCTGCAGAAATAGGTACAGTTGGTTTTAATAGATACAGGTTCTAAACAAAAGAGCTACCAGCTAAATCGGTACAATAGAAGGGCATGGCAACATCTTGTAGTACAAATCAGCTGGGCAAATGAACTTCATTGGAATCAACATTTTAACACTTTGATGTGATTACCCTCTTGCATTCATCAATTGAACCAATAGACAGTGGGGGTCATCCTCTTTTTGCTTAACAATTGCCCCATACTTTAACATTCTTACAAATATCAGTTGCCACCATAGACTTTAAAAGGGTCACCCTATAAACATCCTGGATTGCTCTATTATATGGCTGAGTCCATAGAAGGACTGTCCACGCTGAGCCGTGCGGACGCTCCGCGATGAGCCCCGTCATCCTCAATCAGGATGTCTTGAGAGGGGGCTCCCGCGAGCGTCCGCAGGCGTGCTGAGGCGCAGGGATTTTCAGCTGACAGCAGAACCTGTTTATGAGCGCGCTGTCGGCTGAAAACCTCTAATCGGAGTGAAGCAGCGTCACGTCGGCGCTTCGTGGCCTATTGGCTCAGTGATGTCAGTGCTCCACCTCCCGATCGCGCACGCTGGCTCATCTGCTAGTTCATGCAATCGCTCCTGATTGCGCAGACGAGCCTCAGCGTCAGCGCGAAGGAGCACGGCTCCCCCCTCTATGGACGCAGCTTAGTTCTCCTTTCTGAGAAACGATCGCTTTATTCTCTCTTGAAGGTGAAGAGAGGCTTAGATTAGAACAGGGGTAACCGCCAGAGCATTGAGGCGATCGTGGGAAAGGACCAACAGGAGCTGGAAAGCTCATGTACTGCAATCTTTGTATGTACTGTATATATTGATATGGCGCCACCAATGTAAGCCGTGCTTCACAGGAGACCATACGGAATTATAATACAATAAGTGCAACAAACAAAACCAGCAATAGGTGGAACGGATGTCCCTGCCCTGGAGAGTTTACAATCTTTAACTCTTGTAGTGTCCAACCTTATTGTGGGTAAAACATTAAATGCCTTCAGATATGTTCTATATGTTATTCAGAGCTTTCTGCAACTAGGCCGAGCCTGGTGAGCCAGCAGCTGAGTTGACAAACATATTACCGAGTAGCTTGCAAGCAAGCGCCTGTGACTTTGTCTGGGTCAGTCAGCAAGACTGGGCTGTAGACACTCTTTGATGACACATGATTTATAAATACACGCTTGTTTATTACCCCACCCCGTCCTTTGCTAGGTTTGTGGGGGTGGTCTCACCAGGAGAAATACAGTACTTAAAACAACAAAACACCTGGCACTACATCTTCTTCTTTTTTTATTTTTATTGTTTTGTTCTATGATTGAAGCAGTGGGTCTCTGGCACTGAACCCCATTAATTTCGAGCTCCGGGGACACCCTGCTTCCAGAGATACTTGCCTCCATAGGGGGGATCGGTATCTCTGCAGCCAGGGAACTTGTGTGCCTAAACGAAATGTCGGCGTTTAAATGTCCAGCGGGCCAATAGGAAGCCGTCATGTCATCCCTTGCAGCTTTCTATTGGCCGGCGTGACCTGAACATTTAAACTGCACAGATACCAGCACCCACTACAGCGGTAAGTATCTCTGGAAGCAGGGGATGCCGGAGCTCAAATTAACAGGGTTCAGTTCCGGAGACCCCCTGCTTCCATTGTATGTGTATGTATGTGTAATGCAAGGTGTTTTTGCTTTAACATGTTAGTACCTCCAAAATGTGTATGTATGTTTATTCTTGGAAATGGAGAGATCCTGGTTTACAAAAAATGCTTTAATATATACAGGTCTGTCACTGATTTTGAGTCTGCCTTACATCAATTCAAGGTGATAGTGGGCATAGATAGAGCACAGCCGAAGAAATCCTGCTTCTGGTATCCAGAGAGGGAAAAATAGCCAGGCAACTCCAAACTGAAGAAATGATTCATTTATTGCAAGCTAGAAATACAGTAAAAACGGACTACATGAACTCACCTACGCGTTAAAGTGCTGTTGCATGAAACGCGTAGGTGCGTTCATGTAGTCCGTTTTTACTGTATTTCTAGCTTGCAATAAATGAATCATTTCTTCAGTTTGGAGTTGCCTGGCTATTTTTCCCTCTCTGGATACCAGAAGCAGGATTTCTTCGGCTGTGCTCTATCTAACGCCCACTATCACCTTGAATCTACACCGGATGGACTGCACGCCACAGACGATGGGAGTGTCCCATGGAGTGTACAGGTAAAGAGCCGCAGTGCCTTATTATATCCTGTACACAACGGACATTATCTTTTATATATTCATAATCTGGTTGGGTGTTTACTGAAGTGTATACAGTTGTGGATGTCATGCAGACTCCACTAGACACTTATCCCTTCCAGTTTAATCATCTTGTCATATTGTGGACACTCCATCTTCATCTGGACACTCATTCATATATCTTCTACAGATGGAACTAGCTTCAATTGTTGAGCACTACACTCACTATACTATTGTCTTACATCAATTTAAACTTTTTTTTTTTTTAGCATCAGGGGTTTTATAGATTTGAATTAAGATAGATTTAGATATATATCTGTGTAACAGGGTATGTCTATTCTGCCTGTCTTCCCCCCTGTTATGTAAGTTGCTGCAGGCTGTGACAGGTTAATTCTGTGGGCTTGTGACTCCCCCTACATGCTCCCTTCTGGACAGAAGTAAGGTGGTGACTCATGGCCTGTGTAAGCCTATCAGGGATAGGTATAGACCATGAGCCCGCCCCTTCTGGTTCATGATGTGGAGCAGTGCCAAATTTAGTCAGTCCTGGTCTGGAGGAGGAACAGACCAGTAGAACTGTGAGTCTCTCCCATCCGGGATGAGCATGCTCACCCAGGGCTGGGGGAACATCTGATTGAAACCCAGCAGATGCCCTGTACTATCTGGGGAAAGCATCATCCAGAGGCCTGGAGCCTTTGAGACCCTGCACTGCTGTGCATGAAACATCTAATGCAGTGACCACAATAAAGACCCTTGTTCATCAAACTCCTGTCTAAGTGTCAGTCCCTGGGCAGGAGGGAAGAAGTATGCAATAGTGGGGGCTGATCTCCGACCACCCTGGAGCCCACTACAGCTGGAGGTGAGAAGAAGCTCAGAGAAAGAGAACCTAAGCCTGTCCTGATCTCCATACAACAGCAGATCAGATCAGGGGGGGTGGGGGAGAAACAGTGCTACATGTGTAACAGGTTTCTCCCACCCTCTGGGAGATTACACAATAACACATTGTGTTGTGCTGGTTACCTGCTGGCTCACAGGAGTGCTGAGTTTCTGCCGTTGGTAGTGGGGAAGACAGGACAGGCTTTAGGGGTGATGCTTGGTTCTTTCTCACTCTTGGTTCAGCGCCACCATCTCCTGCAGGCTCCAGGAGTGGTGGAGGCAATCCTGGCAGGAGATCTCTCGACCTCTCTCACTCTCACATTGCAGTCTCAGGCATGGTATATAAAAAACTGGAATGCTTTATTCTTCAGCCATAAGGAATACAGCATGTAACTGATTCAATTCTATTCCTTCCACCGGGTGGTCCCTGGAATCAACCCAGGAGGCTTGAGACCTCCAGTCTATCCTCTGATCTTCCCTCACCCCCTGGTGGATGAGGGGTAGCTGTCCCACTCTCCGAAAGGAGAGGATGGAAGCTGGTCAGATCCCTGATTCCATACTCCCTGCACTTTCTCTCATGGTCGAGAAACACACCTAAATTTGGCTGTGCAGCCCCTTAAGTACCCCCCGGGGGGAGCCCCTGATTGGACATCACACCGGCCTTAGCCCTCCCCCCTTGTCACTAAAGGGAGCTGATTACTGCATTGGAAAACCCGGATTGATCCTAACACTGCCTGCACTGGTACCAGGGCTTATGTGTTAGGCAGGGCAGATTAGTAGCGAAAAAGACGACATGGCTACATATCTATCACATTTTGCCAGGAATATGGGTTTTGAGATGCACACTCTGCATCACGGTCGTTTTCCATTTACGATGATACATCCATTATTCATATGACAACGCTCATTTTAACATTCCAGAGATACCGCCATACAAATGTACGTGCGGACGTAGAGGAAGGTGGATACTTTTGCTTTAATAAGGGTCCAGCAACTCGTGACCATGCAGTGTACAATTAGCCATGAGGGGTTCAATTGCTATATTCCCACTCTGTTATGTCACATGTATTACTGCTTTGAAGCGCTATGTACATAAATGGCGCTATATAGATAAAGATATACATAAACAGAAGTATTGTTATGATATACAGTATATTTCAACGTTAACTGAGTAATGAAACTGTCACCGCAATGGTTGAGGAAACGGGCAAGTATTCTTTATCCCTTCTTGCGTTCAGATGCTGTATCAGTTTGCACAGATCCGTGTGTTGCTGCGGTGTATTGTTGTGGCAGTGATGGACGGCATAAGTGCAGATGCTCTAATATAGTGGATAGATACAAATCTATTTTTTTTTTTTTCCAGGTCAACAGGCATTTACAACCCATTGAATTGTGACATTTCTTTCTAAAATGTTTTGGCAGGAAGGGTGCCTCGGGATGGAAAAATGAGCCCATTGATTAGTCGTGTGTTGTGTTACTCTTGCTAGAAGGGAATATATAGACGGACATTGTGCAAACAGAAACCATCCGTCAAGTTTCTAGGCCATGAAATACGACCAGTCAGGATCTATTGGCATTTAGATTTTGGAACTGCTGAGTGATTTCAAGCAAACGCAATATGAAGTTATAATTCCCCCCCCCCGCCTTTTTTTTAAATTTATTTATTTTTATTATTTATTATTATTATTTTAATGGACTGAATGAGTGGCTCAGTGAGTAAAGACACTTATGTTGAATCGGAGGAACGTGGTTAAAATCTCGGTGTCGGATCCTTGTGACTTCTGGCGAGTCACTTTATCTCCCTGTGCCTCAGGCACCAAAATCCTAGATTGTAAGCTTATCTGGGGAGGGACTCGGGCCTGCAAAATTCCATGTACAGCGCTACGTACACTGGAAGCGCTATACAATAAAAAAGAAATGTAATAAAAATAATCGTGTGTTTTCCTTTTATGGTATTAACATGGGTGTGATTAATATGCTGTGGCAGAGAAAGCATCTGGGGTCTTATTTACTATTCTTGTTCTGTTCGAAGACAAAACCCGGGCCACTCGCTTTTAATAAGGTATGTTCCAGAGGCAGAAGGTGTATTGTGGCATAGCGCTGCTTGGTGAATATGGGCCCTGATGTTCTCGCTTTGTAGAGTCTAGGAATTTGACTAATGCGCTGTTTTGTCCCTGTTGGCAGCAGGGGGCGGACGGGCATTGTTCTTCCTCTGTATTCCCCCCCCCTTCTTTAGGGTGTCTGTTTGACATGTTTATATATCCTGCAGGTGGTATCGCTGGAGGCATTGAAATCTGCATCACCTTCCCCACGGAGTACGTCAAAACCCAGCTTCAATTAGACGAACGAGCCAATCCACCCCGATATCGAGGCATAGGTAAGAGAAGCACTCCACACAGGAGCCTTATAGATCTCCTGGTTAGCTCTAGAAATGTGAGTAGTTGCACAAATCAGGAGTCTTAATATCTTGGTCTCACTTTTTTTTTTATTTTATATTATCTCTACTTGATCGCTTCGATCAGGGGTGGTCCACTCCAGTCCTCGGTGGCCACCAACAGGTTAGGTTTTCAGGATATCCCTGCTTCAGCACAGGTCCACTGATTGAGCCACCTGTGCTGAAGCAGGGATATCCTGAATACCTGATCTGTTGGTGGCCACTGAGGACTGGAGTTGGCCATCCTTGACTTGGCTCAATTATTTTTACATAAACTGTTTTTATTTATTTATTTTTGTAATTTTCTTTCCCCTCTAATATCCTCTGCTCAATCGGATGCGATAATGCACAGTGTGATTGAAGTTGATTTAAAAACGTATCGAACGTCCAGTCCGCATCACTGAACCATATCAAAATACCACGTGATTTCTTAATGCTTTTATTTCCTTCATGCCATTGTGTTCCTTATTTCTCCCTCCATTCCCAAGCTTCCTGCATACGATTCTTCGAAGGGCAAAACTGTAGCACTTTTCATTGCGTTGGTGCATATGCCGGGATTTCCGCATCAGCTCTTTGTAAGTTCCCTCCCTAGTCGCTTCAATCTCCCCATCTCGCTTCACAGGACACTGTGTCCGGGTGACTGTGCAGGATCACGGAGTCCGAGGTTTATATCGAGGGCTGAGCTCATTGCTTTATGGCTCCATCCCCAAATCGGCAGTCAGGTAAGGGGGCAAGAATATTTCGGTGTGAGTTGGGGCCTAAAGAGCCCTGAACATGATTTTGTATTTTTTTAGATAGAGGACTTTGTTGCTCCTGAAATTGTAATCATGACTGCGCTCACCTATACATGTAATGGATAATTATATAAACGGGGTGCTGTGTGTAATCTCTGGCTAAACAAAATAGTATCTAGTGAATGAACACAGACGTAGTATTAAATTCAAAAATATATAAAGCACCACAGTGTGTAGAAGAATATTGGGGGGGGCCTCATCTAGCAGTGGATCAGCAAGGGCTGATGATATGTATGTATTGCATGGGCATGTCACTGATGGTAGTATGCCCTGATACAGGGGTGCGCAAACTTTTTAGTCTGCGCCCCCCCCCTACCTTGTCTCTGACGTCATGTGATCCCGCGGCGTCATTTGATGCCACGCCGCCGGATATTAGGTAAGGGGCCTTGTGTGCGACCCACCGGCATTTTATGTAAATGCTTTGGGGGAAAGCACGGGGGCCTCTAAGCGCCGCGCACCCCTGCCCTAATACACTGCGTCCCGGAAAGTTTTTGAGCAGTGTATTGTGTGCTCGCGTACGGACCCTAAATGCGAAGGTAATTCAGAAGCTTCAGATACTGCAAAGAAGTATGGAGAGATATACGCCGGTATTACCTGAAGAGATAGGAAAATGAATGAATGGGACTTCACATGGGAGAAGAAATGAACATTGCAGTGAACCAGACATATCACAAGAAGAAATGATCACAGTTGGACAAAGATGGGACTCGAAACGGATTAAAAGACCAAGACGACCAAAAGTAAGATGGGAGTGAAATCCGAAAATGTGTTGGAGCAACGTAGAGACGAGGCTTACAAGCGCAGTACCTGATAGATCCTTGTGGAGGCCTTCATACAGCGTAGTTGATTGGCAAGAGATGACATACACCTATATACATCTTTCCATACTACTTTGATTTTTCTGAAGAAATCTATCTATATTTCTTGTAAGAAGAAAAAAATTACATTTATTACAGCATCATTGATGCTGTAATAATAAACTTTCATTTTTTATAAGTGCCTGATTGCACCTATTTTGTATACTGTTGTGACCGCAGCCTTCTCAGCAGTACCCCAGGGGCACCAAGAACTGCAGACGGGTTCGGTGAGTATCGAGGAATCTTTATTGCGAGTGCACAAGGAGATGACGCATTAGCAATCGGCTTCAGCGTAATCTGGGGTGGGCTAATACCAACCCTAGTATTTATAGCCTTGGTTACAGAAGATAAGGCGGCACTGCCCTATTATATAGTTACATAGTAGATGAGGTTGAAAAAAGACGTACGTCCATCAAGTTCAACCTATGCTACATTTAGACAACAGTTACCTTCTCCCATATCTATACTTACTTATTGAACCAGGGGAAGGCAAACAAAAAAACCCCAGTGTCATATCATCCAATGACCTCTCATAAGGGGAAAAATAAATTCCTTCCTGACTCCAAGAATTGGCAATCGGATTAATCCCTGGATCAACATCCTTCCCATGTATACTTATTTGGTGTATCCCTGTATACCGTTCCTTTCTAAAAAGATGTCCAACAAATTTATTGTATCTGCCATCACAGTCTCCATGGGTAATGAATTTCACATTTTAACTGCCCTTACTGTAAAGAACCCTTTCCTTTTTGTTGCTGGTGAAATCTCTTTTTCTCCAACCTAAAGGGATGCCACCAAGCCCTTTTGTACTGCCCGTGGGATGAATAGTTCATTTGAAAGCTCCTTGTATTGTCCCTGAATATATTTGTATATAGTTATCATATCCCCTCTTAGACGCCTCTTCTAATTTAGCTAGCCTCTACATATGCTTTTATTTGCGCATGGTTAGCATACATTTCCTCCCTCCCATAATACTGTAGTTGTTTTTACCAAAGTTAAGTTTAAATTTCTTTAGGGAGCACATGATGTCCTGAAATGGTCTCAGAGCAAGCCTTGCCCACTCATAGATTCTTTCATACAGAAATGGTACAATAACAAAGTGCGTCAGGGTACTGATAAATTTGATCGCTATAATTCTGGGCGGTAAGCCACAGGCACAGCTGTGGAACGTCTATTGTCAGCGAAACTCATCTTTACCCACAAACGCTTATCACATGTCCACATAAAACATAAGAGACAAAATGGATGATCAGTAACCCCAGACCCTCTTCTATATAGCCCCTGTCCATAATTCTTTCACACTGTATAGTTTCCACGCACGCGAGCAAGGTTATGTGAGTGCCTAACTTTGTGTGTGTTTGTGTATAAGATCACACACCTTTTTATGCAATCCATACTGTCTTCCTGTGCTTTTAATTTTTTTTTTATTCTACTTGAGCTGCTGCGGCATTTTAGGTGGGTTTTCATAGAAACAAAGGTCCTGTCCTGGAGTGAGGAGGCAAACTTCGCAATATTAGGAAGAACTATTTTATTTTTAAATGGGCTTGTTGAACATAGAATGTTAATGTTATTTACATTTCTCACTCAAAATAATATAGCTAGATTTATATTTACTTGGTAATAATTACATATGAAAAGGACTGCCGGTTGTGTGTGTGTGTGTGTGTGTTTTTGCCTCTTGCCTATCTTGCAGTGCATGCCAGTTATGTTTTCCCCCTGTTGCTCTAATCCTATTTCTGGCAGATGTCCTTGGGGCAAGAATAAAACTAATCTTAAGTATCTTTGTTCATTTGCAGAACAGAATTTTGATTTTTATTTCCTTCTCCCCCCCCCCCCCCCCCCGCCCCACCACTGCTGCTGTTTGAGTACCAGCGAAGCCTGCAGCAAAACTCCCCACCCCCCCCATCTATAATGGGGTTAGCATGTATATAAAATCAATGTAGTAGCCAAGATTTGGTCTGTTCTCTGCAGGTTTGGCATGTTCGAGTTCCTCAGTAGCTATGCAAGGAGTACCACTGGGAAACTGGATAGCAAGGCCAGTCTGGTGTGCGGCCTGGGGGCAGGTGTTGCTGAGGCAGTCTTAATTGTTTGTCCAATGGAAACCATCAAGGTATGTTTGGACACAACCCACTACCCCTTACTGCTTCTACAGGGAGAGCTTGAGAAAGGGCTTGGTGTAGCCTGAAACATTGCCTGTTCCTTTGCGGTTCCTCTAAAATAAACTCAGGCATGTACACATCTCGCCTGGAAAAGATTTATTGAAACGTATTGTACGTGGACGTTGGGTGTGGATACCTATCTCTCCTGGTATATAACATTATATTACTACATACATGAGCAATGTTCTGTATGTTAAAGGAATAGTCTACGTCTAAAAGGAGGGTTAATAATTGGAATCAATGTGTTTAGAACTTTCTGTTTGTGTTGGCTTCACATTATCAATGGCGAGTTTACCCGTCCCTGGTTGAAAATGGCTGGTTCAATTTTTTTCAATGAATAACTTTATTGGGACCCTCCCTTCCATAACTCTGCCATTCTATTACAGGCATACCCCGGTTTAAGGACACCCACTTTAAGTACACTCGCGAGTAAGGACATATCGCCCAATAGGCAAACGGCAGCTCACGCATGCGCCTGTCAGCACGTCCTGAACCGCAATTCCGGCTCCCTACCTGTACCGAAGCTGTGCGCAAGCGGGGAGACTATAGCGCCTGTTACAAATGCGATATTTACATCAGTTATGCATGTATATGACGATTGCCGTACAGTACATGCATCGATAAGTGGGAAAAGGTAGTGCTTCACTTTAAGTACATTTTCGCTTTACATACATGCTCCGGTCCCATTGCGTACGTTAATGCGGGGTATGCCTGTATTTACTGTAAGGCTAAAAGTTAAGTTCCAGTACTATTTTCACACTGCTGGTGGCTATTCTGCCACATGTGGCCGTCTCATTCCTAAGCCAGGCTTCTAGGTACTTGGCATCATGGGCTCCAAGTATGTGATCTGATGTCACCAGACCCTGCTCCCCTACACTGCTAAGCATTGGCCCCTGCTCACACCCTCCATCCCTTACCTTATCGATCATTATTGGATGTCTTGTGTCACAGTCCATACATAATGCAGAAATAAATCCACCCCACAATTGCAGTGGGAAAGGGAGTTATTATTTATTTAAAAAAAAAAAAAAAGAGGTGTATTTTTACTTGTGATGAAAATGGACAGTGTTTGCAAACTGCTTTACATGTTGTGAAGTGACCACTAATGACTAATGTCCATATCCCATGAGACTACTCTGCCAATAAAATGTATGTAACATTTGTTAGATTTCCTATGGGTACACTTTTGTAAACTGCAAATTGGTTCCGTAGTGGATCAGGTTTAAAAATACCTACATGTCCAAGTTCAACATGTATGTATGTATGTATGTATGTATGTATGTATGTCTTTATTTATATAGCACCATTAATGTACACAGTGCTTCACAGCGTGTGTGTGTGTGTGTGTGTGTGTGTGTGTGTGTGTGTTTTAGACATAAAAATAACATTTAGGAAATGGAGTCCCTGCTCCGAAGAGCTTACAATCTAATTTATTGGTAGGAAGAACGTACAGAGACCGTAGGAGGGCGTTCTGTAAGTGCGTCTGCAGGGGGCCAAGGTTAATGTCTCGGTGTTCCTTATCAGCCATGGAGCTACTCATATGCTTCCTTGAGCAGTTGTGGTTTGAGGTGGGTCTTAAAGGTGGATAGAGAGGGTGCTTGTCTGATATTGAGGGGAAGGGCATTCCAGAGGTGCGGGGCAGTCAGTGACAAAGGTTTTAAGGCATGAGAGGGCTTTCGATACAAAAGGGGTAGAGAAAAGACATCCTTGAGCAGAACGCAAAAGTCGGGATGGTGCATAGCGAGAAATGTTGGCTGAGATGTAAGGAGGGGCAGAACAGTGTAAAGTGAGGAGAAGAATTGTGTGAGATGCGGGATTTGATAGGAAGCCAGGAGAGGGATTTCATGAGGGGAGACGCTGAGACAGATTTCGGAAATAGAGTGATTCTGGCAGCAGCGTTAAGGATAGATTGTAGGGGAGACAGATGAGAGGCAGGAAGGCCAGACAGCAGGAGGTTACAGTAATCAAGACGGGAGAGAATGAGGGCCTGTGGCAGAGTTTTTGCAGTCGAGCAACAGAGGAAAGGGCGTATCTTAGTTATATTGCGGAGGAAAAAAACAACATTTTTTTTTTTTTGCTACCCTTTGAATGTGAGAGGAGTAGAGTATGACCCCTAGGCAGCGTGCTTGGGCTACTGGATGAATTATAGTACTGTACTTCCAACAGTAATATGGAAGGATGTAGTAGGGCCAAGTTTGGGATGAGCTTTTTTTTGGCATGTTTAAGTCGGCGGAGGGCCATCCAGGAGGATATAGCAGAGACGCATTCAGAAACTTTAGGCCCGTAAAATAGGGGCGCGCGCGGCACTTATAGATGGCTGTGGTTAGCCAGCCGTCCTATACTGGCCGCGCACAGCAGTGAGCGTGGAGCCGGGCGATCGGGGAGAAGACTGTGAAAACTATTTTTGCGCCGCTACCGCTCATTGTGTGTTTTTTGTTTTTATGTGTTTTGCACGTGTGCAGTCAGTCACTTTTTCCACTTCTTCGCAAGAAAACTCTTATTAATTATGAAGAGGGAACCTCGGCACCTACTTTCCAGAACTTGTAGAACTGCAGACATTTCAGCTCTCATTGCTTCTCTGCTAGTGTCGCTGCTTCGGAGTCAGACACTTTGTTAAATAAGCAATCAGCAGCCTCATAGATCTCGGTGGAATCTCACCAATTAAAACAGAGATGTTAACCTCCAAAGCGGG
Organism: Ascaphus truei; assembly: GCA_036426205.1. Lineage (NCBI taxonomy): Eukaryota > Metazoa > Chordata > Amphibia > Anura > Ascaphidae > Ascaphus > Ascaphus truei. The sequence goes on along the minus strand of CM071569.1, from coordinate 63,259,084 downwards.
AAATCCGTGAAATCAAAATGCAAAAAAAAAATTATCGTGGCTTTTTAATAGAAAAGTGCTATTTTTTTTATCAGTGAGACTCCAGTGAAGCATATGAAACGCTGATGCAGAAAATCAGGAAAGACTCATGGGAAAATCTGTGAAAGCTGACATGTCTGTTTAAAGTCAGTAGTTTTGCATTAACACTTTCACTACCTGTGCATTAATGGGCCTTCTGACGGCGAAAGGGTTAACATTTCACTAATTTGGTAATCAGTGAATTGTTGACATATATATATATATATATATGTATATATATATTGAAAGTTCTGACAAAACAAACAAACATTTAAATATAAATTGATATAGGTAGAGTGTAACACACACACTACCCTTCCAAGCCTGTCGCTCACAGCAGCACGGACCGTACACACAAAGTGTGGGTCACGTGCACGAGCGTTCGCACAGTTATGCGCGCTCACTATATTACGGGCCTTGGTCTGTACAGCAGGTGTAAAGTAACTATATATTTACCTGTTATATTTTTTTTTTTTTTTTTTTTGTTATTTCTGACACTTCCAGGTGAAGTTCATTCATGACCAGAGCTCGTCTGCACCAAAGTATCGCGGCTTCTTTCATGGAGTGCGGGAGATCATTCGAGAACAGGGTGAGGGTCTCCCCTGGAACTGCTCGACAGTCAGGTTCTGAATGTAAAAGGGAAAAGCGGAAATGTAAGCCTCAGAAAGGATACTAATTTGATGCTGTAAATGCATACTGTGAGATGAGGAGCTAAGGTGCTCCTTTGCTGGGTGCCAAATACCGTGGTAGAATGAGGAATACGTGATTGATATCAAAAGGGGTTAATGACTTAACACCTTTGCTGCCAGAGTACCCAGAAACCTCCATTGTAACACACTACAGAACCCTTTGACAGCATAAGAGTTAAATGAATGCATTGTTGGATGTGCAAGTACTGGCAGGAAAATCCAGAGCTGGAAAGTCTATTCAACTAAACTACACTTGTTACCATGTAAAGTAAAAAAAAAAAAAAAAAAAAAAAATAATGACCAGGAAATGTCAGATAAAAATAGGTGGGGGAAGAAAAAAAACAAAACTGCAGTGATTGAATACCACACATACCTGCATAACTTCCTTGTGGGCACATTTTAAAGGGGAGAGGCCTAAACCTTGGCAGATGAGTTTATTATGTATGTGTGTGCAGAATATATATAGAATATTTATATATATATAATTTTAAAACCCAAGTCTTGGTGACTGTTGATGGTATGTTGGAATCCGTGCAGCGCTGGTCCTTGTTGAGGTGTGAGTGAAGGACAAGACCCTTTTTAGTTGACTTGTATAAAACGTGGCTGTGTCCTCGTGTTACTGCAGGTCTACGTGGGACGTACCAGGGAGTGACTGCCACCGTTCTGAAACAGGGCTCCAACCAGGCCATCCGATTCTTTGTAATGACCTCTCTACGCAACTGGTATACAGGTGGGGATTACTGAGCAAGTGAGGTCTGGAGCGAGACCATTATATCTATAAATATATCCATATTGGGCCCACTTAAGGTGTTTTTTTTTTTTTTTTTTCTTAAACAAAGAAAAAAAAAATCCTGATTTATTAACTGATTTTAAAAGTCAGCATATGTTTGAAATAACATGGGGAGATCTGTGCAACCTGAGATCTCCCCAAAGGATTATGGGACATTCTAAAGAGTTGTAATGACCGGGTCACTGTTTCTGGGATAACAATTTCAGCCAATTAGACTTTTTTTTGTGTGTTTCTGTCATCTGATACCTGAGAGTGATGTATGTTGTAGACGGAATATGGCAACAGAAAGCAGTTTTGTTGACTGTGCTCTTTTTGAAAACACTTTGCTGCCAGGGTTTTTTTTTTTTTTTTAAACTGTGGGTTGCAGATTATTGGCAGTATGGGGGGGAGGGGGGGATAAAGGTGCAGCGATCACATCACTGAATCAAACTTTGGGCTCTGTGTACATCTGTCTGGTACATCACATCATGAAGGTCTTGGTTCCATCACCATTAACCCCATTCGGTGTTCGACGGTTCTAGCCACGACTTGGAATACAATAACCGGGTTTGAAGGAGGGATTGGGTACAAGAGCCTTACATCTTCCGGTGCCCCAGACCTATAAAACTAAAAACCTACCCTGTATGGTGACCCTGTTCTATCTACTTAGGTGACAATCCACAAAGAGAAATAAATCCCTTCGTCACAGGAGCTTTTGGTGCCACTGCTGGTGCAGCCAGTGTATTTGGAAATACCCCAGTAGATGTCATCAAAACAAGGATGCAGGTAACGCGAATATTGCAACCCCTGTATTGCCATTATAGCACCTTTTGGATGCCAGTGTCCAACCAAGGACAAAACAAGAAGGGAACACCATGTACATATGTTTCTTGCAGACTTACTTAAGTGTGTGTGTTATGCTCCTTTTTGTAATGTTATTTCATCATTCCAATTGTATAACTTTAATAAATGAATAACCAAAGAAGGCAAAAGTTTAAACATGTGTATGTTACGTGTGCATGCCCAAAGTAAACACCAGCGCAGTGATGTACCCGTTGGTTCCGATTTGTATTTGGAACCCAAAAGAAGAGCCTGTTGACCTGAGGTGTGTGTGTGTGTATATTTATTTATTTTACACTCTTTAAGTTATGGTGAGTGAAAAAGGCGACAAAAAACCTCCACCGTTAGCATATAGCAAATAAAGATCACGTGTGAGCACATTCACAGGTATTAGACAGGTCTGCAACCCTGCCTTTCAACCATTATCACCTAGCACAAGGGGTGCAATCTTTTCCCCCTGCTGGCTTTCCCACTCTCCTCACGCCCCCCTCTTACCTTGATTCTGACGTCACGTTGCCATGACATGACCCAGCGGCGTCATTTGACGCCATGTTGCCATGACGACGCGTCACTAGGAGCGTCTGAATCAAGGTAAGTAAGGTTTGCAGAGGCCCTGCAGCTCCCCCGGCATTAATTTAAGTGCCTTTGGGAAGCGCGCGTGGGACCTCTGTAAACCCTGCGCCCCCCACTTTGCGCTCCGCTGACCTAGCATACAGTGCTTCCACAGCAACAAGGGATTCTGGGAAATGACATACAAATGAGCTCACAACGGTGGAGGTTTTTTGTTGCCTTTTTCACCCACCATAACTTAAAAAATGTGTATGTTAAACCTACCCAGCCTTGAAAATTGCAATGCCAGTACAACCAAACTCACAATGAGACCCACAAGGTCGAAACAGCTGTCTGTGAGTGGTTTGACTGGCTTTGCATCTAATCCCATGCTGTGCTTAAAAGCTGTGTGAAAAGCAGAGCATTTGCTTCTAAGAGTTCCATGAAAAATTGGATTTCAGGCAAAAGATGACACGTGCTCATTTACATGTCATTTCCCAGAATCACTTGCTGCAGTGGGAGCACTGTTTGCTAGGTGATAAATGGTTGAAAGACAGGGTTGCAGACCTAAGACATGTGAATGTGCTCACAAGTGATATTCTGTATGTATGTCTGTCTTTATTTATATAGCGCCATTAGTGTACATAGCGCTTCACATTAGTAATACATGTGACAATCCTATAAATAACAAATAACAGATCATGGGCATACAGCAAGTGCTTCAGACATTAAAAGTAACATTTCGGAAGAGTAGTCCCTGCTCCGGGGAGCTTACAATCTAATTATTATATCTTAATTTATTGTGTGTATTATCTTACAATCTTGAACTATGTATCCCAGGGCTTGGAGGCTCATAAATACAGAAGCACCTTGGACTGTGCGAGTCAGATACTACGCAACGAGGGACCTTTAGCGTAAGTGGTTTTAATTCTTCCTGTGAAATGAGTTCAGTTCCTTTGGTGCAAGACAAGTCACTGTTCTGGAATTGGGCTTCTTCTCACACATTTTAATTACCCAAGAATGTATGTATTCGCTGAACACAGTGTAGTGAATTAAGAAATGACCAAAACATTAAGCATTGGGATTGGTGTAATTATGTATCAAATTGTTCGTTCACTGGATGTTATCTTCTGTAGTCTTTGGACTGCTGAATACTTTATCATTACACCACCAAGTCTTAAAAAAACAAAAAAAAAAACTACACTTTACTGCACTTTAACATTTTAGAAACACGACCTCCATATTTTCTCTCTACATCCCAGCTACGAATGCAGGGATGCAGCGCACAGCAAAGGAACAGGATTCCACGGGACAGCAGCGGTATAGTAAAAAGATCCTTTATTATAACATCATGGTGCAGGCAGGACTGGGTGCAGAAAAAACCTCCGTCTCTTACGCGTTTCACGCCTGTGTGGCGCTTCTGACGTAAGAGACGGAGGTTTTTTCTGCACCCAGTCCTGTCTGCACCATGATGTTATAATAAAGGATCTTTTTACTATACCGCTGCTGTCCCGTGGAATCCTGTTCCTTTGCTGTGCGCTGCATCCCTGCATTCGTGGCTACCTGACCTTCACTCAACCCGCAGAAGCACGCATCTTGGAAGGCATTATGGGCATGGTCACGTGAGTTGGTACTTTATTGGTACTTTGAGGTATCTTATCGGTGTTATTAGTCGTTTGTCAGACCCAGTCCACATTGGCAGTGAGGGGGTGGGGCTCATATATCTCCATTACCCACACTCACCAGGACATTTTATTCAGGTCAGAGACATATACGCTCACCCATATATACCTCACTACTCATTCATACACCTTAACCCAGCCTATCACCGTTCTTCAATCAAGAAACCAATGCATTATTACATGTGCAACATCTAAGGTTCTTAGAGCACTATTACTGAACTATGTTCTCCTACATCCCAGCTATGCCAGTACAAAACGAATGGGGAATTAAGCACCATCCAGTTATGGGTAGAGCAAAAACGTTCAACTAATCAGGCTCCATCAGCCCCTACAAAGCTTGCTGCTCTTCTCCTCAGCAGTTATTTTTGTCCTACCGTTCAAGGGGGTAAGTTCTGCCCTCAGAGGCGTTGTTGTTTTTATGGTATGTCTTGGTACAGGGAGCCTCCGGCTTCTTTATTCCCAAGCAAAGGTGAAGATATTCCCAAGCAAAGCTGAAGATTTGCCTGAAGTCCTTAAATGCCACAATACGCTTGTTTTGCCAGTGGGAAAGTAGCCGGTGTGGGCTTACCTGTGGTCCTATCCATTGTGCTGAAATGATGCCCCCTGCATTGATATTCAGTGGCACGCTATGCCCTCCTGCTGATCTGAAAAAGATCTTGCTGCAGATTGGAGCAGCAAATGACTGCAAAATCCTCAGCCAGTGAATCAAGCCTCTGATTTCTACATGGGACTTGAATCCGGTTCTAGATTCTATCACGCTGTCGTGCTGTCGTGCTGTCGTGCTGTTGAGCTGCTTTAGGACGTTTCGATAACATCTTTTTAATTATAAAGGTTGTTTTTCTTGTAGCAATGACATCTGTCCGAGGTAGGAGAAATGCAAGCCTAATATGCAAATTCACCATAAGGTGGTTGATGAGGACTGTACCAAATTTCAGAGCTAAAGTTTCCATGGAATTTCATTTAAATCAAGAAATTGTGGTCTCTTTTTATCTTTCTATTATTTGGCCAGACAGAACTGCTGTGAGGAGGAGAGCAGGGAGCATTGTTTGGGCTGATGGAGCCCGAGTCGTTTTTAAACTGTTTGTGCTACCCACCACTGGGTGAGGCTGAATCCCTATTCATTTGTACTGGCATGGAGAGAATAGACAATTGAAGATTGTGAAAACAACCCTAGATGGCGCTCTAATATACTCTCAAAATGTGCTTAGTGAAAACTTAATAACCATTAAGTGACTAATATTACACAAAAATATAATAAGTGCACAAAATAATACAGTGCAAATATAGTGACTAATATCACACAATAAATAAAGTACGCATAATAATACAGTGCAATCTAAAATTCAGTGAATAAAGGTAAAGAAAGATAGGACTGTTTCAAGGTCCAAAGGAACGATATGTGGAAAAAACACCAGGGGAGCGATATTACCTTTAAAAAAGAAAAAAACACTACATAGTGCAAATATTGTATGTACAACAAACGTGAAAAATGTAGGAGCTCCCAAATGCACACTCACAATAGAGTAGGTATATAAGAGCAGACTCCTGATGAAGCCGTCTCTTAGAACGGTGAAACGCGTAGAGCGTGGCTCACAGATCAGACCGAGAGAGAGAGGCAGCTTCGGAGCACCCGCAGACGTCCGTTCCGGTGGAGTGTAAGACCGGAAGTGACGTATCGGCCATAGCGCGGTTGCGGATGAGATCCACAGAGGTGCCGGTGAGGAGTAGTCCTGAGGTCGCGACTCGGCAGAATATCCCTCCTGCACTGTGTATACCCTGCTGCGTTATTTCATCTACACTGTAAGCCTCCATTTTTTTATCCTTTGGTGTAAATATATTTTTTACTATCTACACTATATTGTATTATTCTCTTTTTGAGGTTTGATGACCTCCTACCTTACTGCCCTGGAATCATCCCTATCCACGGCTGGAATTTCTGCTCTTATATACCTACTCTATTGTGAGTGTGCATTTGGGAGCTCCTACATTTTTCACGTTTGTTGTACATACAATATTTGCACTATGTAGTGTTTTTTTTTTCTTTTTTAAGGTAATATCGTTCCCCTGGTGTTTTTCCAATTATTGTAGACTGGCAACAATAATTCGACTTTTTGCAAAGTAACTGCGTTGTATTGAATTTTTTTATTGTACTGTATAAAACAATCGTAGACCTTGTTACATGCCACTAGCACCGTTTGTAAAGTAGTAAGATCAACTATTCCTAGGTCGAAATGACAGCACTGTCGCAAAGTGTTACTCCCAAGTGGCTCCGCTCACAAAGCTCATCCAATTCTAAGGTGCCGTTTGCAATTTCCTGAAGGAAAGCATCTGATCCGTGTGGGTGTTATATTTTTGGACTTGTCCATAACATTTTTAATCTCTCTGATTATTGACTTCAATGTAAAAAAAAGATTGAACTGGTTTGGCACCCAATACAGCGGATCACTAAATAATATTTAGGGCAGTATATGTTGGTACAGTGACCACACAGTGGTGGTTCTTGGAAATCGAAATATTTTGCGTTAGAGGGTGTGGTTTATGCAAAAATAAAAGCACATGGCCACCTGTTGATTTCCTGTCAGGGAGCTAGCCAAATGTTCTTTACTCCCTACACCAGATCTCCAGAACCTGCGCTCTTCCATACTACTCTCACGGTGTCCTGCACTGGGAGATCCCTGAGTACTGGTTCTTTAAAAAAAAAAAAAAATCATTTTGATGGAGATTATTTTGTACTTGAATCAAAGGCTACGTCCCATCAGTCTGAACTCTAGAGTGTTGGGGAAACTCCTCGATGTAACTAAAGAAATGCTCATTGTCTCCACGTGTTAATTCCCCTTAGTCACAAAATGTAGACAGGATGTTGTCAAAACATCATACAGTTCCTTTCTACTTTTTCAGTTTTCATAAATTTGCAAATGTGCCAGGACACAACCTTTTTTTGAGTACTTTTACATACAGTACATAGGAAGAACACATACAGGAGACCCCTATTGTTGCATATCCTGCCACCCTTGTGAATAGAGAAGCACTACAAAATTAAGAAGGGCCATGTGATGTTTCCTAAACACGGCACCCAGGAAGTGTAAGTTGCCTCTATTCCATTGCCCCCTCTCCACCCCCCATTTCTTCTTATTTTTTTTTGTGTTTGACGACTAATTTTAATATTTTTATTTTTTATGTTACATTTCCCCCTATTTCTCTTCACAATTCACAGGTTCTACAAGGGGACAGTGCCGCGTCTAGGCAGAGTGTGTCTGGATGTCGCGATTGTGTTTGTCATCTATGAAGAAGTAGTCAAAGTTCTCAACAGATTCTGGAAAACAGATTGACCTCATCTTCTCCTCTCTCACAACCAAATAGCTCTCAGCAGGAGGGGGACAATAGGATTTGGTGTCAAAATTGTTACTGTCTTGCCTGCATCCCAGAGGATGGTGGTGGGAGCCTTTATGAATTAAGGTGCCAAACGTGATATTGTGTATGGCAGCAAAATCTGATTTTAATCTGTTGACACCTGTCCTAGTTTTGTGGCTGAACCTGTATAGAGTGCTATGGCTTTCCATTGGCTTTATCGGATATTGCACGTTCATGGGAAACAAACATTTTGCTGCTCTTATAAAGCATGGTGACTGTTATTAGGCAATCAATTTCTTCAAAGTGCAGGTCTCCTCTAAGACTGAGATACAAAGTACAGCTCTACTCACACGTTCATAATGACGTTCTCCATTTAATGTGACCGCCAAGAACAGTGGAACAACAAAGTTTCAGGTCCCATATGGACACCTCATCACCTGAGGAAAGGTCCATATGGGCTGAAACGTTGTTGGTCCACGGTTCTTGGCTGTCACACGTTAAAATGGAGAACTTCATTATTATGGGAGTAGAGGTCTACTTTGTATCTCCTATATTTGAGGAGACCTGCACTTTGAAGGAATTGTTTGTCTGTGTTGTGTTGGCTTCACAAGCGGGTTTCTCCTCGCCTGAGGCGGTTTCCCCGCACTTTGGAATTGTTATTGGGCAATACCAACCTACTGAATAACCCATATTGTACACTTATGGTTCCACCCTTTAGCGAGTAACCCCAAAGCTTTTAAATGATCTTGGCATAGACACTTTAGCTATAAATAGCTTCACTATGATGGAGCCCTGCACCGTAGTATGAAACAGAACCCTCTGGCCATTCAGAGATTAAAGGCGGAGAAGAGAAGGGTTATCAGGCTTAGTTTAGCACTTGGTAGGTTCCTCCATGTTAAACCTGCAGTGGCGCTTTAACAAGTCATGAAGAAATAATGATAGAAGAGCAAGATTATTAATATAATCTGTTTTCTTCCACATATAATATATCACGTTGGGCCACCTCACTGGCCCTAGACAGAAATCTCTGAATGTGTCTTGGGTACATCTCTTCCTTTCTCTTTGCCTGGAGTGGGGAGGGATTGATGGTTTTATATCCACACTTTCTTCATCCTGGCCATGCACGCCAACACCTGAGGGGTGTCACGGCAAGGTGTCAAAGGGGTGAAAATAATTTGACCAAGTTCACAAATATCTATTCCGTTGGCTGCCATTAGTCGCTGTGTCTCCTCTGCTGACCCGTGACCTTTTATATTACTTGGTCCATCTTCAATATGCTATTAATCCATTGTCTTCTGGATGGAAAAGAGTTGGTCCATTCAAATTACTGGGGTTAAAATGATCTCGAGCTTGGGAAAGATGACTGCATGATCTTAAAAAGGGGACATAAAAACGCCTTTCTGTGCAGGTGTGCTCTCAAGCAATCCTTCCACTGTGATGCCAAATGTAAATAAACTTCCTCTTGCAGCACGTCTCTCGTGAATCAATCCTCTCCACACACTTGCAAACAGAAATTTTGACAAAGGAGACAGGCACACAGAGGTAAGTAAATTATAAAATCTATACAAAAGAAATATCTAGACACACAGCATAGAACATATCGGTACGTTCCTTGTGGCAAAATTAGCAAGCGATGTTAGAAATGGCAACATTAGAAACGGCTCGACCAATCCCTACGTGTTTTGCACTACGTGCTTTGTCAGGGATTGGTTGAGCTGTTTATGATGTCACTTCCTGATCTTTGGGCAAACCTCGTGGACTGAGTTCAACTATAGCGTCACTGCATGTACTGTCAGTCAGCGACACTATTGAATAGTGTTTCATATTACCACCTTAAATGCGATTTATATTGTGCTCAAAATCTGCATCTCTACTAATCTTCACAATGTTTATCAACTGGTCTGTATTGCAATTTAACACACTTGCTGCTGCAGGGTCCCGCAATCCATTTCAGACTGCTCAAGTGCCAAAGGTTCAAATCTCAGAATATATTGAAGCCACTTAAATCCAAGACCACTGCTCAACCTTCAAAAGATCTGCTTGTTGGAATAGCCTTCAGCTGACGTGATTTCTAGAAGGGCTGGCAAAATCTAGCAAAGCAATGGAGGGAGCTCAATTGTCAAGAGCGTAACTAGTACGACTGATCCTTGTTTATGTTGTAATGCCTCATTTCAGCCCTTTCATGGTTCTGGCTGTAAACTCTACGCTTTGATGCAACTACGATCTCTTCATTTGTCACTTTTAACATTTCGAAATGTTGAAGCATTTTTAATCTTGAGCATTGATGAAACTGCTGAAATACGTCACAAGATGTAGATCGATATGTGGAGGTGAAACAACAACTGGGTTTGGTTCTTCAGCTTCCAAACCGGATCCAGGTTCTGGAATATTGCAGAGCAGGTTCAGTCCCACTTGGTGCTAAAATATATATTTTATTTACATTGAAAAGTACAATCATAAATGTTAATTTTAAATTGAACATACGATCTGAAGTTGCTCACTGTAACAAAGTGTTTTTTTTTTTTTTCCCCATCACACTTTCATCTATAAATCTTCCAGCTGTTTCTATTTTAAAGAACAGCTATTTTTTTGGTTCTTTGGTATGTGCACAAATTATTTATTTTACACGGGCTGTTTTTATAATTTTTAAAGCCAAATATTACCAATATTATATTCAAGGCTCAACAAATAATAAAAATCCGCCACTCCCCTGAAAAATAAAAGGCACTCTCTCATAATTTTTTCAGACTGTAACCCCCCACGCATCACCATGCCACTGACCAGATTAAATCCAGGGACCTTTCCCCAACCCCTGCCCACCAACCACACAAGTTTTACTAACCAAGAGCATTGCTGTCTCCACGTCTGTCCATGTAGGATAAGTCGCCATGATCTGCCTGATAATTCCAAATAACTTTTTCTATTATCCTACTGCTTTAGCCTATTTTTGGTTGACTTTCACTGATTGGCCAACTTCTATGGCCAATCGAAGGAATAACAAACGCACGCACTGGTGTGAGTGGCCAGGCAAATACATAATAGATCTGTGCACTGTTAAATAAAATTAAAGTGCAGTTTGATCAGTATGGGGGGGGGGGGTAGAAGAATCCAGATGGGGTGATACCGAGCAGAGCACCCCGTCTGACATCCACTGGGAGGCGAACGCTGAGACCATCGCAGTGGACTCTGCGTATGTGAACTGCGCCCGGATCCAGGAGCGCACTAGCGCCCGGAACAGCGCTGCTATTTTTATTGGGCTCTCTCCTTCCAAACACTGCTTCTTGGTCTGATGGTCAGGAGCAGGGTGGTGAGGAGATCCCTAGGCTTATTGTCCTAGGACACCCGGCACCCAAAAATAAAAAGTTGGGGGAAATGTACCACTGCAGGAGAAGGCCCCTCAATGTTACAGCAATAAATATATTAAAAAAATCAAGAAAGCCTACAGAAATATTAGTGTAACGAGGCAGAGCGAACATGGGTATCATGTGACCTGCAGATGTTATTACCCCAGTAAATGCAAAATGACGCTCATGAATAGCGCATGCACGATCTCTTCCACTGTCGCTCTGTAAATGGCGTTACTGTTTAAATGCACCTGCGTTAATGGGAGCAGTAACGTCTGCTACATCTGGCTGATGCTTTGCAGGGATTTGCTGAGCTTGGAGAAATGCCGAACACGGAGAGCACCTCTGGTCAGTGGTTTTAATCGCACCAGATTTTAGGAATGATCAATATGTTAACAAACATGAGAATGTAGCAAGGGTTGGTCGGGTCAAGTTCCCTGAGGATAGGACAAAAAACAAACGCTACCTTATAGTGTAGACTTTGGGGACATCGGCTTATTATTATCTGTACATTGAACTCTTATAATTAATTATTCAAACTGGTGACATAAATCACCCCCTTCAGGTTGCCACTATGGGCACTTGTAGCCACTAATTACTCCCCAGCTTTCAATCTAGCAGTATGAAGGTTACAGGGCTGAAATTATTTTCTTACAGGATCACAGATCAATTTAAATGAACCCTCCCTGTCCCAGAGGGGTAAATAATTTGGTGGTTTAAATGTAAAACATGTAGCCTCAAGGATAGTGAGGTTAATAAAGGGCTAATTCTAGGGTACTGAGGCCACACCTTTCACATGATTACCACTGTGAGCTCTCTGGGACATACCTATGTCTGTATTCCTATTATGTCGTGTGTTACTGATGTAAAGCGCTATGTATGTGGATGGCAATATACACAGTAAGATATACATATATTACAGTAATTCACTGCTTTAGAGTACATAAAAAATATATATATATATATAGTGCAGAATAAATGAGTTCTCCAGTATTCGGTGATACCTTTTTTATTGGACTAACAATTTATGTCATAGGACAAGCTTTCGAGAGAAACTCTCGAAAGCTTGTCCTATGACATAAATTGTAGTCCAATAAAAAAGATATCACCGAATATAGTTGTATTTTTTCTGGCTGAAGTATCATATCGCACTGGCTATAAAGTGAGGGAGTCCAGTACTAATCCCATGGTCGGATTTTTGAGGTTGCAGGGAGAACACGTGACTTGTCCCAGGTCACAGTCAACACATTTGGATAGTAAACTCTTCTGAGCAGACTCCTTGCGCTAGCAAAATTCTATGTACATCGCTACCTGCACCGTCGGCAGTACAGGCCGTCCTCGGTTATCCAACGGATTCTGTTCTGGAAGTAGCGTTGGATAGTGAGACCGTTGTAAAGTGAGTCCCATGTTAATCAGTGGCGGCGAGCGTCGGATACCGCATTCAGGCGTCAGAGAACGCATTCTGGTGTGAAAAACGGCCCATAGGGCTGCATTGTAAAGCGTTGGATATGCCATTCGTTGTAAAGTGAAACGTTGGAGAGCGAGGACTTACCTGTATTTCCGAAAAAATATATTCTTGAGAGAAATAGAATTTAGTTGTCCTTCTGTCCAAACGCCACAAGGTGGCAGCCTTGCCTCACAAGAGCAACATTCACTCACCGCCAGCATGTGTAACACAGGTCCCTAAATCCTGCTTCATCGTGGGTTCTCGAGTGGTTAGATATCTGGCAGAAAATAAGTTTATGGAAGCACAGGCTAGTGTCCCGGGCTTGGCGACTCCCAGGGGGGTCCGGCGTACGATGCTGAAAGTCGAGCCAAACTTCCGCATCTGGTCTGCAGGTCACTCCCTGCCCACTGACCACCCTCCCAGCTAAGTAAAATTCAACACCTCCCCCTTACCCTTCCTGCATTGTGTAAGGTTTTGCTGGGTGAAAAAGTGACATTCCATCCCGAGGCTGGTCTGTGACGCGATATTCATAGAAAAGCTGAAAACCAAATGTCACATACTGTTAATTAGGAGAAAATACCGAGCAGGAAATAACACAGGTGAAAAAATACAGTAAATGGAAATACCACTAGTGGTTCATTTGCATGTCTCAGACAGGTCTGCTACCCTATCTTTCCCCATTATCACTTGACCAACAGTGCTTCCACTGCAGCGAGGGATTCTGGGTAATGACATGCAAATGAGCACTGGAAGTATGTCACTCTTTACTTTTTATCCATTGTAACGTGGACCCCTGTAAGCGTATACGGCCGTATTACACAGCTTTTCAGCATAACCTGGCTTAAAGACTTGCATAGCCAGTAAACCTACTCACTGTTTTTTCGACCTTTAGGGTTCGATCTTAAAATGGATAAGAAGTAAAGAGTGATTTGCATGTTATTACCCAGAATTCCTGGCTGCAGAGGAAGCACTGGTAAGCGACATTTGGGTTGCAGACCTGTCTGAGACATGCAAATGCACCCTAAGTAGTATTTTTTTTTACTGTAACCAGTTTGCAGAAGAATCAAAGTGTAGGCCATCTTTTAATAGTCCTTTGAGAATGTATTTTGAGAAAAATTCCACCAAAACAAAAAATGTATTGAATGATTTGACAAAGTTTTTTTTTTTTTTTTTTAAACCAAGAAGGGGGAAATAAATGCAACATATTCAGTCCCCGCTATATGGGTCTGTGACTTTAAATATGTGTGTAGTCTTGTTTTGTAACCCAGGATTTATCAGACCTATAGCACTTGAACATATGTACACTTTGTCTTCTATAAAGATGGGGGTAATAGAGTGAGAGACAATTTAACAACTTTTCTATGCCACTTATTTTTATATGCTTATAAACTCACGCAGTAGGACCAATGTTCGTATAGTGAATGTCACCAGCTCCTTTAATTAGCTGGAGGTTAAGATGTCCAACCAGGGAGAGCAGAAGACAACCTGCGGTTCTATCCCCTGCTTTCACACCCCAATATTGCTTCTTACAGGGATTTAAATATTCACCCAATAGGAAGCGGTAAGGGATGATGTTGCAGCTTCCTATTGGCTCGGGGGACCTGAATGAACATTTGATTCCCCTGGTGGGGCAGAGACACACCTAACCTGCGTCTTTGGAGCTGGAGGTTCCCCGGAGCAAAAATAACATGGTTCCCCCCTGGCTCCAACACCGTTTAAAACAAAAGGGGTAAAATAAAACAAGCAGTTGTGACTGCCGCTAAGTGTTGTAACGTTTGAGATAACCAGCATCATTGTATAATGCACCACGGTCATTTCCAGGAAGACGCTACATGGAATTGTTCCTCCTAACCGTTCAGCGTTTCTGGAAAGAAAAAGTCAGGAGATATGACTCATGCTGCAGGCAAGCTTTCATATACATGTAACGGGTATTCCCCCTACCCCAATCGCAGATAGAGTGCATGTGAGGGGGAACCTATATGTTACCAGGTGTGGTGCGTATAACTGCAGGTTCACAGAAGGCCTGAGCCTCTGCTGATGGGAACCTGGGGTGCTTCTCTGGAACGTTTCTTCGGTCAGCGCCTCCACCTATGTGAGATTCTAGGAGTGTAGAATGGCCCTCACATAGGAACATCCATAAAGTAACCAGCCCACACCAAAGGTTACGGCTAAAAGGGTTTACTATAGGGATCAGTAACATAACACACAGTATCATAATAGAGTATCAACAGCTCTATGCATAACAAAACATGCATTAGGTGCAAGGGCACCAATATCCCCTTGTACAGGCCCTTGGCCTCTCCGCCCAATAGTAACACAACCATACAGTGCCCACAATAATTGGGTGATCGGCACCAGCGTCCCAGTGTCCTGGACCCCACCCAGATGTGTGGCAGCGCTGCTCACGTGTGTATAGTTGGTGCACTTATAGATACCTGCCCGGGCACACATCCGTGCCCGGGTGTAAAGAACTTTGAAAAGGGTCTGACGCAGGAACAGGAATCCGCCTCCGCGTGAGGTGTCTCCCTCGTGGAGCGTCTCACCCGCAGAATGTCTCTCACTGTAGACCCTGTCTGAGCCCAGACGCAGGCCGCAATCACCGCGTGTCACTGGCACCGGTGATATCACATAACACTGTACTGTAGAAAGCAACACCCCCTCGCACTGAAGGGGCCTTTCCTGAAAATGCCAAAACTAACTGCTGTGCTGCACTGCAAAGCAACACTGTCTCTTCTTGTCAGAGCACACAGCACTGCAGCTGTGTCACTGACTAGACTCACACTCAGCTAAGGGCAGGGTCCCTACCTAAGGGGCCGTCCCTATAAACTTCCCCAGTCAACCTAGTGGGGCCTACCTGGGCCTGGGGTGTCTGTGGCCTAGTGTGCTCTCTGTACACTACCTTCCCCAATCGCTTCCTGGATCCTAACTGACTAGCGTGGTCTCTGTGCAAGATTGTATCCTTCTCCAACAGGAGAAGCTGCAAACTCTATTTGCTGTCTGGCTGCATGTGATGTGGGTGAAAGGGCCGAACCTAGAGGCTGCTGGGAGTTGTAGTCCGTTATGGCCCTCTTTAATATTGGGGCCGCGTGCGCTATGTCTGCCGCGCCTGTGCAACCCTGTAATGGCCGCCGCTTAGGCATCTGCGCATGCACGACGCCCTGTACACGCGCGACTGCGCGCCAACCCTAACATGGCTGCCGCATTGCTTCTGCGCATGCGCAAGCATCCGCGCACGCGCGAACACAAAGATGGCGGCGCCCTGTCACTGAGGTCGCCGAGAGCCCCCGCAGCAGCACACACGCAAGGGGGAAAGAAACCGGGAGACAGGGGGACCGGAGGGACACTGGCTACATACAGTATAAGCAATTTATTAGCTTATTTCTTTTTGTAATGTACACATTATTACGGGTGGAAATATAACACAAAATCCAGGATATGTTCCTTTCGGAGGTGATGTCATGCAACGGAATTCTCACTGTTGAATGGAATGAAGGAACACTCTGGAGGTCAATGCACTAAAGTCCTCCCGCTCTAAAACTGGGGCAGAACACGCACACACAAAAAGCATCAGATTTATCAACGAAAAGGAGTACCATTGAAAGCAATTGGAGTTTTTCCCTTAAGAAATCTGGATTTGCTCCAGTTTTGGAAGCAGGTGACATTTTGTAAATAACTCCAATAAACCCCATACTCCATGATAAAGGTGATCTAAAGCAGTGGTTCCAACTTCACTCCTCAAGGACCCCTGACAGTGCCGGGTTTTTTTGTAACTATTTGTAACCATGTATTTGTCATCTTAACTCTGTGCCCTGGACATACTTGAAAACGTGGGGTAACTCTCAATGTATTACTTCCTGGTAAAACATTTTGTAAATAAAAATATTGAATAAGGACCTGGGCATTTCCTTCATGTAGGGACACCGTGAGCCAAATCTGTCAATTCCTGTGCAACCAGAATGCAACGACCGTGTATAAGCTCTAAGAGCAAAGGTAATGGATGCCAAGCAGGGCAAAGTCAATAATAAATAAATAATAAACGGAGTTGACACCGGGATGTGAAGTGATGGGTTAAAGGATTGTAATGTTGAAAACTCGGTAACGGGTAGAGCGAGAGAGGGCTATAATAATGGGGAACACGAGGTACTTACTCAGTCCCTAGCCCTGGCCAGATCTTGCCCGGTGTGGAGTCCACACGACTCACTGGAGATCACCGCTCTGCTCTCCCTCCTTCCAGCTCCTGTCCTGACGCTGCAAACGCAGAAGCGTCTCCCTCTGCATCAGCGGCTGCATCCGCTTCCGGTGGTGAACGCTGATCCTCACACGTGATAGCAGAGAAGGGGAAGGATCGGTGGTCCATCCGCTCCAAGTAAAAAAGGTAAGAACTCACCAGCGTGGAGATTAAAAATTTTACTTTATTAGGCTACATAAAAAACAAAAAACAGACAGCACGAATAGACTCTCCCACGCATTTCATGCCTGCTATGGTGCTTTTTCAAGGAGTGCAGAGAAAGGGGAGGCCATGGGTATTTAACGCACACCCCGTCATGCAAAACAGCTGGAATGATTAACCAATTAATTCTGTTTTGCAGAAAGAAGAGAAGACCAGAGAAAGAAAAAAGAAAAAAAAAAAAAAGGAAGAATGACAATAGAGATACAAGATAATCAACTGTGGAGAACAAACAACATAATATGAATAAAGTTAATAAAAAGATGAAATGATAAATAATTAATATATACATAAACAATGTGGGACAAAGATAATTAGTTTAACCTGATCCTAATCAAATGATAAAACATCCTACCAAGCCTCATACAGATTAAGCGGCCATATGAAAAAAGCCTATCTAGAGGAATGGGTGCAGAGTTAACCCATTCATGTATGGATACATTAGTACATACAAAACTTCAAAGGGTACTTCAATGCACATATTTAAGGGGAAGGTTATACATTAGGAAAGGTAATCAATGTCACTGACACATCCAATGAGAATAAAAGAAAATGAAAGAAAAAAGAAGAAAGACAAAAATATAACAACCTGGCTAAAGATATGTATTAAAGATATATATTTGAAGATGACAATTGGAGTCTGTATAAACGCACCACAGGGGGAGGCAAATAATGAAAGGGATAAGAAAGGTTGCACTAGTAAAACAACTTTAATTCAAGTCCAGTCTAATTATATAGACCAATAATGCTGTAGTGCAATGCTATGGAAAGTTCTTCAAATCCCAGTCAATATTTAACCCATTGGGTACTAAAGTATTGAGTGTAAATATTCAATATGCCTCACGTCTATGAAGCAAATTGATTCTATCTCCACCTCTGAAATTCTGTTTAACAGACTCCAATGCAACACACTTGAAGTTCAACAGACTTCCTTTTTGACATGTGTCAAAATGTTTGGAAACTGGGTGCAACTGATCTCTTTTAGTGATTAGTGTCATATGCTCAAGTATACGTTGCTTTAGTGGTCTCGTAGTTAATCCCACATATCGTTTATTACAACCACACATGAGCATATAGACAACATGATCAGTGTTGCATGTAATGCATGACAATATTTTAAACACCCTTGTATCATCAGAATCTGAAAATGTTTTGGTCTTTAAAAGATATTTACACATTTTACAATGATGACAGGGATAGCAACCAGTGAGATTAGGAAAAAATTCCTTAGGTTTAGAGATTAGTCTAGGCACACTTGGGGAAATTAAATTACCCATAGTTTGAGATCTTTGGAAGACCACACGAGGATCGTGGGTCACCATGTCTTTGAGAAGAGGGTCAGTGGCCAGTATGTGCCAGTATTTTTTGATAATCCTTTTAATGTCATAAGATTGGTTGCTAAACCTCGTGATGAAAAAGGGTGGCATATTGTTATTTTCAGTATTATGAAGTTTACTCTTTTTTAGTTTAGTAGATGATAAGTAACTATAAGATGTCTGAAGGGGGTTTCATCTCCAAACACGTAGCACTGTTCCCACCAACCCATGCCCAAACCCCTTCAGACATCTTATAGTTACTTATCACCGTTACATTGATGACTTGATTATAGTTTGGAAGGGCACCATCACTCAATTGCATGCATTTGTTTTACACCTTAATAATAATCCTTTTAATCTTTCATTCACAGCCCAGCACCATCACCACCACATTTCCTATCTTGATCTCTGTCTTTATGTTGATATAGATATGAGAGTACATACAGATATCTACAGGAAGCCCAATGCTCGCAACACTCTACTACATGCCAAAAGCTCCCATGACAAGAATCTTTTCAAAGGCATACCTCGGGGCCGATTTTTACGCCTTCGTAGGAATTGTTCGAGCATTGAAGACTTCGAAATTAGATCGCTTAAGATGATCGAGAGATTTGAGGCGAGGGGTTATGACCCCTTTATTCTCCAAGAGGCCTATCAAAGTGCCAAATTGAAGCCAAGAGAGAACCTTATCCAAGTGCGGGGTGCTGTTTCATCTACTAAACTAAAAAAGAGTAAACTTCGTAATACTGAAAATAACAATATGCCACCCTTTTTCATCACCAGGTTTAGCAACCAATCTTATGACATTAAAAGGATTATCAAAAAATACTGGCACATACTGGCCACTGACCCTCTTCTCAAAGACATGGTGACCCACGATCCTCGTGTGGTCTTCCAAAGATCTCAAACTATGGGTAATTTAATTTCGCCAAGTGTGCCTAGACTAATCTCTAAACCTAAGGAATTTTTTTCCTAATCTCACTGGTTGCTATCCCTGTCACCATTGTAAAATGTGTAAATATCTTTTAAAGACCAAAACGTTTTCAGGTTCTGATGATACAAGGGTGTTTAAAATATTGTCATGCATTACATGCAACACTGATCATGTTGTCTATATGCTCATGTGTGGTTGTAATAAACGATATGTGGGACTAACTACGAGACCACTAAAGCAACGTATACTTGAGCATATGAGACTAATCACTAAAAGAGATCAGTTGCACCCAGTTTCCAAACATTTTGACACATGTCAAAAAGGAAGTCTGTTGAACTTCAAGTGTGTTGCATTGGAGTCTGTTAAACAGAATTTCAGAGGTGGAGATAGAATCAATTTGCTTCATAGACGTGAGGCATATTGGATATTTACACTCAATACTTTAGTACCCAATGGGTTAAATATTGACTGGGATTTGAAGAGCTTTCTATAGCATTGCACTACAGCATTATTGGTCTATATAATTAGACTGGACTTGAATAAAGTTGTTTTACTAGTGCAACCTTTCTATCCCTTTCATTATTGCCTCCCCCTGTGGTGCGTTTATACAGACTCCAATTGTCATCTTCAAAATATATCTTTAATACATATCTTTAGCCAGGTTGTTATATTTTTTTCTTTCTTCTTTTTCTTTCATTTTCTTTTATTCTCATTGGATGTGTCAGTGACATTGATTACCTTTCCTAATGTATAACCTTCCCCTAAATATGTGCATTGAAGTACCCTTTGAAGTTTGTATGTACTAAGTGATCCATACATGAATGGGTTACTCTGCACCCATTCCTCTAGATAGGCTTTTTTCATATGGCCGCTTAATCTGTATGAGGCTTGGTAGGATGTTTTATCATTTGATTAGGATAGGTTAAACTAATTATCTTTTGTCCCACATGTTTATGTATATATTAATTATTTATCATTTCATCTTTTATTAACTTTATTCATATTATGTTGTTTGTTCTCCACAGTTGATTCTTGTTATCTATTGTCATTCTTCCTTTTTTTCTTTTTTCTTTCTCTGGTCTTCTCTCTTTCTGCAAAATAGAATTAATTGGTTAATCATTCCAGCTGTTTTGCATGACGGGGTGTGCGTTAAATACCCATGGCCTCCCCTTTCTCTGCACTCCTTGAAAAAGCGCCATAGCAGGCATGAAATGCGTGGGAGAGTCTATTCGTGCTGTCTGTTTTTTGTTTTTTATGTAGCCTAATAAAGTAACATTTTTAATTCCACGCTGGTGTGTTCTTACCTTTTTTCCTTGAGCGGGATGGACCACCATCCTTCCCTTCTCTGCTAATTCCTGTGCAACTACTCTCATATTGCACTTTCACTGTACAGCAACGATTGGTTATATTCACCTTTGTTTGTACTGTCAGGCGACGTGACCTACAGCACAAGTCACAGGCAGCCCACAGACTTTACATTTACAAAGTGTAAAGTTCATCGGTATAACTGTCACTGCAAATATCTGACAATCTGCCCAGCAACAAGGCGACAGACCCAAAGCACGGGAAGGTAGGCATTCCTATTTACCATTTGTGCTCTTCAGAGGAGCCAGAACATGTCCATTAAAGCAGCCGTCGGAAGCTGGCGTTTTTGTTGTTGTTTATTTCCCCCCCCCCCTTAATATGTGCATCAATAAAATCCGCACAATAAGTAATTCGCTAAAACTGCTGATCGATCCGTTCTCCTGTGATCGATGGCGAAGATTTGTATCGGGGTTCTAGGTCACTAAATGGGCAGAAGAGGACCAAAGATGCAAAGTTCTGTGGGGAAGATCATGTGACCAGGCAGTCACTAGATACATTGGTGCACTGCTATAGTGAGGGCTATGATGATTGCAGTACAGTACATGCATCGATAAGTGGGAAAAGGTAGTGCTTCACTTAAGTACATTTTCACTTACATAAATGCTCCGGTCCCATTGCGTAGTTAATGCGGGGTATGCCTGTATAGATCCAATGTGGTCTTCTCCCTCCTAATAGAGGTAAATGAGAATTTTATCTGGTAGTGTTAGGACTTGCGAACAGGTGTCTGCCTTGGCGTGGCTCGCAAGCTTACAACGCTTTGGCCAAGGTTAAACTAAATGACCCCTTTTCAAGAGTATATAAGTATTTTACTGTGTATGTTTGTCATATTGGATGTAGCATTGGGCTTCTCTGGCGTGTTGTATACATTTGCCACGCTCAATAGCCCTCCTTTTGACACTTATAGACATATATATATATTTTGTGGGGGCTCAGGGGTTCCCAAAAAGAGCTTGCTGGGGTTTTGTGTTTTGATTCTTGGATGTTGATAGCTCTGTAGAAAGGGTGCATTGCACGCCCCCTTTGGGAGTGAATAGGGTGAACTCTTTGATGTTGGATGGTCTAGGACCAGTTTATTTGCACAAGGCAATCCAACTCCAGAAGAAAGGGGGTTAGAATATCGCTTTTTTGAGTTTCGGAACGCCCTCAACATTAGAGCCATGTTCTCTCTAGCGGCCCGGCCCCTGCCATCCATACCCTCCAACGGTACCTATTTAGCAGGTACCGGACCTATATATGTCATTGAACCTTCAGATAATTACCGCATTAAGTTAGTTAACTAATTTGAAGAATGATCATGTGTTATAGAGGTGGTGACCACAGCTTCCATTGTATGTATATGTAAAAAAAATAATATATACTGTATAATACAAGTGTTTTATTAGTAATATGATTTTCGCATGTTATAAATTGCATGGTTAATCGTCGAGAAGGCGGTTGATGTGACGGCGCGTGCTTACGTGGGCGCGCACGTCCGGTGCAATTTCTGGTTGTTCGGTGGGAGTTTTTCAAACCGACAACTCCACCGGCGGCAAAGTGAGCGTTATCGCCACACCACAACCACGCTACTGTCGCGTGACGTGAGCTGGTTCAGCCAATAAAGGCGAACCAGCTCCGTGACGTGCGCGTTAACGCCCCCCCCCCCGCCACGCCCCCAAACGCCGCGACCCCAACTCCTGCAGTTTGAGCAGAGATCGCTGGGCTGCAGGAGCGCGCGGCGGAGGCGCGAACGCAAGCAAGACTGAAGGAGCGGCCTGTCTGAGCGAGCCCTATGGAGCCTTAATAGAAGATGTCCACGTGGTAGTAAGCGCCCGTACCCCACAAGAACTAAAGGTTACCCTATTTCAAGTGCCCAGTGTTGGGTGACCGGATGTCTGGAACAGAAGAAACGTCCTCCCCTTTTGTTCCAATCTATTCCGTGCCTTTGTGCCTTTCCAAAAATGGAAGAGCCACCAACAGGTCAGGTTTTCAGGATAGATCTGCATCAGCACAGGTGGCTCAATAAGTGTTTCAGTCAAGATGACATATACAGCCATCTGTGCTGAAGCAGGGATATCCTGAAAACCTGGCCTGTTGGTGGCCCGTGAGGACTGGAGTTGCCAACCCCAGGGTTATTCTCATGTTGGTGGCTCTGCAATGCGGCACAAGTCAATGTCAGCAGTCACAGCTCGCACAGCGTTCTTCCAAGTCTGGAACAGTTTAACCCCTTAATTAACACACGCTGCAGTTTTCACTTGAAAATAACAGGCGAACGGACACATTGGTACTGCACAGTTTTCGTTTAATAAACTTTAATACTGCTGTACAAGCACAGTTATACCACCATAAAAATCTCATTTAACATCAGACGTTTTTAAAAGTGTAAGAAATTATATAAAATAATAAAAATCACAAATGGCTAAATAAATCTTGTAGAATAGACTGCGGGTAACAACCCAGTATTGCTGTGTACTTTCGTGCTTTTTGTTGTACAAAGCCATTAAACATTGTTTATATATATCTTGGGCAATTGAACCCTACAATTCTAACACCACTAATCCCTTTGCCATCAGAGAGGCCTGCGAGAGATTGACCTGCAACAGCAGGGGGGCTCAACTACAGTCCTCAAGCCCCCCCAACAGGTCAAGTTTTCAGGATATCCCTGCTTCAGCACAGGTGGCTCAATCAGAGGCCTTTGACTGAGCCTCCGATTGAGCCACCTGTGCTGAAGCATGGATTAATTGACACCTGTATTGAAGCAGGGATATACTAAAAACCTGACCTGTTGGGGGGGGGGGGGGCTTGAGGACTGAAGTTGAGCCCCCCTGTGCTACAGGTCTGTACAAAACTGCAGGGATTCAGCACTGAGACGCAAACCTAGTGGTGGCATCGTGTCATTGCAACTTTGTAAAAATAAAATAAAAAGATGCCTTATATTGCTAAAATTATTTGCCTGCTAAGGTGCCCCTAACAATTCAAAACACGGTGAAATAGGTCAGGGACCCCAGTGAGAAGCATATATTTTGGCAACAGCCCCACCTTGATTCTTAGTCTGAGGCTGTGCAGTGCACTCTAATAGAACTTTATTGCTATAACAACTTGAAATACATTAAAAACACTATAATACACTTCACCAAACCACACTGTCCACCCCCCTCCCCAAACAGACAACAAAAAGTAAAATAATACAAGGTGTAATTCTTCTGCACCCTTCACATGTAAGACTTTGGGATTAATGCTGTGATAAGTGCACAAGTAATGCAAGGCCATGTCGACTGTGCTTGTTCTCCCTATGAGGCTGGAAGTGGCTCTATGTTCATACCAGGCTCCGATTACTATGACTTATTTCATGGGCAACAACAGATTTTATCCCTGGATACAGCAGGCATAGTCTTATATGGGTCCATGTTAAAATGGATTAGAAGCAAAAGGTGACACTGTGCTCATTTGCACGTACTTTCCCAGAATCCCGAGCATTGTATGCTAGGAGATAATAGGGAAATGGTTGCAGGCCTGCCTGAGACGTGTGAAAAGCCTCACAAGTGATATTTTTATTTACTGTATCCCTGGATACAAAATGCTCCCGGGGTGTAAGGCATTTTTACTGGGCCTTTCTGGTGTAAAACCCAGTTTATAACAGGTCTGCCAATAATAGACTGTGGATATATTACAATGCCCCCTCACACCTGTCCCACAGTTTAGCACCTTCTCTGCTAAAGAGGCATGTAATCCGGCACTGCCTATAAACAACAGCGCACTGTCTGCCCCTTTGTTAGTGAGAGAGAAATAATGTGTTCCTGTTCCCCCTCACACAGAGGAAGAGGAGGGTAGGATCACAGCACCTTTTACATTAAGGGCAAGTTCTCTCGTGTGAATTTCTGGAGGTCTTTGGATCAGCTGATGGCTGTTATTTTGTGTTACTTCTTTCCCAAAGCAGTCTGGGATTTCTAGCTCTGTTTTTCCTATGGAGAAAAAAATATACTATCCCACAGTGCTCTTGAACTACTTGATAGACTATACTCTCTCCCCTTACGCCAACTTTGCACTGATCTACATTGCAGCTCCCCCCCCAACAGTAAGGGGATTTACAGAGAGTCTAAGATTAGCACAATCCAATGACAGCCAGTGTGCATTTTCAGCAGAAACACAAAAACATGTGTTCTTGACTGATTTAGTACTGCACCGTTATTTAGGATGGGATATAATTTATTTTTTAAAATGGCCATTTAAAATGGAACTGCTGTCCTGAAGTGGTTGTGTCTTCCATATACACACACACACACACGTCAGGATAAGGATGCACCTCACTTTGTCTTTATCCAATAGCGTCCCTACTGGAAAACCCATTTTAGTTCTCAAGGGCAAGTAAAACCCGGCGGGAGCAGAATGGGCTCCTTAATATTAGAAGAAACCGGAGCAGGGCAGCAGGACTGTGCAATAACCAGGAGGCTGCCCTGAAGTCACTTGACTCCCCACACTCACTCCCTTTGACAGATGCTTATCTAAGCGAGCCTATTAATAGCCTTGCAGCTGGGTGTCTGGTTTCTCTGGGTTGTGCTTCTCTCCGGTAGTGAAGGAGTTAAGCACATGTCCTCAGGGACCACCTAGCCCTTTTCACACTGGAGTTGTCATGCCCTGGGTTTAAGAACAGATCATCTCTTGCTTAGTTGCCTGTGCACAGCCTTTGAAAGTGCCTGCAGTGCAACATTACAATGATATCCACATACTGTAGCACCAAGTGATACCATGTACGACCTCAGACAAGTGGCAGAGAGAGGAGCACTGTATTTGGCTGCATAGACGGGGACGCTTTCATTCTACTCTGGTTCGGCCATAGGACAGGAAGTATTCCATTAATAGCTCGACTTTCCAATTAGCAGTTTATATCCTGATCCTGTGAATCACAGACCCAGTATGGTCTTTCTCCCTCCAGCAGAAAAGAGAGGTGCATGAGAATTGTGCCAGGCAGTGTTAGGACCTGCAGGTTGGTCATGACCGTGAAGTGGCTGCAGGCTTATAACCTTTTGGCCAAAATGACCCTTTTTCCATGAGCAGATAAGCACTGAGGTATTGCACTATATGTTGTGTCATTTTGTATGATGCGCTGGCCTTTCTGTTTCTGTTTATAAAGCAGGAAGTATTCCATTATTAGCTCGAATTTACCGCTCAACCCTGATAACCCGTGTTACTTATCTCCTTGCCTGGCACATCGCCACCAACACGGGCCCTCTGGCTTTACTCTATTACTTACACGACTCCGTATCTCAAAGTTGTGACAATGCAACTCTACAAGCCTTATCCTGGACAAGCGCAAACGAGTTTAGCATTAGTGGAACGGTTAATGTGCCCTATACGCTGAAACTGTAGGTTTCTTTACGCTGAGGTTAGGGAGAAGTATTTGGGAGCAGCAGGGCATTTCAATGGTAACTCCATTGCATGGAATCAAGAGAGAAACAACCTGTAAGGTCACGTAGGGTTCATGTTATACATGGTGTATGAAACGCAATGCTCTGCAGGACTGTAACAGTCAAAACTCTGAAGAGGTAACATCTTGCGGTTGATAATGAAAAGGCTAAGCAAATGCACTGAGTGGATCATCTCTCCATGGCCCATATTCACTAAAGAGCGCTGAGGTTTAGCATGACCTAACTCCGGTCCAAATGAACGGGAGTCTGGACGTGCTCAGGCTTAGCATTAGTGACTATGGGATTTTGGCTCTCACACAAAACGGCCATTACTAAACTCCTTGGGACCGTAGCAGGTTATTAAACCATGCCATGAAATTTTGCGTTATTACGCTTCCATGACACAAAGGATGTGTATTGGACTGTAACCCCCTCCGTGGCACTGAAAGGGTTATTTCCCTGCCGTCATGTAGGCGATTAGTGGTTAAAAAGCATAGGACAATTTGAACATCTTATCTCCAGTGGCAGAGGTCAAGCTGGACCAGCACCTTCTACCGTCTCTTTTAGTAAGACCAAGCCGGCAGGAGACCCAAAACCTAGCAACGTTATATGTACTCAGGGTGCGCAAGCAGAGAGAATCGGGCAGGGTAATAAAACAGAATGCATCAGCGGTTGAACAAGCAAGAAGCCCAGATCCTATTAAAAATAGCAGCAACACGACTGAAACATTAACCCCTTTGTTGCCAGGGGGCGTTGCCATGCATGGCCACTTCCTTTAGGCAGTGAAGGGGTTAATATGAGCCGATCTCTGCCCCCCTCTTTCGCTGTACTCCCTGCACTATCTCCATGCCCAGTTCCTTTGTGCTGCAGACATAGTCACACACACGGGCAACTTGACAATGTGCCACCAGAGTGCTATTTAAGTGAGGTTTGCAGACGTTGTCACAACAACGCCCGGAGGTGTCAAAACCGTCTCAAACCCCCCCACGCCCCTCCCCTCCCCCCAACTCGTCTCTGAAGCATGAACAGTAAATGGTCTTGTAAAAATAGCGTGTCCCCGGCACCTTCTGGACACCTCTTGTCTTATCTGTCTCTCAAGTTGTCATCTTGCTCCGGAGGCTGGCAGAGTGTCAGCGGAGGGGAGATGGATGGGGACATGTGCGTGTTCTGCTGTCAGAGCTGGTGGCTGCTGTTCTCATGGGGGACCGGAGGGGACGGGGGGGAGGGAGGGGAGAAGGGAGGTGGGCAGACGGTGCCGTTCATGGAAAGGTGGGGGCCAGGCGCGTTACTCGAAACGCCGCAGGTGGTTGTACAGAGACTGCACGTAGGTGAACACGCACATGGGATCCGGCTTCCTCCCCATCATTAGCATGTCTTCCACTTCGATGAGGCGGTCGCAGTGGGCACATTTTCTGAAACGGCAAAGAGGTGGGCACGTTGTTAGTCAGAGTGGTGTCCTATGAAGTGGAAGAACCGGATTCCAGCTCCTTGTAACCTAGGGTAATGTAACCCTGGCTCAGAGAGCTGACGCTCTAATTTTTATAAATAACCCAAGGCAGAGAGCAAACAAAAGGCCTTGATCAGGGTGATAGAGACAATATATTTAACCCTTTGCTGCCGGAGAAAGCAACACATAAATTAACATTTCAATATAGGATATGTAAGTCCAGCACATTCAAAAGATATGAGTGCTGGTCGCACTCAGCTGAAAATGAACTGATACCTAATCACCTGTTGTGCTTACAACATATTCCAACATGTTTCTTTACCTCTCTCTATTATAGTCTGCCAGTGGTTCCTAACTTTTTTTGGTTAAGGAATCCTATAATTATATTGCGAAATTCTGCGGAACCCCAACCCTCTCTAATAGTGTGTCTGAGATCAAATGCATTGTAAGGAACCCCAACCCTCTCTAATAGTGTGTCTGAGATCAGATGTATTGTAAAGAACCCCCCAACCCTCTCTAGTAGCGCGTCTGAGATCAGATGCATTGTAAGGAACCCCCAACCCTCTCATAGGCGGTCTGAGATCAGATGCATTGTAAGAACCCCAACCCTCTCAATAGCGCTGCTGAGATCAGATGCATTGTAAGAACCCCAACCTCTCTAATAGCGCGTCTGAGATCAGATGCATTGTAAGGAACCCCAACCCTCTCTAATACGCGTCTGAGATCAGATTGCATGTAGGAACCCCAACCCTCTCTAATATGCGTCTGAAGATCAGATGCATTGTACAGGAACTCCAACCCTCTCTAATAGCGTGTCTGAGAATGATGCATTGTAAGGAACTCCAACCCTATCTAATATAGCTGTCTGAGATCGGATGCATTGTAAGGAACCCCAACCTTCTCTAATACGCTGTCTGAGATTAGATACATTGTAAGGACCCCCAACCCTCTCTCTAATGTCGCGTCTGAGATCAGATGCATTGTAAGACCCAACCTCGTAATATCCGTCTGAGACATATGCATTGTAAGGAACCCCAACCCTCTCTAATAGTGGTGTCTGAGATCATATGCATTGTAAGGAACCCCCCACCCTCTCTAATAGGTGTCTAGTCAATGCATTGTCGACCCCAACCCTCTCTAATAGCGCTTCTGAGATCGATGCATTGTAAGGAACCCCCAACCTCTTCTAATAGCGCGTTCTGAGATCAGATGCATTGTAAGGAACCCCAACCCTCTCTAATAGCGTGTCTGAGATCAAATGCATTGTAAGGAACCCCAACCCTCTCTAATATCGCGTTCTGAGATCAGATGCATTGTAAGAAACCCCAACCCTCTTAATAGCGCGTCTGAGATCAGATGCATTGTAAAGGAACCCCCCAACCCTCTCTAATAGTTTCCGAGATCAGATCTTGTAAGGACCCCAACCCTCTCTAATAGTCCATCTGAGATAAGATGCATTGTAAGGATCCCCAACCCTCTCTAATAGCGTGTCTGAGATCAGATGCATTGAAAGGAACCCCCAACCCTCTCTAATAGTCCATCTGAGATCAGATGCATTGTAAGGATCCCCAACCCTCTCTAATAGCGTGTCTGAGATCAGATGCATTGTAAGGAACCCCCAACCCTCTCTAATAGCGCGTCTGAGATCAGATGCATTGTAAGGAACTCCCCCTGCCCCATCTCTTTCACCTCCCTCCACCCTTCTCTCTCTCGCACCACCGCCCTCCATTATCTCTCTCACCCCTCCATACCCTCTCTCTCTCTCCCCTACCTCCCCCTCCCCACCTCTCTCAGCCCCCCTCCCCCCCCCCCTCCCCACCCTCTCTCCCCCCTCCACCCTTCTCTCTCAACCCCTTCCACCCCCTCTCTCACTCCCCTAAACCACTCTCTCCCCCCCTCCTCCCCCTCCTCTCTCCCCCCTCCACCCCTCTCGCTCTCTCACCCCTCCCCCCCGTTTCACACCCCTCTCCTAGCCTGAATAGTTGTGTGCAGGCCTAGAGAACATGTAGCTGCAGCAGGAGCGTTGCTGCAGCGTGGGAGGTAAGCAGCCTTCTCTGCTCCTGGCCTCGACTCGCGCTGCCTCCCAAAATGTGGCGACTAGTGGTTGCACCGCCCGGCCATTCGGCTATTATTGCCTGGTGGCCAGTATCTCGGAAACCACGAGATGCCCAGGAGGTAGGGCGCACCACAGATCAGCCCCAGAGCACCCCCGGATTCAGATTTTCACAAAAATATCGAGCATTTGGGGGGGGAGAGAGTGTGCTCCTTTAAGCCCAAACACACGAAGAGCAGGTGGACACAAACCGCGGCATTAACAACGCTCCATCACACCCCATGTTTAATCCCCTACGTGTAATCAGAGATTTGGAGGCACCCAGTGTCAGAAATCCTGTGGTTACAAACGCTAATCTGCAGCTCGGGTCAGAAGTTAAATTGGCGGTGTTGCGGTTTTTAATTAAAATGCAAAAGTATGTGGCAGAGTATGAAAAGCCCGAGAGAAAAATTGGCAGAGTAACCGCCGGTCATCTGCTTACTGAACCCGCAGAACTCGAGTGCAGGGGGAGCCAAACTCTAGTCCTCAAGACGCACCAACAGGTCAGGTTTTTCAGGATATCCCCTGCTTCAGCACAGGTGGCTGTACACGTCAGTCTTCGACTGAGTCGCTGATTGAGCCACCAGTGCTGAAGCAGGGATATCCTGAAAACCTGACCTGTTGGTAACAGGAGTGGAGTTGGCCTCCCCTGGTCTAGTGTCTCTTAAAGCTGCAGCCACCCCCTGC
Source organism: Ascaphus truei (assembly GCA_036426205.1). Classification (NCBI taxonomy): domain Eukaryota; kingdom Metazoa; phylum Chordata; class Amphibia; order Anura; family Ascaphidae; genus Ascaphus; species Ascaphus truei. The sequence continues at coordinate 63,228,687 of CM071569.1, read as the reverse complement.
TCTCCCACCCCCCCCGTAATTTAACTAACGCCACAGTCATCAGAGTAATAGTAACCCCGGGTTGTCTTTCTTCAGACCTCATTATATTACATACATTGCAGCTGATTTTCCTCCGAGTCTCACTGATTTGGGATCAGTCTTACTAAAATTTAGTATCAGGCATGTCCTGCCTTAGTCTTTCCGGGGGCCCAAGGCAGCGAGACCGGTCCCCCCGCCCTGTAAAAAAAAGTTAAGGGGACTTACCTCGACGAGTGGCCCTCCTCCGGCAGTGTTACGGCGTCATGACATCACGTTGCCATGGCAACTTAGTCGTCATGCCATTGCAGCGTCATTTGACGTCGATCCCCATAGCAATGCGACGCTACAGGAGGGGGCCCGCTCCGGAAAAGGTAAGACCCCCCTCACAAAGAATAACACATACACACACACCTACACCTCCCCCCCCCGCTCCCCCCACCAACTTCTGCCCAACCAGAGAGGGGAGCTGGAGGACGGGGGAGCCCCGCACTCCCCACTTCGGTCGGGTGGAGGTTCAATTCTGGCGCCAACAGGAGGAGGGAGCCCGGGGCCCCCAAAGGTGAAGGGCCCAAGGCGGCCATCTTGCTCGCCTTGCCCTAATGCTGGCCCAGACAGCGTCTCCCATACTTCACTGGAGTCTCGCTGAGAACATTCTGGGCCCCTTCCTTCAAAATGAGTTTATTTTGCTCCAGAACTCCCAAATCTCGCGGACTTCAGTCCTTGGAGGGTGGCATCATCATAGTTATGCTTAAAGTGGCTAATAGAGCAGCAGTTGGGACTATAGCACCAGAACTGGATCATTATCATGCTCACCTTAGTTGGTAAGTATGATACATCGTTCGATAACATTTACAATCTTAAAAAGTAGGCGCCAGGCCTTGATCGGGGGAATTGTAATGGCCACGGACCCGCCTGGTGGTTACGCACGCTGTCTCTCCTCTACTCATGCTTCATGATCATTTATTCAGCACAAACCCACACAGCCACATCAGACGCGCTAAAATATGTATGTGTTGTGGATGGTGAAGGAAAGCTTCACGTAGGCAGCCATTTTAATTGCGACCTATCGAAAATGCATATTGCTAATTTTTCTGTGGCGTCACTTTTGATTAATTATGCAGGAATTCAACCATGCAGTGAGAAAGCATCTTCTCCTAGATGGGTTGGGGTTCCTTACAATGCATCTGATCTCAGACGCACATTACGAGGTTGGTTCCTTAACACAATTGCTCTGATCTCAGACGCGCTATTAGAGAGGTGGTTCCTTACAATGCATCTGATCTCAGACGTGCCTATTAGAGGAGGGTTGGGGTTCTTTACAATGCATCTGATCTCAGACACCACTATTAGAGAGGTTGGGTTCCTTACAATGCATCTGATCTCAGAACACTATTAGAGAGGGTGGGGTTCCTTACAATGGCATCTGATCTCAGACGCGCTATTAGAGAGGGTTGGGGTTCTTACAAATGCATCTGATCTCAGACGCGCTATTAGAGAGGGTTGGGGGTCCTTACAATGGTATCTAATCTCAGACGCTCTATTAGAGAGGGTTGGAGTTCTTTACACATGCATCTATTACTCAACACGCTATTAGAGAGGGTTGGAGTTCCTTACATGCATCTATCTTAAGACACACTATTAGAGAGGGTTGGGGTTCCTTACAATGCATCTGATCTCAGACACGCTTTAGAGAGGGTTGGGGTTCCTTACATGCATCTGATCTCAGACGCGCTATTAGAGAGGGTTGGGGTTCCTACAATGCATCGATCTCAGACACGCTATTAGAGAGGGTTGGGTCCTTACAATGCTCTGATCTCAGACGCGCTATTAGAGAGGGTTGGGTTCCTTACAGCATCTGATCTCAACGCCTATTAGAGAGGGTTGGGTTCCTTACAATGCTCTGATCTCAGACGCGCTATTAGAGAGGGTTGGGGTTCCTTACAATGCATCTGATCTCAGACGTGCTATTAGAGAGGGTTGGGGTTCTTTACAATGCATCTGATCCAGACCACTATTAGAGAGGGTTGGGTTCCTTACATGCTTGATCTCAGACACACTATTAGAGAGGGTTGGGGTTCCTTACAATCATCGATCTCAACGCGCTATATACAGAGGTTGGGTTTCTTTACAATGCTCTGATCTCAGACGCGCTATTAGAGAGGTTGGGGGTCCTTACAATGTATCTAATCTCAGACGCGCTATTAGAGAGGGTTGGAGTTCTTTACAATGCATCTATTCTCAGACACGCTATTAGAGAGGGTTGGAGTTCCTTACAATGCATCTGATCTTAGACACACTATTAGAGAGGGTTGGGGTTCCTTACAATGCATCTGATCTCAGACACGCTATTAGGAGTTGGGGTTCCTTACAATGCATCTGATCTCAGACCTATTAGAGAGGGTTGGGGTTCCTTCAATGCATCTGATCTCAGACACGCTATTAGAGAGGGTTGGGGTTCCTTACAATGCATCTGATCTCAGACGCGCTATTAGAGAGGGTTGGGGTTCCTTACCAATGCATCTGATCTCAGACACGCTATTAGAGGAGGGTTGGGGTTCCTTACAATGCATCTGATCTCAGACCGCTATTACAGAGTGGGGGTTCTTTACAATGCATCTGATCTCAGACGCGCTATTATAGAGGGTTGGGGTTCCTTACAATGCATCTGATCTCAGACACGCTATTAGAGAGGGTTGGGGTCCTTACAATGCATCTGATCTCAGACGCGCTATTAGAGAGGTTGGGGTTCCTTACAATGCATCTGATCTCAGACGCGCTATTAGAGAGGGTTGGGGTTCCTTACAATGCTGATCTCAGACACACTATAAGAGGGTTTGGGGTTTCCTTACAATGCATCTGATCTCAGACACACTATTAGAGAGGGTTGGGGTTCCTTACAATGCATCTGATCTCAGACGCGCTATTACAGAGGGTTGGGGTTCTTTACAATGCATCTGATCTCAGACGCGCTATTAGAGAGGGTTGGGGGTCCTTACAATGTATCTAATCTCAGACGCGCTATTAGAGAAGGTTGGGGGTTCCTTCAATGCATCCGATCTCAGAACTATTAATAGGGTTGGAGTTCTTACAATGCATCTATTCTCAGACACGCTATTAGAGAGGGTTGGAGTTCCTTACAATGCATCTGATCTTAGACGCACTATTAGAGAGGGTTGGGGTTCCTTACTATGCATCTGATCTCAGACGCGCTATTAGAGAGGGTTGGGGTTCCTTACAATGCATCTGATCTCAGACGCGCTATTAGAGAGGGTTGGGGTTTCCTCAATGCATCTGATCTCAGACACGCTATTAGAGAGGGTTGGGGTTCCTTACAATGCATCTGATCTCAGACGCGCTATTAGAGGGGTTGGGGTTCCTTACAATGCATCTGATCTCAGACGCGCTATTAGAGAGGGTTGTGGGTTCCTTACAATGCATCTGATCTCAGACGCGCGCTACAGAGAGGGTGTGGGGGTTCTTTACAATACATCTGATCTCAGACACACTATTAGAGAGGTTGGGGTTCCTTACAATGCATTTGATCTCAGACCACTATTAGAGAGGGTTGGGGTTCCGCAGAGATTTCGCAAATAATAATTATGGATCCTTAACCAAAAAAAGTTAGGAACCACTGGCAAGACTATAATAGAGAGAGAGGTAAAGAAACAGTTTGGAATATGTTGTAGCACAACAGGTGATTAGGTATCAGTTCATTTTCAGCTGAGTGCGACCAGCACTCAAATCTTTGAATGTGCGTGACTTACATATCCATATTGAAATGTTATTTATGTGTTTTGCTTTCTCCTGCAGCAACGGGTTAAATATTTGTCTCTATCACCCTGATCAAGGCCTTTTGTTTGCTCTCTGCCTGGGGTTATTTATAAAAATTAGAGCGTCAGCTCTCGAGCCAGGGTTACATTACCCTAGGTTACAAGGAGCTGGAATCCGGTTTCTTCCACTTCATAGGACACCACTCTGACTAACAACGTGCCACCACTCTTTGCCGTTTCAGAAAATGTGCCCACTGCGACCGCCTCATCGAAGTGGAAGACATGCTAATGATGGGGGGAAGCCGGATCCCATGTGCGTGTTCACCTACGTGCAGTCTCTGTACAACCACCTGCGGCGTTTTCGAGTAACGCGCCTGGCCCCCACCTTCATGAACGCACCGTCTGCCCACCTCCCTTCTCCCCTCCCTCCCCCCGTCCCCTCCGGTCCCCATGAGAACAGCAGCCACCAGCTCTGACAGCAGAACACGCACATGTCCCCTCCATCTCCCTCCGCGACACTCTGCAGCCTCCGGAGCAAGATGACAACTTGAGAGACAGATAAGACCACAGGTGTCCAGAAGGTGCGGGGACACGCTATTTTACAAGACCATTTACTGTTCATGCTTCAGAGACGAGTTGGGGGGAGGGGAGGGGCGTGGGGGGGTTTGAGACGGTTTTGACACTCCGGGCGTTGTGTGTGACAACGTCTGCAAACCTCACTTAAATAGCACTCTGGTGGTCACATTGTCAAGTTGCCCGTGTTTGTGACTATGTCTGCAGCACAAAGGAACTGGGCATGGAGATAGTGCAGGGAGTACAGCGAAAGAGGGGGGCAGAGATCGGCTCATATTAACCCTTCACTGCCTAAAGGAAGTGGCCATGCATGGCAACCGCCCCCTGGCAACAAAGGGGTTTAATGTTTCAGTCGTGTTGCTGCTATTTTTAATAGGATCTGGGCTTCTTGCTTGTTCAAACGCTGATGCATTCGTTTTATTACCCTGCCCGATTCTCTCTGCTTGCGCCACCTGAGTACATATAACGTTGCTAGGTTTTGGGTCTCCGCGGCTTGGTCTTACTAAAAGTAGACGGTAGAAGGTGCTGGTCCAGCTTGACCTCTGCCACTGGAGATAAGATGTTCAAATTGTCCTATGCTTTTTATACCACTAATCGCCTACATGACGGCAGGGAAATAACACCTTCAGTGCCACGGAGGGGGTTACAGTCCAATACACATCCTTTGTGTCATGGAAGCTAATAACGCAAAATTTCATGGCATGGTTTAATAACCTGCCTACGGTCCCAAGGAGTTTAGTAATGGCCGTTTTGTGTGAGAGCCAAAATCCCATAGTCACTAATGCTAGCCTGAGCACAGTCCAGACTCCCGTTACTTTGGACCGGAGTTAGGTCATGCTAAACCTCAGCGTCTCTTTAGTGAATATGGGCCATGGAGAGATGATCCACTCAGTGCATTTGCTTAGCCTTTTCATTATCAACCGCAAGATTTACCTCTTCAGAGTTTTGACTGTTACAGTCTGCAGAGCATTGCGTTTCATACACCATTAACATAAACCCTACGTGACCTACAGGTTGTTTCTCTCTTGATTCCATGCATGAGTTACCATTGAAATGCCCTGTGCTCCTCCAAATACTTCTCCCTACCAACCTCAGCGTAAAGAAACCTATACAGTTTCAGCGTATAGGGCACATTAACCGTTCCACTAATGCTAAACTCGTTTGCGTTGTCCAGGATAAGGCTTGTAGAGTTGCATTGTCACAACTTTGAGATACGGAGGTCGTGTAAGTAATAGAGTAAAGCCAGAGGGCCCGTGTTGGTGGCGATGTGCCAGGCAAGGAGATAAGTAACACGGGTTATCAGGGTTGAGCGGTTAAATTCGAGCTAATAATGGAATACTTCCTGACTTTATAAACAAAACAGAAAGGCCAGCGCAATCATACAAATGACACACAATATAGTGCAATACCTCAGTGCTTTACTGCCATGGAAAAAGGGTCATTTTGGCCAAAAGGTTATAAGCCTGCAGCCACTTCACGGTCATGACCAACCTGCAGGTCCTAACACTGCCTGGCCACAATTCTCATGCACCTCTCTTTTCTCTTGCTGGAGGGAAAGACCATACTGGGTCTGTGATTCACAGGATCAGGATATAACACTGCTATTGGAAAGTTCGAGCTATTAATGGAATACTTCCTGTCCTATGGCCGAACCAGAGTAGAATGAAAGCGTCCCCGTCTATGCAGCCAAATACAGTGCTCCTCTCTCTGCCAACTTTCTGAGGTCGTACATGGTATCACTTGGTGCTACAGTATGTGGATATCATTGTAAGTTGCACTGCAGGCACTTTCAAAGGCTGTGCACAGGCAACTAACAAGAGATGATACTGTTTCTTAAACCCAGGGCATGACAACTCCAGTGTGAAAAGGGCTAGGTGGTCCCTGAGGACAGTGCTTAACTCCTTCACTACGGAGAGAAGCACACCCACGAAAACCAGACAACCCACGCAAGGCTATTAATAGGCTCGCTTAGATAAGCATCTGTCAAAGGGAGTGAGTGTGGGGAGTCAATGACTTCAGGGCAGCCTCACTGTTATTGCACAGTCCTGCTGCCCTCTCCGGTTTCTTCTAAATATTAAGGAGCCCATTCTGCTCCCGCCGGGTTTTACTTGCCCTTGAGAACTAAAATGGGTTTCATCAGTAGGGACGCTATTGGATAAAGACAAGTGAGGTGCTCCTCTTCTCCTGTCTTGTGTGTGTGTGTTATATGGACGACACAACCACTTCAGGACAGCAGTTCCATTTTAAATGGCCATTTTAAAAAATAAATTATATCCCATCCTAAATAACGGTGCAAGTACTAAATCAGTCAAGAACACATGTTTTGTGTTTCTGCTGAAATGCAACACTGGCTGTCATTGGATTGTGCTAATCTTAGACTCTCTGTAAATCCCCTTACTGTTGGGGGGGGAGCTGCAATGTAGATTCAGTGCAAAGTTGGCGTAAGGGGAGAGAGTATAGTCTATCAAGTAGTTCAAGAGCACTGTGGGATAGTATATTTTTTTTCTCCATAGGAAAAACAGAGCTAGAAATCCCAGACTGCTTTGGAAAGAAGTAACACAAAATACAGCCATCAGCTGATCCAAAGACCTCCAGAAATTCACACTAGAGAACTTGCCTTAATGTAAAGGTTGGCTGGATCCTACCCTCCTCTCTCGTGTGAGGGGAACAGGAAACATTTTTCTCTCTCACTAACAAAGGGGCGACAGTGCGCTGTTGTTTATATGGCAGTGCCGATATACTGCCTCTTAGCAGAGAAGGTGCTAAACTGTGGGACAGGTGTGAGGGGGGCATTGTAATATATCCACAGTCTATTATTGGCAGACCTGTTAAACTGGTTTACACCAGAAAGGCCCAGTAAAAATGCCTTACACCCCGGGAGCATTTTGTATCCAGGGATACAGTAAATAAAAATATCACTTGTGAGGCTTTTCACACGTCTCGGCAGGCCTGCAACCATTTCCCTATTATCTCCTAGCATACAATGCTCGGGATTCTGGGAAAAGTACGTGGCAAATGAGCACAGTGTCACACTTTTGCTTCTAATCCATTTTAACATGGACCCATATAAGACTATGCCTGCTGTATCCAGGATAAATCTGTTGTTCCCATGAAATAAGTCATAGTAATCGGAGCCTGGTATGAACATAGAGCCACTTCCAGCCTCATAGGGAGAACAAGCACAGTCGACATGGCCTTGCATTACTTGTGCACTTATCACAGCATTAACCCAAAGTCTACATGTGAAGGGTGCAGAAGAATATACAACTTGTATTATTTACTTTTTGTTCGTCTGTTTGGGGAGGGGGGTGGACAGTGTGGTGTTGGTGAAGTGTATTATAGTGTTTTTAATGTATTTCAAGTTGTTATAGCAATAAAGTTCTATTAGAGTGCACTGCACAGCCTCAGACTAAGAATCAAGGTGGGGCTGTTGCCAAAATATATGCTTCTCACTGGGGCCCTGACCTATTTCACACGTGTTTTGAATTGTTAGGGGCACCTTAGCAGGCAAATAATTTTAGCAATATAAGGCATCTTTTTATTTTATTTTACAAGTTGCAATGAACACATGCCACCACTAGGTTTGCGTCTCAGTTGCTGAATCCCTGCAGTTTTGTACAGACCTGTAGCACAGGGGGGCTCAACTTCAGTCCTCAAGCCCCCCACCCCCCCCAACAGTGTCAGTGTTTTAGTATATCCCTGCTTCAATAAGGTGTCAATTAATCCATGCTCACACCGGTGGCTCAATCGGAGGCTCAGTCAAAGGCCTCTGATTGAGCCACCTGTGCTGAAGCAGGGTATATCCTGAAAACTTGACCTGTTGGGGGGGCTTGAGGACTGTAGTTGCGCCCCTGCTGTTGCAGGTCAATCTCCGCGCAGGCCTCTCTGATGGCAAAGGGATTAGTGGTGTTAGAATTGTAGGGTTCATTGCCCAAGATATATATAACAATGTTAATGGCTTTGTACAACAAAAAGCACGAAAGTACACAGCAATACTGGGTTGTTACCCAGCCGTCTATTCTACAAGATTTATTTAGCCTTTGTGATTTTATTTATTTTATAAATTTCTTACACTTTAAAAACGTCTGATGTTAAATGAGATTTTTATGGTGGTATAACTGTGCTTGTACCAGCAGTATTAAGTTTATTAACGAAAAACTGTGCAGTACCAATGTGTCCGTTCGCCTGTTATTTTAAGTGAAAAACTGCAGCGTGGTTAATTAGGGGTTTTAAACTGTTCCAGACTTGGAAAACGCTGTGCGATCGTGACTGCTGACATTGACTTGTGCCGCATTGCAGAGCCACCAACATGAGAATAACCCTGGGGTTGGCAACTCCAGTCCTCACCGGCCACCAACAGGCCAGGTTTTCAAGGATATCCCTGCTTCAGCACAGATGATGTATATGTCAATCTTTGACTGAAACACTTATGAGCCACTGTGCTGATGCAGATCTATCCTGAAAACTGACCTGTTGTTGGCTTCTTCCATTTTTGAAAGGCACAAAGGCACGGAATAGATTGGAACAAAAGGGGAGGACGTTTTCTTCTGTTCCAGACATCCGGTCACCCACAACACTGGGCACATTGAAATAGGGTACACTTTAGTTCTTGTGGGGTAGGCGTTACTTTACCACGTGGACATCTTCTATTAAGCTCATAAGGGCTCGCTCAGACAGGCCGCATACCTTCACGTGCGTTGCGTTCGCGCCTATTCCGCCCTCCGGAGTGGCGTTCCTCAGCCCAGCGATCTCTGCTCAACCTGCAGGAGTTTGGGTCGCGGCGTTTGGGGCGTGGCGGGGGGGGGGGGGGCTTTAACGCGCACGTCACGGAGCTGGTTCGCCTTTATTGGCTGAACCAGCTCACGTCACGCGACAGTAGCGTGGTTTGTGGTGTGGCGATAAATCGCTGCACTTTGCCGACCGGTGGAGTTGTCGGTTTGAAAAACTCCCACCGAACAACCAGAAAATTGCACCGGACGTGCGCAGCGCACTATAAGCACGCGCACGTCACAAACGGCCTGTCTGAGCGAGGCTTAACACATGCAATTTATAACATGCAGAAAATCATATTCTAATAAAACACTTGTATTAAACAGATATATTATTTTTTTTAACATATACATACATGGAAGCTGTGGTCACACCTCTATACACAATGATCATTCTTTCAAATTAGTTACCTAACTTAATGCGGTAATTTATCTGAAGGTTCCAATGACATATAAGGTCCGGTCACCTGCTAAATAGGTACCTTGGAGGGTATGGATGGCAGGCCCGGGCCGCTAGAGAGAACATGCTCTATGTTGAGGGCGTTCCGAACACTCAAAAAAGCGATATTCTTAACCCCCTTTCTTCTGGAGTTGGATTGCCTTGTGCAAATAAATCTGGTCCAGACCATCCAACAATCAAAGAGTTCACCCTATTCACTAACAAGGGGGGCGTGCAATGCACCCTTTCTACAGAGCTATCAACATCCAAGAATCAAAACACAAAACCCCAGCAAGCTCTTTTTGGGAACCCCTGAGCCCCCACAAAATATATATATATGTCTATAAGTGTCAAAAGGAGGGCTATTGAGCGTGGCAAATGTATACAACAGCGATCCAGAGAAGCCCATGCTACATCCAATATGACAAACATACACAGTAAATACTTATATATTCTCTGAAAAGGGGTCATTTAGTTTACACCTTGGCCAAAGCGTTGTAAGCTTGCGAGCCACGCCAAGCAGACACACCTGTTCGCAAGTCCTAACACTACCAGATAAAATTCCCATTTACCTCTATTAGGAGGGAGAAAGACCACATTGGATCTATACAGGCATACCCCGCATTAAACGTACGCAATGGGGACCGAGCATGTATGTAAGTGAAAATGTACTTAAAGTGAAGCACTACCTTTTCCCACTTATCGATGATGTACTGTACTGCAATCATCATAGCCCTCACTATAGCAGTGGCAACCAATTATCTAGTGACTGCCTGGTCCACATGATCTTCCCACAGAACTTTGCATCTTTGGTCCTCTTCTGCTGCCAATTTAGTGAACCCCCGATACAAATCTTCGCCGATCGATCACAGGAGAACGGAGCGATCAGCAGTTTAGCGAATTACTTATTGTGCGGATTTATTTATGCACATATTAAGGGGGGGGGGGGGAAATAAACAAACAAAAACGCCAGCCGACAGCTTCGACGGCTGCTTTTAATGGACACATGTTCTGGCTCCTCTGAAGAGCACAATGGTAAATAGGAATGCCTACCTTCCGTGCTTTGGGTCTGTCTCCTTGTTGCTGGGCAGATTGTCAGATATTTGCAGTGACAGTTTACCGATGACTTTACACTTGTAAATTAAAGTCTGTGGGCTGCCTGTTGACTTGTGCTGTAGGTCACGTCGCCTGACAGTACAAACAAAGGGTGATATAACCTGAATCGGTGCTGTACAGTGAAAGTGCAATATGAAGACAGTATCTGCACAGGAATTAGCAGAGAAGGAAGGATCGGTGGTCATCCGCTCCAAGGACAAAAGGTAAGAACACACCAGCGTGGAGAATAAATGTTCCTTATTAGGTACATAAAAAACAAAAAACAGACAGCACGAATAGACTCTCCCACTGATTTCTGCCTGCTATGTGCGCTTTTTCAAGGAGTGCAGAGAAGGGGAGCCATGGGTATTTAACGACAACCCCGTCATGCAAAACGCTGGCATGGTAACCAATTAATTCTATTTTGCAGAAAGAAGAGAAGACAAGAAAGAAAAAAGAAAAAAGGAAGAATGACAATAGAGATACGTATAATCAACTGTGGAGAACAAACAAACATAATATAATAAGTTAATAAAAGATGAAATGATAAATAATTCTATTACATAAACAATGGTGGACAAAGATAATTAGTTTACCTGATCCTAATCAAATGAAATAACATCCTACCAAGCCTCATACAGATTAACGGCCATATGAAAAAGCCTATCTAGAGATGGGTGCAGGTTACCACCCATTCATGTATGGATACATTAGTACATACAAAACTTCAAGGGTCTTCATATGCACATATTTAAGGGAAGGTTATACATTAGGAAAGGTAATCAATGTCACTGACAATCCAATGAGAATAAAAGAAAATGAGAAAAAAGAAGAAAGACAAAATATAACAACTGGCTAAAGATATGTTTAAAGATATATCTTTGAAGATGACAATTGGAGTCTGTATAACGCACCACAGGGGGAGGCAAATAATGAAAGGGATAAGAAAGGTGGCACTAGTAAACAACACTTTAATTCAAGTCCAGTCTTAATTATATAGACCAATAATGTTGTAGTGCAAATGCTATAGAAACACTCTTCAAATCCCAGTCATATTAACCCATTGGGTACTAAAGTATTGAGTGTAAATATCCAATATGCCTCACGTCTATGAAGCAATTGATTATCATTCCACCTCTGAAATTCTGTTTATAACAGACTCCAATGCAACAACATCTTGAAGTCAACAGACTTCCTTTTTGACGTGTCAAAATGTTTGGAAACGGTGCAACTGATCTCTTTAGTGATTAGTCTCATATGCTCAAGTTACGTGGCTTTGTGGTCCTCGTGTTGTCCCACATATAGTTTATTACAACCACAATGAGCATATAGACAACATGATCAGTGTTGCATGTATGCATGACAATATTTTAAAACACCCTTGTATCATCAGAACCTGAAAACGTTTTGGTCTTTAAAAGATCTTACACATTTTACAATGGTGACAGGGATAGCAACCAGTGATTAAGGAAAATTCCTTAGGTTTAGAGATTAGTCTAGGCACACTTGGGAAATTAAATTACCCCATAGTTTGAGATCTTTGGAGACCCACACGAGGATCGTGGGTCACCATGTCTTTGAGAAAGGGTCGTGGCCAGTATGTCCAGTATTTTTTTGATAATCCTTTTAATGTCATAAGATTGGTTGCTAAAACCTGGTGATGAAAAAGGGTGGCATATTGTTATTTTCAGGTATTACATTTGATCTCTGTTTTGAGTTTAGTAGATGAACACACACCCGCACTTGGATAAGGTTCTCTCTTGGCTCATTTGGCACTTTGATAGGCCTCTTGGAGAATAAAGGGGTCATAACCCCTCGCCTCAAATCTCTCCGATCATCTTAAGAGCGATCTATTTCGAAGTCTTCAAGAATGCTCGAACAATTCCTACGAAGGCGTAAAAATCGGCCCCGAGGTATAGCCTTTGAAAAGATTCTTGTCAGTGAGCTTTTGGCTGTAGTAGTAGTGTTCGAGCATTGGGCTTCCTGTAGATATCTGTATGTACTCTCATATCTATATCACATAAAGACAGAGATCAAATAGGAGAATGTGGCTGGTGTATGTGTCTGTTGAATGAAAGATTAAAAGGATTATTTTAAGGGTTTTAAAAACAATGCATCATTGAGTGATGGTGCCCTTAACCAACTATAATCAAGTCATCAATGTACGGTGATAAGTAACTATAAGATGTCTGAAGGGGTTTGGGCATGGGTTGGTGGGAACAGTGCTACGTGTTTGGAGATGAAACCCCCTTCAGACATCTTATAGTTACTATCACTCACTAAACTAAAAAGAGTAAACTTCATAATACATGAAAATAACAATATGCCACCCTTTTCATCGACGGTTTAGCAACCAAGCTTATGACATTAAAAGGATTATCAAAAAATACTGGCAACTACTGGCCACTATACCTCTTCTCAAAGACATGGTGACCCACGTCCTCTGTGTGGCTTCCAAAGATCTCAAACTATGGGTTATATTTAATTTCCCAAGTGTGCCTCTACTATCTCTAAACCTAGGAATTTTTCCTAATCTCACTGGTTGACTATCCCTGTCATCATTGTTAAAATGTTTTAATATCTTTTAAAACCAAAACATTTTTTCAGATTCTGATTATACAGGGTGTTTAAAATATTGTCATGCTTACATGCAACCTGATCATGTTGTCTATATGCTCATGTGTGGTTGTAATAAACGATTTATGTGGGATAACTACGAGACCACTAAAGCAACTGTATCTGAGCATATGACACTAATCACTAAAAGAGATCAGTTGCACCCAGTTTCCAAACATTTTGACACATGTCAAAAGGAAGTCTGTTGAACTTCAAGTGTGTCATGCATGAGTCTGTTAAACAGAATTTCAGAGGTGGAGATAGATCAATTTGCTTCATAGACGTGAGGCTATATGAATTATTTTAAAACTCAATACTTAGTACCCAATGTGGTGTTAAATTATTGACTGGGATTTTGAGAAGACTTTCTAAGCATTGCACTACAGCATTATTGGTCTATATAATTAGACAGGACTTGAATTAAAGTTGTTTACATAGTGAACCTTTCTTATCCCTTTCATTATTCTTCCCTCCCTGTGGTGGTTTATCAGACTTCAATTGTCATCTCAAATATATATCTTTAATAATATCTTTAGCCAGTGTTGTTATATTTTGTCTTTCTTCTTTTTTCTTCATTTTCTTTATTCTCATTGGATGTGTCGTGAATTGATTACTTTCCTAATGTATAACCTTCCCCTTAAATATGTGCATTGAGTACCCTTTGAAGTTTTGTAGTGTACTAATGTATCCATACATGATGGGTTTAACTCTGCACCCATTCTCTAGTATAGGCTTTTTCATATGGCAGCTTATCTGTATGAGGCTGGTAGGATGTTTTATCATTGATTTTCGATACGTTAAACTAATTATCTTTTTCCCACACTTGTTTATGTATATATTAATTATTTTCATTTCATCTTTTTATTAACTTTATTCATATTATGTTGTTTGTTATCACACAGTTGAATTATCTTGTATCTATATTGTCATTCTTCCTTTTTTTTTTTTTTCTTTTTTCTTTCTCTGGTCTCTTCTTTCTTGCAAAACAGAATTAATTGGTTAATATTCCAGCTGTTTTGCATGACGGTGGTGCAGGTTAAATACCCATGGCCCCCCTTTCCTGCACTCCTTGAAAAAGCACCATAGTCAGGCATGAAATGCGGGGAGAGTCTTATTCGTGCTGTCTGTTTTTGTTGTGTTTTTAGTCCTAATAAAGTAAACTTTTTAATCCCACGCGGTGAGTTCTTACCTTTTTACTTGGAGCGGATGGACCACGATCGTCCCCTTCTCTGCTATCACGTGTGAGGATCAGCGTTTGCACCACCGGAAAGCGGATGCAGCCGCGATGCAGGGGAGACGCTTCTTTGCGTTTGCAGCGTCAGGACAAGGAGCTGGAAGGAGGAGAGCAGAGTCGGTGATCTCCAGTGAGTCGTGTGGACTCCACAACCGGGCAAGACTCTGGCACAGGGCTAGGGACTGAGGTAAGTACCTAATTAGTCACGTGTTCCCGCATTATTATACACCCTCTCTCCTCTACTATCCCGTTACTCACCGATTTCAACATTACAATCCTTTAACCCTCACCACTTCAATCCTGGTGTCAACTCCGTTTATATTTATTTATATTTGGCTTTGCCCTGCTTGGACATCCATTACTTTGCTCTAGAGCTTATACATCGGTTCGTGCATCTGTTTGCACAGGAATTGACAGATTTGGCTCAACGGTGTCCTACATGAAGGACAGTGCCCAGTTCCTTATTCAATATTTTTATTTACACAATGTTTACCAGGAAGTAATACATTGAGAGTTACCCCACGTTTTTCAAGTATTTCCAGGCACAGAGTTAAGATGACAAATACATGGTTACACAATAGTTACAAAAAAACCTCACTGTCAGGGGTCCTTGAGGAGTGAAGTTGGAACCACTGCCTTAGATCACCCTTATCATGGAGTATGGGCGTTTATTGGAGTTATTTACAAAATCGACTGCTTCCAAAACTGGAGGCACAAATCAGATTTCTTAAGGGAAAAACTCCAATTGCTTTCAATGTATACTCTCTTTACGTTCGTCAAATCTATTCTTTTTTGTGTGTGTGCGTGTTCTTGCTGGTTTCTGCCCCAGTTTAGAGCGGGAGGACTTAGTGCATTGACCTCCACAGTGTTCACTCTCATTCCATTCAACAGTGAGAATTTCGTTGCATGACATCAACCTCCGAAAGGAACATATCCTGGATTTGTGTTATATTTCCACCCGTAATAATGGTACAGTACAAAAAGAAATAAGCTAATAAGATTGCTTATACTGTATGTAGACAGTTCTCTCCCTCCGGTCCCCCCCTGTCTCCCGGTTTGCTTTCCCCCTTGCGTGTGTGTTGCGTCTGCGGGGGCTCTCGGCAGACCTCAGGACAGGGCGCCAGCCATCTTTGTGTTCGCGATCGTGCGCGGATGCTTGCGCTGCAGAAGCAATGCGGCACCATTTAGGGTTGCGCGCGCAGATTTCGACCTGTGTATACCAGGGTGTTCCGTCGTTGCATGCGAGACTGCCCTAAGCGGCGGTTCCATTACAGGGTTGCCACAGGCGGCGGCAGACATACGCACGCGCGCCACCAATATTAAAGAGTGGCCATAACGGACTACAACTCCCAGCAGCCTCTAGGTTCGGCCCTTTCACCCAACATCACATGCAGCCAGACAGCAAATAGAGTTTGCAGCCCTTCTCTCTGTTGGAGAAGATGGATACCATCTTGCACAGAGACCACGCTAGTCAGTTGATTCCCAGGAAGGCGCATTGGGGAAGGTATGTACAGAGAGCACACTAGGGCACACAGACACCCCAGGCCCAGGTAGGCCCCACTAGGTTGACTGGGGAAGTTTATAGGGACGGCCCCTTAGGTAGGGACCCTGCCTTAGCTGAGTGTGAGTCTAGTCAGTGACACAGCTTGCATGCGGTTGTGCTCTGAAAGAAGAGACAGTTGTTGCTTTGCAGGTGCCGCAACACGCAGTTAGTTTTGGCATTTCAGGAAAGGCCCCTTCAGTGCGGAGGGGGTGTTGCTTCTAATTACAGTCGTTATGTGATATCACACCGGTGCCAAGTGACACGCGGTGATGCGGCCTGCGTCTGGGCTCAGACAGGTGTCTGACAGTGAGAGACATTCTGGGGTATCCAGACGCTCCCACGAGGTGAGACACCATCACGCGGAGGCGGATTCCTGTTCCTGCTCAGACCCTTTTCAAAGTTCTTTTATCACACCCTGGGCAACGGCAGTTGGCGCCGGGAAGTATCTAATAAGTGCACCAACTATACACACGTGGCAGCGCTCACACATCTGGGTGGGGTCCGGTACAACTGGGACGCTGGTGCCAGATCACCCCACTTATTGTGGGGCACTGTATGGTTTGTGTACTAGTTATGTTTTGGCGATGATGAGGCAAGGTCCGTACAAGGGGTATTGGTGCCCTTAGCCAACCTAATGCATGTTTTGTATGCATAGAGCTGTTGATACTCTATTATGAATACGTGTGTTATGTTACTGATCCCATATGTAAACCTTTTAGCCGAACCTTTGGTGTGGGTCTGGTACTTTATGGATGTTCCTATGTGGAGGGCCATGCCTACACTCTAGAATCTCACATAGGGTGGAGGGTCCATGACCTGCTGTAAGAAAAACGTTCCAGAGAAGCCCCCAGGGTTCACACATCAGCAGAGGTGTCTAGGCTCCTTCGTGTGACCCTTCAGTTATATCTGCCCAGCACCTGGTAACATATCAGTTCCCTCCCCACATCCGCCCTCTATCGGATTGGGGTATGGGGATACCCGTTACATGTAATGAAAGCCTTGCCTGCAGCAATGAGTTATATCTCCGACTTTTTCTTCCTCAGAAACGCTGAATGGGTTAAGGAGGACACAATTCCATGTAGCGTCTCCTGGAAATGACCGTGGTGCATGTATCAATGATGCTGGTTATTCTCAAACGTTAACAACCTCTAGCGGCAGTCACAAACTGCTTGTTTGTATTTTATCCCCTTTTGTTTTTAAAAACTGGTGTTGGAAGGCCAGGGGGGAACAATGTTATTTTGCTTCGGCGGAACCTCCCTGCTCCAAAGACGCAGGTTAGGTTGTGTCTCTGCCCCACCAGGGAATCAAAATGGCTTCTACTATCAGAGTCCCCTCGAGCCAATAGGAAGCTGCACACCATCATCCACTTAGCCACCGCTTCTATTGGGTGAATATTTTAAATCCCATGTAAGAGAAGCAATATTGGGGTGGTGAAAGCAGGGGATAAGAAACCGCAGGTTGTCTTCTCGCTCTCTGGGTGGACATCTTAACCTCAAGCCTAATTAAAGGAGCTGGGTGACATTCACTATACGAACATGGTACCTAGCTGCGTGAGTTTATAAGCATATAAAAATAAGTGGCATAAAAAGTGTTAAATTGTCTCTCTACACTCTCATACCCCCATCTTTCTAAGAAGGACAAAGTGTCATATGTTCAAGTGCTATAGGTCTGATAATCCTGGGTTCAAAAACAAGCCTACAACACATATTTAAAGTCCACAGACCATATGCGGGGACTGAATATGTTGCATTTATTTCCCCTCTTGTTTAAAAAAAAAAAAAAAAACTTGTCAAATCATTCAATACATTTTGTTTTGGCTGAATTTTTCTCAAAATACACATCTCAAAGCGACTATTAAAAGATGGCTACACTTTGATTCTCTGCAACTGGTTACAGTAAAAAAAAATACTACTTAGGGTGCATTCTGTCATGTCTCAGACAGGTTCTGCAACCCAAATGTCGCTTACCAGTGCTTCCTCTGCAGCCAGGAATTCTGGGTAATAACATCGCAAATGCATCCTCTTACTTCTTATCCGTTTATAAGACGAACCTAAGGTCAAAACAACGTTGATAGGTTTACGGCTGATGCAGTCTTTAAGCGGTTATGTCTGGGACAAAATCGTGTGTAATACGGCCGTATAAGTGATTATCTACGGGGTCCACCGTTACAATGGATAATAAAAGTAAAAGAGTGGGACATACTTCAGGATGCATTTGCATAGTTGGGTATCTACCCAGAATCCCTAGCTGCAGTGGAAGCAACTGCTTGGTCAAGTGATAATGGGGAAATATAGGTAGCAGACTGTTGAGACATGGCAAATGGAAACCACTAGTGAGTATTTTCGCATTTATGAATGTATTTTTCACCTGTGTTATTCCTGTGCTCGGTATTTTCCCTAATAACGTACATTTGTTGTGACATTGGTGTTACTCCACGCTTTTCTCATGAATATCGGCGTCACAGAGCGCGCCTTCGGGCGAGGGAATGTCACTTTTTCAACCCAGCAAAAACCTACACTAATGCAGTGAAGGGTAAGGAGGGAAGGTAGTTGAATTTACGTAAGACTGGGCGGTGGTAAGTGGCAGGGGAGTGAACCTCGGCAGACATGATCGCGGAAGTTTGGACGTCGACTTTCAGCATCGTAGCGTGCCGACCCCCCCTGGGCTAGTCGCCACGCCGCGGACACTTACCTGTTTCTCCAGTAATAACTTATTTCTGTTCGCCAGATATCTAACGCGACTCGCTGAACCCACGATGAATCGCAGATTTTAGTTGGACGCTGTGTTACCAAGGCTGGCGGTGAGTGAATCTTTGCATACTTTGATGCAAGGCGGTGCCCACGCTGTGGGCGTTTGCGCAGACCAGGACAACTAATAATTACTATGTCTCTCACAGAATGATATTTTTCCGGAAATACAGAGTAAGTCTCCGCTCTCCAACGTTTTCACTTACAACGCAATGGCATATCCAAGCCTTTCACAATGCAGCCACTATTGGGCGTTGTTTCAACCAGACAGCGGTCGTTCTCATGACGCCTCTGAAAGTGCGGTATCGCGAACGACGTCGCACGCCACTTGATTAACAGTGGGACTCAAAACTTGTTACACGGTCTCACTATTCCAACGCTTACTTCCAGAAACAAATCCGTTGGATAACCGAGGCGGCCCTGTACTGGTCCGACGTGAGTGCAGCGATGTACATAGAATTTTGCTAGAGCAAGGAGTGGCTAGCTAAGAGTTCTACTATCCAAATGTGCTTGACTTTGAACCTGGGGACAATCACACGTGTTTCTCCCTGCAACTCAAAAATCCGACATGGGATTAGTACTAGGACTCCTCACTTAAGCCAGTGCGATATGATACTCAAGGCAGAAAAAATACAATATATTTCGGTGATATCTTTTTATATTGGACCTAACAATTTAGGTCATAGACAAGCTTTCGAGAGATTATCCCCTCCGAAGCTTGTGCATGACCTAATTGTTAGTCCAATAAAAAAGGTATCAACGAATACTGGCAGACTTCATTATTCTGCACTACTATATATAATATATTTTTTATGCTAGCTCTAAAGTCAGTGAATTACTGCTAATAAGTATATGTCTTATATTGCATATCCACATACATAAGCCATTCCCACTCATAAGAACACTCGCATTAATAGCAACGAATACATGAGGAATAACACAAGGTAAATGATCACCCAGAGAGCTCAGCACTTAGTGAATCATGTGAAAGGGTGGCCTCAGAGACCCTAACATTAGCCTTATTAACCTCACTATCCTTAGGCTACATGTTTTACATTAACACCACCAATTATTTACCCTATGGGACAGGGATGGGTTCAATTTAAATTGATCGGTGATACCTGTAAGGAAAATATTTCAGCCCTGTAACCTTCAGTACTGCTAGATTGAAAGCTGGGGAGAATGTAGTGGCTCAAGTGCCCTTAGTGGCAACCGGAAGGGGTGTGATTTATTCACCAAGTTTGAATAATTCATTATAAGATTTTCAATGTACAGATTAATAATACGCCAGTGTCCCCAAAGTCACACTATAGGTACGTTTGTTTTTGTCCCTAGCGTCGCTCAGGGAACTTGACCGCCGACCCAACACTTTATACAGGTTCTCCTGTTTGTTTAACATATTGATCATTCCTAACAACTCTGGTGCGAGTTAAAACCACTGACCAGAGGGCTTCCTGTGTCCGCATTCTCCCCAGCTCAGCAAAGCCCGTGCAAAGCAACATCAGCCAGATGTGATCAGATGTTAATGCTCCCATTAAGCAGGTGCACTTTAAAAGTACACGCCATTACCAGAGCGACAGTGGAAGAGATCGTGACTGCGCTATTCATGAGCGCCTCATTTTGCATTACGTGGTGTAATAAATTGCAGGTCTATGATAACCATGGTTCGTCATGACCCGTTACACCTAATATTTCTGTTAGGCTTACTCTGATTATTTTTAATATTATTTATTGCTGTAACTTGAGGGAGGGGCCTTCTCCTGCATGGTACATTTCCCCAAACTTTGTTTTTTGGGTGGCCGGGTGTCCTAGGGACAATAAGCCTGAGGGATCTCCCAACCCGTGTCCTGACCATCAGACCCACGAAGCAGTGTTTGGAAGGAGAGAGCCCAAAAAATAGCACGCTTTCACGGGCGCTAGTGCGCTTCATGCCTAGATCGGGCGCAGTTCACATTAGCCAGAGTCCACTGCGATGGCTCAAGCGTTCGCGACTCCAAGCATGGAGTCATACGGCCCCGAGGTGCTCCTGACTCGGTAATCACCCCCATCTGGATTCTACTCTACTTACGATCTAACTCTACCCTACCACTTACCCCCCCCCCCCCATACTGATAAACGCACTTTACTTTTATATTAACAGGCACAGATCTATATTATAGTTGCTCTGGCCACGTCACAGCCGGCACGTGGTGCCGTTTGTTTATTCCCTTCGACTTGGCCATGAGAAGTTGGCCAACAGTGAAGTCAAACCAAAAAAATAGGCTAAGCAAGTAGGAGTAATAGAACCAAAGTGATTGATATAGGAACGATATCGCGCAGATATCATATCCATGGAACGAGTGGAGAAAGTCAAGGTGCTCTTGGTTAGTTAAAACTGTGTGTGTGGGTGTGCAGGGTGTTGTGGAAAGGATCCCTGGATTCTAATACTGGACAGTGGCATGGTGATGCTTTGTGGGGGGGTCAGTCTGAAAACCCAATTACAGGAGAGAGTCTGCCTGTTATTTTTCAGGGCCCAGTGGCGGATTTTGATATTGTTGAGCCTTGAATATAATTTGGTCAATGATTCTGGCTTTTAAAATTCTAAAACACAGCCGGTTCGTTGAAATAAATATTTGGGCACAGACCAAAGAACCAACAACAATAGCTCGTTCTTCAAACTAGACACGAGCTGGAAGCTTTATAGTGAAAGGTGGAGGGACAAACAAACAAAAACATACAACACTTTTTTTATCCGTAGCCCAACTTCAGATGTGTCCGTTCATTTAAAATAAACTTTATGATTGTATTTCAATGTAATAAAACTAAATTTAGCACCAAGTGGACGACCTGCTCTCTGCACATATTCGACCCTGATTGACCGGTTGAGCTGCGAAGCCACAACCCGTGTATTGTTTCACCTCCACATCTCGAATATACACTCTTGTGGCACGTATTTCACCAGCAGTTTCATCATATGCTCAAGATTAAAAATGCTTCAACATTTCGAAACCGTTAAAGTGACAAATGAAGAGATCGTAGGTGTGCATCCAAGCGTAGCTTTTAAGCCAGAACCATGAATAGGGCTGAAATGTAGGCATATACCACACATAAACACGGATCATTCGTACTAGTGTACGCTCTTGACAGATTGAGCTCCTCCTTGCTTTGCTAGATTTTTTGCATGCCCTTCTAGAAATCACGTCAGCTGAAGGCTATTCCAACAAGCAGATCTTTTTGAGGTCTGATCAGTGTTCTTTGGATTTGTGGCTTTCAATATATTCTGAGATTTAACCTTTGGCACCTTGAGCAGTCTTAAATGTATTGGCGGGACCCTGCAGCAGCAGTGTGGTTAAATTGCAATAAGCAGACCAGTTGACTAAACTCCTTTGAAGATTATATATGAATGTCGATTTTGGATAACAATATAAATCCATTTTAAGGGGCTGGTAATAGGACACCTATTCAATATGTCGTCTGACTGATCAGTACATGCAGTTACTCTATAAGTTTGAACCCCTCCTCCACGAGGTTTGCCGGCAAGATCAGAATGTTCCATCATAAACAGCTCCAAACCAATCCCTCGATCAAATCACTAGTGCACAACACGTAGGGATTGGTCGGCCGTTTCTAATGTTGCCATTTCTAACATCGCTTGTCTATTTGGCATCAAGTGAACGTACCGATAGGTTTTTATGGATGATGTGGCTAGATTATTCTTTAATAGATTTTTTCATAATTTACTTTTCCCTCTGTGTGCCTGTCTCCTTCGTCCAAATTTCTGTTTGTGCAATTTGTGTGGAGAGGATTGATTCCAGGAGACGTGGCTGCAAGAGGAAGTTGATTTACATTTGGCATCACATTGAAGTTGCTTGAGAGCACACCTGCAGCAGATCAGGCGTTTTTATGTCTGCCCGTTATTAAGATCATGCATCCATCTTCCCAGCTCGAGATCACATTTAAAACCCTCAGGTAATTTGCACAGTGGACTCAAGCGCTTTTCCATCCAGATAACATAGTGATTAATAGCAATCATGACAAAGATGGATCCAAGTCAATAATAAAGTGTGTCGCACGGGTCAGTCAGAGAGAGACATCAGCGAACTAATGGCTCATCGACAACGGAATAGATTTTGTGGAACTGTCAAATATTTTCAAACACCCTGTTAGTTTGACACTTCGCCGTGACACCCCTCAGGATGTTGGCCGTGCTGGCCATGGATGAAGAAAAGTGTGGGATATAAAACATCATATCCCTCCCCACTCCAACGGCAAAGAGCAACACAGTAGAGAGAATGTAGCCCAATACACATTCAGATATTTCTTTCTGTCTAGGGCCAGTAGGTGGCCAACGTGATAATATTATTGTCTGGAATAAAACAGATAATCATTAATAATCTTGCTCTTCTATCATTTTTCTTCATGACTGTTAAAACGCCACATGCAGTTTACATGGAAGGAACCACCAAGTCTAAACTAAGGCCTGATAACCCTTCTCATTTCTCCTACTTCCTTCTCCGCCTTAATCTCTGTGAATGGCCAAAGGGCTTTCTGTTTTCATCTATCGTGACATCAGGCTCCATCATAGTGAAGCTATTTATAGCTAAAGTGTCTATGCCAGATCATTTAAAAGCTTTGGGGTTACTCGCTAAGGGTGGAACATAAGTGGTAATACAATAATGGGTTTACTTCAGTAAGGTTGGTATTAAAGCCCCCAATACACACTTCCCAAAGGCGGGAACCACCGCCCGCCATCAGTCGAGAAACACCCGCTTGTGAAGAGCCACACAAACACAGACAAAACAATTCCTTCCAAGTGGCGTCTCCTCAAATATCGGAGATACAAAGTATAACCCTCTACTCCATAATATGAAGTTCTCCATTTTAACGTGTGAACAGCCAATAACGCGTGACCACAACGTTTCGCCCATTGGACCTTTCCTCCTCAGGTGATGAGGTGGTCCATATGGGGACCTGACCTTTGTTGTTCCACTGTTCTTGCGGTCACATTAATGGAGAACGTCATTATGAACGTGTGAGTAGAGCGGTACTTTGTATCTCGATGTCTTAGGAGGAACCTCACTTGAAAATGATTGCCTAATACAGTCACCATGCTTATAAGATCAGCAAAATGTGTTTTCCCGCATGAACGTTCATATCCTATAAAGCCAATGGAACATCCATAGCACCTCTATACAGGTTCAGCACAAAACTAGGACAGGGTCACGAGATTAAAATCATATTTTCTGCATACCATATCACGTTGGCCCATTAACTTGTCATAAAGCTCCCACCCACCATCTTCTGTGATGCAGGCCAGACATACAATTTTTACACGGCAATCCTATTGTTCCCCCTCCTGCTGAGAGCTATTGGTTTGAGAGAGTAGAATATTAGGTCAATCTGTTTTCCTAGAATCTGTTGAAACTTTGACTACTTCTGTGCATAGATTACAAACACAATCGCGACCTCCAGACACATCTGGCCTCGACGCGGGCCTGTCCCCCTTTAGAACCATGTTGTAATTGTGAAGGATGAAATATGGGGAAATGTAACATAAAAAAATAACATCTAAGATTAGTCGTCAAAACAGACAAAAAAATAAGAAGAAATGGGGTGGAAGAAAGGGGCGCAATGGAATAGAGGCAACTTACACTTCCTTGGTGCCGTGTTTAGGACTCCTCACATGGGCCCTAGCTGTCATTTTTTGTGAGTGGCTTCCTATTCACAAGCGGTGGGCCAGGATTATTGCAACAATTAGGAGTCCTTCCTGTATTGTGTTCTTCCTATGTATACTCGTATTGTATAAGTCCACTCCAAAACAGGTTGTGTTCCTGCACATTGCAACTTTATGAAACTGAAAAAGTAGAAAGAACTGTATGATGTTTGACACGCATCCTGTCTACATTTTGTGACTAAGGGAATCACACGTGGAGACAATGAAGCATTTCTTTAGTTTGACATCGAGGGAGTTTTCTCCCAACCTCTACTATAGTTCAGACTGATGGACGTAGCCTTGATTCAAGTCACAAAATAATCTCCATAAAAGATTTTTTTTTTTTTTTTAAAGAACCAGTACTCAGGGGATCTCCCAGTGCAGGACCCGTGAGAGTAGTATGGAAGCGCAGGTTCTGAGAGCTGGTGTAGGGAGAAAGAACATTTGGCTAGCTCCCTGACAGGAAGTCCGCATGTGGCCATGTGCTTTTTATTTTGTGCATAAACCACAACCTCTATACGCAAATTCTTATCAGACTTTTTCCCAATAACACCACTGTGTGTGTCACTGGTACCAAGTAACAATTCTACTAGCTCCTAGAATATTATTTTAGTGATTCCGCTGTATTGGGTGCCAAACCAGTTCAATCTTTTTTTTTACATTGAAGTCAATAATCAAGAGATTAACATGTTATGGACATCAAAGAATATAACCCCGCCACGCGGAGATTGCTTTCCTATCAGGACTTGTGCAAACGGCACCGTTAGAATTGATGAGCTTTGTGATGGCGGGGCCACTTTGGGAGTCTCAACACTGTGGCGACGTGCTCCCATTTCGCTTATGGAATAGTTGAATCTTACTACTTACAACACGGTGCTATGGCACTGTAACAAGGTCATACGATTTATTTTAATACAAGTACCATAAAAAATTCATAATACAACCAGCTACTTGGCAAAAAGTCGAATTATTGTTCTGCCAGTCTACAATAATTGGAAAAACACCAGGGAACGATATACCACCTTAAAAAAGAAAAAAATCAAACAACTACATATGTGAAATATTGTAATGTAGCCAAACAACGTGAAAATGTTAGAGCTACCCCAAATTCAGCACTCACCATAGAGTAGATATTATGCAGCAAGAAAATTCCAGCCTGGATAAGACGATTATGTCCAGGGCAGTAAGGTAGGAGGTCCTCAAACCCAAAAGAGAATCATACAATATAGTTTTGGATAGTAAAAAAATAATTTAGACCCCAAAGGATAAAAATGAGGCCTTACAGTGTAGAGGAAATAACGCAGAGGTTACAGCTTGCCACAGGGGTGTTCTGATCTTCGCCGGTCGCGACCTTCAGGCTACTCCGCCCGCGGCACCTTTTCGTGTGGATCTCTCATTCCTCAACCGCGCTACTGGCCAGATTACTTTCCTGTATCTCCGGTCTTAGCCGTCACCGGAACGCGACTTCGCGGGTGCTACCGAACGCTGCTCTCTCTCTCTGATCTGATCCTTGCAGCCACGCTCTACTACGCGTTTCAATTTCATTTTTACCCTCCATTACCCGCCACACCTCCGCTCGCACCCCCTCCAACACTTATCGCTAAAACCCTTCAACAAATCATCCTAATCCCCGAAACCACGCCTATTACTATACTATCTATGTCATCCAACCTCTCTCTCCCCCACTCCCCCCCTCCGCTCTCCCCTCATCGCTCCTCCCCTCCCCCCCGTTTCACTTACCACCTCTAGCCTGAATAGTTGTGTAGCAGCTAGAGAACAATGTACTTCAAGCAGGTGAGCGGCTTGCGCAGGTGGGAGGGGTAAGCAGCCTTCTTGCTCCTTGGCCTCGCGCGCGCTGCTCCACAATAGTGGCAGACTAGTTGGTTTGCACCGCCTCAGGCAGTTCGCGCTATTTATTGCCCGGTGGCCAGGTATCCCCGGAAACACGAGCATCCATGGAGGTTGGCGGACACCACAGACAGCCCCAGAGGCTACCCCCGGATTCAGATTCAACCAAAAATATCGAGCATTTGGGGGGGGAGGAGAGAGTGTGCTCCTTAAGCCCAAACACACGAAGAGCAGGTGGACACAAACCCGCGGCATCTAACAACGCTCCATCTATCACCCCATGTTTAATCCTATGTAATCAGGATTTGGCCTTTAGGCACCAGTGTAGAATCCTGTGGTTACAAACGCTAATCTGCAGCTCGGGTCAGAAGTTAATTGGCGGTGTTGCGGTTTTAATTAAAATGCAAAGGATGTGGCAGAGGATGAAAAGCCCCGAGAGCAAATTGGCAGAGTAACCGCCGGTCATCTGCTTACTGACCGGCAGAACTCGAGTGCAGGGGGAGGCCAAACTCTAGTCCTCAAGAGCCACCAACAGGTCAGGTTTTCAGGATATCCCCTGCCTTCAGCCACAGGTGGCTGTACACGTAGTCTTCGACTGAGTCGCTGATGAGCCACCAGTGCTGAAGCAGGGATATCCTGAAAACCTGACCTGTTGGTAACAGGAGTGGAGTTGGCCTCACCTGGTCTAGTGTCTCTTAAAGCTGCAGCCACCCCCTGCTCTCCCCACCCCCCCGTAATTAACTAAGCCACAGTCATCAGAAGTAATAGTAACCCCGGGTTTGTTTTCTTCGAACCTCATTATATTACATACATTGCAGCTGATTTTCCTCCCGAGTCTCACTGATTTGGGATCATCTTACTAAAATTTAGTATCAGGCATGTCCTGCCTTAGTCTTTCGGGGGCCCAACGCAGCGAGACCTCCCGGTCCCCCCCCCTGTATAAACAAAAGTTAAGCGGGACTTACCTACGACCAGTGGCCCTCTCGGCATGTGTTACGGAGTCATGACATCACGTGCCATGGCAACTAGTCGTCTGCCATTGCAGCGTCATTTGACGTCGACTCCCATAGCAATGCGGACGCTACAGGAGGGGGCCCGCTCGGAAAAGGTAAGACCCCCTCACAAAGAATAACACATAACACACACACCTACACCCTCCCCCCCCGCTACCCCCACCCAACTTCTGCCCAACCAGAGAGGGGAGCTGCGAGGACGGGGGAGCCCCGCACTCCCCACTTCGGTCGGTGGAGGTTCATTCGGCGCGCAACAGGAGGAGGGAGCGGGGCCCCCAAAGGTGAAGGGCCCAGCAGGCCATCTTGCTCGCACTGCCCTAATGCTGGCCCAGACAGCGTCTCCCATACTTCACTGGAGTCTCGTGAGAACATTCTGGCCCCTTCCTTCAAAATGAGTTTATTTTGCTCCAGAACTCCCAAATCTCGCGGACTTCAGTCCTTGGAGGGTGGCATCATCATAGTGAGCTTTAAAGTGGCTAATGAGCAGCAGTTGGGACTATAGCACCAGAACTGGTCATATATCATGCTCAACCTTAGTTGGTAAGTATGATACATACGTTCGATAAATTTACAAATCTTATAAAAGTAGGCGCCACGGCCTTGATCGGGAAGGAATTGTAAATGGCACGGACCCGCTTGTGGTTACGCACCCTGTCTCTCCTCTACTCACTTCATCTGATCATTTATTCAGCTAAACCCACACAGCCACATCAGAGGCACTCGTTAAAATATGATGGTTGGGATGTGAAGGAAAGCTTCACGTAGGCAGTCCATTTAATTGCGACCATCGAAAATGCATATTGCTCATTTTTTCTGTGCGGTCACTGTTGATTAATTATGCAGGATTTCAACAATGCAGTGATGAAATGCATCTTCTCTCAGAGGGTTGGGGTTCCTTACAATGCATCTGATCTCAGACGCCACTATTAAGAGGGTTGGGTTCCTTACAATGAATCTGCTATACAGACGAGTATTAGAGAGGGTTGGGGGTTCACCTTACAATGCATCTGATCTCAGACGGCTATTAGAGAGGGTTGGGGGTTCTTATCACAATGGCATCTGATCTCAGACACCCTATTAGAGGGGTGGGGTGGCGTCTTACAATGCATCTGATCTCAGACACTATTAGAGAGGGGGGGTCCCTACAATGCATCTGATCTCAGACGCGCTATTAGAGAGGGTTGGGGTTCTTACAAAGCATCTGATCTCAGACGCGTATTAGAGAGGGTTGGGGTTCTTACAATGATTATCTCAAGACGCCTATTAGAGAGGGTTTGGGTTCTTTTACAATGCATCTATTCAGCACGCTATTAGAGAGGGTTGTGGGTTCCTACAATGCATCGATTCTAGAACCTATTAGAGAGGGTTGGGTTCCTTACAATGCATCTGATCTCAGAAACGCTATTTAGAGAGGGTTGGGGTTCTTACAACTGATCTGATCTCAGACGCCTATTAGAGAGGGTTGGGGTTCCTTACAATGCATCTGATCTCAGAAACGCTATAGAGAGGGTTGGGGTCCTTACAATGCATCTGATCTCAGACGCCGCTATTAGAGGGTTGGGGGTTCCTTCTACATGCATCTGATCTCAGACAGCGCTATATAGAGAGGGTTGGGTGTTCTTACAATGCATCTGATCTCAGAAGCGCTATTAGAGAGGGTTGGGGTTCTTACAATGCATCTGATCTCAGACGCTATTAGAGAGGGTTGGGGTCTTTACAATGCATCTGATCTCAGACACACTCATTAGAGAGGGTTGGGGGTTCCTTACAATGCATCTGATCTCAGACACACTATTGAGAGGGTTGGGGTCCTTACAATGCATCTGATCTCAGACGCGCTATTAAGAGGTTGGGGTTCTTACAATGATCTGATCTCAGACGCGCTATTAGAGAGGGTTGGGGTTCCTTACAATGATCTGTATCTCAGACCCATTAGAGAGGGTTGGGGTTCTTACAATGCATCTGATCTCAGACACGCTATTAGAGAGGTTGGTTCCTTACAATGCATCTGATCTTCAGACCACACTATTAGAGAGGGTTGGGGTTCCTTACAATGCATCTGATCTCAGCACGCTATAGAGAGGGTTGGGGTTCCTTACAATGCATCTGATCTCAGACCGCTATTAGAGGGGTTGGGGTCCTTCAATGCATCTGATCTCAGACCCGCTATTAGAGAGGGTTGGGTGTCCTTACAATGCATCTGATCTCCGACGCGTATAGAGAGGGTTGGGGTCCTTACAATGCATCTGATCTCAGACACGACAGCTATTAGAGAGGGTTGGGTTCCTTACAATGCATCTGATCTCAGACGCGCTATTAGAGAGGGTTGGGGTCTTTACAATGCATTGATCTCAGACCGCGCCATATAGAGAGGGTTGGGGTTTCCTTACAATGCATCTGATCTCAGACACGCTATAGAGAGGGTTGGGGTCCTTACAATGCATCTGATCTAGACGCGCTATTAGAGGAGGTTGGGGTTCCTACAATGCATCTGATCTCAGCGCGCTATTAGAGAGGGTTGGGGTTCCTACAACATCTGATCTCAGACACCTATAGAGAGGGTTGGGGTTTCCTTACAAGCATCATGATCTAGACACACTATTAGAGAGGGTTGGGGTTCGTTACAAATGCATCTGATTCAACGGCCTACGAGTGTTCTTCATGATAGATAGAGCGTATGAGAGAGGGTGGGGTACCTTACAATGTATCGAATCTCAGACGCGCTATTACGAGAAGGTGGGGTTCCTTACAATGCATCGATCTCAGACAGCTATAGAAGGGTTGGAGTTCCTTACAAGCATCATTCTCAGACCGACGCTATTAGAGAGGGTTGGAGTTCCTTACAATGCATCTGATCTTAGACCGCTATTAGAGAGGGTTGGGGTTCTCCTTACTATGCATCTGATCTCAGACGCGCTATTAGAGAGGGTGGGGTCAGGGGGGGGGGGGGGGGGGGGGAGGGTGAGAGTGATGGGTGGAAGGAGGCTCATTAAAGAATTTTCTCCTGTATAAACCACCTCGTCTCCGCATTTAAGTAACAACACGCCTGTGGGCGTCCGGCCATTTTCTTGACTTTTTTTTGTGTGTGCTAAAAATATGAATTTTCTTAATCTCCAATGGTAACCTCAGACTGCACTGGGCTCCGGGGAGAGCTCCATTTTAAGCTTTGTGACACTTACGGGCCTATTCAGGTAGCTTCGATAAGTAACTTAACTTTACAAGCGATTTTACATGTGTACTGTAGCTATTCAGAAAGCTTCGATAGCATGTCAAAATCCCTTGTAAATGTCTTTTTAACAATCGTTATCACTCTTGCTCAAACAGGCCGTGCGGCAGCTTAAAAAAAAATGCAGAAACTCGTATGTTTTGCCAGTAATCGCAATTCAGGTAGCTTCGATAAGCACATTGCACCTTAGACCTGCATATCTTGTTTGGCGAGATCGGACTCGCGATGTGCATATGAAGGAGTATAATTTAACTTTACTACATGGGGTTGAAGCCGGGGGTCTCCGGAGCTTACCCGCATACATTTCAGCTCCAGACACCCCCTGTTTTAATCATATAGAATAAAAATAAAATTACCGCCCAGTTTCATTATCTTAGTGGCTAACCGCTAAGGTAATGAAGCGGTTAAATAGCATTAACTGGTTTGTTTGTTCTAGAGGGAGTGGTTGAAGCTTGTAGTAGTTGCCCCAGGGTGGGTGTTAAGGCTCCCAGGTTAGCCACAAAGGTAATTTGAATAACAGCAGGGGGTCTCCGAAGCTGAACCGCATTAATTTCAGGTCCGGGGATCCCCTGATTCCCGAGGTACAGGCCTCCGTATGGGGTGCCGGTATCTGCTTCAAGTTTAAATGTCCCGTAAACTTGCAGGAAATACTGGCACCTGATATGAAGGTCTGTACCTCGGGAAGGAGGTGGTCCCCGGGCCTGAAATTAATGCGGTTCAAGTCCAGAGACTCGCTGCACCATCGCTGCAGGCCACCTTCCGCCATCTTTAAATGTCCTTAGAACACACAGCTTGGATCTCCCCAGCGGCAGGGCACTTTGCTCCGACGCCATTGATGCTGGGCGAAAATTGTGTCAGAGCGAGGTACCCTGTGGCTGGGGAGATCCGAGCGGTGCTGAGGACATTTAAAGATGGCGGGAGGCAGCCGAGGTGACCTGCGGCGAGGTTATCATGCCGTGAGTAGTCCTGGCGGCGATTTAGTCGCAGCCAAACGTCCCATTCCGATTGTAATGTGTTTTCGGCATCCTCCTCCTGCTCTGTCCCGTGTACCTGTACTTCGCAGAGAGCCCAGTGATATAGCTGGTGCCATCTGGTTAAACAGAGACTTTTGGCTTGCGTCTTTTGTCACGCCAGTTAGCTCCAGAGCCAAAGGGTGATAAACATATACATCATGGAGAGCAGAAGAGATTACGGTCTAAAAAAAAGAAATAATTTTAAACTATAAACACCCGGGAGATCACCGAATTTACACAATCTGAAAACCGCCAGTCTAGATAAAGAGGCTTTGTGGTCTACCCAAACTTCTCACATTATCTTTGCCAACGATATGAATCTGCCATACTGCAGTATCCCAAATACAAAAGGAGATATGTGTGAGTACTTCTATATAATTGGCACTATAAAGAGCAGGGCCACCAACAGGGGGGGTCTGCCGGTGTTGGCGTCCCGGGCCTCGTGAGTCAGAATGCTCCTTTCATTTATCCTGGGCCCCATGATTTCTGTTGGCGGCCCTAATAAAGAGCATGGTATCAACAGAGTCATTATCTCCGGAGCCGGGGGTCCCCGGTGCAGAAAATAACGTGAAGACCCACTGATTGCAACTACATCATATATACACTGTGTTCAGGTAAAAAGGGACCCCTTTCGTTTTTCATCATATATCTTATGTAGATTAACACTAATATAAGAAACACAATGTAGATCAGGGGTGGGACAACTCCAGGATTCAAGGGCCGCCCAACAGGTCAGGTTTTAAGGATATCCCTGCTTCAGCACAGGTGGCTCAGTCGTAAACCAAACACACTGATATAAAATGCTAGACACAGATTTGCACGTGTTCAGAAATACACACAGACCCACACATGCTTACATAAGGTTGCAATAAACCGCAGAAATGGTTACCCTGTTTGTTTCCGCTGACATGGTTGCTATGCTCCTGGCTGAGCAAATCATTTCACTTTCTCGTGCTTCAGATTAATATGATGGTTAAATAAACAACTTCAGGGGTTATTTATCATAAGTATTAATATTTATTATTTAACTCCCTGCTGTAAAAACTGGCGAAACTCCCACGCCGTTTAAGTGCATGCACTTCCCAGAGATACCAACATCTGCAGTTCTGGGGGGGGGTGCATTTTTTAACGGAAAGGGTTAAGTATGACTGCAGACAAAGGCATACATAGCACACCGATGATCTGCACCTCTTGAGGGGGTGAGAGAGGGGGGGGGGGGAATGGGATGAAGTCATTGTGAAAACATTCCTGAAACACACACACAGTAACGGTGCCTGGGGGTGCGTGTTCACAGAGAGAGTGATTACATGTGCCAACCGAGGTTCTCACCGCCACATGTGTCACTTTCCCCCTCCTCTTAGGAAGCGTGATGTTCCTGATGGACTCGGGGGGACTCACAGGAGGTTGGGGTGAACTCCCAGTGCTCATTTGCTGGTGTTACCAGAGGAGCAGAGAGTCATTCTTTGGCAATGACACCAGGAATTTACTGTGTTACTTTATTTATAACTTTCATGGTTTGTTTAGCCGTTTCTACATAGAAACGCACCTAATACAAATAACATTCTTATTTTAAAGTAACACAATTATACATTTGTATATATTCCGACCATCCCCGCCCGTTAACGTACGCAATAGGACCGGAGCATGTTTGTAAAGCGAAAATGTACTTAAAGTGAAGCACTAACCTTTTCCCACTTATCGATGCATGTACTGTACTGCAATCATCATATACGTGCATAACTGATGTAAATAACGCATTTATAACAGGCTTATTTATTTTTATTTATAAAATATTTTACCAGGAAGTAATACATTGAGAGTTACCTCTCGTTTTCAAGTATTTCCTGAGGCTTTATAGTTTCCCCGCTTGCGCACAGCTCCGGTACAGGTAGGGAGCCAGTAGTGCTGTTCAGGACGTGATGACAGGCGCATGCGTGAGCTACCGTTTGCCTATTGGGCGATATGTTCTTACTCGCGAGTGTACTTAAAGTGAGTGTCCTTAAACCAACAATCTGCCGCACTCACCAAGATGATGTTGTCAAAATTGGCATTTATTCACACCATGTTAAGTAACCAAACACAGCAGTTTGAGCTCTTTTCTATATTGTTTTGGACTGGTCTGCGATCCTAGCCTTTCTGCTGGCACCCCATATTAACCCTTATATGCCAGTTTATGCTTTTGACCAGGAAACCTTGTATTTTTGTGTATATATGGCTCGAAACGTCGCTCGGATTTTATTGTTTGTATCTCATGATGTGTTAAATAAATAAATGTATCTTCATATTTTTTATAATTTTGGAGTGCCGTGGACATTTTCTAATTTTGTATTGTTTTGATCCGGAAAGGTGAACACGGATCCTCCAGCTAGCATCTATTCTACAGATAAGTTCTTGTTTTTATGTTACAACATACATTAAAACAAAATAACAGAAAATGCTCGCTCTACCTGTAGGGTGCTCACCAAGAATAATCAGCTTCCTAGGAAGCTTAATATATACAAAAACCAGGGGGACAGGGAGAGGGAAAGAGAGATATCCTTTTTGATAGGTGCACTTCTAAATAATTCCCAAAATGAGCCAGTTTAAAGATAGACACTATGACAAAAATTCGTACCGGCTGAGGTCTCTCTTAGCACAGATAACCCGTATTCCTAACGTCTAGTAATGGCCTGACAGGTGGGTCATGGGTTACATGTGTTTGGCACAAATACATGGATGTGTTTCGCAAGCGTTCGTGATCACGGTTTCTTGACAAAGCATTACGCCTGCGAAACGCGT
The DNA here is from genome assembly GCA_036426205.1 of Ascaphus truei. Taxonomy (NCBI): domain Eukaryota; kingdom Metazoa; phylum Chordata; class Amphibia; order Anura; family Ascaphidae; genus Ascaphus; species Ascaphus truei. The sequence continues at coordinate 63,194,313 of CM071569.1, read as the reverse complement.
TGAAGAAATACCGTGACCTTTTGGAGTCATCACAGCCACCGTTGGACGCCGACGGAGTCCTAGGACCAATCAGCATCCCGCAAAGAACGCGGAAGGGAAGAATCCCAAAAGCTGAGGAAATCAGGCTACACGCTGTCCAGGCTGCTGTTGTGCTCCGATTCAGGCCGCTGATGTTTTATATGTAAGTACAGAGTGCTGTACATTACTTTTATGCAAATATATTGATTTTTATACACAAATTCTCTCTGTGTACTATTATCCACACAAGGGGAAGGCACCACATCCGCAGAAGGATCTCTGTTCTGGTCCAACTTATGGGTAGATGCTCCCCCTGTAACACGCCAGTTCCAAGACTTCCAGGGATTGTGATAGATGGAGACCATTCCTCTAAAGAAACCTTTATGTGTCTGCGTTCTATCGGGGCCATGTGAGTACTGGCAACGACCACTTACACAATTACCACCATTCTTCAAGAACATTTGGGTTTTGCAATAATGTACTATATGTACATTTTATCTTTTACATGATCCTGCGCTCCCATTATCCTACAACCAACAATGCACTAATTAACCAAGCACCTAAAAAGTAGGACATTAAGCATCTATTTTCCCCCTACAGGATACAAGTACATTGTCACTGGGAGGGTGGAAGCACCTACTCTACAGTTTAAGGGGCTGATTCTCTATGAGCTGTAGTGGTCGATTGGGCAGTTTTCGGGTAAAATTCTCCTTTGAAGTCAATAGAGAATATCGTCCGAATTGTCTCGACCATCCGCTTCGGCATACGTAGAATAAGCCCCCAAGGCCCTTATTCCTTAAGCTGCATGGAAAGCCCCATTGAACTCAATGGGTCTTTCCGTGTGATATCGTCGGATCAGCGCTATCGCAACTCACTGAATAAGTGGCTGTGACATCACTGGTGGGCATCTCTGTTTTCTATGTTCCCAAAAGAATGAAAAGCGTATTAAAATAAAGTCTATTGCAGTTTAGGCAAGTTATTTTTTATTTTATGTTTATGAGCCTTCAGATTTGATCAGTTTAAAAATAAATAAATCCCCCCCTCCCCGAGTAGGTTGAATTGCACCATTAAGCTGAACTATGAGGGAAACAGGAGGTCAAGAAGATGTCTTCAAGCTCCAAGATTTATGACTACTGATGTGCTCTTTAGTTTAAAGCAAAACAAAATACAAAAAACAGGAAACAATGTTTCACAACTTTGTGAGTTTCTATGAAAAAAAAAATCACAAACAGTTCTTTGGAAAGCAAGTTGAGACATCTTCACACACCTCTATCCATTCAAGAATCTAAAACGCTTGTCTATAATGTCAGCAGCTGGGTAATGGAAGACAGAAGTGAGGGGAAGGTGGAAAGAAGTGTGTATGGAGGGCAAAGGCAGAAAGCGACTACGTCAGGAAATATGTCCATCAAGACAAAAGCTTGCATCCAGCCTGCTCTTTGTATTGAGCTTGTCGGCCCGAGCTTGGTTGCTGGCCCTGCATTGTGAAGCTGGTGATACCGCAGACCAGAAGATGTGAAGATGTCCGGACCATAAGCTGAGCAGTTGGAATGCTTCTGTTTCCGAAAGCACCGTTTGGTTTTGCTGGGAGAAGAGGGTGAAGAAGTTGTGTGTGCAGATGGAGCATGTCCAAGATGCAGGCTGTGAGTCAAGAAACTGGCATGGAGGGAGAAGCTGGAGGGGAGAGGCAGAGTTCTTTAAAGCTGGGTGTTTAACACAAAGTGTGCTGTATAATTGGAATATATATTTCCTTAAAATAATCTCAATATATCAACGTGTGCTTTCTATTGCCTTTTCCCTCTAATATAAACAGGCTGGCACCTTTTCTGACCCTTAATAATCAAGACTTTTTCATCTTCGGCCTAATGCTTTGCATCACAGGGCAGACGCAATGTCTAAAATCATAGAAGTGCTTTTTGCGACATGTCCCAGAATTGAGGGCAATTACAAGGCAGTCCCAGTAAAGTTTAAAAAACCCTGTAAACAACAATGTAATTGGCTTTCTTAAAGCAGCAATCCTGACAAAATCCTATTTTTTTTTTATTTTTTACATAATTGGAACCAGAGGGTCCTCTGGAGGAGGGAGAGCATACACGGTGTTCAAGAAAAAAAGGACCCCCTTCGATTTTCATCATATCGTATATATTTTGCAAAGGCTGTTGATCATGTTATCTTGTTAATCAAACTTCAGTGCTGTGGAATAGGGGACATGCTTTAAACTGGTTCCACTTCTAAATCCCGGATAGATCCAAACATGTGTTTATCTTGGGCTCTAACTCCAGCCCCTTGGATGTCACCTGTGAGGTCCCACACGGATCTGTTCTGGGGCCCCTACTCTTTTCAGTTTTCATTAATGATCTACCTACAGCTTGTAAGGGAGCTTCAATGCACATGTATGCTGATGACACAATCCTATATGCACACAGCCTTAGCCTTTCTGACCTTAAACACGTACTTCAAGCTGATTTTTCAAGACTTGAATACTGGATTTCGAAAAACAAGCTGTTTTTAAACACTGACAAAACTGTAACAATGGTATTTGGGGCTAAGGCTACATTTCCAAAGCTACCAACGACAGAGCTACAAATCATAACCAACCAACCATTCTAGCCCCTGTCACTAGTTTTAAATATGGTCATATGGCTTGACTCCCATTTAACATTTGGGAAGCACATTGATACTCTGACATCCAAAACCTATGTTAAACCAGGTGTACTTTATAGGAACAAACCTCCCTAAGCCTGCTGTTCAGAAAGCACATTGCACAACAGATGCTATTGCCAATTATAGACTATGAGGACATAGTATATGGTACTGCAACCCAACTCACCGTAGCAAACTAGACACCCTCTACAACTCAATATGCCACTTTGTCCTACAATGCAACTACAACACACATCAGTGCAACATTCTCCAAGAACTAGATTGGTCATCACTTGAGTCCAGATGCAAATACTTTCTGGGAAAGCTACCCACATATCTGAACAAGCTCCTCACCCCTACCACATACAGCACTTATCATCTGAGATCAGACTGCAAAAGACTGCCTTCATGGTCCCAAGGCTCAACAAAGAACCCGGTCACTCCTCTTTCTGTTACTGTGCACTTCACAACTGGAACAATCTACCGGAGACTTTCAAAACCTCCTCCAGTTTAAGTTCTTTCAAGACTTCAGCTGTCTCACATTTTAATTTTGTCTGTAACCGTTACATACGCCAATAACATATTGTGATGCCGTCACTGCCCTCTAAGGGTTAGAATGGGGCAGTTGTGGGATTTTATAGCTCTCATAGAGTTAATCCTCTTGGAAAGGTTTGTTCAGCTGAGAGTTAATGAGCTAATTAGCCTAGCCTGTATAGTCAGGAAGTGATACAGATCCCCCCCCCCCATGCTGCCAGACACACACTGTTGAGAGTTATACAGAGAGGGTGAGAGACGCTGCTGCTAGACTGATCTGAAGACACACACAGACAGCCCTGTGAGAGACTGAAAGGCGACCTGCTGCAGGTACACTGGGTAAAGTGGGGAAAGAGTTTAGTTCTCCCACGATTAGTTAGGGACTAAGCAGTATTAGTCAGTACTCCTGGAAGGAGTTAGGTCTTTTGTTTCTGTTTTGTGTTATGAGTTAACCCTGTACCTGCGTTGTACCCTGTAAATAAACCCCTGCTTAGAAAGTAAACTGTTTCCTGCCTTTGATCTGGACTAAAGATCCGACATTGGGACTGAGACGTCACAATATATTATCTCTAAGTGTCCATGGAACGTCTGTAAATATAATGTATAACTCTGTTCATTTACTGCAACAATGTGTTGTCATCATAACTCCGTGCCCAGGACATACTGTACTTGAAAACGAGCGGTAACTCTCAATGTATTATTTCCAGGTAAAATATTTTATAAATAAATTTCAACAAGTACCAGATACACCGCAGTAGGTTTATTAAACGAGAAATAAGAGTTTTTCCTTTTTAGGTCGTTAATATGTTAAACTGTTGTTATCTAATCTGAAACACTAAGATTACTATAAAGTTTTGAGTTCATAGCATGGTTCAAAGTGTGTGTTCAAAATGTCCTCCTCCTGCTGCTGAAACACCCGAAGACGACAATGTCACTGTTTGCATAATTGATAATGCGTTGATCCAGCTGCTCCCACTCCTGAACGATACGAAATAATTTTTGAAGTGAAACTTTTTTAGCGGCACCTACCACGTGAGCAAAATTCAGTGGCAGTGAATGGAGTTGATGGAGACGGAAGTGACGTCACTGCTGGCAGAAGAGGCCGTCAGCAACATTCACTGCCATTGAATTTTGCCAGCTTCCACCAGCAAGAGGAATACACCCCCTCCGCCGAGTGAGCCCAAAACACGCCCTCCCGCAAGCTGCCGAGCATGCCCTCCCGCCACCCCCTCCCGACCCGTGAGCACGCCCTCCCTCCCCCTGGCTCCAACAGAAGACACCAGCAGCAGGACACAGGCCCCCCATGTCTCCCTACGTCCGTGCTGGGAAGGGGGGGGGAGCTCAAGGGGGGGGCACCCGCTTTCCCTCAGCCTCCGCGCGCCTCAGCACGGCTGCAGTCCTATGGACGCAGCCTAACACTGTGTGTGTGTGTGTGTGTGTGTATGTATGTATATATATATATACACACAGTGTTAAGAGAAAACACCCCTTGTATTTTATATATTATATATATATGTATATTAGAAGTTTGAAGCAGCCAGCACGCTAAGTCTTTCCAGTTAACACTAGAGTTAACTACTACCAAAAAGATTGAATGAAATAAAAGGCTTGATATACCAGCTTCCCCTGTGATGCCAGCACCCAACGTGTGGGGGTCCCTGCTGTGTGCTTCTCCAGCTGCTCTTGCTGGAATGCGCCAGCTGCTGCTCTGCATGCATAACAAAAACCTTTCATCTCAGTTCTGGGGCATTTCTGCTGGGATCTGCTAAAGAGATTTATTTAAGGGTTCAGCTAGAAAGGTCCCATTACTGTGAATGAGCAGAGAGAAAACATAGATCGTTGTTAACAGGGGAATGTCACCTAATTTTTCTGCTTCCATCCACATAGAGCAATGATTAAAAACATCATTCAGCCAAGAATTTCATAAGGCCGACCGACCGACCACCTGCTTTCACCCTGTTCAGAAACCGACAACAAATGGGGATAAAGCGAAATGGGAAAGAGCAGTAGCCCACCAGCGGAGGTAATAAGAAACGCACTGCAATTGAACCAGTGTTTCCTAAGGCTTGCGAATGGCCCACGACTTACTCACTTATTAAAGGGACAAAACGTTGGTTCGATGAAATTGTGTTCACCATACAGATGTAGCAGGCGTTATTACCCCCGCTGACGCAGAACAAGGAATAACGCCGTGTATATCGCGTGCGTTAAGAAGATAACGCATGTGTTACCATTGTATTTATTGACACTCTCTATAAAACTCGCGCTCATAACACATTATTTCATCTTCATTTTCACCTGTCTATTATTTCACTGGCATCAGCTGTTCTGTTACCATGGCAACCTTTGTTGTCGGCGCATCGCAACAGGAGTAATCACGCCTGCAACTGGCCCTCTACCGCTTTCTAAGCAGAGGTGAATGTGGCACCCAATTATGTCTACTTTATAGTGATGTACCGGCACCCGGCATTACCCGGCGGCTTTTCAGCTACCCGGAAATTACCCGGACCCGGCAGCTGGAAAGTGGACCCGGCGCCGGGTATCCGGGTAATGTCAGGGTAGTTGAAAAGTATCTGTCCAATAGGAAAGCTTCTCCTGCGTCGGTCACATGGTCCCCGCTCACAGTGCAGTATGGAGTCCTGCAGCTCCCGCGCGGGCTCCACACTGACCGCTGATGCTGCCCCACCGCCCCCGCACATCTGCTTACCTGTTCAGATGTCGCCGCGGATTTCCTCCACCCCAGGTAAGTTTCCTCCACCCCCCAGTAAGTGAAAAACCGGGTAGCCGGGTACCCGGCCCGCTACAAGGCGCCAAATCCTCCGGGTACCCGTTACACGGTTTTAAAAAAAATGTAGGATCCGGTCCAACACTACTACTTTACATACATATCTTATTCCAATAAGATATGTGTGCGCATGGTTGCCTGTATTAGTTAATACATACAGTATATGGATTAAGGAGGCCCTGGGGTACACTTCACAAAAGTATGTAGAGAGATTATTTGATTAATTTTCTGTGTGTGTGTGTGTATATATATATATATATATATACACACACACACACACACACACACACACACACACACACACACACACATAAAGCAACTGTAAATATTACTGTATGCTCATTTGCATGTCTTGGACAGGTCTGCAACCCTGTCTTTCCCCATTGTCACCCAGCATACAGCGCTTCCACTGCAGCAAGGGATTCTGGGAAATGACATACAAATGAGCACTCAGTGCCACCTTTTGTCTCAAGCTCGTATTACACAAGCCAATCCATGCTGTTTTAAACACAGCTTTTAAACAGAGGCTGGGATGAGATGCCAAAGCAGTAGACCTACTAACATACAGTTTCAACCTTGTGGGTATCATCAGTGTGAGGCTGGTCTTAATGGCTTGCAGGTTTGAGACTAGACTAGGTAATCACCACTGTCATTAAGGTATGGTGGGGATAAAAAAGGACAAAACCCTCCCAGTAAAGCATAAAGCAACTGTAAATATTACTGTATGCTCATTTGCATGTCTTAGACAGGTCTGCAACCCTGTCTTTCCCCATTGTCACCCAGCATACAGGCTTCCACTGCAGCAAGGGATTCTGGGAAAATGACATGCAAATGAGCACTCAGTGCCCACTTTTGTCTCAAGCTCGTATTACACAAGCCAATCCTCAAGCCACTGCATGCTGTTTAAACAACAGCTTTTAAACAAGAGGTGGGATGAGATGCAAAGCCATTAGACTACTCACATACATGTTTCAACCTGATGGGTATCATCAGTGTGAGGCTGGTCTTAATGGCTTGCAGGTTTGAGACTAGACTAGGTAACCACCACTGTCATTAAGGTTATGGTGGGTAAAAAAAAGTGACAAAAACCCTCCACAGTAAAGCATAAAGCAACTGTAAATATTACTGTATGTTCATTTGCATGTCTTAGACAGGTCTGCAACCCTGTCTTTCCCCATTGTCACCCAGCATACAGCGCTATGTATATATATATATATACATACACACAAACTTGGAGAAAGTACTTTTCATTGTATCAGTTAATGTAACACTACTTATATGTAAGTGGATTGTTGCCCTTCTGTATGACGACTCGCCCTTCATTCCTGCGCTTGTGTTTGATTTGCTATTGCGCTTTAACGTAGCACATTGTTTTTAGCTAGTTACAGCGTTTGGCGAAAAAACGTTCACGTTATACAAAGCAAGAGAGACAGTTGGAGGGACTTTCATTGAGACTGCTGCAGTTGCCCAAAGACATGGGTGCCTACCTGGCCCATGCAAGTGAATGAACTGTAAGGTGCGTTATGATGTAGCACTGCTTAATAAATATGGCTCAAACCATGGAAGGTTGGTCACAATGTATCTGTCCCTTACTAACATCATGGTGGATAGGTGACCCTCCTGAAGACTGTGTTGTCCGTACTTGGGATGTCAACATCTATAACACAAATTCACAGTGGTTCTGTTTAATGCAGCAATCCCGCAAAAAAAAATAACTTTAAGCCTATAACCTAATAGTTCATGTTGCGTTGATCTATTCCCAACTTTTCATTTTTTCAAAATCTTCATTTTCACCTGTTTATTATTTCACAGGCATCAGCTGTTCTGTTACCACGGCAACCTCTGTTGTCCAAATGAATGTGAATGGCAGCGGCCATTTTAACTTCCCAGGGAGTAACATTTTCAGGAACCGATTTCGCCAGAATTTAACGACAGAATATAAAAAAAAAAAAAAAGAGTGGGATTGCTAAACAGTGCAGAAAGGGGACTTTGTAAGGGTAAAAAGAGAGGAGGCATTTATTTTTTATGGTGAGTAGAGTGCGTTGCTGCTTTTGAAATAAAATAAAAAAATTGGACTCAGTGCTATATAAGAGGGATCACAGTCTCATTGAGTTCCTGTCTTAAAACAATCAATAATCCCGCGTCTCAACTCTGGCTCTCTTCAATCTCAACCATTGCCTTTACCCCTTCAAAGTCAGTATGCAGGTAATGTAAGGAGTAAATTGTACTCTCACGCGGCTCTAAATGCTGTCCCCGCTGGTCCTGCCTCCAGGCTTTGCTTGCGCGGTGATGTCACCGTCACGCAGCGCGCACCCGCTATGTGCGGCACCCGCGTACGCGCGCAGAAGCTTCCTTACTCCTCTGTGTAATGGGATACACCTGTGCTGTTTCCAGCAGCCAACCACAGTCCTGCTTACTCAGGAGTATGCATCCTCCTCATTGGACTATCTTCCCTATATATGCTCAGCCTGCCCTTTGGCACATCGCCTGAGCATAACCTTGTGTATGTGCGCTGTGTTCACTACAGTCCTGTCTGCTGTCTGTGTCTTGCCTGTCTTGCCTTGACCAAAGTTCCTGACCTTGCTTGCTTTTGGATTCCATACTTCTCCACTCCTGACCCGGCTTACCAACGACGATCCGCACCTCTCCACTCCTTACCCGGCTTACCAACGACAATCCGTATCTCTCCAAACCCGACCTTGACTAAGTACCTGCAACGAACCGTACCTCTCCAATCCAGACCTCGGCAAGTATCATTGACTATCCTGACTTCTCCTACCCCGACCGGGCTACCTCGACCAATCTACACTCCAGACGCGCCCATGGGTTGGTGTTTATCTAATCCCCACCTCGGCCTCGCGGTCACGCCTTGTTTGTGGTGAGCGCACCGTTACACTAGGAGAGGGAAGTGGTACTTACTCAGCTGTGGAGAAAGCCTGCTCGAAGTTCTGCTTGTGGTTTGTGGGCTCCAGAGCATTGTAGTCAAATGTTTCTGGGAAGAAAGAGTGAACCAGGGCGCAGAATGCCATGCCATCGTTCCAACTGGACGAGAAGTTCTGTAGGTCAATGTGCTGAAAGATCAACAACAAGGGTTACCATGCGGTTCCAAGTTCGGAAGACAGATTTATCCGGTTCTAGGTGGCAAAAGGACATTTATTCACATATGGTGGCTCTGATAGCCTTTTAATAGACTAACAACATTTCAAGTTTTAAGAGCCATTCATCTCCTGAAAGCTTTTCAAGATTAAACGTTGTTACCCATTAACAAGGAGCAAGAGGAGCGGTGATACAGAAAAACACGGAAAGGGACGGCTACAAATTCGAGTGTGTCTGGAGAAATATGTAATCATCAAAGAATCAGGAGAGGTATGTGGACCCATGTCTTAATCTCTTCTTCAGGGGGGACTTGTACACATGGACATTGGTCCATAATGACTGTGATGGTTTGCAAATGATGATGTTAAGTTGATGCTAAGAGTGTCCGTTTCACGATGAGCCCATTCACCTCACTGTATGAAGGTGCTTTGCATCAGCTTTACTGTGCTTGCATGATAGAGAGATTTGGGGAGTGGCTTTTGTAGATGGTTTAGGACGAGTTTCTAAGTTCACCATTATAACAATATGCACCAAAGTCGGCATCTGCAGAAGGCTCGGTGTGCTGTTATCACCGTATAATATAAATCCAGCACATCTGAAATAGCATTAATCAGCATCAGATGTAAGAAGCAGAAGTTGTTTACATTTTCTGATGGTAAAAACTGATGGCAATTAAAAGGTTTGCTTTGGGGCAATCTGCATCATCTTAATAAATATATGTGTCTTATATGTACGTATAGGGTTGCCAGGTGTCCGGTATTGAACTGGACCGTCCTGTATTTGGATACACTGTCCAGTAAAAAATGATAGGTGCTGTAATACTGGACATGTATGTGTCCAGAATTTTCCTCCCTGGACATAGTGACCTGACGCACCTTTCACCATTGAGTCCAGTATGTTTAGAGAAGCCACATGGCAACCCTATGTACGTAGCACCATAGCTATGAAACCATCATTGGCCTTCCCAGTAAAAGAAAAATAAGTCACCTGCCAGCCTTGCCAAGGAAATTGTGAACTTTATACAAGAAAAGAAAAGGGTTTTCATTGAGAAGAGGTTGATAAACCTGGCAGATAAGCTATGAATAAGGTGAATTGTTTGAACATTTATTAAAATCCTTTTTGTCCGCTGCCATTTGAGATCAAAACCGGGGGAAATAAGTAAAATGCTGAGAACGCCCCTCCTGGCTTTTTAAAGACATTGTGCCTGTGTAATTTACTTAATGGAAGGCATGGTATTTAATATGCCAGTCTCACTGTCTTATCTGCATCAGTGCCCGCACTTAACTACTTCACGTACAGTAAGCTAAGAAACCCGGTGACCAATGCTCCGATACACGGTCAGCTGCCTCCTGCATGCAGGGGTTAAGAACAAATCGGTGGGATTTTCCCAGATTTCACATTAGAATAAAATGATACTCGCTTTATTACAGTGTGTACTGCACAGAATGGAACAAAGACTGCCTTGTGCCACTTGCATACACTCTGTACTGGTGATGACACTTCTGGACAGTTTTCAGAACAAGATAACTTTTATAGATATCCAGGCTTAAACAGCTTTGAAGGCTCTGTACTCTCCAGCGACTGGAAAGATTAATATTCACTGTTCCAAAATCTTTCACATGTCCAGAGCATCAAACTTAGAGGACCTGCAATCCCATTATGTGTGGAAGTATAAATATATGTATATACACACACACATATATCTGTATATATAATTCACAAGTGTCCATCCATAATGCTCTATATCTTCAAGAGACTTTTAGTTTAGGGTGTAATTCAATACACTCGGGGGGGGTAATTCAATGTAGTCCGAAGCGTTGGCCTGTTATCGACCAAAAACTCCCATTTATTTCAGAGGGAGCTTTTGCCGATAATGGCCTGAACGGCCGATTCGGACTTTACCCCTGTAGTTTCCGCTTTCCCGTCACCTGGCTTAAGCTTACAATTTTAATAAGCAGTTACGTAATCACCATTACACTCTACAAACGACAGATTGCTACATCCCGTGCATGTGCATTGTCCATTGTTTTTGTCTCGCTCTTATTGGTTCAAGCTTGGGAGAGCTGGGTGGTTATTGACCCCTATTACATGTCTAAAATTAGACGGCATGCTTACTGTGTATACAGTACAGCAAGCTGAGCTACAGTAATTGCATTTCTCATCAACATTATTACAGAGCCAGAGCCAAACGTACACATTAAATGAAACATTTCCAAATACAGGCAGAGACATATATAAATGGAATGTCCAGCCACCTTGTTAACAAGGAGCAGAGTAGACGTTGCTGCTCGATATTACCTTGTAGCCAATAGTTTTGGAACGGCACCATTCCAGGAGGATCTGCTTAATGCTGCTGGCGCTGGAGACACCAAAACTCTGAGACCTTTTCAGTTTCACCTTCGATTCCCCTGTTCCCCTATAAAATAGCAGGTGAGAAATGAATGTAATAATCAGAGGTCAGCACCTAGAAAGCGCAAGGGAAGCTTTAAACAAGCACAGCAAATAATATTCCGACTTGTGAGCACATTCACACGTCTTGGACAGGTCTGCAACCCGGCTTTTCCGCATGATCTCTTAACGCTTCTACCGCAGTCAGGGATTCTGGGTAATGACATGCGACTGAGCACACAGCGTCACTTTCTGCTTCTTGACCGTTGTAACATAGACCCCCTATACGCTTATGCCTGCCGCATTACACAGCTTTTCAGCACAGCCTGGGTTTAAGAAGAGCAAAGCCAGTAAAACATACTGACAGACAGCTGTTTCGACCATTTGGGTCTCTACAGTGTGAGGCGGGTTATACCGGCTTTGCATTATATATGTAAAAAGATATTAAAAATAGAAGCAACAGGAGAGAGTTATTTGGGGTGGACATAACTTGAATACCTGAAACAGAACAAGAGGTCATGTCCTAATACTCAGCCCGTATTAAATATAATACATATACTTTTTTTAATAGCTATAAAAAGGCCGCGTGGAAGCCTCTCAGTAGAGATGCACTGTGCAGACACAATACATAACAGAATATAAACACAAGTATTGGGGTGGACAGCATGTGATGGAGCACAAGGAGAGAGTAGCCTGGAATTTAAGCAAAATATAACTGTTTAAGGAGCAATCCAATATCTGTGTGTTATCCGTGTGTGTTAAAAAAAAATCAGTTCTGTAGTATTAGATAATAGTTACTATATTTTTTTAATTCAACTCTTTTTTAAGGAGTTTTAATATACTGAGATTCCTTTGATTTCTATAGCAGGTTCTAACACACTTCCCCAGCAGTGCAAGATCTTTGCAAGACTTTCCTGTTTGTGATATTTGCTGGCAATATTCCCAGCAGTTTGAGCTGCAAACTGTAACAATAGATAATGTTACCTTAGTAATATAAGGATACATTGTAGCTGCTGAGTTACACTGACTGATTGATTGAAACTGAAAGGCAGCCGTTTAGTGAACCCTGGGAAGCAGGATCTTTGCTGATTGATTACGAGAGAACGAATCGATCACCAGCTTAGACAATTAGTTTTCAATAAAGGTAATCAAAGGCTGCATATATTAAAACAAAAATAAGATGGATTTTTTTTAGCGCCACACAGACTTTATTATATCATGGCGAGGGCAAGAATAATACAAAATAATAAACAATAAAATGTATTAGTCAAAAGAAAATGTATTAGCTCCTAATGCTCTAGTAACAAAATTAGAGTTTGCAGGGGTAATCAAGGCTTTGAAACCCAATAAGGCTCCAGGCCCAGATGGACAACCAAAAAGCCTTTATAGAACATTTGGACCCATACTATCACCCCACCTACTTAATCTTTTCTATTCGTTTATGGAAGGGGAGAGGATCCCTAAACTGACGGTCGCCAAAGCTAGCATTGCAATCATCCATAGGGACGGCAGCTATAGGCCAATCTCGCTGCTGAACTCCGATCGAAAGATCTATAGTAAAATTCTGGCTAATAGATTAAACTCAATCCTCCCCAAATTGATTCATAACGACCAAGTAGGGTTTATCAAAGATCGGACAAGCATCAGACAATACAAGGAAAATCTTAAATATTGTAGACTACAGTACATTAACAAAACCAATATAAAAGCTATGCTCTTAAGCTTTGAAGCTGAAAAGACTTTCAACAGAATACTGTAAACTTGCCATTTATGACTAAAACCTCAATCTGTACTAGCACGCAAGAAAATATATACACAATATTGTTCTGCTGGTATTTAACCCCGGAAAGGCTAAATCAGATTTATCCAGCTGTCTCTAATCAGTGCTGGAGGCATTGCGGTCAGGTAGGATCTCTCACCCATGTCTGGTGGTTTTGCCCCAAAATTCTAATCTTTTGGGAAATGGTAATAAGGTTGATTGAAGAATTCACAGAAAAATGGATCCCACTCAACCCAGTGAATATACATCTAATTACAGAACTAATTGTTTTGTGAACAATAATAGTATGATGACACTCCACACGAAGCTTACTGATAGCGAAACGCGTATAGTGATAGCCTCCCAACGGATAAAGCACCCGCAGCCGCGTTATCCAGCTGAAAACCCCAAACCGGAAGGGACGCCAGACGCCAAACCGTAAGCGGTCTAATAATAAGTCATACCGTTTTCAGCAAACGTTTCACAGCTTTGCAAATGTACTTGAAAAAGCAGCGTTTTGGTGTGAAACGCGTAGGAGTTTTTTTTTTAGCCTAAAAAACACTGTGATGAAAACATTTTTTACCCTAGTTGTAATGATTGAAAAGCTGTTTTTTTAAAAATTGGAGTGCTGTCCACATAAAAAAACCAGCTTTAAAATATAGAAAGAGACAAGTGCATGCTTCCATAGTGTGATCACATTTATTTAAAGCAGCAGTCCAAGCTGCCATTTAGAAACATATGTTTATTTCCCCCCCCCTTTAATATGGGCATCAATACAATCCACACAATGATAAGTAATTAGCTAAGTTGCCGATCAATCAGCGAAGATTTGGCTCGGGGTTACTAAATGGCTGTCAGTGCAACAGAAGAGGCCCAAAGATGCAAAGCTCTGTATGGAAGATCATGTGACCAGGCAGTCACTAGATACAATTGGTGCACTGCCAGAGAGAGGGCAGGGCTCAAAAAGGGGTGTGCAAGAGCCTGTTTCAGAAGAGGAAGGGAATGTGACTTTGTAAATGGTTGCTATAGAAATAAAAAATGCTTGTTACATTAACAATGTGATTCGGAGTTGTTGTTTTTTTTCACTTTTTTAAATGCTACAAGTATTTTCTCATAGTACAGAACTGATTTATGAACAAAATTACACATGTAGGATATTGCTTGGTCTGCAGCTTTAAGTCAGTTTAAATGATCATGGTGCTTGAGGGTTACTTTTGGGAAACAGAACATAAAATAGCATGTCAGATGACATATGCATATGAAATGCGCCCTTACTCGGTGTAGTTTTAACGATGGCTTAACTGGCGGTTTCTTTACATTCGTCATCCGTACATATTTAAAATATAAATACTTTTTTTTCTCGCAAAGCAGTTAGCTAGAAGGGGGATCTTACAAAGTGCAAAAAAAAGGGCAGAAAGTAAACGTTACTGACAAAGAAAAGAACAAGTAGAGGTTTAGCCACTTGAAGCACCAAACATCATAAAAGCAAGTAATGAGGGAAGATGTCAGAGCCTGCACTCTCTTGATTTGTGCCGAATACATATTTACAGAAGAGATAGTCAGTGTTGACTATTCCTATACCTGTCTCCCAGGCATGTGTACAATGCAGACCCTGCAGGGCAAGGATTCCATTCCACACATGTTTACTTTATGTGTGGTACGCTTATCTCGCTGTATTATAATATCTGTGGTATTTTATTCTGTCTGTGTGCCAGTTTTGTGAAGCGGCGTATGTACTACACATGTGTACAGTATGTGTGTGTGTTTCCAACCAGTATTACTCTAGTCTCGGTATTGCAGCCTCATTTCAGGTATTTTAATCGGCCTGCATGTCAGTTCTGCAAAGAGCTGCCTACAGGTGTATGTGAGATGATATCTCTATATATGTCTATAGGTGGCAAAACAAAATGGCCGCACAGACTAGGTAAAGTGCCCCAAAAAATGCAATCGTGGTGCAAGGTAGAAAAAAAAAAGCCACTGTAGTTAGTTTTGATCATAAAAGTGGTAAAAGATATCAGCCTATCACAAAGGTAACGATTAAATAATGTATTCTGTTCAACAGGTAATGATTAACCCAATGCCGGTTTAATCATTGCCTCTAGGACAGAATACATTATCATTTTTCTTTACCCTTGTGATGTGCTGGTATCTTTGTATGTATGTGTAGCCATGTGTAAAATTGGTGTACAGATCTCTCTCATGCTGGCAGTAATCCTGGTAAGGAGGCAGGGTTGCCAGTAACTATCATGGAGGTTTGCCCTCACACCCTGGTGAAGTGTCATATGTAGCAAAGGAAGTGACAGCATGCTTTGTGTCCACTGTTAGTGACATAGAGGTGGGTCTTTCTGGAGTCTATATATTACACAGCACTGCCTAAAGTTAGTCTGTCTGGATTAGTCTACAAGAGTCTAAGAGTGAAGCTTCATGGTTAAGCTCTGCTGGTCAGAGTGGCACGAGACAATCTATTACACACTGTGTCCAGGGACCTGGTACAGCTGGTGCTCTCCCTTAGGGGAGAGGTGGGAGAGCAACTCAATTAAGA
Organism: Ascaphus truei; assembly: GCA_036426205.1. Lineage (NCBI taxonomy): Eukaryota > Metazoa > Chordata > Amphibia > Anura > Ascaphidae > Ascaphus > Ascaphus truei. The sequence goes on along the minus strand of CM071569.1, from coordinate 63,178,551 downwards.
GAGGAGGAACCTTCTGCATGGAGTACCTCATGGAAATGAGCGGCTAACTGTCGGCCGCTATGATGGGCAGTCTGCCAAGTAACATGCTATTAAAGATGCCCTGGTTCAAGAGATCCTTCCTGAGTGAGTCTGGAGTTATTCCCCAGGAAGATGCACCAAGGAGTTCCCTGTCAGATACTCCTCCATGCTGCCGAAGGGATCCTGATGGGGTGGAGGCGCTGTACCAAATGTGAGTAGGACTCAGAACACTACCTCAGACGCCTCTCATGGTGATATTCCCCATTACCAACCAGCGGGAGACTCAGGAGTCCTGTTGCCAGCAGGTGCACCACAACACACATACATGTAATTGGGAGCAGATTACACCCACAGGGGCCAATATGAGATTGGGTGGGGGTCTGACCGTTATATATGTATGTATGTATGTATGTATGTCTTTATTTATATACCGCCATTAATGTACATAGCGCTTCACAGTAGTAATACATGTGGTAATCAAATAAATAACAAATAATATAAATAACAGATCATGGGAATAAGTGCTTCAGACATAAAAGTAACATTTCGGAAGAGGAGTCCCTGCACGAAGAACTTACAATCTAATTGGTGGGGAGAACGTACAAAAACAGTAGGAGGGCGTTCTGGTAAGTGCGTCTGCAGGGAGCCAAGCTTTATGTATCATGTGTATAGTATTGGCAACGGTGCTACTCATATGCTTCTTTAAGCAAGTGTGTCTTAAGTTGGGTCTTAAAGGTGGATAGAGAAAAGTTAGGTGCAGTATGTTTAATGGGCTCTACAACATTGGGGCTGTATTTACTAAGCAGTGCTACTCCATAAGACACCTCTAGGGCCGGAATAAACCTTAAAGCTCAATCATTTGAATGGACCATAAAGAGCTATATTTACTAAGCCATTTTGGAAGGTGCTTTGTAGCGTTGTGCTATTTAGTAAACGTGGCCCGTGGATGCACCTGCAAATGAATACCCAAATAGAAGGGGGACCGGGAAATCATCAAACCGGTTTCCCCCACAGTTTGATCTCTACGACAGCACTGGTCGGCAGACGCACGGAAGGGGACGCGGCTCTTACTTGACTGCGTCCTTATCGAACTTCTCGAAGAAAGCCTTGCGGGCCTGTGTGCCCGAGGAGCGCGGCAGCGTCTGCGACCTCACCAGCTCCCGCTTCCTATCAGCCTGGCGACTGACAGCGGGCGGGGGGGACTGGGATTTGGGAGTAACATCAAAATATCGGTCGGTGCTGTGGAGGAAAGGAAACGGCAACATTAAAAGGGGTGCGGTGTGCCGAATTTCTGTGACGCAGGGGCCCTAAAAATCAGGGGTTCCCAACTCCAGTCCTCAAGAAGACACAACAGGTCAGGATTTAAGGATATCCCTGCTTCAGCACAGGAGGCTCAATCAGTGGCTCAGTCATTTTCCCTGAAGCACCTGTGCTGAAGCAGGGATATCCTTACATTCTGACCTGTTGGGTGCTTTTGAGGACTAGAGTTGGGAACCACTGCTCTATATACACCCAACCCCATCATACAGATCCTCCAAGGACCAATGTGTACGTCTGGCGTTGGTGTTTAAGGTGGTTACATCTGGGTGACTGACACCTTTGTGATAAGGGGGGGGGGAGCTAGAGAGAAAAGAGGGGAGTCAGAGAGGAGGGAGTGAGGGAGATAAGGGGGGAGTGAGAGAGAGAAGGGGGAGAGAGAGAGAAGGGGGAGTGAGATAAGGGGGGAGTGAGAGATAAGGGGGGAGTGAGAGAGAAGGGGGAGTGAGAGAGAGAAAGGAGAGTGAGAGAGAAGGGTGGAGTGAGAGAGGGGAAGGAGGTGAGAGAGAGAAGGGGGAGTGAGAGAGAGGGATAAGGGGGGAGTGAGAGAAAAGGGGGAGTCAGAGAGATAAGGGGGGAGTAACAGAGAGAAGGGGATGTGAGAGATAAGGAGGTGAGAGAGAGAGAAGGAGTGAGAGAGAGTGAAGGGGATGTGAGAGATAAGGAGGTGAGAGAGAGAAGGAGTGAGAGAGAAGGGAGAGTGAGAGGGGGAAGGAGGTGAGAGAGAGAGAGAAGGAGTGAGAGAGAAGGGAGAGTGAGAGGGGGAAGGAGGTGAGAGAGAGAGAGAAGGAGTGAGAGAGAAGGGAGAGTGAGAGGGGGAAGGAGGTGAGGGAGAGAGAATGTAAGACAGTGAAATCGAGAGTGGGGGGAGAGAGTGATCGAGAGAGGGGGGGTGAGAAATACATGAGGGGAATAGAGGGTGTGAGAGAGCGTGGAGGTGTGTATAAGGACGAGGGGGTCCTCGCAAGGCCGCCGACAGGGTGACCCCGGTGGAAACTCTAGTCCTGGGCCCCAGGAAAACTGTTGGCGGCCCTGCTGGCAGCGGTTTGATTTCCTCTGGCTGCCCCCCTCTTGTCTGATATCCCTGTGTTGGCAACCAGAGCCTCTCTCTCCCCCGCCCCTTATCTTTGTTGGCTCTCTGATAAGGGCAGGGTGGGCTAAGCGTAAAGATTACACTAGATTGAGAAACACCAATTCAGCGGCCCCTATGAAGTGCAACATGTAATGAATTACAAACCACAAATGAAAGCAGCCAGGTCGTTGCTATTAACAATGTGACCGGCTTCCCTAAGCACATCTAGCCATGCTACATTCTGTACACAAGGATTGTTTCAAGTCAGCTACATGGGATTGCACCATTAAAAAGCGGATAAGAGCCACTTAGCCCACCTAATCTGCCCATTTTCCCATCTACTGTATAACCTCAGACCCCATTTGATCCCCGGCTTTCTTTCATATTTAAGATACTCTTTTGTCAAAGTCTCTGACTGTATTAGGGCATCCTTTGGTCCTGATTGTCTAGATAAATTGAAGAAGGAACAGCTGTGGTACTATAGGGCAGTGATTTGCAACCTTGTTATGGTTAAGGAACCCTGAAATTATATCATGAAATTCTGAGGAACCCCAACCCTCTCTAATTGCGCGTCTGAGATCAGATGCATTGTAAGGAACCCCAACCCTCTCTAATAGCGCGTCTGAGATCAGATGCATTGTAAGGAACCCCAACCCTCTCTAATAGCGCATCTGAGATCAGATGCATTGTAAGGAACCCCAACCCTCTCTAATAGCGCGTCTGAGATCAGATACATTGTAAAGAACCCCAACCCTCTCTAATAGCGCTTCTGAGATCAGATGCTTTGTAAGGAACCTCAAACCTCTCTAATAGTGCGTCTGAGATCAGATGTATTGTAAGGAACCCCAACCCTCTCTAATAGCGCGTCTCAGATCAGATGCATTGTAAGGAACCCCAACCCTCTCTAATAGCGTGTCTGAGATCAGATGCATTGTAAGGAACCCCAACACTCTCTAATATCGCTTCTGAGATCAGATGCATTGTAAAGAACCCCAACCCTCTCTAATAGCACGTCTGACATCAGATGCATTGTAAGGAACCCCAACCCTCTCTAATAGCGGGTCTGAGATCAGATGCATTGTAAGGAACCCCAACCCTCTCTAATAGTGCGTCTCAGATCAGATGCATTGTAAGGAACCCCAACCCTCTCTAATAGCACGTCTGAGATCAGATGCATTGTAAGGAACCCCAACCCTCTCTAATAGTGCGTCTCAGATCAGATGCATTGTAAGGAACCCCAACCCTCTCTAATAGCGTGTCTGAGATCAGATGCATTGTTAGGAACCCCAACACTCTCTAATAGCGCTTCTGAGATCAGATGCATTGTAAAGAACCCCAACCCTCTCTAATAGCGCGTCTGACATCAGATGCATTGTAAGGAACCCCAACCCTCTCTAATAGCGCGTATGAGATCAGATGCATTGTAAGGAACCCCAACCCTCTCTAATAGCGCGTCTGACATCAGATGCATTGTAAGGAACCCCAACCCTCTCTAATAGCGAGTCTGAGATCAGATGCATTGTAAATTCTTCTGTATTTGGTACCATTTTATAATGACCTGAAAATTGCAGGGAACTCTTTAGGGATCCCTGGAACGCAAGGGTTCCTACGAACACCTGTTGAAAAACACTTCTATAGGGTATTATGTTACTATCCAATGGTATGTTTGGCTGAGGAAAGCGCACTAAAACCATTACATTTGTGTGCACGTAAAAGTGTCAGACCGACAAGCTTTTCTTTTCTATTTCTCAAAATGATTGAAAGGAAAGTGAAATGTAAAAAAAATTAAGTTAAATATTGGAAAGAAAGAACAGCACTTAGAAGTAGCTGAAATGCTCAAGGGTTCTGTAACTGTCACTCAAACGTTCCCTGTGCTTTACAGTAACCATACCATATTACAGGAAAATAATTGCAGCAACATGTTACAGGCGCTTTATTGTAATTTTAAAATCATAAGCATCACGGAAGAGTAAATATTGCAAAAAAATATTTTTGCAAGGTTTCCAGATATGGTTTGAAAACATAATCACTTAAAATTAAAAAAGGTATGTATTGTACAGGCATACCCCACATTAACGTACGCCATGGGTCCAGACCATGTATGTAAAGCGAAAATGTACTTAAAGTGAAGCACTACCTTTTCCCCACTTATAGATGCATGTACTGTACTGCAATCGTCATATACGTGCATAACCGATGTAAATAACGCATTTGTAACAGGCTCTATAGTCTCCCCGCTTGCGCACAGCTTCGGTACAAGTAGGGAGCTGGTATTGCTGTTCAGGACGTGCAGACAGGCGCATGCGCGAGCCGCCGTTTGCCTGTTGGGCGATTTGTCCTTACTTGCGAGTGTACTTAAAGTGAGTGTCCTTAAACCGGGGTATGCCTGTATGTAGGCAAAGAAGGGTGGGTAGCCGTGTCGGTCCTTTCTTCCATGTAGTAACTGTAACGGTGTTTCCCCCACCCTCTGGGAGATTCTACCATTAATGGCCGTGTGGCGCACGATACCTGCTGGTAACAGGAGGGCTGAGTCATCTGCCGATGGTTATGGGGACACAGGACTAGGCTTCTGGGGTTCACACCCTAAATATATCTAGCAGTGCAGTGCCTCCATCTGCCATAGGCTCCAGGGAACTGAAGATGATCTCCCACGGTAGAACCGATGACCTCTCCCCCCCAGTAAGATCACACACCAGGCCGGAGCTATAATAACAGGAACGGTTTATTGCCTGTACACCAACATCAGTACACGGCAATCTTCTGCCCAATACAATCCCACTCTCAGCTACCCACTGAAGGATGGTCCCTGGAACTTCACTACAGGCCAAGGGCACCTGCAGCAGTTCCAGCTCTTCCTTGCCCCTCTAGCAGAGGCAGAGGTATGGTCCACACACTCTCCTCCAGATGGAAGAGGACCAGATAAGGCCCAATATTAAGGCTCTTGACTGTGTGACCTGCCCCTCTCAAGGGGGTAGAGGCGCTGCTAAATTGGGGTGGCAACTGCCCTTAAGTACACCAGGAGGAGGGCACCAGGTTTGTCCCATGATTGGACATGCTCAGGCCTGATGTCACCGCCTCCCGCTGTCACTTAAGTGCAGCATCAAGGAGGGGGAAAACCCCATGATAACTACTGGCAATGCCTGCTTGTACCAGGACTTACTGCCAGGAGGAAAAGCAGATTAGTAGCCATAGATGGCATGGCTACATGCTCCCTCTGGTGGAATCCCAACGACCCCGCTTGGGCCTTAAATTTTCAAGTACCATCCTTAGAGGTAACCTGATCACAACAGGGGAAACATTTCACACAATGATTATCACATTTTATATGCATGATAACATCATGTGACGACAGTACATTACAGCATTATTTGAATATAACCATCAAATGGCTGCTTTACAGAAACATGGGTCCCTCCCAACATGGAGAACCTCATCAGTAATAGTGCTCTGGGTCTTGGTCTTGGTCTTGTTTACGTACTAGAGCCCCTGAATCATCAGACACCGTAATAGAGAACGTTTGGACACGTACTCCACCCGGTCCATGTAAACTGACCTCCCTACTTTCCAGACCCCCACTAGATTGGCTACCCTTTCTTCCACATTATGAAAGGTGCTCCTACTCTGTTCTATAACAGTCCCTGGTGGTCTCAATCAGCCATCTTTCCCGATTTTCGTCAATCTCCCTCATCAACGGCTCCGAGCCATGGGGGTACTTGAACTCGTGCGAATGCCGATACGTTTGTACTACATGCCGCTCAGCTCAGCTGATTTTAGTTAACCTGTGGCCTTCAGCCCAGTCTGGCTGAACCCAGAACAACGGTTCCTGAACTGGGGGTTCGTAGTCATCTAAGGCCACTTCTTTGGGCTGCACTATGCCCAACCTTATAATAATAATAGCATGTTTTTGTATAGCGCTGCTAGTTATACATAGCGCTTTACAGAGACATTTTGCAGGCACAGGTCCCTGCCCCGTGGAGCTCACAATCTATGTTTTTGGTGCCTGAGGCACAGGGAGATAAAGTGACTTGCCCAAGGTCACAAGGAGCCGACACCGGGAATTGAACCAGGTTCCCCTGCTTCAAACTCTCAGTGCCAGTCAGTGTCTTTTACTCACTGAGCCACTCCTTATCTCTTGCTCCCTGTGTCTCATAGCCTCTGCGTCCTCCTCGGGCTGAACTTTCCTACCATCCAACAATGATCTACTATTTCATCTGTTTCTAACAGGAAGGCAGAATTCCACTTAGAGGTCTTGGAAAAGGAGGGCCGGCAAAGAACCTGAGAATCTACGGCACTGGTCGAGGGGTAAGGGACTTTGAATGTAGCCAAGTTCCGGTCAACGTCCTGAGTGGATATATTACCCGAACCCGACACCAGCGTGATACAGACTACATAAGGTGCGTGGGCCGGCTTGGGCTTAGGCATATGAGCCAGTAAATGGGCATGATAATAGGCCACTTCTTCAGGGGTCAAGGCCGTATTGCCCACTGCAGCGGCCGCTTTCTGGTGGGCCAAACGTTCTTTAATGGACTGTATAATGGCTGCTCCTTTCACCGGTGTTATAGCAGTACTCACTGGAGCGGGAATCGGAGTCTTCTCAACCGCCCCAAGCGGTCACTAGTAATATGACGTCATCTCCGGCAGGTCTCGTGGGTCCTGGAACAGCTCCAGATCCCACATTGGCAGAACGTCGACATCCGGTTGTTGCGTAGGGGTGTTGTCTTTGTTACCGTCGCCCGTCTCACGGATCTCGGCACCGGAAGGTACCTCTAACTGTACTGTAGAATCCCTGGATCAGCCACTGGACACCTCTACGAGTGGTAGGCTTACCCGCCACTCAGGTTTCACGGTCGCCATCACTAATACGGGACTCCTCCGTCTTTCGGAGCCACTGGAATTGGTCTGTTCCTCCACAGCTTCAGTCGGTATATTTAACAGCGTCTGAAACACCACAGAAGACCGTCTGCTCCTGGCTCTGAAGGAGGGTAGGGATACCTCCACGAGGGAGAGACACCGGATAATTTCCGAGTCATCAGCGACAATCAGCAGAGCCTTTCCCGGCTCCTGTGCCTCTGAGAACAACGGTGTCTCATCACCCCAGGCAGTCCTCTTACCCGGTTGCTCATGGGCTGGTTCCGGCTCACGGACTGTCTGGTTCCTCTGCAGGGACCGGGTCTAGAACCGTCTCAGCCTGGTCTGTAGTCATCGGGGTACTCGTATCCCTTGATCCTCTTCTGGGACACACGGCCCTCCGGGGCCTCCATAGTTGAGGTAGACATGTTTTTAGCAGCAGAGCCGACCACCCAGGTATTTGGGTCGGTCGCATCTTTGTCTGCAAATTCCGTATGCCGCAGCAGCGTGGGCTTCAGAAAACATGCTCCGCAGCGAACACACCGGGCTCCCCAGATCAGGTCGCAACCTGGAAATCTTAGTGACTAACCAGACATATCATGTATATATATATAGATAAGATTAACTTGCATATATGGACCCTGACCATTGAGTGATATGGCGAATACTGAAGTCCATGGAGGGCACTATGACATTTCTCTGTGCGTGAAAATTATGGTCAATAGAAGTTTTTATTATAAAGGCTAATAAATACTGAGCAATTTGTATATACTGCTGAATTTTTAATTTGGAATTTCACATTTTTAAAAGCTTTGATACTGAATCAGGAGCCAAGCAGAGAAAGTATACATGTAATAAGACACTGGAAGAACTATTGTTTTCTTATCTGCTTTGTCAAATATGCTTTTAATGGATTGCATATAACAATCATGTGAAAGTTATTTTACTGTTTAATTACTGCCTATTACTGTCAATTATGTTGGCTGCGATATATACGTATCACTAATACCTCTCTGAGCTACATGTGCACTGACTAAACATTTCAGCAAGCAGTAAACGTGTCGAGACTTTTTCCTTGAGACCTTTTGCGTCACGTTTATAAAATGTGTAAAAAGTAAACTCAATCAAATCAGCTAAGAGGTATTTAAGCCTCTGAAGACAGGCACACAGAACCATAGAGCCTGAGGAAGCTGAACCGTCAGCGAAATGCGTTGCTCCGTTCTGTGTGCACCATCGGAATCTTTTTGGATCCTGTCGGCCACCGTACCTCTCTGAGAGAGCTGTGTTCCAGCTGCGCGCCTGCAATAGATACTGGACAAGGTAGCGGGAGCTAGGCAGTGACACAGCATACTGGGAAGAAGTACCTTTGCCGACAGAGTTAATTTTACATGTGAATTCATTCAACTTTATGTGTTATAATAAATATTCTGTTTTTAAAACAATTGTCTCATGGTGGTGCTTGGCGGTCTGTGGAAACCCCTTTGAGGCAAGGCTGACGTCAAGGAACACCCCAGCATAACATCAAAGACCCTAAGAGACTGTGGGAGAAGAAATCTACAAAGATACCATTTTCTTTGTGCGTACTTACACATGGCCGTGTGAGAATTAATATTTATACTCTATCTGTACTCCATCTGTTATACTCTGGTGCTGCTGCACCTAAACATCCGGTCCAACCTATTTTCATTTGTACATATAGTGTGTCCTATCATGTGCTATCATATGTATTGTTCCTGTGCTCCCCTGCTCTTTACATCTACCCGCCACCTGGAAAGTCACACTTGGGACAGAGGCATCTGAGGTACCTCTTCCCTTCCACCTTCACTACCAGGAGCCCTCTCGGTAGCCGGTAGTGGGTAAAGTCTATATCACCAGACATATTCAAGTTTTTTTGTAAGAACGGGCACAAGAGCAATGGTAGTTTCACTCCTCTCGCTTGCCAGGCTCTGAAGAACTGAAGATTCGCCACATCCGGTTCCTCTCTTTTCTTCAGCCGTCGTTGAACATTGGTTGTCACTGTGCCCCCTCCCTCTGGTGGAGATTAGAGGAGGGGCATCCGGCAACGTGGACAGGGCATGACTCTGACTCCTGGCTGAGCCAGTCACAACTCTTGGGTGGGGTCCTGGCTTTCACGCCAGACCCTTGCAGTACTTTGCAAAAAGGTGTGCAGATTTTCTACAAACCTCCCATGCAGTTCCCATTCTCGGCGGGAACCGTCATTTTAGATGATGTGACTCACATGGTGCATTCCTGGACAAGGGAACCTCCATTTCGAGCACAGTCAGTTCTCTAACCCCACAGGAGTCACGATTCCGTCAGGAATCCGGTCCGTTTAGATCTGTACAGCACATGGTTGCGGTCTACCGAGAGTAGGTTAAAGCCCAGACGAGCAAAGCTTTATCATGATAAGCTGTACACGATCAAAGTCCATTCCAAGCACTCTGTGGTTCCATGATCTGGCTACAGCTAGTAGTACTCTGGGCGTTCTTCCAGCAGAGGGGTCTAGGTACCTACTACGTCAGGCATCCCTCCTAAGACACTCCTTAGCAGTACCTTACGCCGCCCTGGTAGGCTGCCGGTATCGCGGATCTTCTCCAGAGGTCTCTGTGACACGTTAACCAGAGCACCCCCTTTAGGCATCCCAACTACCCGCCTCAGGCGACTCAGAACAGCAATAACCTTTGTGTCTCCAGACCATTTACCCAATAGGGCAGTCTAAGCAGTAGTTCCGTTTGCTGGGGACAGTCCCCCAGATGCTACACCTAGCCTCCCTCCTTCTTTAGCACTAGCTCTGGAAGCGTACCTTGTTACTTCCAGCTTTGTTTCGCTGAAAGCCTGTCCTTTTACAGATCTCAGCTGCGCCTCCAAATGTAACGGTGTTTCCCCCACCCCCTGGGAGATTCTACCATTTATGGTCGTGTGGTGCATGATACCTGCTAATAACAGGAGGGCTGAGTCATCCACTGGTGGTTGTGGGGACACAGGACTAAGCTTCTGGGGTTCATACCATACACATATCTAGCAGTGCAGCGCCTCCATCTGCCATAGGCTCCAGAGGCAGAGGTATGGTACGCACTCACTCTCCCCCAATGAGAAGAGGACCAGAGAAGGCCCAAAAGTCAGGCTCTTGACTGTGTGACCTGCCTCTCTCAAGGGGGTAGAGGCACTGATAAATTTGGGTGGCAACTGCCCTTAAGTACACCGGGAGGAGAGCACCAAGTCTGTCCCATGATTGGGCATGCTCAGGCCTGATGTCACCGCCTCCCCCGTCACTCAAGTGCAGCACCAGGAGTGGAGAAAAGCCATATTGACAACTGGCAGGCCTGCTCTTACCAGGGCTTACTGCCAGGAGTAGGGCAGATTAGTAGCCATAGATGGCATGGCTACATAACAAAGGAGGATGAGGGAGTAGGTGGTATGATACCTTTTATTGGACCAACAAGTAGTTATGTTACAAGCTTTCAAACCTCTCAGGGTGGTTAACCCCATGACGGACCCTGAGAGGGGTTAGAAAGCCTGTAACATATCAACTACTTGTTGGTCCAATAAAAGGTATCAACAATCTACTCCCTCTCCCTCCTTTGTTCCTCCATGTACAGTATGTATAGTTTTATATAACGCAAAGAATGGAAACAGCTGTTTACAAACGAGACAATACAAATGAAGGTACAATTAAGAATTACGCTGGATTTTATTGCCATTATCGTGGTCTTCTTTCTCCTTTGAAAAACTTTCACCCCAAAAATTCAATAGCAATACAGATTGTGGAACATGAAGTACAGAGAGATAACGTGTCACAAAATGTTGACACTTGAGACCTTGAACCCGCTTTAAAGGCTTTGATGCGATCCCTGGACTACTCTAACCCGCCCACTACATGGAGCCTGTACATTTCTGCTGGTAAGGTTACATATGAATAATAAAAGCTTGATAACTGTACTTTATCCACAAGGAAACCTTCCCCTAGACACACATTTCCTCCCCAACACACTCATATCCTGTCAAAAACGAAGCGGTTCTGGGGATATGTTATCCTAATGGGATTTACTAGCACTGTATCTCGCGAGCAATAGCACCCCATTGCTACACAGTAGACCCAGATCCACGAAAGAGTCCAAAGATTTAGCCTGCCTTTACTCCTATGCATATCAATGGGATTAAAGGCGTGCTGAAGTTTACCATCCTTTTGGGGATCTGGGCCTAAGTGAGGCAGACCAGTGTAAAAATGGCCATAGGCCAAGGCAGAGTAGTAGAGAAACTAGTGCTGGTCCAAGACCAAAGGGTTGAACAGGACTTGCCCTAGAAGCTAGGCCAGGCTATCAATCATTCCTGCGTGGTTAGTCTGTGTGTTACACTACCACTTGTGGTGCATTAGCATGTCTCAGACAGGTCTGCAACCCTGTCTTTCCCCACTGTTGCTTAGTATTCAATGCTTCCACTGCAGCCAGGGATTCTGGGTAATAACATGCAAATGAGCAGTCAGTGTGTCACTCTACTTTTTGTCCATTTTAACATGGACCCCTATAAGCTTATCCCTGTCGTATTACACAGCTTCTACAGCACAGCCTGGGTTATAGGGGTTCATGTTAAAATGGATGGGAAGAAAAGTGACACACTGACTGCTCATGTTCATGTCATTACCCAGAATCCCTGGCTGCAGAGGAAGCACTGTTTGCTAAGCGAAAATGGGGAAAGACAGGGTTGCAGACCTGTCTGAGACATGCAAATGCACCACAAGTGGTATTTTTATTTACTGTACACTGTACGGTGAAGGTTTTTTGTCACTTGTTTTTTTTTACCCACCATAATTTGTTTAATGTCTGTGTTACACTACAAACGCAACAGGGTGGGAGCAGCAGTGATATTTGAAATATCCAGAAGGGCCGGTTTGAGGGTGGAGGGTATGTTTCTTTTCACACTTTTCTTTTGTTCAATGTGTATTGAAGTAATCTTTATGATTTTTGGTGACTCTTCCGTCTTCAAGGGGGAGAACGGTCAGACAAGAGGAAGCGTCTCATTTGTTGTGACAGGAATCCAGACCAACAGGATGTCAGTAAGGTGTCCCACGCTTGCCGTAAAGGGAGGTTAGAGGGGGGGGGGATGGGTTTATTGTCACTGCTTTTGTTCCCCTTATACATTTTAGAGTGAGGTGTGTACAAATTCTCAACTCGGAACATGATCGGAAACAACCCCAGAAGGGTCATTCAAGGATCGTACCCGCTCCTGTTATAGGGAAATTATTGTACAAGTAATTAAAGCAGCAGTGCCCCATGTCCCAGGACTACAAAATCCAACCAGTTATTGGATGGACAATTGTATATTGTTCTTGTCTTATTCGGGCTTTTTCTTCCAAATACTAATTTGTGACATGTTTTTACTTGTCTTATTGCACTGGCATAAGCGCTGTTTTAATGTGTGTATGGCAGCCGCCATTTTAACCTCCCTGGGAGTCACATTTTCAGCAAGATCTCCTGAGCGCAACTACAGATTTAGAAGAAAAAGAGCGGGATTGCTAAATACAGCAGCAAAATGACTGCACAATGGTACAAAAACAACGGAAACATTTATTTTTTATATTATGTAAAGGGGATTGCTGCTTCAATGCCATCTGGAATGACCACCTATGTACGTATAATGTCATTTATATAGCGCCAACAGACGCAGCGCTTCACAAAATTACAGTACAGTACAAACATCAGGGATAACAGCAGCAAGTAGGTGAATGGAGACCCTGCCCCAAAGAGCTTACCATCTAAGTGGTATATTGAGAGTCTTACGGATACAAAAAGAGCAAAAGTGCATTGATTAAAAGTACAGGTCAGGGAGGTCAAGAGCATCTGGAGTCAGTGTTATATGTTTCTAGGATAGTTCCACTCTTGAAGTTCACTTCTAGCAGGTTAGCCCTGCCGTTGTTTTTCCAGTCTGCAGCTGGATAAGTCACTGGTCCATGAGACGTTGTGAGCTGGAACTATTTGCCTTTATTAACCCCGCAGAGCACGCACAGTAAACACTTGAGGAGTATATCACACGGACAAATGCAATCTGGATGACAAGCTCCTCTGGGGATTTAAACACTTTCACTTTCCAGAAGGATTTCTACATTTATTTTTTTTAAAGAAAAATGTACATTGTCACACTTGTCAGACTGATGCCTTCATTCCTAGGTACTTTTTTGAACTCGTGCTTAAACAAATAAAGTTAAGATCAGTTTCCTTGTTACTCCCATGACAACATGACGGTATTCAAGTATTTCAGGTAAGTTACTTAATATCCATGGTTTCTAACCACTGATCTGTGGACCAGTAATGGCTTCCAGTGTCTCAAAACAAATTCATTACTAGGCAGCGTGGGATGCTGGGAGTTGTAGTCCCAGAATTGTTAGAATTTACAGACTCCCGTGGGCAAAGTCTTGGTACAATATTAGGCCGCGCGTATAGTGCCATCGAAGGAGACGGCGACAAGATGGGTGACATCACCCATCGCCACAGGCGAAAGTTATATTTTTGCCGGGCGGCGTCGGCGGCGTGGGTTTGCGGCCATTTGATTGGTTCAAGGGCCGTCACATGAGGCGACAGCCCTTGAAAAATCAAATATTGCCGGCCGCCAGTTATCGCGACGTCGCTCAGTCGCATTGTCGCCATCGCGCGCACTATAAGCGCACGCGGCTGCAATGCATTTGTTTTCGGGCGACATCGCATCGCCGTCACTATAAGCGCGGCCTTGGTAGGGTTCGATGAGCCTTACATTTTGGTATATACAATTTACCATTGGCATTTAGGAGAAAGCTGGAGACCATTCCCATGGGTAGAATGTGATTGGCGGGTAGGATCTTACCTTTCACTGCTCATTGAAGTGCTCGTCGCACTATAACTCTGAGCTGACTTTGTAGCCGAAGTGGTTTTTTCTAGTGAAAACAAAAGTGAAATGTCAAACTTCGGAGGAGCTTTTAATGCTGTGTCTTTCTCATCTATGGGCAGGTTAATTCTATGCTGCACAATTCGCCAAACAAAGACGCTGACGAGGCACTTCTGGCAGCAAACGTGTCAAAACCACTTAAACGGTTAAAAAAAATATTTGTTTTTAAGAGACAGGCTTTACTTTTTTAAACAAATAGCTATGTGCAAAGATTTGGGGGTGGGGGGGAAAGACTTAAACATGGTATCATTGTGAATTACCGAGGAAATACCTTGTAACTCAGCCCAAACTGCTTTAGAATAACATACACATTCATATTTAATTGGTACAATCCCTGAACTAGTCCCTTATTGCACAAAATTGTTTACCCTGTGAAAGGTCTTATTTTAACATACTAGGATTTTGCCCTTATGCGCTAAGTGCGTCAACCCCACTCCCCCCAAATAATCATGGGTTTTACGTTTTTCTTTCTCCTCCGTCTCTCTCCCCCACTTTCTCCCTATCTTCCCCCACTCCTCTCCCTCCCTTCTCATCACTTTGTATTGTATTGTATGTCTTTATTTATATAGCGCCATTAATGTACATAGCGCTTCACAGTAGTAATACATGTGGTAATCAAATAAATAACAAATCATGGGAATAAGTGCTTTAGACATAAAAGTAACATTCCGGAAGAGGAGTCCCTTTCATTTATTACCTTATGATGTCAAATACTTTGTCTCTTTTTTCTTTCCCCACCTTCTCTCTCTCCTCCCTCCTTCTCTCGTCCCCCTTTTCTCTCTCCACCACATCCCTTTCATTTAATACTTTCATTTAATACCTTACAGTAAATGAAAATATCACTTGTGAGCACATTCACATGTCTCAGACAGGTCTGCAACCTGGCTTTTCCTCATTATCTCCTAGCATACAGTGCTTCCACTGCAGCCAGGGATTCTGGGAAATGACATGCAAATGAGCACACAGTGTTACTTTTTGCTCCAAATCCATTTTGACATGGAACCCTAAAAACTTATGCCTACCGCATTGCACAGCTTTGCAGCACAGCCTGGGTTCAAGTGCATAGCCAGTAAACCTCCTCACAAAAAGCTGTTTCAACTTTTTGGGTCTCATCTGTGTGAGGCTCATTATAAAGACTTTGCAATTTGAAGCTGGGAAAAGTTTCCAATCACACCTTAACTAAGGTATGGTGGGTAACCTTATGATGTCAAATTTCCACCTCTCAGCATTCTTGCTTTCTACGTCTACTTTCTGTCTAAACTTTATAGCTATCTGACTCTCCATATCTGCCACCAGGCTATGTGCATTATGATGTCCCAGGTGAGCTCACAGGTGGATAATTTTTATTTTATTTTAAATATAGTAAGATATGAAATGTCTTTGAATTTATGATGTCATAATTCACCTTGTTGAACACCCACTACATGCTGCTATCTACAGTATGACTGGGGTTTTATGTGATGCGGGTTCTTGACAGACAGTTCCAAGTTTACAGACTTCATAGTCTAAACGGCAGGATTAGCGTTTGGTACAATGATTCCTGTTGTGTGTATTATCACCACATGTATCACCTGTGATCCCAAGAGTTTACAAATAATGACTATACTCACATGTCATCTGGTAATCCTTTGCCTCTCGGCTGTAAGAGTTACAAGGAGGGTATACAGTATAACACAAAGAGATTCTCACCGGAGCTTACAGATACACCCATCGTCCTGACAGAGCTGGCATTCCATGTCCTGACAGTACCTAGCAGATACACAAAGCAGAGAGCGATTGATACATAGATTTGTGTGTGAATATATATATATATATATATATATATATATATATATATATATATATATATATACGTCTACTTCATATTCACAGTGAGCAGGTCATCGCCATGTATTTATACTATAAAGATGGGATCAATCCAAGGCTTACACTGATTAGAACTGCAAGTTTGCAAGATTCCTCCAGTGGAAGCAGAGAGTGGAATTCTAAACTTTCTTTATTCTTTGCTGAAAAAAAAACCTACTGAAAGCCAGGGCCTTATTTTCTAAAGTGCGATAGCCTCGATGCGCTTGGAAAGCCCCATTGGCTTCAACGGAGCCATCACATCTTTATAGAATAAGGGCCTAAATTAAATGGGGGAAAAACCTAGAAACATAGAATTTAGCGGCCGATAAGAAGCACGTGCCCCACCTAGTCTGCCCATTTGCCTTTTCTGCTGTTAAACTGCAGACCCGATTTCGTCGTTCTAGAGGTAAAACTCATTACGTGCGTTTTTGGCAAAAACGAACTAAATGCACTTCCCGAGTTGGAATTTCTTGATATTTCTATTGGAAAACGCATTAAAGACACCTAATCTTCCGAACGTGTCAAATCAAAATACCTTCCCTTTCATGTACAGAATGTAACATTCAATCGCCTTTTCCACTGTACTCAAAGAATGTAGTTAATGACTTTTACCTCTACAACGATGACTTAATCCTTGGCTTTCTTTTGTATTTAGGCTACCCTTATGTCTATCCCAAGCATGTTTGAATTCCCTTACTGTATTAGCCCCTACCACCTCTGTAAAAAGAGAAGTGAATTAAAGAAAAGTCTTATTAAACACATGTGACGACACACAATAACAGATCACGACTCTTCTACTAATTTTCCAAAGCGGCCGCACCAGAATAAAAAAAATGAGATTAGGAGGGCCACAAGAGTATTGGAAGGTCATTTAATTTAAATGTGAGAAGCCTTACAAATATTACACTTACGTTTTGCACGCTTCTATATAATCTATCTATTCTCTAGGGAGAAGGAGCGGCTCAGTGAGTAAAGACACTGACTGACACTGAGATTGTTGCACGGGATCCTGGTTCAATTATCGGCTCCTTGTGACCTTAGGCACTTTATCTCCCTGTGCCTCAGGCACCAAAAACATCAATTGTAAGCTCCACAGACCTCCAAAATTTGTGCCTGCAAAATGTCTCTGTAAAGCACTACATAAAACTAGCAGCGCTATACAAGAACATGCTATTATTATTTCTCATTATATTAAACACACTTAGCAGTGAGTTTTCAGTATGAAAAGTTGCACTTAAACTGCCATGAAATTAGCAGTACAAGGAGCCGGATTTGGCCACGGACCGCAAGTTTAGGAGCCGTTGAAGGACCATTCAGAATGGGCCTTGAGAACCATTGAACGTTCCCTTCATTACCTCTGGTAAACCCCGGCGCAGCGCTATTTTGCACTGCCTTTTGAGGGTATAAGATGAGTGAGTGGCTATTATATTAGCACAGATAAATACATAATCTAAAAGATACAGTATTGTATTAATGTATAATTATATACATAATAAAAGGTTATTCCGGTTTGGCTGCACTGAGAAATGAGCATTATGGCAAAATTTTGGAGGATTTTTAATGAAAAGCTTCCTTCACATTTTTAACTTGTTCAATATAAAGTTTGCCATTTTCACAACTTTCTCAAAACCTGTGAATGCCCCAAATTTTCCCCATATTTAATAATGGATGAAGAGAATAGATTTATTTCATGAAAGTCATTATTTTTTAGAGACTGATACTTCTAAGCATTATTCCACCCCGTTCCCTTATTAAATACAATGGTCTTAGTTTGAATGGTTAACCTTATTGAAAAGCTTTGTAAACAATTGAAAACACCTTTTTTCTTTGATTTATTTGATTGTATTACGGATATTACTACCTAAATTAGTTAGTTTTAGTTAGTTACTATCTCCTGATTTCTATAAAAAAAATGATATTTTTGAATCACCCTGAAGGTGAAACCAGCATCTTGTCTGTGCATCCGGTGTCAAATGGATACGGTTTGTATTTTCATGTCAAGTGTTTGACAATTTTCCTACAGATCCACAATGACCTCATATCACAAAAGGAATTAGACAAAGACTGGAACCATTATTTGGCTGACATGGAAACATTATGAGCCATATTTGCAAAGCAAGTCTTCAGCCATAGGGTACCTCCCAGAGCTGGAAGACATCACATAGCTCATTCAAGTTAGTGGGCTGTATGGTGTCTTCTAGTGTCACATGGTGTTGAAGGGCAGAGGACTGCTTAGTAAATATGGGCCTGAGTGTTACAATCATATGCAAACACTCAGAACTGTCAGTGTTGTAATTTGTTTTGGTTGAAAAAACAACTCTGAATTACATTTTTAAAGTATTATAATGTAACAAGCATTTTTTGTTTCTATAGTAACCATTTACGAATTCGCATCCCCTTCCTCTTCTAAAACAAGCTCTGGCACGCCCCTTTTTGAGCCCTGCCCTCCCTCTAGCAGTGCACCAATTGTATCTAGTGTCTGCCTAGTCACATGATCTTCCCCACAGAACTTTGCATCTTTGGTCCTCTTCTGCCGCGCTGACAGCCATTTAGTGAACCCCCGAGTCGAATCTTCGCCGATCGATCACAGGAGAATGGGTCGATCGGCAACTTAGCTAATTACTTGTCAGTGTGTAGTTTGTATTGATGCACATATTAAAGGGGGGAAATAAATAAAGAAATAAACGGCAGCTTGGACTGCTGCTTTAATATGACAATGCAATTAGTTTACTTTGATCCTAGAAGGGACTGAAACATGCGACTTCCTGTGATTTTCACACCGACATTTTGGAGAGATTTCGGTTTTAAATAGGGACATGCATCTGTCCTATTGTAGGAAAAATACACAATTGATGTGCAATTATATAGGATTTAGTCTTAACAATGACTTTTAACGAGCTCTTAAAATAAATAGAAGAACTGTGACCGCAGGGGATAAGTGTAATAACGGGGCGAGTGACATTACAACTGGCTGAGGGAAGGCTTTACCGTCTTAAAATGTCAGGAATGTAAGAATATTTAGGAAAGGCTGTGATTCATGTCTGTCCTGCACGCTAATTTATCGTAATACCTTGAAATGACAAGATTACATGCACTATTTACAGATAAATCCCTGCAAACATTTCATTGTAAGGCAAATAGTGTCAGTCAAGTGGCAAGAAAATGTAACCCGGGGCAAAAAAAAAAATCCTTGAAACTTTTTTTTCCTTTACTTTATTAAAAATTATAATTAAATAACAAATCTTGGAGCCCGAAGTGCTGAAATGATCCACATATACCCTCTAATGCAGGGGAGCGCACACTTTTGTTGCTGCACCCACCCTCCCTGCTCGCCGACGTTGTCGCGCCCCCCCCCCCCTTACCTCGGTGCGGCCTCAAATGACGTTGCGGGGTCGTGTGACGTCACGCGACATCACTCGACGGCACGTTACCATGGCAACCGTGACATCACATGAACCCACAGCGTCATTTGACGCCGCGTTGCCACGGTCACGCGCCCTGAAGCCGGCTGAACCTCGATAAGTAGAGGTTGCAGAGGCCTCGCCCGGTCCTCCGGCATTAACTTTAAGTGCCTTGGGGAAGAGCGCGGGATCTCTGCAACCCCCAATGTGCTGAAATTGGGAAGAAAGCACTTAGCACATAAAATACCTGTTTAGGAACAAGTATTCCCACAGTAAGGACTTTACTAATCTGTGATTTTTGCTGCATTTCTTTCTTTCTTTTTAAACATAACAGGGTCAGAGCCTTCAACATTTGTCATATCAATAAATGATGTGTATTTATGGATTTATTTGTCTGCACCTATATACACACACACACACAATGCTAATGGTACTAAATCCCTCCTATCCAGCTGGGGTTACCAGGTGGCTCCTCCAAAAATACTGAACACGATGGTGAAAGGTGTAACGTGCTCACGACATACCCCCCACCACCCCCCTCCATGCTGTTTGCTCCTCTCTTTGGCCCCACACCCAGCCTCCTGACACTTTCTCCTGATTGGCTGCTACTTGGTAATACAGCAAATCAGGATGGAGGGAGCTGCCCAGCCGCTTAACAGCAGCCCTGCTCTCTCCCTGCTCTCTCCCTGCTCGGGGAAATCCCACAGCCCCCTAAGCCAGTCAGGTCACGAAGTCCAGAGAGGTAATACCGGGCACATACAAGTCCAGAGAGGTAATACCGGGCACATACATGTCCAGAGAGGTAATACCGGGCACATACATGTCCAGAGAGGTAATACCGGGCACATACAAGTCCAGAGAGGTAATACCGGGCACATACATGTCCAGAGAGGTAATACCGGGCACATACATGTCCAGAGAGGTATTACCGGACGCATACATGTCCAGTATTACCTCCAATTTTTTATTGGACAGAGTGTCCAAATACAGGACAATCCGGTTCAATACTGGACACCTGGCAACCCTATACCAAGCTAATCATTAGCAGATCAGTCATCAATCTCCCAGCTGCTTTAATTAGCCAAAGCTTCAGCCTCTGGCAAAAGTAGGTGCAATAGTACAGCTGAATGTAATAGGTACAGGGTAAAAAACACAGGTACAATACTTGTTGGAGAGTTTGCAAGACCTGTTAACCCCTTCAGTGCTAGAGGAATTGTATCACCTCCGTGGCCACAGAGCCTCCGGCACTTCCTGATCACATGACCGCTCTTCTGAGTGATCACTAGATCAGCCCCTGGTTCGGCCTGTTGGGCCGGATGTGACAGGGAAGGGGGTGGGGCCCTTCACTATGTTACGCGATTGGGCGGGATCGCGTACAGCCCCTAAGAAAACCAGTACAGGACAGTGTACGTCATGAGGGCCGCTGGGGTGGCACTTTTATTGTTATAGACCAGGGGTGGCCAACACCAGTCCTCAAGGGTCATCAGCAGGTCAAGATATCGCAATCAGTGAGCCATCTGTGCTGAAGCATACCTGTTGGTGGCCATTGAGGACTAGATTTGGCCACCACTCCCGTAGACTGTACGTATATCATTAGGGCACTGATTGGGATAATACAAGTATTTTTCTGTTCTAGTTGCACAGTCAATAAATGTCTAATTTTAAACCTCTATAGACATGACTGACAAAGTCACCTCACACCAACTGAACCAGGGGGCCCTCCCCGGCATGACTATGCAAATATTGCCACTGAGAAAACCCTAGTTATGCTGAAATACCCTAACATTGCTCCCAGATCTTTCTGGAAATCAAAATGGCTGCCGGCTACATTTATGCCAGAGATCCAATGCGGAAGAATTGTTCCCCTCGCTGACCGGCTTCTGTAGCCAGTAACCATTGTTTTCACCACGACTGGAAAAAAAGAAACCAACAATTGTTAGGGCGGATTCTGCCTTACGGAGACGTAGTGCTCAGCAACATGTACTGGAGATGTAATAAATGTACAGAATTGGGAATGTAACTACTTTATAGCAGTTGTAAATCAGTAATCAGGACTGACGTATAAACCGGTTTATAAAACAATAAAGCATGGGCCATTTTTAAGGGTACAGCCCATCATTTAAAAATAAAACCCAATCTAATGTTTAAATCAGGACCCTTCATTTCCGAGATATACAATGTGATATTTACACAGTGAGCAATAAGACACCACAGGTGTCGGCCAAGGCTCTCTCACCCAGTGCATTGCCTTGTTTTGGTGAAGTCTCAGTAGGACTCTTGAGGTCTTGTCCGTGCTGGCGGCTGCTACCATTGGTCGCACTGGGATAGGTATCGCCGCTCCCTCTTGTCACAGCGGTGACAGGCAGGTGCGGCTTCCTCACAGACAGCGCCGGAGAATGCTCCTGTGTTGCGGAAACTGGAGCAGGAGAGACCACCTCCTGGGAGACTTTCGCTTTATCTACAAAATGAAGAATACACAGTAAAAAAAAAGTCAACAAACTAATCTTTCAATGCGGAGTCACCAACTCCTGTACTTGGAACAGCTGATGTGTAAGCCAGACCTTACTGAATGTGTGCGTGGAAATAATAATAATAGCATGTTCTTGTATAGCGCTGCTAGTTTTTACATAGCGCTTTACAGAGACATTTTGCAGGCACAGGTCCCTGCCCCGTGGAGCTTACAATCTATGTTTTTGGTGCCTGAGGCACAGGGAGATCAAGTGACTTGCCCAAGGTCACAAGGAGCCGACACCGGGAATTGAACCAGGTTCCCAAACTCAGTGCCAGTCAGTGTCTTTACTCACTGAGCCACTCCCTCTCCTGCATACAAACTACTGCACAACTTGTAACAAAGGTATTTATTTTTTGTAATGTATTTTTTTTTATAATCAAGGCATAAGAAGACAGGGTACTTTAAAAAACGAATCAAAACCCTGTTTCTCCCATTCCCATCATATGTACTGAATCAAAACAAATCATCTCTGGAGCGAAAACATTTGCATTGAATGGGGACATGCAAATATAATAATAATGAATCTATAATACAAATATATGCCTTTCCATGTAGTGTAATAGGAATGACATCCTTGACAGCAGGTTACATTATAATGGTAATTACCTGGACGAACATTTTTGATCCATTTCAGTATACTTTGACGAGATAGTTTTACTATTAGGACCTGAAAAGGTTTCTACTAGAGCCAACAGTCTGTGGGGTGATGTATCTGAAGACTGAATTGGTCCATGGTCCCTTAGTAAAGGAATTTCTTAGCCAGATCAGGTATTTAAATCTCCCTAATCTCATTATAAATATCAACTCAATTGAGGTACAGTATTCACCTGGCAATCATTAGCACTATTCGGCACCAGTGAATGCACATCACACGGAGGGAGTCATCTTTTCTAGAAGATTGTTGTGGTTCTAAACATATGTTCACAGAAAATATGAAGATACATTAAAGGCTATTCATTAAACTGCAATAGTGTTGATCAGGGCGTTATCGCGCAGAAACGCCCATTAAAGTCCATGGTAGTTTCTGGGAGATAGTGCCCCGATCGGCACTATCGCAGTTTATTGAGTACGCCCAATAGTTTCTGTGAAAGCCCACAGCTGTATACTTTATAATCTGTTTCATTATAAAATCTGTCAGCAAAGAGGTTAATGAAAACATGAGATGCCTCTTCTCTCAAAAGATAAAGGTGGAGTTTAGTTATGTTTAGATGTTTACTGCCACTTACCATGGAGATATTCCCATGGGGGAAGAGCAAGGCGATGCACTGCTAAAGAAGATGGAGGCTGGATCGCGAAAAAAAAGTAATTTATTCCATCATGGCGACACAATAAAAATCAGGGAACGGTAGAGAAGCTCTAACACTTTTTGCGCTGCCAAGCGCTTTCAGCGCGAAATGCGTTAGAGCTTCTCTACCGGTCCCCGATGTTGATTGTGTCGCCATAATGGAATAAATTACTTTTTTTTCCCCGCGATCCAGCCTCCATCTTCTTTAGCAGTGCACCGCCTTGCTCTTCCCCCCGTGGAAATACATCCGGTTACTTGTTCGCCTCAGCCGTGTGCACGCTTTCCAGAGACGCATCGTGGAGAAATATGGAGGTCGTGAGTATTGTTGTACTTGGTCAAATCTCTAAGTTAATACATTTTTGACTGCCTTCTACTCCAGGTGACACAGGACCTTAAGTCCAGCGTTGGTATGTCCTTGTCTCACGGCTGTGATTCAACAGACAGATCCACAGGACTATGCTATGTGGCTTGCGTTCTACTCACAATAGGGAGTTACAATCAATGCATGTCAGGACCAAACCATAAGCCTCTGCTACTATTTACACTGACTCTCGATGCAGTAATATCTGCTTGGTTACACTATACAATATAATTGTGGACCCACAGCTTGTGATGTTTTCTGAGCACTGACTTTGGACTCTTTTGTTCTGGGACACTCTATACACTTACCATGGAGAGACTGGTGTCCGTTTTCAACCACTGGAGAGCCTGTGGTTCTTGCGGCGTCAACATCATTCTGCGCCTCTGGCACAACGCTCTGCCAAGGAAGTGAACCAAACATAACATGAGTCTGCCAGCTCGCTGGTGATTAGAAATCACATTTAAGGCATAAGGGTACAGATTATGTCAATTTGAGTAATAGTAGGATTTTAGAGGCTTAGAAGCAAAAAAACATAATTTGCACCTTGGATGGCTGGCATGGCTTTTTGAAGCTTTTAGTTACTTTATATATCAAAAGGGATTAAAGAAATGTCAGAGTTATTTAGTCTTTAGGTCCTATTATATCTTTGTCCAGTTGGAAGACCACTTAGCAGAGGAATGTGTTCCAGAAACAAGACTTCTTTTTGGATTTTTTAGTCCTCAATCCTACTTACTTGTTTAGAAAATAATTTAGACATTAAACTAGATAGAGATGCTTACAGGCTCTGGTGTTTTCGTGTGGTCTCTCCAATTTTTTAATGAATATATATATATATATATATATATATATATATATATATACAGTATATATATATAGCATAAAAAATCCAGTGGAATTTTATTATTTATAACTAGTCTTTAATAACATTTTATAGTGTAATAATAATTACATACTATATTATTTTTTGCTTCCCATATTAACCCTAATAACATGCTTCACTGTAAAACACTGGTATATTTATTATTACGGTCAGATAACGGAGTTCCCCGCCTTTTTCTTAGATCAACAAGCAGCAGAGTTTCTCTGGGGACCCCCTGTTTCCGGAGATACATACCTCCGTAGCGGGTGCCGGTAGCCACTCCGGCTCAGCTAGCTGGCATTGTGGGGACCAAGTAATGGGCGCTTTTTAAAGCTTGCGCGTCCTGCAAGCCAATAGAAAGCTGTGACATCATCATGTTCTGCTTCCTATTGTCCCGCGTGATGCGGGAGATTTAAACTTTAAACCCAGCTAGCTCAGCCGTAGCAGCTACCCGCACCCCCAATGGCGGTAAGTCTCTACTGAGGTAGGGTGTCCCCCGAGCTGAAATGAATGGGGTTGAGACCCAAGGCTTCAATCCTGTGTAAAAATGGATTGTTCCTTTAACATGGGGACAATATATAGATGACCTGTTCTTCATCTGGCAAGGGAGTGTAGATGGTTTCTTACATTTACAGCAGAGTCTGAATTATATACATGAGACTATTTTCTTTACTGCACAACACAGTTTTAAATGGAAAGAGGGGGCGGCCGTCCCAGGGAAATGTGGGAGCGGATGCTGAGCCTCCATTTTACTCTATTTAAACATGCATGGTAGGCTGAGGTCTGCACAGATTTCTTCTTGACAAAGAGCTGTTTCCCGAATCATGTGTGACGCCCTTTTCACGAATTTTCGTGTGTACTTCTTTGAATTGTGTATTTTTGAGATTGCCTATAATTCTGATTATGCCACTTGTTTATTTATTTTTTGAGTGCGTCGCATCATTCACCATTGTGCCCAGTATTTTTGGAGAAGCCACATGGCAACCCTAGCACTATGTTAGACTGCAGGAGAACACAATGTTTTGAAACTATAGAACAGTGCTCACTAGGCACCAAAAATAAATGTTTCTTAGGTGAGGAGGGAGAGGCATAAACACAGACCTGTTTTTTTTAATCAAAATGATGTAGAGGTGCTATAGGCTTGTAGCTGTGGTACCAAGTACTCCCTAGCACCATCACATTTCAATCACAGAAATATGCGGAAATATTTACAATATTAGAAATATGCGGTTATCACATATCTGTAAAGCAAAAAGGGCCTGGTTACCAAAGAAAGGATGTATGATTGCAGATAGATGCTGTTATATTTGGATGTCCTTCACTAAAATAACTAATGACCTCCATGCTGCCAAAGACAGAGGTCATTACACTGTGCTCATATTACTCGACCTCTCTGCAGCATTTGATACCGTGGACCACCCTCTTCTCCTTCACATTCTCCATACTCTTGGTATCCGTAACCAATCTGATCAGCCACAGATGCCCTGTAAGACCAGGGGCCATCACCATCCAGAGGCCTGAGACCTCTGAGACTCTGCATCGCTGTAAGGAAGATCTGCAGTGGGTGCCATGCAATAAAGACCCTTGTTATTACACTCCTGTCTAAGTACAGCTGAACCCCGTTATAACGCGGTCCTCGGGGGCCACCAAATCCGACCATGTTATAACCGGGGTCGCGCTAATTTTTTAAAAAAATGGACTCCGCGCGCCCGATCGGACGGAGGAGGCAGGAGGGAGGTGCCGGCAGCCCCAGCACTTTCCCCAGCAGCCCCAGCATTTCCCCCCAGCAGCCCCACCATGATCCCCAGCAGCCCCACCATGATCCCCAGCAGACCCACCATGATCCCCCAGCAGCCCACCACGATCCCCCAGCAGCCCTACTATGATGCCCCAGCACTTCCCCAAGCAGCCTCACCACGATCCCCCAGCAGTCCCACCACGATCCCCAGGCATATTGGGTAGAGGGAGGAGGCAGGAGTGAGGCGTCGGCAGCCCCAGCATGTTCCCCCAGCAGCCCCCCCAAGATCCCTAGCAACACAAGAGGTAGGGGGTGGGGGGGTGTATGTGTGTGTGTGTGTATGTGTGTGAGTAAATATATTCGGGGTCCACGCTTACACCGCGTTATAAGCGGATCCGCGATATAGCGGATCGCGCTATAACGGGGTTGAGCTGTATCAGTCCTTGGACGGGAGGGAGACAAATGCAATAGTGGGGGCTGATCTCTGGACACCCTGGAGCCCGCTACGGATGGAGGCGCTAACACCATGAGAAGAACTACAGAAAGAACATAAGCCTGTCCTGATCTCTATACCATCGCAGATCCAACTCAGCTCTCCTGATCCTAACAGGTGTCCGCACCATACACAGGTAGCAGAAGCTGTGCATCTCCCACTGGGAGGGGGGCAGATCTCTCATGAGCGGAGGTTAACACCCCTTCAGATCTGCTGGATTTATTTGATGCAAAGAGAAAGGAAACATGCAACAGTTCTCGCTGCAAATTTGATACATGTCATTATAATACTGGGCTTATACCTGTCGCTGGCACAAGTGGAGCAAAACAGAAAGTGAAGCACCATGATACCCTGACAAAACGTGGCGCAGAGTCAAAATGACGCAATAATGTACCAGTTTTTGGAGCAATCTGCAGTGTCCTCCGCTTGATACAGACAGATGTAACCAGACTTAAT
Organism: Ascaphus truei; assembly: GCA_036426205.1. NCBI lineage: Eukaryota > Metazoa > Chordata > Amphibia > Anura > Ascaphidae > Ascaphus > Ascaphus truei. The sequence continues at coordinate 63,151,431 of CM071569.1, read as the reverse complement.
GATTGCGCTGCCAGGGGAAGCCTCGGAAGGCAGACCTCAGCAGGGAATCTCTGTGATCCCATGCAGAAGAACCGACTTCCCGCAGGCAGCCGTGGCTTTTCCCGTCCCGAGAGCCACCGCGTTTTGCTTCTCGTGCGGGGGCTCCAGGGACTGCAAGTCTGGCCACATCTGCATGGCTCGAAAGCCCCTTTTTTCTTTTTTTACTGTTTTACACAACCAGGCTGGCAAGCGCGTGGAATTGCAATAGTATGCGTGAAGATGTTGGGGATGAGGGCAGAGGCAAAAGGAGTTAGCAACAGTGAAAAACATAATACATAATAATATACCAAAATATATGCTTTCCCGGCTTCCTTCATTGTTAAAACAATCATGCCCCAGAAGTGCCTTTCATATAGTAAGGGGTTGAATGCTTCACAGAAGGTCAGCACCAGCAGGCCACATTGCTCAACTCTGTGTGCTCTGCAGTAGGTGGAAGAATTTTTCCACATACAGTGTATGTCTATTACATGCAACAGCACTGCATAGATTGTCCTTTACCGATTCTGGCATAAAGTGGCATTACATCTAGGGTTGCCAGGTGGCTTCTCCAAAAATACTGGACACAATGATGAAAGGTGTGACGAGCTCGAGACACACACACACACAGAGACACCCCTCTCACCTCTATCTGCTCCCTGCGAAACGCGTCAGAGGACCTTTTTTCCTGTTTGATCGTTTTTGGCTATTATGCCCAAATAAATAATTAATTTTATCTGCATCCTTTTTTTTTGCTGTGCTCAGCCTTTTTCGTAATTTCCGCTCTATCATTATACAGAGGCCCTCGCGCTCTCCCCCACAACAATTAAACTGATTGCCGGGGGAGAGTGCGGGGCCTCCGTAACGCTCTTATCTTCTCTGGCGGCCTCTCCCGGCTTTTCCTCCTGCATGGTCCCTTCATCATGGCTCCGCGACGTCAAATGGTCTTGCATGGCCATAACAACGAAACGTCACGGTAGTCACATTGCCACGACAGTATGACGCCCCGCGGTGCCGCGCTGCCATGACAATACGACGCTGCATGGCTCTGCGATGTCAGCCATGATGACGGGACCCTGCAGGAGGAGATGCTGGGAGAAGGTAAGATCCCCACACATGTCCCTGCCCAAACCCAACAAACATCCCAGCCGGCCCTGCTTGTGTTTGTATGCAACTATCAAATCTCTGCCCCCCATCATACCACGCAGCGGAATAAGTGGGAGCTTTACAAATAAACGAGGATAATAATAATCTCCAATTTACATGTAGTTATCCAATCAATGTAGCTCTCATTACCACAAAGGCAACTGATTTTGTCCTGGAAACCCCACATCTTGAGGACCTTTAAATGAGCAATCCAAGCAATATCCCACACGTGTGTTTTTTTTTTAAAATAAATCAGTTCCGTAGTCTTAGATAATACTTACTAATTTTTTTTTTTAAATACTGAGCATCCTTAGATTTCTATAAGAGGTTCTAACACACCTCCCCAGCAGTGCAAGATCTTCGCAAGACTTTTCTGGTTTTGATAATCTGTTGCCAATGTTCCCAGCAGTTTGAGCCGCAAACTGTAACAATAGATAATGTTTCCTTAGTAATATAAGAATACATTGTAGCTGCTGAGTTACACTGACTGAAGGAAACTGCAAGGCAGCCATTTAGTGAACCCTGGGAAGCAGGATCTTTGCTGATCGATTACGAGATAACGAATCAATCGGCAGCTTAGGTAATTGTTTTCAATAAAGGTAATCAAAGGCTGCATATATTAAAATAAACAAAAAAAAGATTTGGTGGGGGGGGGGGGGGGGGGGGGGGGGGGGGGGGGGGGTTAAGCAGGGAGATGTGCCGGCAGCGAGGGGAGATGCGACAGCAGCGCAGGGAGATGTGCCGGCAGTGGGGGGGTTAAGCAGGGAGATGTGCCGGCAGCGAGGGGAGATGCAGCGGGGGGGGGAGGTTAAGCAGGGAGATGTGCCGGCAGCGAGGGGAGATGCAGCAGCAGCACAGGGAGATGTGCCGGCAGCTCCCCGGGCGAAGCTAGTATTATCATATCTGTGACATAGAAGCAGTAACTATTCCAGGAAGAGGAGACATGTACGTTTCCGATTTTGAATCCAGGTTCCCTGCAGTGCCTGGTGTTCCTGTATTCAGCTGAAGTGAAGACATGAGAGAACTAATCCACTATCTCAAAAGACAAATAGAAGCCTTTCACAACTACTTATCTCCATCCACATGTGGAGCCAGGAACATTCTGTACCAGTTCACACAAGTTAACCCAAGAGTTATCCAGCCAACGCGAAGCACAGGAGTTGGGTTACCAGCTGAAAATTCCCTCTCCTTAAAATCTTTGTAGTGAGCTCGTTACCTGTAATATTGATCTCATATATATATATATATATATATCTATTATATAATAAATGTTTTTTTTTATTCTTATACTGAGCTAACCGTGCATGCAGCTCTGTCCGCAGAATTTTTCAAATGCAGCGGAAGCAGGCTTCATTACTCCCCTCAATGCAATGCGTTAATGTTACTGCATTATTTTTCCATTTAACGACGAGCGTCACCGAAAACAATGGTAATGCGCATGTTACTCCCTTAACGCTTAAGGCTCCAGTGGAAAAAAAATGACTGGCGCAAGGTCATATCAGCTCCTTTTTAATAAAAAGACTCCTTCTTTTCCTGAATAAAAGAACAGGAGGATCCTGTGGCACTCAAAATACTTTTGGCAAGAGTCAACTAGACATTGAAAAGTCTTTTTAACGATGCAGGCATAATGCACAATGTTTTGGGGAGATCCCTTCCTCAGATAACACACGTCCTTCTTTTCCCGGCCTATACATATAAATATAGCATAAACCATTCAACAATAGTATTCAGTATGGTTTGCTTCAACAGCCCTGGCCATGGTGCGCCGGAGGATTATCAGGGAGCCGCGTGGCACATGTGGCTACCAAATTGTTAGGGTTTTGGGGTTTCTTAATCCTCACGGATGGGCTCTTTGGGTTTATACTTTATTTTGGGGTAATACATGGGTCTTGTGGAGATGTTGGGATTTCGGGGATTGTATTGGGTCACTGCATCACAACACAGAGTTCTCTCTGGGGTTTGAGGGGTTCTCAGTGGGCGTGTTGTGTTACAGCTGCACAGTCGCTGCAGGTGACATAACATCCTGCACTGGATCAACCACAGGTGAGAGAGTCCCAGGGCTCTGGAGAAGGGGAGGTTGGGGTATCTTCATCTCTTTAGGAGGATTCTAACATAGTATTTTCTAAAGAGGGTTGCTGCAGGTAGGGGGTTGGCAAATGATCACACAGACAGTACATGGGAGGGGGGGCTGAGATTGATGGGCGGTGGGGTTGTTGTGTGTGCCACATTGCTGAGGTTGTGTGTGTATTGCTCAGATGATGCGGCTAATTCTGTCCCTCTTATTCCAGCCCCGGGGCTCTAAAAGTTTGCATGGCCCTGGTCTAAGGGGTTCTTTCTGGGTGATAGATGCATTTTTATTTTGTTTAAACCAAAATCTGATACCTATGTAGCACCCTCGGGGGTATGCCAAGTTATTTTAGTGGGTTCATAGTTCCTATAGAGAGTTAAGGGGTTAAATCCTGGTACTGGCCCATAGACAATTGTTAGTTACTTTATGTTGCAAAATGATTAAGGCAGTTGTTTAGTCACGCCCACCTTCTAGAAGGTGCCTCGTATGATACTAGATGAGAATACTTTGTAGAAATTTTTAACCGTTCCCCTAGTAGTCATAAGGACTAGTGATGTCACTATGGGGTATATAAGAAGAGGAGGGAACATTCTAGTTCAGATCTGAGTGGACCCAGAGTGAGGGGGATTTCATCAAGTAAGTCATGTCAGTCTGCAACTACGTGTTCAGTATTAGGATCACGGTGTGCTTTTCCAGCTAGGGATAGGGCCCCTCTATAGGGCTCTGAACGTGTTCCACACGCAAGAGGGAATGGACAGGTACTCCTAGTAAGGTACTGTACGCAAGGGCCTGGGAGTATCACCTTAGAATTACTAGGGGCTAAGAGACTCCTTTGTTCTGTCAGAGGTGATAGGGTGTAAGCTCTCATGCCAGAGGGCACCCTGCCTAGGGATTCCAGTGAGGTGCGAAAAGCCATCATTCAAGTAATAGAGTGTAACTTTCCCACAACACAACGGGGGAGAATGTGTGCCTCTTTAGGCACTGCTACATGAGTTTCCCTAAAGAACGTTGTATGTGTTCCTGCAAAATAAACCAATAGAAACGTTCCTGGCACCCTCTATTATTGCCGCTGCACCAGCACCCTGAGAACAAGGTAAAAGAACCGCTGAGCATCACCTGCACCACTATAGAGAGATTAGGACCCTTCGGTGAGGCCCCTCCTTTGTTGGCGGGGGGTAGAGCTGTTACACTTATAAGTATTTTTAAATCATTTTTTAAAGTTAATTTGTAAACAAGGTGAGATGAGTTTGGTTTCTTCTTCTACTCCCTTCTGTGTGATATTCCTGTGTGTTCAAAAGGAGGTGGCACAGACAACACCTCTCCCCAGCTCCCCCATTCTGCTTACCTTTCCTGGCTCTCTGAGGGGGTGGCCGAGGATAAGGAAAACACCTGATTGTCAAACACTTCAGTATAGCTTATTTCCAAAGACACAAAGTAGCCACATATTTGCTTTTAACGTGGTTAGTTTTGAGGAAGCCAATTAGATTGTTACATTATTTACACCAATGTGGGGTTTTTGGCCAGTTACGCCAGGCTCTGCCCCTCCAGAAATTCAGATTAAAGATCCCTATTCAATACACTGTGACACAGGTCTTCTCAATATCAGGGATACATTTAAAAACGTCTCCGATCACAAGAAAACATTACAAGCTATGGAATAGGGGCCAAAGGCTCTTATAATCACTATGCCATGAAGCCATTTCCCAGTACTGGAGGAGGCTTTAGTCCCATCTATTTGACCTCTTCTTTAGCACATGGAAGTGGATTCACAGCATACTGAATAGGAGTCTAAGAGACTGGCATTTCTCTGCTGGATCTGTTGTGCTGAGCTATACTGTTGCATTGCAATGCAATGTAAAGAAAGTGCACTTTGTGTCATATCAAGTTGCATGCAGAAAAACTGGAGATTAAAATGGCAATCTTTTTGCATTTTATCTTTTGTTTGGCAAGTCAGAAGAAGCGGCCAATGAGCTTAATGCCCCAGAAATCTTAAGTGTCATTTTCATATTTTATAAGGAGAGAATGTACGTGAAATGTTAAGGCCTTAATTCAGCATATTTTCTGTCGCACTTCCCTTCTCAAACATGCTTGTATTTCCTGTGCAACGGCCGGGGCACGTGAGCGGTTCGCCCGATGAGGGCGAACCAGCTCCATGACGTCACAGCCAAACCCCCCTCCCCCACGCCTCTCTGCCGCCTCTGCGTGCAGGACAGGAGATATCTCCTGCTGCAGGCGAGCGTGCGCTGCGCCGAGGAGCGCGGAAGCTAGCGCGTTCTACTATGGACGCAGCCTTATGGAAGGCTGAAAGGTCATACCGATGATCTGTGAAAAATAGCTCTCTGATAAACTAAAAAAAACATGACCTGCGATACCCATTAATCATGAATTAAAGCAACAATGAAGTCTTTTTTTTTGTATCCTCCGCTTGCAGTTGTGCAGAAAATACTTGTGGCATTTTTTTTTGGTTGAAAAAACAATTCTGAATGACATCTTTAATGTATTATAATGTAACAAGCATTTCTTGTTTCTATAGCAACCATTTACAAAGTCACATCCACTTCCTCTTCTGAAACAGGCTGTGACGCACCCCTTTTTGACTGGGTTACTTGCTGTTATTTTCTCTTCCTTTAGAGACATTAAAATGGGCATTTAATCTTGCGTGCCCCTTGGGACAATGGGGAGACACAATGTCATCGGGTGGGGGGGAGATTGCGGCTTCCTATTGGACGACCGCAGCAGGCAGCTTTGACTGTCCAGGGATCAACACTGGCAACAAAACCGCCAAGTACCTTAGATACCGAGGGCTCCCGGGAGCTAAAAATAACATGGTTCATGTTCCCCTGTCCCATGTCACTGATATGTTTACATCAGCTAAAACTCGGACAAGTGCATTTTTTAAAATGTTTATCCTGATTGTGTTTGTAAACATTGTCACCCGAACTTACCGGCTGCATTTCCTGCCCTATAGTGTCCCTTTTCCTAAATTGGTCCTCAGGTGTGTGCAGTGCATGGCCGTATATCTCATTACTGAGGTGAACCAGACAAGACTGATAACGCCCTCGCGCCTGATCCCAGTCCCCGCTGTATAGCTGTACAGGCAGTCCTCGGTTATCCGACGCAATGCGTTACTCAAAATGGCGTCGGATAGCGAAGCGTCGTAAAGCGAAACCCGTTTTCCCATAGGAACACTGTTTAAATGAAACGTTCCGTTCCTGAAGGCATTTTTAATGCTAAAATACACAAAATATTTTACTCAAACAATAAGATTATGCTGCACACACATACATTATGATGTAAAGATTCTATTTATTGAATCCAGAACTGTATATTAAAACTGTTAGACATGTTTAAAGGCATAAATACCCCACTAAACCCTCACACAGACTGATCTGGACGATTTCCCTGACTGCAGCTTTCTGATTGACATAATGTTGCAACTTTGCAAAGCGTCGTAAGAGCGTCGGAAAAGCCATTTCGGCGTCGTAAAACCGGCCATAGGGATGCATTGGACAGCGTCGGATAAGCCATTCGTCGTAAAGCGAAGCGTCGTAAAACGAGGACTTACTGTACAAGAAATGGCCTACTTGTATTTGAAGAAGACAAAAGAAAAACTCCTAAGGTAAAACAAACAGTTTCCGTAGGAGGTCTGTGAATCAAAGATTAAAAGGTTAAGTCTACAGCAAATAAAAATACCACTTGTGAGCACATTGAGATGTCTCAGACGGGTCCACAACCCTGCCGTTCCCCATTATCTCTTAGCATACAGTGCTTCCTCTGCAGCCAGGGATTCTGGGTAATGACATGCAGAGAGCACTCACAGGGTGTCACTGTACGGTGCAGGGTTTTTGGCACTTTTTTTTACTCACCATAACTTTCTTTGTGTCGGGTTAAACATACAAACTAACTTCCAGTGTAAGCTTAACACTGCAAAGCAATGGTCTGCAGACGAAGTGTTGGCCTAGGAGATGCTGCAAAAAAGCAAGTGGATTTGGAGCACAGGGATATATCACTTCACAAGGAATGCGCAGGCTGGGGCAGTGATGAGGATTAGAAAAAACCCATCTGTCTCAGACAGCCTAGGAGAACAGTCATAGCAATGTTTCACGCAGTCCTCGTTTTACAACGCTTCGCTTTACAACGAATGGCTTTATCCAACGCTATGCAATGTATATCTATGTTCATTTTTACAACGCCAAAACGTCTTATCCAACGCTCTTACAACGCTTTGCAACGTTGTGTATGTGTGTATATATATACACATTCACATAAACAACGTTGCAAAGCGTCGTAAGAGCGTATATATATAATATTATACTATATAATATTATATTATACTATATAATATATTATTTATTATGTTATATTATATATATATAATACAGTATATACACTATATAATTTATGTGTGTGCTGCAGATCTTATTGCCTGCATAAAATATTTGGTGTATTTTAGTGTTAAAAATGCCTTCAGGAACGGAACCTTTCATTTAAACAGTGTTCCTATGGGAAAACGTGTTTCACTTTACAACGTTTCGCTTTACAACGCCATTTTGAGTAACACATTGTGTCAGATAACCGAGGACTGCCTGTATCTTAATGCTTACCCACGATTTATTATTATCCTTTTTCTTTTGCAACAAACATCTGGAGATAAAACAGATCCCTTATAAATAGGAGGGCACGCTTTAACAACAACAAAAAAAAGTAATTTAAGAACGAAAAGAAAAACATTTTGAAATTATGGCTGCTGGTGTTATTTCAAGCAGCTCTACAAGTGATCTAATGACGCATATATTTATTCGCTTCAATGTAGGTGCCTGCTCAAAGTGATACACTGATAGAGGGTGGGTCTGCTCAGCTCAATATAGGTAGCAGAACTGGAGGGGAGCTATCAGGGAACTATTGAACTAGATACTATAACAGTATTAGTTACTAAATACGGATAGACAACATACTAATAGTGGAGCAGCTATTGTTATTACCAAACTCCGTGGGTATACTTAACGGAAGTATTTTCTGCACGTTACCACTCACTCGTTTGCATCTTTCACGTAGTCACTTATATTTAATCACGTTTTGTCTCGTGTCGGTTTTCACTATACAGCCCTTGGGGACCTTCTGATTGGCAACCTCAGTACTTAAACACATCAGGTGTTACACTATATAGCTCAGGCGAAATACCATGGTTTTCCCTAATGTTTTGGACGCCACCATGTTAGTCATATAGTCGCAGCTCAAGTAGGTTTTCATTATTTTTAGTTTTTCAGTTCTCTCCTTACTTTTCCTTTTATTTTAATAACTATACGTTATATTTTATTTACATGCAGTTGAGGTTTGTAAGTGCATCATATAAGGCAGGGGGGCTCAACTCCAGTTCTCAAGGCCCCCCTCCCCCAACAGGTCAGGTTTTCAGAATGTCCCTGCTTCAGCATATGTGGCTCAATCAGTCCCTGCTTCAGCACAAGTGGCTCAATCTTCGACTGAGCCTCTGATTGAACTACCTGTGCTGAAGCTGGGATATCCTGAAACCCTGACCTGTTGGGGGTGGGGGGGGGGAGTGCCTTAGAGAAAGCAGAGAGTTGTCTGTGTAAATAAAATAAACTAAAGTGACTGTACTAGTAGCACCGCATTTACTAGACTGACACGTATAAGGATTGTCAATCTTGTGTACTCCACCCCAATTATACCGTGATCTGATTTATTCTGACCCTGTCTCAGCACCATTTCAGAGAGTGCTCTGGATAAGGAAGGCACAGCTGACGTGAGCTTCCAGGACAATAACTTTTCACCCTTCATTTCTAAATGCTTCTCGTTCTCGGATTCTGTTACAGAATCAATCATTTCGCTTGTCTCTATAATGAATGTATTCAGGTCCCCGACCCCTGGCTCTCACACTTTGCCCGGTGTTATCAGGCCAGCACATACCACAGATGTACCTCCTCCCACAGGCATTGCCGCTTCTGTTTGGGAACCAGCCCCAGCATCTGGAGCCAGACTCCTCTGCCTATCCAGACACCTCCAGCCTTCCTGTCACAGCTCAAGATCTCACTAACTCATACATTGCTAGTGTGTGGCCAGAGAAATATATGAAGAGGAGCCGAGAAAGCGACTCCATGCACACTACAACATACGCAATGCAAATACAGGACATAGACTGGGTGTTCAAGGTTACAAGCCTACCTCATAAAGCCTGCACAGATAATACACCAATGAGGTGCCAAGAGGAAGGCCCCTCAGACAGAGACTTGGGCAACCGTATGGTAACTAATCCCGCGTCAATAGTATGAGTGATGGCGCGAGCGAAGTTGAGCGCGCCGAAAACAAAAGGCCGCACGAGAGCGACGGGGTGGGCAATGCTTCGCGATCTGGCCGGGTAACGTGAGCGGTTCTGTCAATGAGGGCGAATCGCTCACGTCACGTCAGCCCGCGCCACGCCCCCGTCACGCAATCCTACAGGCCCCGGATCGCTTGTAGTAAGGGGGGGGTGACGTCGCGTGTCCGTACTATATCCAAGGCCTAAGAATGCTTAGGATCATGAAAACACAACATTTGTTTTAAATCTGCTTCCTTGTTTGGTGTCTGGTTTATCATTTTAGTAACAGAGAAATATATGACAGGGTCATCTGGCAGTGAAGATCTATTTATATATACATGCATGTGTTTCAATATAAACACATGTTGACATATAGTAAGTATCCCATGAAAATGTAAACACATTATCCTGCAGATAATTATATTATCCAATTGTGTGCATCACTTGCAGGAGGCAAATACACAGTCAGACAGCCCAAAGCAAAACTTTAGTGCAGGGGTTCTCAAACAACTCTGTATCTGCTCTGTATCTGCTTAACATAAAACAATTCTGTATAAAAGTACAGAGGGGAAAGGTTACATAGTTACATAGTAGATGAGGTTGAAAAAAAGACGTAAGTCCATCAAGTTCAACCTATGGTAAATTTAGACGACAGATACTTTATCCTATATCTATACTTACTTATTGATCCAGAGGAAGGCAAATAAAAAAACCCAGTGTTATATCATCCAATGATAATTCATAAGGGGAAAAATAAATTCCTTCCTGACTCCAAGAATTGGCAATCGGATGAATCCCTGGATCAACATCCTTCCCATGTATACTTATTTGGTATATCCCTGTATACCTTCCCTTTCTAAAAACATGTCCAACCTTTTTTTGAACAAATCTATTGTATCTGCCATCACAGTCTCCATGGGTAATGAATTCCACATTGTTTCAGTCAGTGCCTTTACTCACTGCGCCGCTCCTTATGTGGCTGTGTGACACCTTTTTGAGGGCTCAAGGGCCACATGTGGTTCTTGAAGTATACAGTGTATCATGTTGCCTACCGCTGTGTTAGTAAATATGCATCGCAATGGTGTGCAGTTTAAGCACTGTATGATGTCTTATAGAGACCGGAATAGGCTTGTGGAATATCTGTGTAAGACGTGAATGAACTCAAGTGTTTTGTGTAAATACGGTCACAAAGAAAAAAAAATATTGACTTATGTTGTCAGTTTTTTGCTGCTCTCATCCCCACTGTTTGTAAATTATTTACTGTTTATGGCAATTTTGTAATCTCCTGAGTACACTGTTGGCGCTATATAAATAAAATTATACACACAAAGTTAGGCCAGGGGTGCTTAACTGCAGTCCTCAAGACCCCCCCAACTGGTCAGTTTTTTAGGATATCCCTGCTTCAGCACCGGTGACTGTCTTCGACTGAGCCACCTGTGCTGAAGCAGGGATATCCTGAAAACCTGACCTGTTGGGGGGGGGGGGGGGGGGAGGTCTTGACGACTGGAGTTGAGCACCACTGAGTCTCAATGTGATGTTTCAGACCTAACCAGACCTTTATCAGGGCAAATTTATGTGAGTGACTACAGTGTGGTGTAACCTTATGTCTTTTAACCTGCTAAATACATGTGCGCTACACATGCATTGCATGTATACACAAGATAAAATCAACAGCAGCTGTTCAGATCGATATTTTTCATCATAACATCTTCACCACCACTCCCTTTCCATAAACATACATACACAGACATGCACGGGACTGTCCACATAGATAAGGGCTCTGGTCGTGTTTGAACAGACACAGAAGGGTAAAAAGATATAAAACACATTCCCTTGCCCCTCAGTGATCCACCATCAATGATTAACGATGCCCTTCCCTGCTGTGCATGGTCTCTAATGTACTCAAGAATATTATTTGGATACAAGCCTCCTGGTGATTTACAGCCGGGCCCCAACGTTTTTTTTTGTGTGTGTGTGTGTTTTGTTTCATGTCATAACATCCACAAGTGCCGTGCTGAAACGTTAAGGCCGCTTGGCAAGGAGGATCGTATTTTATTTATACGCCTCGTCTGAAGGCTCAAACGGTTGCAATCGCTCAGGCGCTGAAGTATAAATAATCTGCTCGGAAAACATGCTTTACACGATGACTGAAAAGATCGCCGAGAAGCCACCGCAGTGTGCGGCAGATCTGGGCTGCTTAGTATGGGGGCCTTGGGGGATTTCTGTAAATAAGCTAGGTATAAACCGCCAGCAACGCATTCCTAAGCAGAACGGTGTCCCCTCTCCTCCCTTTTATATTTCGTCAAATCTTGCAGAAACCACACTCTATTTTTATGGACATTGCAACAATTATAGGTCTGTCGCAGTCAGTGGCGCATTTGAAAATCCGCCGCCCCTAGGCACAGCTGCTGCGGCCGCCTCCTTGCTGCCTGAACCGTCAAAAATGACGCCGCGAATGTTGCCAACGTGGCGGGGCGCGGCGCCACATTGCCATGGTAACACAACGTCATTTGCCGCTGCGACGTCGCGTTTCCATGGCAACGAGATGCCGTGACGTCACGTCGGTGACGCCAGCTGCGTCATTTGACGCAGCGGTTCAGGAGGGCGGCAGGTAAGGAGGCGGCCGCAACAGATAAAATGACTTCCCATCAGGTCCGATAGGCCCGAGTGAGCTGCAGAAGTATATAGGGGTGGACATTTTTGCCACCAACAAATTTTGCTGAGGCCCGGGCCTAACAGGAAATCCGCTACTGGTCACAGTAGATTATTGCATTGAAGAAGTATTTGGTCATCTAATAAATGTTCGTTCCCCTCGCTACACTCAGCCTGCTGCCTCATCAATACACTGCGGGCCCTCGTCCTCTCTGCTGCTGCTTCTCTGCTCACCTCAGGGAACCCGCTCCCCGGCCCCCACAAAGGACCCGCAGGACGCTGCAAACTTGGCTCAAACTATCATGAGGTGACACCTTTAACACTACCTCTTACATCTGTTCAGTGGTAAAGAAACTTAGGAGGTGGGTAGGAGTTTAGTTGCCGTCATATCGATTTTAGTAACCATGTGTGCACCAGGCCCAAAACAAAGAATCAAGAAAATGGTGGCGAGACCATCGCATCTTGCTTCCGGGACTCAGTGCAGGACGCCGGGACTGGAGGAGCAGCCACACAGACATCAGTGTGGACTACAAGCGAGAACGCCGTGATCTGCCGGCGTCCGTGCCCGCTCTACTCTACACCCGTCGGTGTTAATTCCCGTATAAGTGAGAGATACTATTCTTTATCTGTGCTACAATACATTTTTCTTCTACACGCTGTGCTTGTTTGTTTTTTCTTTTCTTGCATACTAAGGTATTCCCCCCCTACCAGGGGAACTTTGGACCCGTTATCCTGGTCCTTGAGCACGCTTGTGATAGGTACAGTATATTTCAGTGATCAGACTAGTTGAGCACAGTTCTTTTGTACAATGGGGGGAAAAAAGAAATCGGCTTTTCTGGAAACACACACATTACAATGTAAAGCTATTCTGAGTAGCAGTCTATAGACCATTGAAAGCTTTTCCTACTAGGAGAACTAAGACAAATATGCTTCCTGAAGCCCTCAAATAATTATAGGCTCCCACGAGATTTTACAATATTCCCCCTGCCACCAATTGCAGTCAAACAAAAAACAAAACGAAAAAAGTCTCACAGCATTGGGGCCATGCCCCCGAGGTCTGGCCACCGTATTTAAGAACTGCAACAGCTTTGTCCGTCATCGACAACATCTGGTTTATTTCTGGGGGCAAGAAACTGGAGTCTTAGCTCATTTTGACATAAGTAATACAAAACAAAAATCATAAAGCGTTGCTCCTGTCTGGAGTCTGATTAATACATAATATACTCCTGTCTAACAATGGGAGTCTGCTACTATGACTTCCAGTGAGGTAAACTACTGTGGCAACCCTTGAGTAAACAAGTTTGCAAAGACAGGGGAAGGTTAAGCAGCAATCAGTCAGAATATGCCCATCTCCTCTTGTCTATGTGAGAAAGAACTTCTTTATGAACCCTGTGTGACTCAACTAACCTGAGACCAATACCAATAAGGCAACATATCCTAAAATCAACCTCACTGTGACATAAATATCGAGAGGACTGCCACATCAGGACTTAATGTGGATAGGCCACTGAGTGGTCACTATGCTGAGATAGACCACTGAGATATATCGCTGTCAGCAAAAACGGATGGAAACAGGCTAAAGTATATATATATATACACAGTATGTATAAGCCACGCTTCATCACTGTCTCAAATATTAGCAGAGGAGCTGCCATATCAAAATGTTAGGTGGACAGGTCACTTAGTAATACATAGTATTGGTGACAGCAGGGATAGATAGATAGATATGGGTTCAAAATAGGACCGTACTGTATATATGTACAAACAGCCATTACCCTCACTGTCACATTGTGACAAGAAACCGCCCAGTAAAATATTACATTTGATTAGTCAATTAGTAAGACAACAGTAGGATACTTTGTAATACATATGCAGCATATTCAAGGATAAATACTATAGCATAGCAAATATAGATAAGGACAGGTTGTGTTATAAACAGTACCTCATGCGTTTATTACAACTCTTTAAGTGCGGGGTATTAGGTCCGTACAGGGTTCTTACTATACTGTACCTGCACCTGTATACAGGAGTCTGAGCCAAAGAGGCAATGCGTAGGATTAGGTCCATACCTGGCTCTTACTCACTCATAAAGGGTCAGGGTTAGGTTATCTCCCCTACAGGGTGTTTGAGCTGCGGACTTTGGACCCCTAGACGTTTACACCTTACCAAGAAGGGGACACCGGGGTTCCCTGAGTGTGGTAATATTTTTCCATATTTTCTCTCATTGTTCTACCGTTAGCATTAGTCCTAATTTCAGAGAGCGCCCGGGTACCCTTTGTCTCTTACTCACTCATACATTGTCAGTGTCTGCTGTATAGAGGAGCCCATTGGACAGCCTGTTACACCAGCATAAGTATCTGGTATTCAATGTACCAGATCTTTACACAGTGAACTGTGCCCTGCCCAACACGGGCTTTTCCCATCAGTATATGAGACAAGTCACAGAAAGGGGGGGGGGGGGGGGTATGAATATCTGCGCAGATCTGTCACCAGCACAGTTGTTCTGCGCAGGCGGTTCTGCCTTCTGCCAGCGCTTGGTCAGGCATGGCACCCTGTTGATGGACAAGTGACTTGATTTGTACCGGCCAGCATCAATAATAGTTGCCAACACATGTACACGTGTGTGTATGTATATGCATGCAGGTAAAACACCTGCTATGTTTATCGCTACACGCTGCAACATTTTCCAGTGGACATGGCTTGAATTCTCTCCCTTACGAACGTTAGAAATTCACTTCAAAATTAGCAGCATCCTCTAGGGCAGGGGGTCTCCAAACTCAGTCCTCAAGGGCCACCAACAGGCCAGGTTTTCAGGATATCCCTGCTTCAGCACCGCTGGCTCAATCAGTGGCTCAATTAAAGACGGAGCCACTGATTGAGCCACCTGTGCTAAGGCAGGGATATCCAGAAAACCTGGCCTGTTGGTGGCCCTTGAGGACTGAGCTTCCATAAAGTCAGAGCACTCAGCGCTGTAAGGCCCGTAATATAGACGCGTGCGGCCGTGCGCACGCACGTGTGCCTGTGCCAATGTGCGCGCATGCGCCGCATACTTTTTTTGTGTATGCTGTGAGCGACACAGTGAGGCACTGTGTGTATGTGTATGTATATGTGTGTGTGTGTGTGTGTGTGTAGATTGTGTGTTATAAATACGTTTATAATAAATAAATATGTTGGGAATAAATTATTTATTAACATTGTACACACACACACACACACACGCATATATACACACATACATACACACACATACATACATACACACACATACATTTCAACGGTGGTAGCAGCGCAAAATCTTTATTTTCCCCATCTTCTCCCCTGTCGGCCGGCTCCATGCTCACTGCCGTGCGCGCGTGCGGTCCTATTATAGGAAGGCTGACTAACCACAGACAACTACAACTGCCGCGCGCGCGCACGCACGGCGCAGCAAGCGCGCCCACTATAGAACAGCTCTAACGCCTTGTCTGCCATCTTTAACCGTTCCATAACATTCCACATCCGAGAAGTTCAGGTCCGAAAGCCTAGATGCTGAAAAAGCAGAGCAACGAGATTTCACAATGAGGTATGTGACCTGCCTGCAAAAGTAAGTCAATGTGTACGTCTCCGCACAAATAAAGTGCACTGTGTAAATGGGGCGGCTTTCATCGTGAGAGCCATAAATACTTCCCTTGTATTTTCTTCTCTCTCCTAACAATAGAAATGTGTGTCTGGACTCCAGCGTAATCAGGAATCCACCCCCGGAGAGCTCATTATATTTCATTATTCACGGCTGGGTCGGAGGGGAGTGAGAGAGAGTTTGTGCCTTGCATTAGCCGTTAGATAAAAGATCTATAGTTATTCTGCAATAACGCTAACTGAGCCAGTTAATATTTAAAAGGACAGCAAATAAAAAAATATCCATTGTGAGCGCATTCACATGTCTCAGACAGCTCTTCTGCAACCCTGTCCGTCCCCCGTTATCTCTTGGCATAGTGCTTCCACTGCAGCAAGGGATTCTGGGAAATGGCATGCAAATGAGCACGTCACCTTTTGTTTCATGTCCATTTTAACATGGACCTCCTATTAGCATATGGCTGCCGCATTACACAACTTTTCAGAAAGAGTGGTGGGCGGGGGACATAGATAACACAACAAACAAAAAAAAAAAATACCCAGCTAAAGATATGAGTGGGAAGCATGCTAATAAAACGACTTGTTAAACAGGAAAAGGCAGATGTCTACGGAAACACAGCGCGGAGGGCGCGGGGGGGGGAGGAGCTGGCGGGGTATTAACCTCTTCATCACCAGTGAGACCTGATACTGCTTAATAGCACTAGCGCCTATTACTTGTTTTAACCCCTTCAGTGCTGGACGGTACCGCAGCACATGGTTTACAATATATTGCTATCCCCCCCCCCCCCCCTTGCAACCCACGTCACTGAAGTGGTTATAATAATCATTAGCGATGTGTAAGTCTTCCTATTAAACCTCTTTGACACGGTAGCATGTTTGGTGATGGGAAGAGTGCGGTCGAGACGGGGCCGTGATCTCCACTTTCGATGCAGATGTCACAACCAGAAAATATACAGAAACCGCACATTAAAAGGCGCGGCGCCGTTCAGTTCATCTTGCCCATTTTTTTACATTTATTTTTTTAACATAGCTGGTAACAATTGGCTCTCCGGAGCTGAACCGCGTTAGTTTTGGTTCAGGGGAACCCCTGGTTCTCAAGATTTTTTTTTATCCGGGAAGGTGCTGCTGGTACGGGTTTAAGTCTCCCGCGTCACGCGGTGCCAATAGGAAGTCACAACGTCAACGCCGCAGTTTTCTATAGGCCCGCGTCACAAGGCGGTTTTTAAACCTCCATGAAGCAGCTTCTCCGATATCTCTTGAAGCAGGGGGTCCCCGAACCAATATAAATGGGGTTCAGCACCTGAGACCCCATATTTACCCCCTACATAAAAAAGTGGGGTTGGGGAGCTGCAAGGTGGGACTGTTGCTTTAAGAGAGGGGTGTCTCTGCTTTTTTTTGTCCGTTTGATCTGGCTCGGGGCAACTCCAGTCCTCAAAGGCCACCAACAGGGCAGGTTTTCAGGATATCCCTGCTTCAGCGCAGGTGGTGCAGTTGAAGACTGAGCCACCTGTGCTGAAGCAGGGATATCCTGAAAACCCGCCCTGTTGGTGGCCCTTGAGGACGGAACTTGCCCACCCCCTGATCTAGCTGAGCCACCTGTGCTGAAGCAGGGATATCCTGAAAACCTGCCCTGTTGGTGGCCCTTGAGGACTGAAGTTGCCCACCCCCTGATCTAGCTGTATTTACTCAAAGTAAAAAAAGTAACAGGGTCCCTCTTGCAAATGGGTTCAAAAATAACACGGCATGGGGGGGTTTCAGCAAAGATTTAACAGGAGAAAGCAGTCTGACAGAAATAACCCAGCACAAAACATTCCCAATGGCAGGAAGCATCTAAAGAAACCCCATGGAATACAAAATATATATTGTTTCTTTTCTTAGGAAAATGTTTAGGGACCATACTTATAAGAAACAAGAAAACTGCAGGAATTCCACAGTTTCAGTAAACTGGGCTTCATTTCGTGGGGACTTTCCTGGAACACTCACAGTAGCATCCGTATTCCAAACCCCCCTAAAAAAAAGGCTTCGTTAATACTTCTCAGAATTGAGAACGGCTAAAAACAAGACGTACGATTGAACAATGAAATGTTATTAAGAAGAATCGTTTTGGAACGTCTTAGTGGGAATATCAAAACGTATTCTGTACACCTCATGTGGGGATGTGGTTTGGCCAGATGACGACCTGAATTCGAGTGTACGAAGAAGCTCGACACAGCATCTTTTCTGCCCGGAAACTTCACTTGTCCAGGGAATGCAACTCCATGCAAGCGTACTATCCTGCCCATTTTAATGCCTGCGACCGGCTTCCTTCCTCTGCATGTTTAATGAGATCTTGCATTTCGTGTTACCTTACTGACTGAACTGAACAGCCCCAAGGCAGTGACAGGTGCAAATTCGCTGGGCACAAGGCATGACCTTGAGACGTCCTTTGCAAAAAGCAGTTCTGGAAAAGGTTTCCTAACGCAACAAAACTACAGTACTGTAACCTTTATGGATTAACCCGTTTGCGGTCACTTAAGAATAGACCCCAAACCCCTAGATACTGTATTAAGTCTTTCAGTAATTACAACTGCTGACCTTCACTACCAACTGGAATGCACTCAAATTACAATGGAACGTGAACACAAAAAGTGCAGTGAAAGCATTATCCTGCTGGTGACTACAGTAGGTTAAAGAGGCGAGGGGCACCACATACAAATCAGTAGAGCAGACAGGGCAGAAGTATGCATGTGTAACTACTGCACCTTGGAGGTGGCGTAGTGGTTTTGATCTTTGTCTGAATACATTAGCTAACACTCCTCTTGCTGTTGGGCTGATTACTCTCCATACCTGTGCCTTTCCCAGTGTATTGTTCTTGGCAAATATTCTTAATAGAGACAAGTATGTGTGTATATCATGGAAGGGTACAGAGTAGAATTATACTAATCGTGGGCAAGCCATTCTACCTCCCTGTGCTTGCCTTAACCAATTTAAAGTAGGTGAAAAGGAATGGTTTAGTGAGTAAAGGCACTGACTCTGATCAGAGTGATACTGAGTCTGAGTCAGGGGAACCTGGTTCAATTCCCAGTGTCAGCGCCTTGTGACTTTGGGTAAGTCACTTTCTCCCACCAAAAATCATAGATTGTAAGCTCACTGGGGTAGGGACTGCCTGTAAAAATTCCTATGTACTGTGCACTATACTGTAATTGTGAAGCGCTTTGAGCCCCATTGGGAGAAAGGCGCTATGTGATAATAAAGTTATTATTATTTATCCTGTTACATAACCTTAGTAGGGAAAATATATGAATATGGGAGGAACGACATGAAATTCTGCTTTCACAAACAAAAAAATAGCTAGAAATGTTGCCACACATCCCCCCTCCCCACTATAAAGGTCATCCAGGAATAATAGCGAGGGGGGTTTAAAAGCTCCCTCTCACCCATAAGAATGTATGAGCCATTAATCACACGTGCAGATCCAAAGGATCCGTCACCTCCCATGCTGGAAGCAGTTACAGCTGTGAGTCTCGCCTCAAGGGAGATGTAGAGAGCCAGCTGTGTTAACGTGATGTCACCAGGAACCAATCAGAATGGCTCCAGCTAACAGCTGTCTGGGACTACAGACTTGTTACTGGACTGTGTTTACATTTAAACCTAGTTTCTTAGAACCAGACTGTGTATATCAAAAATGTTAAAAAGCAAAGTTACGTTTGGCCCATGTTAGACAATACACAAAGTGTTTAACCATTTGTTTTTTTTAACACCTTTTAACAGTGGCTTGAAAAAAGTAGCAATGCTGAACCATTAAGAATTCGTAATATATTAAACATAGCCAGCAATAGGCATCAATATTGTGAACCTCGTTCTAAAATAAGGTCCAAATGGTAGAAGTATTTTCAATGATCTATGAACAATTGTTTTAATAAACAATCCTTTTCAATCATTTATCCTGACGGTGCTTTGCAACTTGAAGTTGTGTGAGTCCCTGGATTTTATGTCAATTTTAATAAGGAAGAATACCATTCCATTCTTCCAAGATGGCCCCCGAGTACCAACCAGCTTCTGGTTTGCGAGCAAATCTGACATTCTATATTACCATGGATCAGCAGTTATCATGGGTAGACCGGGATATTGTAACCCGACCACCATGTTTTCAACACATAAATCTTTTGACTCGCAAATGGCATCAGATAGTTTTGATTATTTTGCCAGTTTTTATACTTTTTGAAAACACATCTTTGCCCCTGCTACAGGGAAACAACGTAACTAACCCCTTCAGTCCCAGCAGAGCCAGCAATGCACTGAAGGTAGCATAGGGCTTAAAAGAGCTAATTTCCCCGTTTTAAAGCTTTTTCTAAAGTACACATTTCTATGTTAATGTAACCGTCCCTGCAAGGCTTCCTAGGTGTGATATGTATATGGCTACTCCGCATGGATTACCTTGACTCAGGATGCTGGACGATGAGGTAGGAAGGTTGTATAAAAAAGTGTGTGTATGTTGGGCACGCACATTTTAAGTGAAACTTCTTTGTGTTTTGTCACTGTTTTGTCAAAACACAATTTCAGTGCCAAAACGCAAAGAAGTTTCACTTAGAACGTGCGTACACGGCCCACGCCCCGTTTTACCTATTTGCATTTCTATATGTATAGTAACTGTGAATTCCTTGTGTGCGTGTGTCTCTGTGTGTGTGTCTGTCTCTATATGTATGTTGCGTCTACGCGTGTATGTGCTGCATCTGCACGTGTGCTGTCTGCGCAGGTGCGCCGAGCCGTCGCCTACTGCGGAGGCGCACCGAGCCGACGGCAATGGCTCCTGCGCATGCGCGCCGACCTGCCAACACTGACGCCTCTTCTGCCTGCAGTGACGTCACTTCCGGCAGCATGAAGGTGATTTACTCCAAGGGAAGTTTTCATTTGGTTGGTGCCAGCATAGAAGTTTCACTTCAAAAATGGCCACCAGGAACTTTTATAGTACAACTGTCATTTATTTGTGTCCCCAAGCACAGGGACCGCTCATTCATATTATCTTTTTTCCTCACTGTGCTTGGACCCGGCCCTCCCCCCTCCCAGCCTCCTCATTGTTTTGGGACATCTCTCCTCATTGTCTCGGTAATACTAGGCCCAATGAGGATCCTAGTGGATCCTGCATACGTAACCCAACACCTTGGCCTTTATGGTAACTGCCACTTCCACTTTAGCCTGAGAGGAATGTCAATGTAGATCAGCGGTTAGAGCCGATCCGCCGGCATCCTGGAACTGTTGTTACTAAGGCCCCCCTGTTGCATGCCGTCTCACTTAGCAACTATACTGAACTCCTTTAGTCTTCTCTACGGATCCTAACTAACAAGGTTACTATCCCTGTCTGTAACATAATAAATTAGGGGGGCCTGATCTATACTATTACTTTAAGATCATAGGTGTCTACTCTCCCCGAAGCTCCTCTCCTCTTGTCCTCCTGGAAACTTTAGGAGGGGGGTTACATGAATAATTCTCAGTCATTTGGCCAGATGAATAAAAGTTTAAAAATCTAAATTTGTGTCTTTGCAGTAGCCTCACGTATGTCCATGGACACAGCATTTTAACATAGCAGTTAGTCATAAATAAAAAAACACCAACTAATTCAGGGTCACAAGCAGATCTGTCATAAATATATATATATATAATTTAGGTTATGGTGGGTGAGACAGTGACTAAAAACCCTCCACCGTATAGCATATAAAAATTGCAGACTATATATATATATGTAAAATTTAATTTTTAAAAATGGTGTTAAAAAACATAATTAATCTCTAGCATTTGATGTTACCACGGTAACCTTTAGACTGCACTGGACTCCATTTTGAGGTCCCCGACAAGTAATATTACAAATACCGGACGGAGCATCAGATTTTAACAATAAAAACTGTGTTGGAAAGGATAAAAAGGGAGCTCTTAAGCTATGCAAGTTTCTACTCCGTTGTTAATGAATCACTATTAATATGAATGGGTTATAGCTGCATTTCCATTTTGTTCCTGCTGCAGTATGTTGCTATTGAAATAAATAACCTTATTGAGCTATTTTTTTGAGGGGGTAGGGGAACAGTGGCTGTGTAATTGATAATCACACGCAGTATTCCGTGCTTGAGAGCGCTACACAGCATTGCCATGCACTGCAGGCCTCGCTAGCACTGAAAGCATGCGAAAAGAAAAGTCAAAAGTTGAAGAGGCTTGATTTCTATGCCGTGGGTGTGTTTGGAATGCGCTCAGACTGTAGCGTGCAATGGCATTTGTACCAGGGAGATGTGCTCTCTGACTAATGTGGGATACAGCGCAATATCTGTCTGCTTGAGTGACAGTGAATGATGGTCAGTATAAACAAAGCTATAGATTTGCTCTTGCATTCACATCCAGACAACAGGTAGTATTTAACTTAAATCATTTGTCATGTTGGATGTAGCATTGTGGCCTTTTTTGTCTTTTGTTGTATACGTTAGCTCAGGGGAGCGCAAACTGGGTGGGGGGGTGAGATTTTCCAGGGCGGGCACGGCACTTACAGACAACCTGCGCTCTTCCCAAAGACATTTAAATAAAATACCGGGGGATCGCATGAGGCCTCTGCAACTTCTCTTCCGACGATGTGTCGTCATGGCAACGTGGCATTAAATGACGCCGCGGGTCACGTGTCGTCATGTTACCATGGCAACGTGACATCGCATGACACCACGGAGCAAAGATAAGGGGGGGGGGAGGCGCGAGCAGCGGGGGACTGCATGCAGGGGGAAAAGTTTGCGCACCCCTGCATTAGCTCAGTCGTTCACTGAGCCACTGATTGAGCCCCCTGTGCTGAGCCAGATATCTTTATATCCCGACCTGTTGGTTGTCCTTGAGGGGTGGAGTTGGTCACTCCTGGTGTGTGTGTGTTTAAATGTAGGCTGGAAACCACTATTAGGAGGTTAGTGAAACCCCCTCCTTGGCTTTAAGCTCAGCCACCCCACTTTATTGGCGGGCCCTGCCATATACTTGTAATGACCAGTCTATTGAGAGACTTCTTTCTCCAGTAGAGAAGTAAAGAGAACAGTGCAGGACCTGCAATAAAGGGTTAACTATGACGTGGTTGTAGTCTTATAATGCGGTGGCCAAAGGATTAACTAACGACCTTTACTTATGAGAATAATAACAGATAGTATTTAATTTAATCATTTGCCATGTTGGATGTAGCGTTGTTTGTTTGTGTTTTTGTCTTTTGTTGCATTCACATCATCTTAACGTTTCTAAACATTTCAGAGAGAAATGGGCTGGATTAATGTGCTGGTTATACATTCATCCCAAGGAGTGACAGCCTTTATTGACTCACAGATTATCTTTCAATGTCTTCAGTGCCAGAAGTACCCCCCCCCCCCCAAAGCATTGTAATATGTATGTATATAAAGTAAGTGCACTCTGTGTGATTAAATCAAACAATAAATAAAGAGGTTAAATATTCACGTCTATAGTGAAACAACGTCATCCAGCCAAGGCCAGTTGAAAATAACGTTGTATGTAAACCTAAGTAGCAATTCTGAACGACACATCCATATTGTATGTAAGAAGAACAACTTTGATTCTAAAAATTGTTTCAATTATAGTATATATGTGAACTTTTATAGGTTAATCTCTTGATGTATCTCTCTTTATATAAAATAAAGACTGTGTATATATACATTGTTTATATGTACAGTGTACTGTCCGTAACTGTCTTTGAATAACCACAGTAATGATATGGAGACCACACTTGAGGGACAAACGATCAATGGATGTAAACCATTACAAATCCATGATCACAAAGCAACACATATAGCGCTAGAGAATCATGTGGTTGAAAGATCATCACAATTTAATTGATGAGCACAGAGATAAAGATTTCATACAATGTGGTGAAGAAACGGATTTATTGCAAATAGATTAACGTTTCGGTATCCAACCTGACCTTTCATCTTGATAAAATTCCTTACTTCACCACATATTATTCAGCGGTGCTAGTTCCTGTTCGATATATACTGTACACACCCAGTGGAGTTATATAGATATATATATATATATATATATATATATATATATATATATATATATATATATATAAAATATAACTGTATGCTCATCTGCATGTCTTAGGCAGGTCTGCAAACCCCACCTTCACCATTATCACCCAGCAACAGCACTCCACTGCAGCAAGGATTCTGGGAATGACATGCAAATGAGCACTCAGTGCCACTTTTTGTTCAAAAACATTTTGACATGGTTCCCTATAGGCTTAAGCTTGGCCATGGTACAGCTTTGAGCACAAGCCAGGGTTAAGGTGCATACCCAGAAAACCACCCACAGACAGCTGTTTCGACCTTAATGGGTTCACAGTGTGGGGCTGGTTAATGGGTAGACACAGAGCTATGGGATAGGCTATACCATATACTGAGTAAGTTATGGTGAGTAAAAATTGTGTCACTTTTTTTACTCACCATAACTTAATCAGTAATATATCTATTATATATTATATAAGATATATATATATATATATATATTATATATATTCTACTGACTGATTTTTGTACTTGTATATGTGTGTACAATATATATATATATAATACACACAACACACACAATAATATATATATCAAAGTAGCAAAAATCAGTCAGTAGATTTTGCTATTCTTTAAAAAAAGAAATGTATGCACGTTTAAATGGATGCTTTGCCTCAAAATTGATGTAAAAAATATATATATTTTGCACTTTTAAATGCCAAAATAAATAAAGCCCAAGACACAGGAAACAACTTACATTTGTGCTTTTTCTTAATAAAAAGACAAGCTTTGCGCTAGTTTATACTTGTAAATGAAAAATGCATTGCTGAGCCCTCCAGTACAAAAAGGGTTACGTGAGTGCTAATGGAAAAAAAAATTCATATTAGGCACATTATGAATATTTTTAGAAACAATAGGAAACCCAAAAGACTGAAACTTTTGGGGGGTTTCCAAGCCTGGAGACAGAGGTCTGGTGTTTTATTCTTGGCACAGTACAAATTGTCCTACAGTTTTCAGAAGCCTTGAAGTCACAATGCTGCTAATTCACTACAAATAATATGTACATTTGCTACAATTGATTTTCTTTTTTTTAAGTAGAGAAATGACGGATGAAATTGAAAAATACAAATGTTATGAGGGACTTTCAATACCAGGTAGTCATGCCCTAATTGCTATATAAAAATAAAATAACAACTTGTCTGACAATTGCATGCATGTATATCTTTATTTATGTAGCGCCATTAATGTACATAGCGCTTCACAGCAGGAATACACGTCACATAATCATCTAAATAAATAATACAAAAAACACATAATGGAAAAAAGTGCTTCAGACATAAAAGTGACATTTAGGAAGAGTAGTCCCTGCCTCAAGGAGCTTACAATCTAAACGGCAGGTAGGAAGAACGTACAGAGACAGTAGGAGGGCGTTCTGGTAAGTGCGTCTGCAGGGGGCCAAGGTTTATGTATGAAGTGTATAGTACCAGCCATGGAGCTACTCATATGCTTTGTTAAGCAGGTGTGTTTTAAGATGAAGTGTGTCAGGAATCCCAGATTTCAAGATGCTTATTGATTACTCTTACAAAGATAGGCTTGCAAAGGGGCACAAAAATTGCCCATCAAATCCGAGACCAAACCAATCGGGCCAATGGAACTTACTGTAGCAATCACCCCCCCATACCTTATATGAACCAGAAGGTCCTCCAGGGAGCAGAACCGTGGCACCTGTGAATCCCCAATGCCACCCCATTGCCGAGATCTATATTTCTATATAGATGTTGTTTGCACTTTTGCCAGTACTTGAAAGGAAAAAAGAAAGGGCCACAGTCATCACACCATGAGGTCACGACTTTTGATTGGCCGCTATAGTCGGGCTCACCCAATTCTTGTAAGGGAATTTCAGAAATAAATATCCCAGGAACCAGGGGGTCCCCTAAGTAACATGGGGGGGCTGCAGTTCAGCACTGGGGGACTCCCATGTTTTAAGTAAAGTAAAAATATGTAAAAGCAGCACAGATTGCTGCATTAACCCCTAGTAATCACGTAATCGCATCCTCTCTCCGGTGGTGTAGATGGAAGGGGGGGATCCTGCAACTCTGTTTAGTTTGCGGTCATGAATGCCCCCTGGAAAATGAGCAAGCTGTGACGTACAGTGTACATCATAAGGGCCTCCAGGCTGCCACCCTTTATGATGAGTGCTATACGTCCATTGGACACTAAAGGGGATAAATAAGGACCTCTTTATTTCTTGGCATCTTCACCTGGCGTTCCCCAGCGAGTGGCACCCAGTGTGAAGTGGTACCCCATATTGTATCCACTTTTATTTACCATATTTATTTACATAGGTATAGCGGTGGCTGGTCCAGCTATCTCTCTACCGCCCCCTGTCACGTAAGTTCTAATAAGATGTAGACAGTGACAGGCTATCCTATGGGGTTTTCCCCCTCCTCATGCTGAATTCCTGAGTGACAGGAGTGGAGATGACACAAGGATCTGTAACAGACAATTGTGGTACAGATACTGGGCCCTCCCTCTTTGAGCTGCATGAAAGAAGTGCCTAAATTATAGCTTGAAGTTCAGCCCCTTAGGGGTGCGACCTTCAGTTGGTTCCAGCCTGCCCCTGCATGGGGTAGGATGTGTTGGAAATGTCTCCGTAGGGGGTGTTGCTCTAATCCTCCAATCTTAAAGCTCCATCATCACGTGGGCCAATAAGAAGCCACACACGATGATGTCACGGCTCCCTATTGGCCCGCAGGGCGCGGGAGCTTTGAAAAGCGGCCATTATGTGAACCCTGGTAGCCGAACTGCAGCAGCTACTGCGGAGTCCCCGGAGCTGATATAAATGTGGTTCAGCTCCGGAGACCCCCTGCTTCAATCCTATGTTAAAAAAAAAAAAAAGAGAAAAATTATGAACAATTTCTGTATATTACCCATTCTTCATATTCTGCGTGACTGCTCTTTTTAATCACTTGTGAACACATTGACAAAAACGGAGTGACTTTTCCATCCCTCAGTATATGTAGCTTATTCTCATGGGTCTTGAGGTTGCAATTAAACTCCCCCCAATTGTTTTTTTGAAGGCAGCTCTCCCTATGTGGACATTTAACATGAAACCACATTGGGACTAACTAGCAAAATATTGCCTTTTCGCCAACACTGTTGTTCTGCAAAAGGAATCAAAGCAAAAGTACAGAGCACAGAGGTGACAAAAGGCCAGATTGCCCCTGGTACTAAAAGTAGGGGTTGTGGTTTTAGGTTTTAACCGGGAAACACCACTGATTAATCTCCTTCCACTTCCTGTTGCGTTCAACCTCTTTTAGCAGCCCAGCCACAGGTAGGTGACAAAAACAACACGGGGAGTATGGAAACTAAAAGAAAAGTGCTCTGATAAACACCATTTGTCACTTCTCTTTGAAGCAAAGCACACCCTGATAGATGCATAGCGACAGGCAGGTTAACTCAATCCCATATATCAAGCAAGGGAACCTCCTTACTTGCTGAAGTGTTTATTGGGGGGGCAACAACATTCAAATAAAAAGGGGGGGAAGAACTGAAGGAAAACTGGGACAAGAGAGCAATGGAGGGGAAGGGGAGCTATGAGGGCAGTGGGATAAATGCAGGATATAGGGATACGTAAAAACCAGTAACTTTACCTGGATAGGAGAAATGACTGGTACTAAAAGACAGCATGCTGGTCTGGGCTGATGGGAAATTTACTGGGACAATACCACCTGGCATGGGGAGGGGGGAGCAGTCTATCCTGGTAAAAAGGCTGGGGGGTTGCCAAGGCAACTGGCTGAAGCCAAGAAACCCACAAGGGGTCGCAACATTGTTGCCACAGCTAGGCTGAGGAGTGCTGGCAGCCTGAAGACAGAGAATACACAATCCTGTTCCAGGACACAAAATAAAAACTTATTTTGTGAGGTTTATAAAATGTTTCATTATTATGTATGCCAAATGTATAAATCTTTGAATGCCAACATGATTTACATCTGCTCACTGAGAACAGCCACACATGCTGTAACCCTGGGAGCACTGTATTTAAAACTGAACCATTACCTTTAACTAAGCAGGTTCCTCCTTAGAAAAATTCCCATTATTTCCTCACTCCCAGTTATTTTGACTTACTGGAAAAGTGTGAGAAAAATGGTTCTATTTATCAAAGTCTCCCAGCTGAAAATAAAAGATATAAAATCGAAGAAGTGTCCTTCATGGCAACTGTTTATTTAATTTCAATCTTGTGCTGTTTTTTCGGGTCAGTTTTGCGCTAGGTATCCAAAGGGTGCTAGCGATCAAGGTATCCATTCACATTAAGGACGACGGAAGTCAGGCAGAACAGGGATCCTGCCTGTGAGCACACAACAGGATGAAGATATCACAGCTGTGCTGGATGTACCGAGCCCAAACGTTCTGAAGGGGAGAAGATGTTGGAAGCAGTGCCAGTCTCTGCACTGGGACCGCCTATTTTAAGTGCCTTGCGCATGAAGCTGCAATACTGCCAGTCGCAGTGGGATGGCAAAAACACTGCCATTCAAATCAATGGCAGATTCCCCACCATCGCCCTGCAACCAGCTGAGGAGGGGGGTAAAGGTGCATTCTCGCTTATCAACTTATCTTTTCGCTTGCACAAAATGAATAACACCATGCTTTCATTTTTTTTTAAACTCATGTCTACTGCTGTAGTACATCAATCTCCAGTATTTCTCTCCCCCTCCCCCAATTCAACCAACAAGTAAGAGCATCAGAAAACGTCACTGTTACAACACAATTTCAGTAACCCTCCCTGCCCGGCTCCTAGGGGAGGTTACATCAGTGTCTCTTATAGTGGCTACTCAGAGGGCATTACCTTATCCGGGGTGCAGGATTCGTGTGGCTGGGCGATAAGGTAGCTGAGGTAGAAATGATGGATGCCAGGAAATTTTGTAGTGCAAACAACACTTTTGATTTGCCCCTGTAACACGGCGGGTCCCCTGTCCCATAAGCATGCAAGGCCAACCTGTGTGCAGAGCCTGATACAGCACTGAGAAGGTTAATTCTAATGCGGGCTACCTTCATTAATCTCCTCAGATCCTTTAAAAACCCTGCAGCTTGACTGCAGGGAGAACTCTAGTCCAGGGAAATGCCCTGTACTGCTTGAGATCAGAAGGGAGCTGGGTCTCTCTGACCAGGTAGGTACTGGAGCGCTGTGGAGAGAAACCCTGCACACAGACTTACAGAACCCTACCCCAGCCCAAGGTAACTGACCTCCACATGTTAAATGTTTCTATGATTGCTGTTGGTAAGGGACCTAGCCCCCCTCCCCCGCCAACACATAGATAGGACGTGTGGTCTAGTCAGTGCTCCCGATGGGAGTTAGACCATAAACTGTGTTTTTGTTGTTTAAACCCGCCGGCTAATAAAAGTCTATTATCTTTTAAAAGTCTCCTGTTCTAAGAACCTTTGCACACATCTCCCACAGCTCCCTTTTACCAGGGCTCTTCTCAGCCATACATAGTACACAGTTACGGATCACTTCCAGTTGGGTTGTTTGTACTCTTGACCATTGCATCCACAGGTGCCCTCACTTAACACACTGGGGAGGTGCAGACACTGGGTTGGTTTCTGACTAATTGACCTGTTCCCGTTCTGCATAACGTCCGTTATGCTCTGTCACTGGGGGCCCCTTCTCGGGCCCTGTCCGACTCAATATGGATAACAATATGGATAACGAATCTACATCCCGCTCCTGTGTCTGAAATGTCACTCCTAGACAGACTATGACTGAGGCCTGTGTGGACCTGCCTATAGAGATGGTCCTATATCACCATGGGGCCTCTCTCATTGGGACTTCTTTACAGTGTATACCTCTTCTTCTGTGAACTACTGTACTGGGTTCACCTTGGCCATAAATTGGGACCCTATCTGAAGGGGCACTGTCCCTAACAAAACATAACAAACAGGGACTGGTCCTTCCTATATACTTAGGAACATACTTCTTAACTAAAACTAAGCAGCCAATGTGGACCCGACTTACTACAATCTAGGTTCCTACGACTTGGTGCCCCAGCCATTGCCAAACCAATTGCGTCCATAGTCAACTCTATCCTGTCTGCAGGCCATATCCCTAAGACCTGGAAAACTGCCAGAGTTGTCCCAATCTTCAAAACTGGGGACAAAAACACTGTCTCAAACTACAGGCCAATCTCACTTCTCCCAATTCTATCCAAAGTCATGGAAAAAATGTGTCCACTCCCAATTAAGCGATTTCTATACCAAGACAAATTTCCCTAGCCAATTCCAATCTGGGTTTCGTCCCAAACACTCCACCGTAACTACCCTGCTAAAAGTTTGCAATGAAATCCAGTGTGGAATGGAACGGGGACAACTCACTGGTGCAGTATTCCTAGATTTTGCAAAGGCTTTTGACACAGTTGATCATGCTATCCTGCTTAACAAACTCCAGAGCTCTGGAATAGGGAAGCATGCTTTAAACTGGTTTCAGTCCTACCTATCAGGAAGATCCCAACATGTGTCCATCTCAGGCTCTAACTCCAACCCCCTGGATATCACCTGTGGTGTCCCGCAAGGCTCTGTTCTGGGGCCCCTACTCTTCTCAGTGTTCATTAATGATCTTCCCACAGCTTGTAAGGAAGCCTCAATACACATGTATGCAGATGACACAATCCTATAAGCACACAGCCATAGCCTCTCTGACCTTCAACACATACTTCAGTCTGACTTTTTGAGACTCGAAAACTGGATTTCCCAAAACAAACTGTTTTTAAACACTGACATGACTGTAACAATGGTATTTGGGACCAAGACTAAATTTGTAAAGCTTCCAGTGACTGAGCTCCTGATTAGAACCAACGCTAACACCACCCTAACCCCTGTCACTAGTTTTAAATACCTGGGCTTATGGTTTGACTCCCACTTAACATTCGGGATGCACATTGATACCCTGACAACCAAGACCTATGCCAAACTAGGGGTACTTTACAGGAACAAATCCTCCCTAAGTCTCCTGGTCAGAAAGCGTATCGCACAGCAGATGCTAATGCCAATTATTGACTATGGAGACATAGTATATGGCTCGGCTCCTCAAACCCACCTTAGCAAACTTGACACCCTCTACAATTCAATTTGTCGTTTTGTTCTCCAATGCAACTACAACACACATCACTGCGAAATGCTCAAAGAACTAGATTGGTCAACACTAGAGTCTAGGCGCAACGTTCACCTTTCCTGTCTTGCCTTTAAATTCTTTATGGGCAAGCTACCCATCTATCTGAACAAGCTCCTCACCCCTACCACATGCAGCACTTATCACCTGAGATCAGACTCCAAAAGACTATTCATGGTCCCAAGGCTCAACAAAGTATCCGGACGTTCCTCCTTCTCCTTCCGTGCACCCCAAAACTGGAACAACCTACCAGAGACTCTCACATCCACCACCAGTTTAAGTTCTTTCAAATCTAAGGCTGTCTCACATTTTAACCTGGTCTGTAACTGTTTCATACGCTCATAACATATATTTTCTTTAACTGTGCACGCAATGTCTTATATATAATGTATACCCTGTTCATTTATGTAACTGTACTTGTAACCATGTATTATTTGTTTTACTCTGTGCCCAGGACATACTTGAAAACGAGAGGTAACTCTCAATGTATTACTTCCTGGTAAAATATTTTATAAATAAATAAATAAATAAAACTATAAACACTGAGGCTCCTCCACTCTCACCCCTCCAGGAACCTAATCTCTAGAACCTTCTCCTTCCTATAAATATCTCCTGTGACGTCTCCAGGCAACACTGTGCGGGGCCTATCATCTGCTAACTCGCCCCCAGCCCCACATAATTGGAAAAGGCATTACTCTCTCTATGTGGGCCCGCACCAGTAACACCTTAAGGCCATGGTAATCCCATAGTCGAAATAATCTTCTATGATAATTTTCTGGCCTTCAAAAATCAAGCAATCTGCCTCCTTTCCAGTCATAAAAAATGTCACTGCAACCTCGGGTAGCAAGGAGTTAATGCCTCTATTTCACAAAGCCAACAATGTAAACAGCACTTTAAACGACACCCACATATGGCAGAGCCAACAGCGGACAACTGAAGTCACATGGGCACACTGAGTGGTGACAGAGAGCCATGCTACAAGAAGACAAGCAACTAACAGCTGGGAAACACATTTGAATCAGGAATACTGCAAAGCTTCTTCAATAGATCAACTTGCCTATATCTCACCTTTATTTCTACCTTCATTTCTCGCTGCTCATTCTCCTTTATTCTGTGACAGAAACCACAATGTTTGCACGTGTGAAAGAATCAAATGATGTGCTCATTTTAATACAGACTAGAGTGCAAGTTCTTTGGGGCAGAGGCTCCTTTCTCCCATTGTTGCATTTATGCCTTGGTGCTTATCCATTTATATTACTATATTCCCTGTACTGTTGCAAAAAGTGTAAAGATCTGCGTGTCTAATTGGCGTCATACAAACACACATACACAACGTACTCCATGCCAGCGTGGGATTTTAAACGTGCCCTTGTTTTGTGACCAGCCACAGTGCATTCTGGGATGCAGATCCTGTATTTCTACAGAATCTTGTGATAACACCGCACAAGAAAATAGTACCCTTTCTTCTAGAATACTTTCCTACCTAAGCCATGTGATGTTGTGTCACCGTGAAAACGCAGCGACGTCATGGAGAAGAATTGCTGTGTTAGGCTGAGTCCAGGGTCAGCGCTTAGGCGCTGACCCGTGCTGAGGCGCGCTTACGCTCGGCAGTGAGCTCCTGCAGCCGCAATGAGAGCGGCTTTAGCAGGGGCTCGTGCACGCGTCCGCAAGCGTGCGGAAGCATAGGTCTTATCCAATTTTTAGTTTTTCGCGCTCACGGGAGCGTAGGGCCGGTCACGTTAGCAGTTCGCCCAATGAGGGCGAACCAGCTCCGTGACGTCACTTGCCCGCACCCCGACACGCCCCCGGACGGCGCGCGAACTAAGGCCAGGGAAAGCACCCACTTTCCCTCAGCCTCAGCGCGCCTCCGCACGGCTGCAGTCTCTATGGACTCAGCCTTACAGAGGCCCGCCCTCTCCCTGGAAATCTGTTTCATTGCTGTGGAGAAGAGCGCGTGGCCTCTGTAACCACTTTGGGGGGTTATCAAGTAGCCAGAGGGAAGATCCAGACTCCCTTCGGGCCCCACCTGAGCTGGGGCCCCCGGGACATGCTCGGGGCTTGTCGGGTGGTAGTTACGCCACTGGCGCTGTATATAGAGTATATAATCTATTTTTTGGTGCCTTAGGCCAAAGGTCCTGGCACTGGGCTTTGATCTAGTACAGCGTTTCCCAAATGGTGGGTCGCGACCCGGCACCGGGCCACGGAAGCAAAATTGCCGGGTCGCAGCGAGGCTGGCCGCGCGGTGTCCCCCCCCCCCTCCTTGCGGCGGCCCGAGGTGAGGTGCGGGACAGTGCTGAAGTGGTGCAGGCTGCTATCGCTGGGGTGTCAACGGTGAATCGCTGACTCGGGCTCCTACTGCAGCCCCTCATCATGATGTTGCCGCCCATGACATGCTGCGCCCCCCACAGGACACGATGCCCGGCAGGAAGGTAGGAAGTGGTAGCGGGGGCGCACCTGTGCCTCCGTTCCTGGCGCTCCTGTCCTGGCACCTCCTTCCTCTCGGTCCCTTCTCCTCAGTCCCCTTGGTGCGGGTGCGGGAGATGCGTGTGGGAGATAGGCGCGGGGGTGGGCAGTGGTGGCTGTGCAATCGCTGGCGGGCAGAGGGTGCAGGGGGAGGCGGGGAGCCGCCTGCTCGGATCGCAGGCCTTTCCTTTCTCCCCCGCCCCCCCTCTCAAGTCACGCACATCCGTCGCTGCCTCTGTAATACAATGTGTGTGTGTGTGTGTGTGTGTATAGGGGAGTGTGTGTGAGTGTGTGTATCAGTGTGTGTGTGTATAGGGGAGTGTGTGTGTATCAGTATGTGTGTATATAGGGGAGTTTGTGTGTGTGTGTGTGTGTATAGGGGAGTGTGTGTGTATGTGTGTATGCGTGTGTGTATCAGTTGATGTGTGTGTGTGTGTATCAGTGTATGTGTGTGTGTGTGTATAGGGGAGAGTGTGTGTGTGTATCTTTGTGTGTCTGTGTGTATCAGTGTGTATCAGTGGGTGGGTGTATAGGGGAGAGTGTGAGTGTGTGTCTGTGTGTGTATCAGTGGCTGTGTGTTTGTGTGTGTGTGTGTGTGTGTGTGTGTGTGTATGTATCTGTGTGTGTATGTATCTGTGTGTGTGTGAGTGTATCTGTGTGTGTGTGTGTGTATGTATGTATGTATCTGTGTGTGTGTGTGTGTGTGTATCTCTGTGTGTGTGTGTGTGTGTTATCCTGTGTGTTGTATTTGTGTGGTTTGTATCTCTGTGTTGTCTTGGTGTGGGGTGTGGGTATGTATGTATCTCGTGTGTGTGGTTATATGTATATGCTGTGTGTATGGTATCGTTGTGTGTGTGTATGTATTATCGGTGTGTGTAGGTGTGTATGGGATGTGTGTATGTATGTTGTGTTGTGGGGTGTGTATGTAATCTGTGGGTGTGTATCAGCCACCACGGTGGTGTATCAGTGTCTGTGTTTCTGTCGCAGGCCAGCAGTGGGCTGTGTATGTGTTGGTCTGTCTGTGTGAGTGTCTGTAGGTCAGTGACTGTGTGGGGTGTCTGTGCGTGGTCAGTGCTGTGTGAGTGTCCTGTAGGTCAGTGACTGTGTGCGTCCGTGCAGTCAGAGAGAGAATGGGGTGGTTTGGGGGAGAGAGAAGAGAGGGGATTGAGATAGAATATGAAATCTGTATGGACATTCATAACTGTTTTATTTTACCTATAGGCGATAAAAATTTTAGTGGGTCACGAAGGAGAAGTTAAAAAATAACCGGGTCACGGAAAAAAAAGTTTGGGAAACGCTGATCTAGTACAAAGAAAAAAAGTGTGATTGTAGGCGCTCCTTTCTGAGAGAAAATCAAGTGCAATTATACTGTGTTAATCAATAAAATATATATATATATAGTGCTCAATAAAAAATATAACCGTGCAAATGTGTTTGTTAAAATTATTCAGTGATATAAAACGCAGCTCAACCTTTTGTAGAGCGGGTCCAATTCTCCTTAGACAGATCTTCAGGTGGGTATGGGTGAGCGCAATACCACAATAATGAAAAAAATTTAAACAATATATAGTGTGTAGTTTTCTTAGATAGGAGACATCTTTGGTAAAAACAGAAAGGGGGACTCACACTTTCCCAGTGAATCAACTGCAATGGTTTAACCCGATGGATGGTCAGCTCAGGTGATCATCCAATCAGAGCAAAGCATTGTATATTTATAGTAATATGGAAGTTGACGCAAATATGACTCCTGAAGAAGCTTCTATCGAAGCGAAATGTGTAGAGTTGAGACTGAGTAGGCCCTGTGAGCTCCAGTGACTGCCCTGTACCCACGGCTCCGAAAAAATGGAATTATCCGAAACCGGAAGTGACGCGGTCGACAGCCGGAAGTGACGCGACGCAGTCCAGGAGACTAGAGGAATCGGGCCATCTATAATTCTTATGTGTATATGCCATTGTGTTCAAATGTAAGTGTGATACTATTCGTTTTAATATAACTTATATTGAACTAGCAATGTTGCACTAAGAGTGTGTTTTTCTTATATTGAGGACAAACGCGCTGTGTCCACCTAAGATGACCATCCATCGGGTTAAACCATTGCTGTTGATTCACTGGGAAAGTGTGAGCCCCCATTTCTGTTTTTACCAAAGATGTCTCCTATCTAAGAAAATACTACACTATATATTGTTTATATTTTTTTCATATATGGTGGTAACTGGGCTTTGAACCCCTGCTTCTAACTCCGTGCCAATTTTTTCAGAGTCCGTGCCTTTACTCACTGAGCAGCGTGCGGGCTTGTGCGTGTGTTGCCTAAAGTAATGTCCAATGAAGAAATGAAGTGGAGATGCTGTTACTGCTGTAAAGAGGTTGACCGCATAAACACTGTTTGTTCCCAAAGCCCCATGAATCCTCAAGTAAAGTAATATTTGAACCATAACATAAAGGCAGCCTATGATTGAAACAGATATCCCCCTCCTGCATGCACAAGGTGTAGGCTGCGCTTAAAGTGCCTTGCGATGGCAACGCGACGTCGCTCCGAATCAAATACATTGACTCCGTTGCAAGTGCTTATAGTAACCGCGACAAAGCGACGTCGCAGCAATTTTTTTTGAAGTCGGGTCTATTTGATTTTTTAGAGACAGTCGCCACATGTGACTGTCTCTAAACCAATCAGAGACTGCGGCCCGCCCACTTTCGTGATGTCACTGGCGAGAGTCGCGGAAAATCTAATTATAACTTTCGCTGGTGGCGACGTGTGTCATCATCGGTCGCGTCGCCAGCACTATAAGCGCGGCCTAATGTAGACTGCGGCTACACATGTAGCTGCCCCTCTGGCAGCAAAAGGAGGTTAGAGCAGACGTGTCACAAGGAGAAGACACTAAATTATATCTCAATACAAATCGTTTTAGCAAGAGCTATTGTGGTGGTGTATATATATATATATAATTATATACATATATACTATGTATATGTATATATAATATATATATATATAAATTAAATCTCATATATATATATATAATATATATATATATATTATATATAATATATTATATTATATTATATATTATATATATAGTGGTCGCAAACTCCCAAAAACATATACTCGCCAACCAAAAATCTACACGCCACACTAGTACCACCACGTGTGCTGCTTGGGCCATAGGAGCTCACCACGATGTTAAATCCACTCGCCCGGGCGTGCAAATGTATAGGTTTGTCGAACACTGTATATATATATATATATATATATATATATATATATATATATATATATATATATATATTTTTTTTTTTTTCAGCACTGCAGTGATAAAATGAGTCTCAGGGAGGATTCCCTCCAGTGTTACAGATATAGATATATCTATGACTGGTTTCATATATCTATATATCTATATCACACCTGTACCATTCAGGTCCCTTTATTATGTTAAACTCAGGGAATAGGAAGAATAGTTCCTCTGTGCAGAGGAAACCTGCCGCTGAAGAAATGATTATTATTATTATACTGTATTTATATCAATATACTCTGCAGCAATGTGCCTTTATTATCCTGCATAGACTTCAAGACAGCAATACAGAACCAAGCGAAAGGAAGCCCCCTCACAGCAAGAAAGTTCCACCAGTTGACGTTTATATGCTTGTGTTAAAGCTTTGTGTCTTCCAGGGACATTCATGTACTAATTTGGTGAGTTCTATATATACACACAAACAACATTTCAAGACACATATTTATAGAATGTATTCACATGAGCATCTCGCCAACTTAAATGTCTCTCAACGCTCTTCAGCAAATTGTATATCTATATTTATATTATCCCTATTATTGCTGGGGGGCTTGCACATTTTTGCCATGTCTCTTCCAGTATAGAAGGAGTTACACACTCCCAGCTCACAAAGCTACCGGCTGGTTTATACCATCGTCATTCTGTGTACTGCCCACTAAGTAACCAAATGTAGGAGATAATTCCACTCCTGTTTAGAGGGCATTGAGGGG
Source organism: Ascaphus truei (assembly GCA_036426205.1). NCBI lineage: Eukaryota > Metazoa > Chordata > Amphibia > Anura > Ascaphidae > Ascaphus > Ascaphus truei. The sequence continues at coordinate 63,113,996 of CM071569.1, read as the reverse complement.
GTCAGAGGCTCGAAATGCAGAATGGTGCTTAAGGTGGATTCAGTTTTGTACCGAAGCTGTACACAAGGGGGGTTCCTATATGAGGTTCCACTTCTTAAAACAATAAATAGACTTTATATCCAGACCCTGCTTCTTGCTAAAGTTCTTCTTTAAAATGAAAGTTCCCAGGACCTTCCCACCCAAAAGCAGAACTGTAATACTAATAACTTTATTTAATATGGCGCTTTTCTCCCAATCGGATGCAATGCACTTTACAATTACAATATAGCACGCGGTAAGCAGCACATGGGATGCATTCCCTGCCCAGATGAGCTTACAATCTATGAGGCACAGGGAGACAAAATGACTTGCCCAACATCACAAGGAGCCAACACTGGGAATTGAACCAGGTGCCCCTGATGCAAACTCAGTGACATTGGTTTACAGTCAGTGTCTTTACTCACTGAGCCGCTCCTTCTACTGTAGAATTGAGCTACTTCCCCCAAAATTAGCACGACTATATGTCAACCAACCCAACCAAGCATAGGGGTGCTGGTACTTACCTGAAACGTACAGGACATGGTCAGGCTGAAGATTCTGCCTGAGCTCTCTGCAGGACAGTCTGACACAATCACAGGGCAAGGGGGCTACTTAAAGTGGTCAGCTATTTTTAACAATGGCATGGAAGGGGGAGGAAGGAGGGAATTCCACAGCAAGTGTCCAGCAGTGAAAGACATAAGGGGGGAGTTAAAGATATAACAACTTGATGGTCTTTAATAGCTCTGCATGAATCAGTGTGCTTTGAAGATCTCTCGCACTCTCTCTATATTAAATATTCTTCAGTGCATTTTTTTTTTCTTCCTTTGAGGCTGTGTTGTTGTGTGCATCATATCAGGGAATCACAGCATCTAACTCCTGAGGATTCCCGGCAGAAGAAGTTGCCATTCAACACCATGCTATATGCATGGACTGTGCCAACGCTGTCATTCAAAGAAGTACATTGCAAGTGAATCAGCGGTCCACGTGTGAAGTACCACTCCTTTTTAATTCACAAGTTCAGGGTGCCACTACTTTTTTTTTGTTTTTTTTATTGACAAATCTGTGGTTCCTCTTTCTTTTTAAATTAAAAAAAAAAAGGAATTTATTTTAGGAAGCCTATCCCCCTTCCTGCTTGGTAAGCCTGGGTATTGTATAATCCTCCCTAAAATAGGGGCAGAATATTTTCTTCCTCAATGGTAAATACATTTAGAACCTTTTGAGATCAGACACACTACAACTACTTTGTGATTAGTGAATAGGTTCATAGCAATGCTCTAATCCAGGGGTGCTGAACTCCAGTCCTCAAGCCCCCCCTCCCCCAACAGGTCAGATTTTCAGGATATCGCTGCTTCAGCACAGGTGGCTGTATATGTCAGCCTTCGACTGAGCCTCTGATTGAGCCACCTTGTGCTGAAGCTGAGATCCTGAAAACCAGACCTGTTGGAGGAGGGGAGGGGGAAAGGGGGGTGCTTGAGGACTCGAGGTGAGCACCTCTGCTATAATCTACAGCAGGGGTGCGCAAACCTTTGCAGCTGTGCCCCCCTCCTGGCTGTTCCCCCCCGGTGCTCACGCCCCCCTTACCTCCGTTCCCTGAGTCAAATGACGCTGCAGGGTCATGTGACATCACATCACCTGACCCTGCAGCGTCATCTGACGCCGCGTTGTCATGGCGACGCGTCAGCAGCCACCTGAATCTCGGTAAGTAATAGGTTGCAGAGGCCTCACGCGATCCCCAGCATTTATTTAAAATGCCGTGGGGAAGAGCACGGGGCCTCTGCAACCATCGCGCCCCCCTACAAAAATCTCGCGCCCCACAGTTTGCGCAACACTGATCATGTAAAAGACCAGAATAGACAGGCAATGTTTGGCCTACAGTCAACCAGATGGGAGGGAATCAACTTCTCAATGTAACTGGCTTCCCTATAAATATTTATACAATGTTTTTTTTCCTTCTAACTTATGAATAACTAACACTTTGTTTTTCACCATATACAGTCAAATTAATTCTGGTCAAATACGTATTTTCCTCCACTTTGGCTAATGAGCCCATCATAACGACTTTACAAAACCGGGACTGTGGAGTAACAACTTGCCTATGTATACAAGATCATATCAACAGTCCTATCACAAAGAGATTTGATAAAGGGGCAGACCTTCCCAAAATATACTAATGGCACAGACAGGTACGGGCTTAGATGTGGGTGATGGATGCCTTTTTTAATCAAAATCCAATATCTGTAAAAATATATATATTTTTAAAGCTAGCTTGCAAACATAAGATGAGACCTCAACGCTGGTTGATTTTTAGCTGGCGAATAATCCCTTTTGTCTGATGCCACGGTTTCCAACAACAGTTTGCACAGGCAAATCCCTCCCCTCCCATTATCTTTATTGGCTCTGGGATAAGAACAGGGGGAGGACAATGGTAGCAGAAGCCATTGTCTGAACAAGACTCGCAGATTGAGAGGCACCAAAGAGAGAGAAATGGTGCTGAATTTCCAAAGAACCTACACAAAGTCAAATTGCATTCATCGGTGTTACGTTTGTTAAACAGAAGCCAGTCCGGTTGTTAGAATGTTTACAGAATGTGGTTTTTAGGTGGGCTACGAGGGATTGCATCTATTTTAACATCGCAAGTTCCTCTGGGCAGGGACCTCATGCCTACTGTCTCAGTTTGTCTTAACATGCTTTTGTCATACAATGTTACAGTCCTCCCTCCCACATTGCGCTGCGAAATATCTTGGCGCCATACAAATAAAAAAATAACAATAACCACTTGACTTCCAGAAGGGGTTGGGGGGGTGGGGGGGGAGGGGCTGGACATGTTGGCAGCATAGGGGTTAAACATGGTACACCCTTAAAAAAAACCTGAAATTCTCATGAGCATGTGATCCATGGCTCATTTCAAAGAGGGGTAGGAGGTTGGAGCCAGGTATAGATCTGAAGCTGTGACATATATTAGAGCAGGAGTATTGTATTGTTTGTCTTTATTTATATAGCGCCATTAATGTACATAGCGCGTCACAGCAGTAATACACGTGGTAATCAAATAAATAACAGATAATATAAATAACAGATCATGAGAATAAGTGCTTTAGACATTCAGGAAGAGGAGTCCCTGCCCCGAGGAGCTTACAGTCTAATTGGTGGCCAACTCCTGTCATCAGGGGCCACCAACAGGTCAGGTTTTAAAGATATCCCTGCTTCAGCACAGGTGGTTCAATCAGTGGCTCAGTCAGCAACTGAGCCACCTGTGCTGAAGCAGGGACATCCTTCAAATCTGACCTTGGTGGTCCTTGAGGACTGAAATTGGCCACTCCTGTATTAGAAGGTGAGCAGCAGTAATGCACGTTCTGGCAATTGGTTACTTATATAAGTTTTACCGAAGGCGCAAGTGAGCCAACAGGCCCGGAAATGATCCTATTTTAGCTGTGTTTTTTTCCCCCTTAACATATTATTTGTCGGCGACTCCCCCCATCCCCCTTCCACCCCCAAATATGCTGTAATTCAAGAAATGTTTTATGACACCATTGAATGTATGTCCATATTCTCCCTGTACTTTTTTTTCCTTTCTTTTTTGGTACTCCATAAAAATGACCAAATAAACAAGCAGTTGAAAAAAAAAAAAAGGTACATCGTATACTGTACATCAGGGGGGCGCAAACTTTTTTCCCTGCGCCCCCCTGCCGGCTGTCCCCTCACTGCCGCGCCCCCCCCAACCCCAACTTACCCTCGCTCCGGCGTAATGACGTCACGTTGCCATAGCAACGTGACGTCACATGACCTCGCAGCGTCATTTTGACGCTGCGTTGCCATGGCGACGCCGGGAGGAAGCCGCCGGAGCCACGGGTAAGTATGGTTTACAGAGGCCCTGCAGCTCCCCCGGCACTTAATTTAAGTGCCTTCGGGAAGCGCGCGGGGCCTCTGTAAACCCCGCGCCCCCCGTCGGCAGTGTTGCGCCCCCCCTGGGGGTCGCGCCCCACAGTTTGCGCACCGCTGCTGTACATGATTGATTTTAAGTACCAACGTTTAACTATATCACTTCCATTCGTTCGGTCCGTAGAGGGGCTGCCCATGTAAGGGAAAATGCCGTGCAAGTGTTAGTATGAAAAAGCGTCAATCAGGGTGTTTGTATATTTGTGCGTCTCAGTGACTGTTTTGATAAAGTGATGCTCTGCGGATGACATAGAAGAAGTAATTCTCTGCAGACCCCCTGACCCGCTGGGAATAATTTATTGAAGCGTTTCCCAGGTCTGCACCTGGTAAGAAACCCGTGTCAGATTCACCATATGGAATTCCCAGTTGAAAAGTAGCAGGATATTTTCTTTGCTGCATCTGGGGAGGATTTTTCCCTGATGGGTTTAAAGAGGCAGTCTCAGCTCTGTGTGTGTGTGTGTGTGTGTGTGTATGCGTTTGTGTTTCCGTGTATTTGATTACCTTTGCTGAAAAGTAATTACCTAAGCTGCCAAACGATTAGTTCTCCTATGAGTGATAAGCAAAGATCCTGCTACCTAGGGTTCACAAAATGGCTGCCTTTCCGTTTCAATCAATCCCCCGGTCAGTGTAACTTAGCCGCAACAATGTATCCTGATATTACTAGGGTAACATTATGTATTGTTACAGTTTACAGCTCGAACTGCTAGGAACATTGGCAACATATTATCACAAACAGGAAAGTGGTGCGAAGATCTTGCACTGCTGGGGATGTGTGCTAAAGCCTGCTATAGAGATCAAAGGATGCTCAGTATATTAAAACTCATTAAAAATGGCATGTAGTTGAATAATATTTTTTTTTTTAACTATTATCTAATACTACAGAATTGCTTTATTGAAAACACACATGTACTGTAGGATATTGCTTGGATTTTAAAGCAGTATTGCTGAGCTAACAGAGGTCATGTAAAATTGCTTTACAGCAGGCAGACAAGAGATTATAATGCCCAGTGAGTCCCAGCCTCTGTATTTATATAGCACTGCGCTGCACCAGTAAAAGGTAGGTGAGCGGAGCAGCACCCTGCGTGTACATGCAGCAATATGTATGTGTTTATGACGTGATGCTGTGTGTATGTATGTATCTTTATATAGCGCCATCCATGTACATAGCACTTCGCAGCAGTGATGCACGTGACATAGTAATATGACACAGCGGGAATAAGCGCTTCAGACATAAAAGTAACATTAGGAAAAGGAGTCCCCTGCCCAGAAGAGCTTACAATCTAAGTGCAGCAAGAATAAGGAAGGATGCCTTGAAAGCAGGGTTTTCCAAAGTGAAAAAGTGCACTTAGAGATGTTTAAGCAACTGGTAAGAAATTACCAGGGAGGGTAAGTCCGATGGCCACATAGGAGCGAGATATCAGTTAGAGCTCAGGCCTGAAGTTCCCTGTCTGTTTGTATAACGAAGCTCCTGCAATATGCTGGGAAGGAGTGGGGCTCCGCAGTATGAAATGTGAGATTCTGCAAACCCCCAACTCTGTATGAATTTACACAGCAACACTGCAGTGGGAAGGTAAGAGAGGCTGAGCTACAGCATACAAAAGGAAGATCTCTTTGCATTTGACTGTATACATCTCCTCCATGTGGAACAGGAATGGAATGAGCGACATTATCCGGGCTTTTGCATGTACTAATGTACAGATGCTCTGCAGCATGTCGAAAAGAAGTGATGTTCTGCATGTTAGCAATGCATTAAAATGGAAAGGGTATTCCTGAAAACAGGCACAGTACAACACATCTTCATAGCACTTCAAAGTATTTAATATCATTTTAAATGGTGTCTAAAAAATAAAACGTGGTTTCTTTTTTTTCATATGATCACCTCTTTAAATGGTGTCTTACAGTGTTTTTCTCCCTTCTGCACAGGTTGCAGGTTTCCTAAAAACAGGCACATTACCAACTTATTCTCTTTTTAATAGCATTCAGACCTGCGCTACGGCATGTGAAGGTACGAAGCCCTATACCGCTGTTTTAACAGGTATTCCTTCTAACCACACACTAACCTGAGAGGCTGTATGGGAAAACAAATGGCAAACCTCTCAAGTCTCATTGCATGTTAGTGAGTTTCACTTCACTGGATATGTCTGCTTCACTCAATTTTAGCAACAGGCTCTCATACACATAAATCCCAAGTACTGAAGACAGCACCTTTCCAATAAAATGTCATTTGTTTTGTAGGTCTACATTGCTTAATTCTTAACTACTTGGGTTCTTGAAAGTTAATATCTCAGACATATGATTTCAGTGTATTAGTGATTAAACAATGACAGTCACAACCATTCTATTATAGCACTATAATTGAAATGTATAATCTAACCAGTTTTATAGGAACTTTAAATAGCCTAATTATTTTATGGATAAGGTAAAGTAGTATCTTTTTGTTCATGGCTGATTATTACATTAACTTACACTCTTTAGCGTAGCATTTTTTTAATTCTGTATTTGGAATTTTCTGACCTTTTTTTTTATCATACTATTTTGGCATATCTATTTTTTAGGTTTTGTTGCGAGGTTTACTGGACTACTTAGATCGAGTTTACAAATAAATAAACTGAAGAAGGTTGTCTCATCAAGTGGATGTATATACAGATATAGATCTCTTGTGGGGGGAAATAACATGCTAGGGAAACTTTGAGCTGTATACCTACACCAAGCCACCTCAAGGTACCTCAAAATATATTGTAGGGTTCCATTTAGGGAAACAAACAATGTTCTTATTTGATTGTATTGTTTATTAAAAAATAAAAATCACATACATTTAATAACAGAGAAATTAGCAACCTGAGTGCAACAGACCCTCCCAACATTGGGCACATGAAAATAGGTACAAGTTAGTTCTTCTGTCATTGTAAGACTAATATATATATTATCAGGAGACCCCTCACTGCTTCTTATATCTCCTGTGTGATTTCTCACTGCACGGAAGCAAACTATCATCCCCTTGCAGGGCTGTGACATGCAAAGTATTACATGCAAACATTTTACCTAGAACAACATGGGCAGAATGTTCAATAGGTTCAGCTGGTTCTAATAGGTACAATACCTGCTAAATAGGTACAGTAGTTTGAGGGTAAGAGTGCAATTGTAAATATAAAACTGTAGCAGCAACAGAACCATGGTTAATATTCAATTTTGAATGAAATGTGTATGTAATTACTGCTGAACGGATAGTGTGCCCCAGCAACCTGGTGACAGGAATAGGGGATAGTGTGCCCCAGCAACCTGGTGACACGAATAGGGGATAGTGTGCCCCAGCAACCTGGTGACAGGAATAGGGGATGTGTTGCCCAGGCAACCTGGTGGACAGAATAGGGGAGTAGTGTGTGCCCCATCAGCCTGTGACAGTGGGAAGTGCAAAGGAGGGACGAATAGTGGGAGAGTGCCCCAGCAACCTTGGTGACAGGAATAGGGGATGTGATGCCCAGCACTGGGGACCAACAAGCGGATGTTGACCAAACATGGTACACGGATAGGGATGTGTGCCCCCACAACCTGGTGACAGAGTCAATAGGGGGTAGGTGCCCACGCAACTGGTGACATGAATAGGGGATAGTGTGCCCCAGCAACCTGGGACACGAATAGGGGATAGGTGTGCCCCAGCAACCTGGTGACACAATAGGGGATAGTGTGCCCCAAGCACTGGTGACAGAATAGGGGATAGTGGTGCCCCAGCAACCTGGTGACAGGAATAGGGAGTGTGCCAGCAACTGGTGACAGAATAGGGGATAGTGTGCCCCAGCAACCTGGTGACAGGAATAGGGGATAGTTGTGCCCAGCAAACCTGGTGACAGGATAGGGTATAGTGTGCCCCGCAACCTGGTGACAGAATAAGGGATAGTGTGCCACAACCGGTGACAGGAATAGGGGTATAGTGTGCCCCAGCAACCTGGTGACAGAATAGGGATAGTGGTGCCCCGCACACCTGGTGGACAGGAATAGGGGATGTGTCCCCAGCAACCTGGTACAGAATAAGGGATAGTGTGCCCCAGCAACCTGGTGACGGAATAGGGATAGGTGCCCAGCAACCTGGTGACAGGAATAGGGATAGTGTGCCCACAGAACCTGGTGACGAGGAATAGGGGATAGTGTGCCCCAGCAACCTGGTACACGAATAGGGGATAGTGTGCCCCAGCAAACCTGGTGACAGAATAAGGGATAGTGTGCCCCAGAACTGGTGACAGGAATAGGATAGTGTGCCACAGCAACATGGTGACAGAATAGGGGATGTGTGCCCCAGCAACCTGTGACAGGAATAAGTATGTGTGCCCCAGCAACCTGGTGACAGGAATAGGGGATAGTGTGCCCCAGCAACCTGTGCCAGGAATAGGGGATAGTGTGCCCCAGCAACCTGGTGACAGGAATAGGGAATAGTGTGCCCCAGCAACCTGGTGGCAGGAATAAGGGATAGTGTGCCCCAGCAACCTGGTGACAGGAATAAGGGATAGTGTGCCACAGCAACCTGGTGGCAGGAATAGGGGATGAGTGAATAGGGGATAGTGTGTGCTGCACTCCTGCTGCCTGCCCCAGTGATGAGGGTGCAGTGGCCCCGCCCACTGCCCTGCGCCCCGCCCACTGACCTGTGCTTTCCCGGACACGGACAGCAGGGCGTGGCTTGAGTACCTGGCCGGCCCCTCCCAGCTCAGCCCGGCCGCCCGGCTCAGTAGCTCCACCTGGCGGCTGAGCTTGTCCACCTGCTCCCGCAGCCGCCGGTTCTCGCACTGCAGGTCGGTGACCGTGCGGGACAGCGGCCCCGCCAGCTTCAGCACGTCGCCCAGCTGGCTCTCCACTCCCCGCCGGAAGCCCTGCACCTCGGCGTGCAGCTCCCGCACCGCCCCGCGCAGCTCCTCCACATCCTCCTGCTCCCCGGGGCTCCGGTGATACACATCCTCCTCCACCGGCCACACCGATACCTCCGGGTCCATGAGTGAAGAGACAGCAATGCCCCTTCTCCTGGCACCGCAGCAATGCCCCTTCTCCTGGCACCTCAGCAATGCCCCTTCTCCTGGCACCGCAGCAATGCCCCTTCTCCTGGCACCTCAGCAATGCCCCTTCTCCTGGCACCGCAGCAATGCCCCTTCTCCTGGCACCTCAGCAATGCCCCTTCTCCTGGCACCGCAGCAATGCCCCTTCTCCTGGCACCTCAGCAATGCCCCTTCTCCTGGCACCGCAGCAATGCCCCTTCTCCTGGCACCCGCAGCAATGCCCCTTCTCCTGGCACCGCAGCAATGCCCCTTCTCCTGGCACCGCAGCAGCCCCCCGGCTTGTCAGGCGCAGGCACACAAACGCGTGTCGGTGCAATCCTATGACACACTTGTGGTGTGATGGTGGTTACACCGCTTTGATGAAAGTCACACAATCCGCTGGCAGGTAACAGAGCTCCCAGACCAATGCCACGGAGCGGTGTCCTGTGACAATCCCAAACCCCCCTCTGTGCCGCGATCCCTGCACAGCGAGATAAGCCGGTCCCACGCTGCAACACTACCAGCGCTTCTCTGCACCCAACAACGCGGTGTAACGCTCTTCTGCCAGGACATCAGGTGGCATGCAAGTCCATTCAATGCAGGGTGGCAAAGCGATGCTACCTTCTCTGGTACACTTTGGGCAATGCCATCAATTATTTCTGCAGTGCAATTATATGGAGCATTTCTGTGCTACCATGTAACTTGGGTAAGAGGAAAATAAATCATAATAATGTGTCCTATAACGCAGGCAGCCCCTCTATAAACACATGGGATACACTGCTGCAGCCCCTCTCTATAAACACATGGGATACACTGCGGCAGCCCCTCTCTATAAACACATGGGATACACTGCTCCTGCCCCCTTCCCCGAGGTGTCCATCCTCCGGCTCTGTCTGTGTGTGAAGGTGTTTGGGACAAGTTGCTAGTTGACTTGCCCAGAGGAGCGATTTCAACTCGTGCTTTCCCCTCTCACTGAGACCTGGGGCAGAGCAGGGGATGCTCAGAGCCGGGGGAGGGGCATGGAGACAGTATAGGAAGAGGGGGGTCAAAGCCTGTCTTCTCCCTGCTGTGCCAAAATAAACAGGCTCCTTATCTCTCCCTGGAGGAGGAGGAGGGGTGGGGAGGGAAAGAGATGGATACAACCGCAGTTTGCAATCTAGGACTGCTGGGTACTGTATGTTGGATAATGACCTTTCCTGTCATCTCTTCCACTAGTTTTGTTTTCATTGTAAAACATATAACAAAAGGCAAACACTGACACTGCAACTAATACCCATTTTGTCAGAGGTGCAGCAGTAGAATAACAGCAATACTTTTTGGTTGTATGGCAGTGACAGTGTACACATAATTGTACACACCGTCCAGCTGTGCCTATTATTTATGTGCTCTACCTATTAAAACCAGCTGGACCTATTGTACTTATTTCTGCCTGTGTGTGAGAACCGGGGAGTAGCTCAAAACCTTTCGCTACTTGTACCTTAGTTAAATGTTGCTAACTAATTTGATAAATGTTCAGATTGTTATAGGTTAAGTGATCACAACTTCTGTTTTATGTATATACTAGCTGAGAGACCCGGCGTTGCCCGGGATGTAATTTTGGGGGGGCGTACGACAGGGTTAGGCTCCCCCCCCCCCTTGACAGCTAGGTGGGTGACTGAGTTGACTGAGTGTGTGGGTGACTGGGTGGGTGTGTGACACTTGACTGAGTGGGTGGGTGGGTGACTGAGTGGGTGGGTGACTTTGGGTCGGTTTGACTTTGGGTCGGTGGGTGGGTGACTTTGGGTTGGTGGGTGGGTGACTTTGGGTCGGTTTGACTTTGGGTCGGTGGGTGTGTGACTTTGGGTCGGTGGGTATGTGACTTTGGGTCGGTGGGTGGGTGACTTTGGGTCGGTTTGACTTTGGGTCGGTGGGTGGGTGACTTTGGGTCGGTGGGTGACTTTGGGTCGGTGGTTGGGTGGGTGAGTTGGGTCGGTGGGTGGGTGAGTGGGAGACTGACTGGGTGGGTGAGTGGGAGACTGACTGGGTGGGTGAGTGGGAGACTGGGTGAATGGGTGACTGGGTGGGTGGGTGACTGACCTTGACTGACTGGGTGGGTGAGTGACTGACTGGGTGGGTGAGTGGGTGACTGACTGGGTGGGTGAGTGGGTGACTGATTGGGTGGGTGAGTGGGTGACTGACTGGGTGACTGACTGGGTGGGTGAGTGGGTGACTGATAACGTGTTCTTTTACAAGCACAACAAGTTCTTTGTCTTTTTCTCACTTTATTGGGGAGAGCATATGGGCACAAAAGGCACTTGTAGATAGATGTGGTGTAGTGAAGAGAGCTTCTCTATAGTGAGGGTGCTTGATAGTAGGGAAAGGTAAAAACGGTGATACTTGCCAGAGATGAATAGCGTGAGATCTACTTGCTCACCAGCTAGATTAGAAAGGAAGTGTAAGGGAATCTGGGAAACAGGAATAGTCCTAGGATCAGACTAACTGTGAACAAGACAAGGGGGGTTGGAAGAGTCCACTTCTCAGTTTAGGATGATAGGAGGTTGCTAGGCAACCAACACTGACTAGGCTGTGTAAACAACATATGTATCATAATGTTGCCTTACACATGCAGCTAGCTGCTGGGACAGGGAAAATTACAGGCATCTGAACTAGGGAGACAAATCCTATGAGCTGCAAATGGGCACAGAATTAGACAATCCGTTCCAGGACACTCAATGTTAAAGGATCATACTGCTACTGCTGCACATCCAGGAATGTATATATATGATTGAATGAAACAAAATGTGACCAAGGATGTACTTGGTTGAAACCAACACAAAAAACTTCAAGGCAGATGATTATGCACAGGCAGTCTTACTCCACCACGAAGAAGGAAGATACTGCTCACCATGGGACATCATTCTCACATCCAGATCATTCCATAAATGATTAAAAATCAAATCCTCATGGAATGTTTAAAAACGCACCCAAGAATGGTTAACATTGGAACTCAGAATGATAAGACTCTTTGACATCAAAACAATAGACTTAATGGCGGAATGGGGTTTCTCACACCTAAATCACACATTGTTTGTAATTATTTATTTTGTTATCAATGTTTACCAGGAAGTATACATTGAGAGTTACCTCTCGTTTTCAAGAATGTCCTGGGCATAGAGTTAAGATGACAAATATACATGGTTCAATACATAGTTAACATATGTGAACAGGATATACATTAATACAAGACATTGCATGCACAGTTAAAGTAATATATATTATAGGCGTATTCACAGTCACGACCAGATTAAAATGCGAGACTGCTTTAGTTTGAAAGAACTGAAGACTGGTGGTGTTGTGAGAGTAACAGTAAGAGGAGAGTAGATTGTTCCAGTCTTTGGGTACCGGTAAGAGGAGGAGAGCGGCCAATACTTTGCTTGGGACCATGAACAGTCTTTGGAGTCAGATCTCAGAATGATAAGTGCTGCATGTGGTAGGGTGAGGAGCTTGTTCAGATAGGCGGGTAGCTTGCCAGAAAGTATTTGAAGGCAAGACGTAGAGATGATTTTGCGCCTAGACTCAAGTGAATACAATTCTAGTTTCTTTGAGCATTTCGCAGGCAATGTGTGTTTGTAGGTGCATTGGAGAACAAAACAGCATATAATTGTAGAGGGTATCAAGTTTGCTAAGGTGGGTTTGGGGTGCCGAGCCATATACTATGTCCCCATAGTCGATAATTGGCATTAGATTCTGCTGTGCGATACGCTTTCGACCAGCAGACCTAGGGAGGATTTGTTCTCTATAGTACACCTAGTTGTGCATAGTTGTTTGGATGTCAGGGTATCAATGTGGCATCCAATGTTAGATGGGAGTCAACCCATATGCCCAAGTTTTAAAACTAGTAACAGGAGTTAGGGTGTATTAGCGTTGTTCTGATCTGGAGCTCAGTCATTGGAAGCTTTAAAAATGTAGCCTTGGTCCCGAATACCATTGTTACAGTCTTGTCAGTGTTTAAAAACAGTTTGTTTGGGAAATCATATTTTCAAGTCTCACAAGTCAGACCTGGAGTATGTGTTCAAGGTGGGAGAGGCTAGGGCTGTGTGCATATAAGATTGTGTCATCTGCAATACTGTGTATTGAAGCTCCCTTACAAGTGTAGTAAGATCATTTGAGAACACTGAGAAAGTAGGGGCCCTCAGACCAGAGCCTTGGTGGACCCCACAGGTGATATCCAAGGGTTGGAGTTAGAGCCTGAGATGACACATGTTGGGATCTACCTATAGGTAGGACTGACAACCATTTTAAGCATGCTTCCCCTATCCAGAGCACTGGAGTTTTTAAGCAAGATAACATGATCAACAGTATCAAAAGCCTTTGCAAAATCTAGGAATATTGCCACAGTAAGTTGTCCCAGTTCCATTCCACACTGGATTTCATTCCAAACTTTTAGGCAGGGTAAGTTACCATGGAGTATTTGGGGCGAAAGCCAGATTGGAATTGGATAGGGAATTTGTTTTGGTATAGTAATCTCTAAATTGGGAGTGAAACACATTTTTTTTTCCATGACTTTGGATAGTAATTGGAGAAGAGAGATTGGCCGTAGTTTGAGACAGTGTTTTTGTCCCCACTTTTGAAGATTGGGACAACTCTGGCAGTTTTCCAGGTCTTAGGGAATTGGCCTGAGACAAGATAAGTTGATTAGGGAAGCAAGCGGTTTGGCAATGGCTGGGGCCAAAAACCAAGTCATAGGAAATTATGATTCCAGTAGATCAGGTCTACATTGGATCCTTAGTTTGTTTAAATTTGAGGAGCGCTTGTGTAATCTCCTCTTCGGATACGGGCAAATTGAAAATTGAGCAGTTTGGGAGAGGGAGGGTTTGGGTTGCATTGGCTGATAACTAGTAGCAACACCCCACAAGTAATCATTGAATGCATTTGCAATGTCAGCGGGGTTGCCACCTCTCCGGGTTTTCACCGGAGACTTCGGGTTTGGCATCCCCTCTCCCCGGGCTCCGGGTTTGTCCCTGAAATCTCCGGTTGGGCGGGTTGTTACAGACAGGGCAGCATAGTAAATATGACTTCTCATTGCTACATCACTCACAGATCCTTTGCATTTCTCACGGGACTATCTGTGTGCAAACTCATTCCCTCCCTTCACTGCCTACTACATCCGGGTCACCGCCCTATGCTACTGCACATGCTCACACGTAGGGGATCATGGGAGTTGTAGTTTATATTAATTAGACAGATCGATTGACACATACGCAACACAGTAAACAGTCTAGAAACCCTACTAGAGAACAGACACCACCCCCCATGTATCTTACCTCCTCCCTACCCTTCTCCCCTCTTCTCCTCTCTTCTCCCCCCACTCCCTCTCTTTGTGCTCTCTCTCTTCTCCCCCCCTCTTTCTCTTCTCCCCCCCCCTCTCTCTCTTCTGCCCCCCCCCTCCTCTCTCTTCTCCCCCCTCTCTTCTCTTCTCCTCTCCCCCCCTCTCTCTCCCCCCCTCTCTCCTCTTTCTCCCCCCCTCTCTCTCTCTCTCCCCCTCTCTCTCTCTTCTCCCCCCCCTCTCCTCTCATCTCTTATCCCCCACCCCCCTCTCTCTTTCTCTCTCTCTCCCCCTCTCCTCTTCGTCTTCTCTCTCCCCCCCCTCTTCCCCCCCTCTCTCTTCTCCCCCCCCCCTCTCTTCTCTCTCTTCTCCCCCCCCCCTCTCTTCTCTCTTCTCCCCCCTCTCTCTCTCTCTTCTCCCACCCCCTCATCGTCTCTCTCTTCTCCCCTCTCTCTCTACTCTTCCCCCCCCTCATCTCCTCCCCCCACCCTCTCTCTCTCTCTCGTCTTCTCTTCTTCTCCCCCCTCCTCCTCTCTCGTCCTTCTCTCCACCCCTCTCTCTCCTCCCTCGTCTCTCTCTCCACTCGTCGCCCTCTCTTCCCTCCCCCACCCTGCTCCTTCTCTCTGCATCTCTCTCCTCATTCGCTCCCCTACCACTCTCTCCTGCATCTCTCCTCTCCCTGCCACCCTGCTCTCTCTTTCTTTCTTCTACTCTGCCCCCTCTCGTCTTCTTCCCTCTCTTCTGCCCCCCCCTCTTCTCTCCCTCTCCTCTATTTCAGTACAGCTTGCTTCAGTTCCGCTCCTTGTGTGACCTAGCCAATGAGAAGTAACCTTGGTCTTTGTTAAATTAACTCAAGTAAAGTAAACTGAGATAAAACCATTAACGCATCATAGCAGTCTCCCGCCATCTCCCCCGTCAGTAATGGCTGCGCGGCGTCAATTGGTGCTGCGTTGTCAATGCCAACGGGAACGTCACCGTGACGTAACAGCATCACGTGATGCTCGTTGCCATGACAATGAAGACGCCAATGATGTCACGACGTCAGCGGTGCCACGTTATCATGGCAACTTGCCGCCGCGCGACGTTGCATAGCATCCCGTTGTCATGGCAACACAGTGTCATTAAAAAAATCTCCAGGTTGACCGTCAGTCGAAGGTGGCAACCCTGAATGTCAGTGGGATTTGTCAGAGTAATATCCTCCTTAGTGATCTTACTTGGTTGTTGATGGTTAGAAGGCTGGAATATATTGTTGATAACCTTCCAGAAGTTAGCTGGGTTTTATGTATTCTGGTGCAAATTGGCAGAGAAATATTGTGCTTTTGCATGTTATTCGGCCTGCCTCTCTGCCAATGTTTTTATCCAAACACACACACACACACACACACACACACCATCCCCTTCCCCCTCCATGATGCTCCTTGTCACCATTTTATTACCCTTCCAATGTCCTTTTTCCCCCCACCTTATCTACATCTGGTTTTTTTTTTTTCTTCTTCTGCTTTCCTAATTTTTGTTTCAGCCATAGATTCCTTTGTAAACCAGTATTGCTGACCTGAGGAAGAGAGGAGAACTCTTGAAAGCTCGTCCTATTACATAAATTGTTAGTATAAATAAAAAAGTTATCACCTAATACTAAAGTACTCATTTATTCTGATATATATATATATATATATATATATATGTATATATGTATATATATATATATACACATACATATACATATACACATACATACATACATACACTTTGAATTGTATAATTAACAGGTCTATGCTAATCAAGATTCTGACTTCTTTGGCAGCTGGTAAAATTCTATGAACCAGGATCATCTTCCTTTTGTGTTAACTTTTGTACGATGTAATGTTATTTTTGCTCTCTTGTGTTTGATCCCCCACTATACAGCGACATGGAATATGTCAGGGCCTCACAGACAAAATATGCAATGTCATCATTCGTTAAGACGTCTAAAGGGCTGCTACTTATCACAGGTTTCTTCGGCAGTGAAGCAACTAGAACACAAATAAAAGCAGGAATTCGGAGCACTCAGAAAGTATGCAGCCAGCTAATTAGCAAAACATTCCATGCATTTTAATTAATAGTGAAATATGAAAAAGTGGAACGTTATGTAAGCACAAGGAACCCAATTCAACATCAAATGGAATAAGCCTACATTAGGTCATGTTTAGTCCTGTTTTTTAAATATATTTGATTGATGTATTGACATTTTAGGTAATTGCCTTGAGTTCCTGGCATTACTTTTGAGCCTCGTTGCCTAGAGAATAACAAGCTTACAGACCCACTGCTTGTGTTCCCCTTTAATTCTATTTCAACCCATATGAAGCTATGTTATGATTCAGAATAACATGTTGACCCATCTCCCCTAGTCTGAAAATAGTCCTATTGACGCTGCAGTGCAGAAAATGTGCTATGCATCTCAACCCACCATTTTTTATTCTGACGATAAGCAGGTTTCATTACCTCTTCACGGAAACATTTATTTTGTCTCCTGCTGTTCCGTAATGAGGTTGGACGTCCACTCGCAGCAAGCTTATTTCTTCACACATTTTTCAGATAGCATGTGGCCCTTATCATAGAATAGAATTTGACAGCAGATAAGAAGCACTCTGCCCACCTTGTCTGCTCATTTTCCTATCTGCTGTAAAACCTCAGACCCTTTTTGATCCTTGACATTTTTTTGTTTTGCATTAAGGATACCCTTATGTCCAACCCAGGCATTTTTGACTGGGACTTCAAGTTCTGTGAACCCTTATGTGGCAAATTGCAAGATTTCCACTACAAAGTGATTTTCTGTTGGCCGCTGGAATGAGGCTCACCCGGCAACCATATTGTTTCATCTGGACAAGATTGGTTGTCAGGGAAAATTAAGTGGTTTATTCTATATCAGCCTCGCTGGCCGATTTGGTCGTTTTCTGACCCAAATTCCCTACTGCAATCAATGGGGAATTTCACCCGAAAATAGGCTGATCGGCCACTTAGGGGAATATAGAATAATACCCTAAAACGTAAATATCTCTGCAACTGGGATGTCCCTGGGGCTTGGAGTAGTGGGTGCAGCTCCAGTGGACTGTTTAGTTGAAATAAAGCAAAAAATAAAAGCAAATACATTTTTAAAAAAAAGGAGATATCTTTTATTTATAAAGCGCCAACATAATCTGCAACGTGGTACAACATGGATACTTATATAAAATAAATAAATAGAATGACATGCCAAAAAAGGACAAACAACTGTGCCTATATACTGTATACTCAAACATACTGTAGCACTCTCTGTATAATATAAATAACGTTTTAATGCATCAAGCAAGCATACAGGGTCAAATACAGGAAAAAAGGAAGCGACGTTTCGGACCTCCTGGTCCTTAATCAAGCTCCTGTATATGTATTGTATGTCTTTATTTATATAGCGCCATAAATGTACATAGCGCTTCACAGTAGTAATACATATCATATAAATAACAATGTATGTATATACACACATGTATATATGTACACATATACACACACAGTAGAGAGAAATATATATATATATATATACGAGAGAGAGACAGACAGACAGTCAGACACAGAGACAGACAGGAAATCAGGACAGTCACTCCAAGCTCTATAGGTGACATTTATTTCTCAACGTTTCAGCTCCCAACAGAGCCTTTATCAAGAGCACCGTTGAGAGCCGACAAGTTGAGAAATACATTTCACCTTTGGATCTTGGAGTGCCAGACCTGTTTTCCCTCTATCAGATGTGCTGCCTTGCTGACACCTGGACGGTTTTCACCCTACTACTAACTGTATCTACACGTGTGAGTGCCTGGTTTTCTGGACTGCTATATATATTTTGTATGTGTAAAAATAATCTAACAAAATGGTAGGATGCTTTAAATCACGTTTATAAGTACCTCTGAGAGCTTACGCTATATGTATAATTTTTCTCTTGCCTTTTTTGGTATCCATTTGCTGGAGAAAAGGAAATGTAAAGCTAATAAATGTCCCATTTGTAGTTTTAAGGAGACAATGACCATAGCGACTGGTTGTGTGACGATACAAACCCGTGGAAAAGAGTGTAAAGAATTGAGTTGAAAATGTAAACGCTGCAGATTTTACATTGTATCCTGCTGACATTTAGTGAAAATGAAACCCCAGCAGCTGCATGGTACATTGAATTGAAAGTTAATGTAAACAAATGCCCCATCGAGTTATGTGACATTAGTTTTGTTTCATGCATTTGGGTATATTTATTAATGTCTCCCTGCTGGCAAACTTTCCTGCTTCTCCAATTCTCTTTTTTTTCCATTGAAATGTGTCTCTATTAAGAACTAGAATGCACAGAGTTAGCATAATGGGGACTTGATCGATATCTTTGCTGGCATGGAGCAAGGGTGATGTTACTCCCAATTTATCAGGGATCACGTGGCCAACTCCAGTCCTCAAGGGCCACCAACAGGTCAGGTTTTCAGGATATCCCTGCTTCAGCACAGGTTATGCAATCACTGGCTCAGTCGAAGCTGTAGCACTCAGCCAGGGCTACCTATCTGCCAGTGCCTGTGTGCGGCTGACACACTCCTCCCCAATCCTGGAGAAAGGGCGATTTTCAATTACTTCCGGGCTGGCAGTGGTGAACATTTTGTAATTGGAGGTCGCTACAGCACAAGCAGCCTCCAATGACACAGAAGGCCAAAAAAATCTGCTACCCGCGAACAGTAAAAATGGCATGCAACTTTTTAAACACACCCAATTCCGTGGAATTGGTAATACTGACCCTAAGAGACCACAACTGATACAGACCTCCAGTCACAGACCTGCATAATTAATTTGTTAGTTATCCTTCAAACTCCATCATTGCCATGAGTTGCAGAGCGGGTTCTGATGCACTGATTTGCACCAAACGGGTCAACACATTTTCTATATGTATTTTAGAAATAGCTTTGTGTTACAATCAGACTCTGAAGTGGGTGAATCACATAATTTATCGTCCTATGCCAGGGATAGGCAAACCGTTTTTAGACGAGTGCCATAAAAGTAAACAAAATAAAAATGTAATAATATTTTTTTGGGAGTGCCAAGTCAGTTTACCCATTGAAGAAAGAATACAAAAGATGGCTTACCAACTCCTTCTGTGGGGTGGACCGTACGGCAGTGCTGATGGCGGCCGCATTCCTGACCCTCTGAGCTGCTGGTACCATGCACCCGACTGTAAAGCATGCTGCGCAGTGAGTCATGTGAGCCCCTCATGACGCGGGCTGGTGGTGTGACTGGTGTGATTTCAGTGCTGATGGCGCGGTCTGGTCACTTGACTTAAGCAACAGTGAACATCCAGGGTAGGAAAGGAGCGATGATTCAGGAACACCCCAAAATAAAATGAACAAATGATGGTGCAATAAAATCACAAATGTATGATGAAGCAAAGAAACTTGGCTCATATAGATTGCCTACTTACAAAAAGCAGGTGAAGAATCAGAGACGGCCTGATCACCTCTCCCGACGTGAGACTCACTGCCGTAACACGATTTTATGTGCGCATTCCTATTGTACACATTGTGAGTACATTTCTTAAGCTTTTTTATTGTGATAAACCGTTTGCTGGTCTGCACTATGGTCTCTTTTTGCTGTGTTTTCGCATGAGTATCATCCTGAGTGAGAGCCCTCCTGAGTTCCTACACACCTTGTTCCCCGTAAATGCTGATTCTTCACCTGCTTTTTGTAAGTAGGCAATCTATATGAGCCAAGTTTCTTTGCTTCATCATACATTTGTGATTTTATTGCACCATCATTTGTTATTCTGGAAGCCAGAGGGTCACGTGGTGATGACTTAGCTCAGATAGTGTAAACTCGCCCTCTTTTCCAAGCACGACAAGGTCTGTTTCTTTTCTTACTTTATTTTGGAGAAAGCAGGGAAATACCGTTTCTTGTGTAGAGGTGTAGGTATCTCTGTGTGTGCTTAGTAGTAAAGGGAGGTGAAAAGATAATCCTGCAGCACCATTACAGGGGTTACAGTGAGGTACTGTACTCACAAATCCAGGGAAAATGGTGGAAAGGAAATGGCAATGAATGCTGGGTGGTAAGATAGTCTGGGGACAGACCATCTGTGGGCAGAGCAGAGGGGGAGAAGGCAGACTAGCCCATTTGAGAGAAAGGCTGGGGCTGCCATGGCAACTCACAGGAGTGTCTGGGGAAGCTACAACATGTAGCAATAATGTTGCATCTTTAACACAGCAAGCTGCTGGGAGAGGCGAAATGGCACTGTGTTTTGTGTGCAGAACCAAACACATACAGCTGGCACTAATAAGCTGACAAGCAGGGCTGCGAGGAAAAAGGGGGGGTGAAACAGAAATGTAGACAGGGGTATACCTGTTCCATGACATTTGTTCATTTTATTTTGGGGTGTTCCTGAATCATCGCTCCCTTCCTACCCTGGATGTTCACTGTTGCTTTAAGGGAATCTGTACATTTCCCTTTGAAGGTTGAGAATTTTTCTATTTCACCTTACACCCATTTTTATTTATTCACTTTATATTAAGTATTTATGATCTCACACTGTTGTTGCTTAGCGCCGATCTAAATCACTTGGGTTTCCTGACACTTGACTTAAGCGTCAGCGGACAGGAGCCTTGGAGATGCTTGGGTTACGTTACCATGGTGTGCCAAGCAAATTTGTATCACATGTACCTTTAGCCAAGCATTCCAATGGTTCGCCATCCATCTGCTCTACCTTCGTCACTAAAATTATTTGAGGAAGCTCGGTGACAGGGACGTATTGTGTCTGCAAAATGTTATGCGCAACACTCTCCAACACTGGGCACATGAAAATCGGTACACTTTAGTTCATCTGTTAATGTGAAATACAGGAGCTTACATACAGGTGAAAACACTTGTATTTATGGATTTATTTGTATGTACTAATATATACATAGAGTCCAGAGAAGGTGCGCTCATGGTCAGGGACGGTTTTGGAATTTTGACGCCCATGAGCAGCCACTTACCTTTTTACCGCCTTCCTCCTGCAGTGTCGCAGCAGGGGCCAAATAATACGGCAATGCGTTTCCATGACAACGGGATGCCATGTGACATCACATTACCATGGTAACGCATCACCACGTGGCACACGCCGCAACGCTGCAGAAGGAGGAGGGCGACGCTGCATGAGGAGGTAAGAGACCTTTACAAAGGCCCCGTGCTCTCCCTCGGCAATCAGTTTAATTGTTGTGGGGAAGAAAGCGGGGCCATTTTAACCGCCTCATCAACCACCCCAAAATCTATATATGGGCCTGCTCACGGTACTTGCAGAAAGACACCACGGGTGCACAGCAACAACAGTCCAGTATGCAGACAAAAAATGATCGAGAACTCCAAAGAAGAAAATAGTCTTGACAAAGGTTCTTGTCTGAACCAAAACGTGGATCCCTGTTTATTGAACACTTTTTTGTATTTGGAAGATTACCAGAGTGCCACTATTTTCTTCTTTGGGGTCTAATCTTATACTATATTAGTGAAAGCACTGTATGCCTGCCTGCCTGCATGCATGCATGCCTGGATGTCCGGTGTCCCTAGGGGAAATCTCATTGGTCCCTTGGCCCGCCCGCCCCCGCACACCTCTCATTGGCCTGAGGCGGAGTGACGGCCAAAGGACACACACACAGGGACACACACACACAGGGACACACACACAGGGACACAGGGACACACACACAGGGACACACACACAGGGACACACACACACAGGGACACATACACACACACAGGGACACACACACACAGACACACACACACACACACACAGGGACACACACTCTCCCCCGTCAGTTGGACCGCAGCTCACCTTCCACACCCCCCCCCTCCTCTCCCGGTGCCCCTCCTCTCCCGGTGCCCCTCACTCTCTCCCCCCTCCCCACCTCACCCAAATCCCCACGCTCCGCAACATCCCCAGCCGCACCATCACCCTCACCGTGCGCCGCGGAGGAAGCGCGGCCCTGCTGCTCAGCAGCAAACTCCAGGCTCCTTCCCCCTCGCGGCGCGGCCCGGGCCTCCTGCTCTCCCCCTCACGTGCGCCGCTACCGGAGAGGGGAAGCGGCGCGGGACTCCCCATCACGTGCGCCGCTACCGGAGAGGGGAAGCGCGGCGCGGGACTCCCCATCACGTGCGCCGCTACCGGAGAGGTGAAGCGCGGTGCGGGACTCCCCATCACGTGTGACGCTACCGGAGAGGGGAAGCGCGGTGCGGGACTCCCCATCACGTGCGCCGCTACCGGAGAGGGGAAGCGCGGTGCGGGACTCCCCATCACGTGTGACGCTACCGGAGAGGGGAAGCGCGGCGCGGGACTCCCCATCACGTGCGCCGCTACCGGAGAGGGGAAGCGCGGGCCGGGCCTCCTGCTCTCCCCATCACGTGCGCCGCTACCGGAGAGGGGAAGCGCGGCGCGGGACTCCTGCTCTCCCCATCACGTGCGCCGCTACCGGAGAGGGGAAGCGCGGCGCGGGACTCCCCATCACGTGCGCCGCTACCGGAGAGGGGAAGCGCGGTGCGGGACTCCCCATCACGTGTGACGCTACCGGAGAGGGGAAGCGCGGTGCGGGACTCCCCATCACGTGCGCCGCTACCGGAGAGGGGAAGCGCGGTGCGGGACTCCCCATCACGTGTGACGCTACCGGAGAGGGGAAGCGCTGCGCGGGACTCCCCATCACGTTCGCCGCTACCAGGAGAGGGGAAGCGCGGGACCGGGCACTCCCTGCTGCTCCCCATCAACGTTGCGCCGCTACCGGGAGGGAGAGGGGAAGCGGCGGCGCGGGATCCTGGCCACTCTTGCCCCCTTCCCCCCCCCCCCCAGCTTCCCGAAACTCACCTCCTGCCCCAAAAAAGCCAGAGCCACGGGGTCAAAGGTAAGTCACCCAACCGCTCCCACCCACGCACTGTACCCAGTCACACACACACCACCAGTCACTGTCACCCAACCAGTCCCCACCCAACTCAGCACTCACTTCAGTCACCCACCCCTCAGTCCCACCCACCACCCACACTCACTAGTCACCCCACCCACTCACTCAGTCCCCACTCACTCAGTCACCCACGCCCCACTTCACTCACTCACACCACCCACACACCACACCCCCAGTCACCCACTCAACCTCATCCCCATCAGTCACCCACCAGTCAAAAAAAGAAGAGTACAAAAAAAAAAAGCCAGTTAAGAAAAAATAAACAACCACATACCCCACACAGTCCCCATCCCATAGTCACACCCAAAGCCACCCATCAGTCATTTCACCCAGTCACCCACTCTTCACCCAGTAGTTCAGTACCCATCACCCCACTCCACCCCACTCAGTCACCATCAGTCACCCCGTTCACACACCATTTCAGCAGTCAGTCACCCAGTCACCCACCTCGCACCTAGTCAGTCACCTCAGCTCACCACTCACCCACCCAGTCACCGTGCGGATCAGTCCCGAGTCACCCCTACCCACGCATCAGTCACCCACTCACCCACCCAGTCAGTCCCATCGTCCCACCATCACACCCACCACCACGTCGATCACCCAGTCAGTCACCAATCACCCCCCAATCATTCACCCATCACCCACCCAGAAGATCAGTCACCCACGCACCCAGTCACCCATTCAGCCCAGTCTCCCACTCACCCACCCAGTCATGTCCACTCACCGCCCCCAGTCAGTCAGATCTGACTGACTGGGGGCGGTGAGTGGACATGACTGGTGGGTGAGTGGGGGAGACTGGTGCTGACTGGGTGATGGGTGCGGTGGGTGACTGATCTGCTGGGTGGGTGATGTGATGATCTGGGGGGTGATTGGTGACTGATGGGTGATCGACGGTGGGAGTGGTGCTGAAGATGGGCTGATGGGACTGACTGGGTGGGTGAGTGGGTGACTGACTTGAGAGGGTCAGGGGTGACTCGGGGACTGGTCACGACCATCTGACTGGTGGGTGGGGTGACTGACGGTGACTGGACTAGGGTGCGACGGGTGGGTGATGGGTGACTGGACTGCGAAATGTGTGTGACTGGGGCTGACTGATGGGTGACTAGTGGGGGGTGTGGTGGTGGTGTGGGTCTGTACTGGGTGAAGTGGGTGACTGGGTGAAATGACTGGGATGGGTGGATTGGGTGTGACTTTGATGGGTGACTAGTGTGGTTGTATGGGTTTGTTTCCTTTTACGGTTTTTTTTTTTGTTTATTTCCTTTTTTCCTTTGTGACTGTGGGTGACTGAGTTGGGGCTGAGTTCGAGTGGGTGGACTGGGGTGTGGTGTGTGGGTGGTGTGAGTGAGTGAAGTGGCGGGGTGACCTGAGTGAGTGGGACTGAGTGAGTGGGTGGGGTGACTAGATGAAGGTGGGTGGTGGGTGGGATGAGTGGGGTGGGTGACTGAAGTGAGTGACTGAGTTGGGTGGGTGACTGGTGGGTGATCAAGTGACTGGGTGGTGTGTGGTGGACTGGGTACAGGCGTGGGTGGGAGCGGTTTGGTGTGACTTACCTTGACCCCGTGGCTCTGGCTTTTTTTTGGGGCAGGAGGTGAGTTTCGGGAAGCTGGGGGGGGGGGGGGCAAGAGTGGCAGGATCCCGCGCCGCCGCTTCCCCTCTGCCCCTCTCCGGTAACGGCGCAACGTGATGGGGAGCAGCAGGGGGAAATGCCCGGTCCCGCGCTTCCCCCTCTCCGGGTAGCGGCGACACGTGATGGGGAGTCCCGCCGCCAGTCGCTTTCCACTCTCCGGTAGCGTCACACGTGATGGGGATCCGCACCGCGCTCCCCTCTCGGTTAGCGGCGCACGTGATGGGGAAGTCCCGCACCGCGATTCCCTCTCGTTAGCGTCACACTGATGGGGAGTCCCGCACCGCGCTCCCTCTCCGGTAGCGGCGGCACGTGATGGGGAAGTCCCGCGCCGCGCTCCTCCCCTCTCCCGTGTAGCGGCGCACGTGAGGTGGGAAGCAGGAGTCCCGCGCCGCGCTTCCCCTCTCCGGTAGCGGAGCGCATCGTGAGGCGGAGAGCGGAGTCCCGGCCCGCGCTTCCCCTCTCCGGTAGAGGCGCAGTGAGGGGAGAGCAGGAGGCCCGGCCCGCGCTTCCCCCTCCGTTAGCGGCGACTGATGGGGGACCCGCCGCGCTTCCCCTCCGGTATAGCGTCACACCGTGATGGGGAGTCCCGCACCGCGCTTCAACCTCTCGGTAGCGGGCGCACGTGATGGGCTCCCCCCGCGCGCGTTTTCCCCTCTCTGGTCAGCGGCGCACGTGGATGGGGAGTCCCGCGCCGTGTCACCTCTCCGGTAGCGGGCGACACGTGAGGGGGCGAACGAGGCCCGGGCCGCGCCGCGAGGGGGAAGGAGCCTGGAGTTTGCCTGTAGCAGCAGGCCGCGCTTCCCCGCGGGCTCACTGCAAGGTTGATGGTGCTGTCTTTGTTATTTTGCGGAGCGTTTGGGTTTGGGGAGGGTGGGGAGGGGGGGAGAGTGAGGGCCAACCGGGATAGGAGGGGCACAGGGGAGTGAGGGGGTGGGTTGTGGAGGTGAGCTGGGTCCAACTGACGGGGGAGAGTGTGTTCCCTGGTGTTGTGTGTGGTGTGTGTGTGTGTGTGTGTGTGTGTCCCTGTGTGCGTGTGTGTCCCTGTGTGTGTGTGTAACTGGTGTGGTGTCCCTGTGTGCGTGTGTGTCCCTGTGTGCGTGTGTGTCCCTGTGTGCGTGTGTGTCCCTGTGTGTGTGTGTCACCTTTGGCCGTCACTACTCGCCTCAGGCCAATGAGAGGTTTGCGGGGGCGGGCGGGCCAAGGGACCATGAGAGATTTCCCCTAGGGACACCGAACATCCAGGCAATGCAGCATGCAGGCAGGCAGGCATACAGTGCTTCTCACTAATATAGTATAAGATTAGACCCCAAAGAAGAACATAGTGGCACTCTGGTTAACTTCCAACTACAAAAAAGTGTTCAACTAACAGGGATCCACGTTTGGTTCAGACAAGAACCTTTGTCAAGACTATTTTCTTCTTTGGATTCTCGATCATTTTTTGTCTGCATACTGGACTGTGGTGTGCTGTGCACCCGTGGTGTCTTTTCTGCAAGTAACCGTGGCAGGCCATATATATATTTTGGGGTGGGTGATATGAGGCGTTTAAAATGGGCCACCGCTTTCTCCCACCCTCCAACATTACAAACTGGGATTGCGAGGGAGGAGAGCAGGGGCCTTGTAAAGGTTCTCTACTCCTCATGCAGCTGCCCTCCTCCTTCTCAGCGTTGCGGCGTGTTGCACGTGGTGACTTATCCCATGGTAATGTGATGTCACATGCATTCCCGTGTTCATGTAAACGCTTGCCGTATTATTGGCCCCTGCTGCGACACTGCAAGGAGGAAGGCGGTAAAAAAGGTAAGTGGCTGCTCATGGGCGTCAAAATCCAAAACGTCCCTGACCATGAGCGCCACCTTCTCTGGACTCTATGGATTATATTAGTACATACAAATAAATCCATAAATACAAGTGTTTCACCTGATGAAGCTCCTGTATTTTCACATTAACAGATGAACTAAAGTGTAACCGATTTTCATGTGCCCAGTGGGAGAGTGTTGCGCATAAACATTTTGCAGACACATACGTCCCTGTCACGAGCTTCCTCAAATAATTTTAGTGACGAAGGTAGAGCAGATGGAGGCGAACCATTGGAATGCTTGGCTAAAGGTAAATGGTGATACAAATTTGCTTGGCACACCATGGTAACGAACCCAAGCATCTCAAGGCTCCTGTCCGCTGACGCTTAAGTCAAGTGTCAGGAAACCCAAGTGATTTAGATCGGCGCTAAGCAACAACAGTGGAGATCATAAATACTAATATAAAGTGAATAAATAAAAATGGGTGAAGGTGAAATAGAAAATCTCAACCTTCAAAGGGAAATGTACAGTTCCCTTAAAGCAACAGTGAACATCCAGGGTAGGAAGGGAGCGATGATTCAGGAACACCCCAAAATAAAATGAACAAATGTCATGGAACAGGTAAACCCTGTTCTACATTTCTGTTTCACCCCCCCTTTTTCCTGCAGCCCTGCTTGTCAGCTTATTAGTGCCAGCTGTATGTGTTGGTTCTGCACACCCAAAACACAGGCCATTTTCGCCTCTCCCAGCAGCTTGCTGTGTTAAAGATGCAACATTATTGCTACATGTTGTAGCTTCCCCAGACACTCCTGTGAGTTGCCATGGCAGCCCCAGCCTTTCTCTCAAATGGGCTAGTCTGCCTTCTCCCCCTCTGCTCTCCCACAGATGGTCTGTCCCCAGACTATCTTACCACCCAGCATTCATTGCCATTTCCTTTCCACCTTTTCCCTGGATTTGTGAGTACAGTACATCACTGTAACCCCTGTAATGGTGCTGCAGGATTCTCCTTTTCACCTCCCTTACTACTAAGCACACACAGAGATACTACACCTCTACACAAGAAACGGTATTTCCCTGCTTTCTCCAAATAAAGTAAGAAAAGAAACAGACCTTGTCGTGCTTGGAAAAGAGGGCGAGTTTACACTATCTGAGCTAAGTCATCACCACGTGACCCTCTGGCTTCCAGAATAACAAATGATGGTGCAATAAATCACAACAATGATGATAGAAGCAAAGAACTTGGCTCATATGATTGCCTACTACAAAAAGCAGGTGAAGAATCAGCATTTACGGGAACAAGGTGTGTAGGAACTCAGGAGGGCTCTCACTCAGGATGATACTCATGCGAAAACACAGCAAAAAGAGACCATAGTGCAGACCAGCAAACGGTTTATCACAATAAAAAAGCTTAAGAAATGTACTCACAATGTGTACAATAGGAATGCGCACATAAAATCGTGTTACGGCAGTGAGTCTCACGTCGGGAGAGGTGATCAGGCCGTCTCTGATTCTTCACCTGTTTTTGTAAGTAGGCCAATCTATATGAGCCAAGTTTCTTTGCTTCATCATACATTTGTGATTTTATTGCACCATCATTTGTTCATTTTATTTGGGGTGTTCCTGAATCATCGCTCCTTTCCTACCTGGATGTCACTGTTGCTTAAGTCAAGTGACCAGACCGCGCCATCAGCACTGAATCACACCAGTCACCACCACCAGCCAGCGTCATGAGGGGCTCACATGACTCACTGCGCAGCCTGCATTTACAGTCGGGTGCATGAATTACCAGCAGCTCAGAGGGTCAGGAATGCGGCCGCCATCAGCACTGCCGTACGGTCACCCACAGAAGGAGTTGGTAAGCCATCTTTGTATTCTTTCTTCAATGGGTAAACTGACTTGGCACTCCCAAAAAAATATTATTACATTTTATTTTGTTTACTTTTAGGCACTCGTCTAAAACGGTTTGCCTATCCCTGGCATAGGACGATAAATTATGTGATTCACCCACTCAGAGTCTGATTGTACACAAAGCATTTCTAAAATACATATAGAAAAGTGTTGACCCGTTTGGTGCAAATCGTGGCATCAGAACCCGCTCTGCAACTCATGGCAATGATGGAGTTTGAAGGATAACTAACAAATTAATTATGCAGGTCTGTGACTGGAGGTCTGTATCAGTTGTGGTCTCTTAGGGTCAGTTTACCAATTCCACGGAATTGGGTTGTTTTAAAAAGTTGCATGCCATTTTACTGTCTGCGGGTAGTAGCAGATAGTTTTTTGGCCTTCTGTGTCATTGGAGGTCTGCTTGTCTTGGTAGCGACCTCCATTACAAAATGTCACCACTGCAGCCGGAAGTAATTTGAAAATCGCCCTTTCTCTCAGGATTGGGAGGAGTTGTGTCAGCCGCACACAGGCACTGGCAGATAGGTAGCCCTGGCTGAGTGCTACAGCTTCGACTGAGCCAGTGATTGCATAACCTGTGCTGAAGCAGGGATATCCTGAAAACCTGACTGTTGGTGGCCCTGAGGATGGAGTTGGCCACTTGATCCCTGATAAAATGGAATGGAGTAACATCACCCTTGCTCCAGCCAGCAAAGATATCGATCAATTCCCCATTATGCTAACTCTGTGCATTCTAGTTCTTAATAGAGACACCAGTTCAATGGAAAAAAAGAGAATTGTGGAAGCAGGAAAGTTTGCCAGCAGGGAGACATTAATAAATATACCCAAATGCATGAAACAAAATCACATGTCACATAACTCGATGGGGCATTTGTTTACATTAACTTTCATTCAATGTACCATGCAGCTGCTGGGGTTTCATTTTCACTAAATGTCAGCAGGATACAATGTAAAATCTGCAGCGTTTACATTTTCAACTCAATTCTTTACACTCTTTTCCACGGGTTTGTTCGTCACACAACCAGTCGCTATGGTCATTGTCTCCTTAAAACTACAAATGGGACATTTATTAGCTTTACATTTCCTTCTCAGCAAATGGATACCAAAAAAGGCAAGAGAAAAATTATACATATAGCGTAAGCTCTCAGAGGTACTTATAAACGTGATTTAAAGCATCCTACCATTTTGTTAGATTATTTTTACACATACAAAATATATATAGCAGTCCAGAAAACCAGGCATCTCACACGTGTAGATACAGTTAGTAGTAGGGTGAAAACCGTCCAGGTGTCAGCAAGGCAGCACATCTGATAGAGGGAAAACAGGTCTGGCACTCCAAGATCCAAAGGTGAAATGTATTTCTCAACTTGTCGGCTCTCAAACGGTGCTCTTGATAAAGCTCTGTTGGGAGCTGATGAAACGTTGAGAAATAATGTCACCTATAGAGCTTGGAGTGACTGTCCTGATTTCCTGTCTGTCTCTGTGTCTGACTGTCTGTCTGTCTCTCTCTCGTATATATATATATATATATTTCTCTCTACTGTGTGTGTATATGTGTACATATATACATTGTGATATACATACATTGTTATTATATGATATGTATTACTAACTGTGAAGCGCTATGTACATTTATGGCGCTATTAAATAAAGACATACAATACATATCAGGAGCTTGATTAAGGACCAGGAGGTCCGAAACGTCGTCGCTTCCTTTTTTCCGTATTTGACCCTGTATGCTTGCTTGATGCATTAAACGTTATTTATATATACAGAGAGTGCTACAGTATGTTTGAGTATACAGTATATAGGCACAGTTGTTGTTCCTTTTTTGGCATGTCATTCTATTTATTTATTTATATAAGTATCCATGTTGTACCACGTTGCAGATTATGTTGGCGCTTTATAAATAAAAGATATCTCCTTTTTTTAAAAATGTATTTGCTTTTATTTTTTGCTTTATTTCAACTAAACAGTCCACTGGAGCTGCACCCACTACTCCAAGCCCCAGGGACATCCCAGTTGCAGAGATATTTACGTTTTAGGGTATTATTCTATATTCCCCTAAGTGGCCGCTCAGCCTATTTTCGGGTGAAATTCCCCATTGATTGCAGTAGGGATTTGGGTCAGAAAACGACCAAATCGGCCAGCGAGGCTGATATAGAATAACCACTTAATTTTCCCTGACAACCATCTTGTCCAGATGAAACAATATGGTTGCCGGGTGAGCCTCATTCCAGCGGCCAACAGAAAATCACTTTGTAGTGGAAATCTTGCAATTTGCCACATAAGGGTTCACAGAACTTGAAGCCCAGTCAAAAATGCCTGGGTTGGACATAAGGGTATCCTAATGCAAAACAAAAAAATGTCAAGGATCAAAAGGGTCTGAGGTTTTACAGCAGATAGAAAATGAGCAGACAAGGTGGGCAGAGGCTTCTTATCTGCTGTCAAATTCTATTCTATGATAAGGGCCACATCTATCTGAAAAATGTGTGAAGACAATAAGCTTGCTGCGAGTGGACGTCCAACCTCATTCGGAACAGCAGGAGACAAAAAATGTTTCCGTGAAGAGGTAATGAAACCTGCTTATCGTCAGAATAAAAATGGGGTTGAGATGCCTAGCACATTTTCTGCACTGCAGCGTCAATGGACTATTTTCAGACTAGGGAGATGGTCAACATGTTATTCTGAATCATAACATAGCTATATGGTGTTATGAATAGATTAAACGGGCACAAGCAGTGGGTCTGTAAGCTTGTTATTCTCTAGGCAGAGGCTCAAAAGTAATGCCAGAACTCAAGGCAATTACCTAAAATGTCAATACATCAATCAATATATTTAAAAAACAGGACTAAACATGACCTATTAGGTCAAGTCTTTCGATCTGTATATTCTATGACCTCGCGTGTATGTTGTGTCACTCCCAGTAACTTGCTGTCCACGTGAACCCAATCCCTACAATCCTTTTTACCTTCTCGTCGTACCCTCGTTCCCCTTAATCCCTTCTGTTTTGACCGTCTCCTTACCTTCTTGCTGTTCCTTCCTGCATCAGATAGCGCCTAAGATCTTCCTTTCCTATCAGTTTGATGTATTCATGCATATTTCGTCTCAATATAAGGTAAAAACCTGAGCTAAGATGATGAGTCGCGATGTGGCAAGATCGTTACTGAGTACAAAAGATATTAACATAACGATGGTTGACAAAATTAGCTGGCTGCATACTTTCTGAGTGCTCCGAATTCCTGCTTTTATTTGTGTTCTAGTTGCTTCACTGCCGAAGAAACCTGTGATAAGTAGCAGCCCTTTAGACGTCTTAACGAAGATGACATTGCATATATTTGTCGTGAGGCCTGACATATTCCATGTCGCTGTGATAGTGGGGGATCAAACACAAGAGAGCAAAAAATAACATTAAATCGTACAAAAGTTAACACAAAAGGAAGATGATCCGGGGTCATAGAATTTTACAGCTGCAAAGAAGTCAGAATCTTGATTAGCATAGACCTGTTAATTATACAATTCAAAGTGTATGTATGTATGTATGTGTATAGTATATGTATGTGTAATATATATATAACAATATATACATATATATATATATATTATAATATATCAGAATAATGAGTACTTTAGTATTAGGTGATAACTTTTTTATTATATAAACAATTATTGTAATAGGACGAGCTTTCAAGAGTTCTCCTCTCTTCCTCAGGTCAGCAATACTGGTTTACAAGGAATCTATGGCTGATGAAACAAAAATTAGGAAAGAGAAAGAGAAGAAGAAAAAAAAAAAAACCAGATTGTAGATAAGGTGGGGGGAAAAAAGGACATTGGAAGGGTAAAAAATGGTGACAAGGAGCATCATGGAGGGGGAAGGGGATGGGTGTGTTGTGTGGTGTGTGTGTGTGTTTGGATAAAAACATTGGCAGAGAGGCAGGCCGATATAACATGCAAAAGCACAATATTTCTCTGCCAATTTGCACCAGAATACATAAAACACGCTATTTGGAAGGTTATCAACAATATATTCCAGCCTTCTAACCATCAACAACCAAGTAAGATCACTAAGGAGGATATTACTCTGACAAATCCCACTGACATTCAGGGTTGCCACCTTCGACTGGACGGTCTCAACCTGGAGATTTTTTAATGACACTGTGTTGCCATGCAACGGGATGCTATGCAACGTCGCGCGGGCGGCAAGTTGCCATGACAACGTGGCACCGCATGACGGTCGTGACATCATGTGGGTTCTCATTGTCATGGCAACGAGCATCAAGTGATGCTGTTACGTCACGTGACGTTCCCGTTGGCATGACAACGCAGCACCATTTGACGCCGCGCAGCCATACTGACGGGGGAGATGGCGGGAGACTGCTATTGATGCGTTAATGGTTTATCTCAGTTTACTTTACTTGAGTTAATTTAACAAAGACAAGGTTACCTCATTGCTATCAAAAGGGAGGAACTGAAGCAGCTTTACTGTAAAGAGAGAGAGGGAGAGAGAGAAGGAGGGGGAGGGAGAGGGAGAAGAGAGGGGGAGAAGAGAGAGAGAGAGGGCGGGGATAGAGAGACCGAGAGAGGACGACGGCTCGAAGAAGAGAGAAGAGGGAAGGAGAGAGAGAGAGAGAGTGCGGGGCTGCAGCAAAAGGAGCTACGGGCCAGATAATCTAGATAGCACGCATTGCTACGCGTATCCTGATTATCAGAAAGACCCATCGCAGACCCCAGACTTCGATGGGGATACGGATTCTGCGAGAAGATTGATAGGAAGCGAAGAAGACGGAATGCACGACGCAAGATAATCCGTTAGTGGAGTTAGAACGTCATCCTGCACACACACACGACACGAGTAGAAGAGCGAGATGGAAGGGGAGAGAACAATTGGCAGTCGGGGACTGACACCGCCGAACGGATGCATACGACCTGAGAGAGAAGAGCTCAGAGAACAGAGATTTATAAGAAAGGAACGAAGAGGAGTAAAGCATCGACCCATGGCAGAAAAGCAAAGAATCCAACCTCCAAGCGAGATAGAAGAGATTATCTTGATTATGGAGAAGATTCCTCCGAACCCCAACGAGGAGAACTGTTAGAATTCGCACGAGCCTGGACACTCCCTCCCTTGTTGAGAGGGAACTTTAGGCAGAAACAATCCCCAGAAGCCCCGGCGAGAGAATGTATCTATGGAGAACGAATTATTGCCAGTATGGCTATTGGAGAAGAGATTAGACTACCATGAATATCTCCTCACAATGTGGGCTAGGAAAGAGAATTACATACCCGAAGAAGAAGAAGGAGCTCGGAGATAGTGCTCCAGGAAGTAGAATAGCCAAAGAGAGCGAGAATGACGAGCGGAAGCAATCGATGATATTAGAGACATGAGGTCCGAAAGCAAGTAGACCCGCCACAGCTATCCATCAAGATCACAGGCCATCTCTCCCAATTAACGCAAAGAACCACTCCACAAGCTTGAAGAACGATGGTACGACAGACAACCACGCCAGACGAGAAACAAAGGCAGCCTGAAATGATAGAGCCCGTTTCCAGAAGGTAGTCAAAACTTAATTACTGTAGACCTGAAGTGCAAAAAGGACTTCGCCATCCCTACGAAGATTAGCGCAGAGATATATGAAGAACGCGAGGAGCACCCGAAGCGACATAGAAGGGCATCAACTTTCGAGCCGAGGCCCCCCCAAGAGAAATCGTGCACTTGTGAGCAAGAAGAAGCACTTGCCAAGGTGACACACCAGCACATAGTCCAGAACCACTTCACATGAACCGAGACAGGCAAGGAGACTGACCAAAGCCGAAGAGAACTGGGAAGACCAAGAGAGATTATACAGAATAGAGTCAGCATTGAGAATCAATGATGTCGCAAAGAGACCGAAGGTCTGACAGAACGATGGAGACCAAGACAAGAATGACTAGGACACGGAATAGACAAAGACCGCTTGGACCGAAGCAGAGCCCTTCCGCCTGGGTAGAATGACTGATAATGAGTGTTACTCTCCCAGAGCGAGGGGATGAAGGATGGAAGATTTCACCAGGGGAGAGACGAGAAGTAGCAGAAGAGGCATTTCAGAAGACGAGATCTTGTCTCCAGAAAGGATCGTATCTCCTAGATGCCAGAGGAGGGGGAGCCAACGACCGAGGGGGGGGATGAAGAGACCGAGAGGGCGGGGGAGGACGAGAGATGGGGGAGAAGAGAGAGAAGAGAGGGGGAGAGAAGAGTAGAGAGAGAGAGAGAGAGGGGGGGAGGGAGAAGGAGGAGAGGGTGGGGGAGAGATGAGAGAGGGAGCAGGGGAAGAGAGGAGAGGAGAGAGGGGGAGAGAAGAGAGAGAGAGAGGGGGAGAAAGAGAGAGAGAGAGGCGGGGTGGGGAGAAGAGAAGAGAAGAGGGGGGGAGCGAGAAAGAGAGAAAGAGGGGGGGAGAAGAGAGAGAGAAAGAGAGAGGGGGGAGAAGAGAGAGAAAGAGAGAGGGGGGGATAAGAGAGAGAGAGAGTGGGGGGGGAGAGAGAGAGAGAGGGGGAAGAGAGAGAGGGGGGAAGAGAAGGAGAGAGAGGGGGAGGAGAGAGAGGGGGGAGAAGAGAGAGAGAGGGGGCGGAAGAGAGAGAGGGGGGGGGAGAAGAGAGAGAGCCCAAGAGAGAGAGAGCACAAGAGAGAGAGAGAGTGGGGGCACAAGAGAGAGAGAGAGGGGATAGAAGAGGGGAGAAGGGAGAGGAGGTAAGATACATGGGGGTGGTGTCTGTTCTCTAGCAGGGTTTCTATGAATGTTACTGTGTTGCGTATGTGTCAATCGATCTTGTCTAATTAATATAAACTACAACTCCCATGATCCCCTACGTGTGAGCATGTGCAGTAGAGCATAGGGCTGTGACCCGGATGTAGTAGGCAGTGAAGGGAGGAAATGAGTTCTGCACACAGATAGTCCCGTGAGAAATGCAAAGGATCTGTGAGTGATGTAGCAATGAGAAGTCACTTACTATGCTGCCCTGTCTGTAACAACCCGCCCACCCGGAGATTTCAGGGACAAACCCGGAGCCCGGAGAAGGGGATGCCAAACCCGAAGTCTCCGGGTGAAACCCGGAGAGGTGGCAACCCCGCTGACATTGCAAATGCATTCAATGATTACTTTGTGGGGTGTGCTACTAAGTTATCAGCCAAATGCAACCCAAACCCTCCCTCTCCCAACACTGCTCACAATTTTCAATTTGTCCCAGTATCCGAAGAGGAGATTACACAAGCGCTCCTCAAATTTAAACAAACTAAGCATCCAATGTAGACCTGATCTACTGGAATCAAATTTCCTATGACTTGGTGCCCCAGCCATTGCCAAACCGCTTGCTTCCCTAATCAACTGTATCTTGTCTTCAGGCCATATCCCTAAGACCTGGAAAACTGCCAGAGTTGTCCCAATCTTCAAAAGTGGGGACAAAAACACTGTCTCAAACTACAGGCCAATCTCTCTTCTCCCAATACTATCCAAAGTCATGGAAAAAAATGTGTTCACTCCCAATTTAGAGATTACTATACCAAAACAAATTTCCCTATCCAATTCCAATCTGGCTTTCGCCCCAAATACTCCATGGTAACTACCCTGCTAAAAGTTTGGAATGAAATCCAGTGTGGAATGGAACTGGGACAACTTACTGGTGCAATATTCCTAGATTTTGCAAAGGCTTTTGATACTGTTGATCATGTTATCTTGCTTAAAAACTCCAGTGCTCTGGAATAGGGAAGCATGCTTTAAACTGGTTTCAGTCCTACCTATCAGGTAGATCCCAACATGTGTCTATCTCAGGCTCTAACTCCAACCCCTTGGATATCACCTGTGGTGTCCCACAAGGCTCTGTTCTGAGGCCCCTACTCTTCTCAGTGTTCATCAATGATCTTCCTACAGCTTGTAAGGGAGCTTCAATACACATGTATGCAGATGACACAATCTTATATGCACACAGCCCTAGCCTCTCCCACCTTGAACACATACTCCAGTCTGACTTTTTGAGACTTGAAAATTGGATTTCCCAAAACAAACTGTTTTTAAACACTGACAAGACTGTAACAATGGTATTCGGGACCAAGGCT
The DNA here is from genome assembly GCA_036426205.1 of Ascaphus truei. NCBI lineage: Eukaryota > Metazoa > Chordata > Amphibia > Anura > Ascaphidae > Ascaphus > Ascaphus truei. Next base: position 63,077,369 of record CM071569.1, on the reverse strand, counting down.
ACATTTTTAAAGCTTCCAATGACTGAGCTCCAGATCAGAACCAACGCTAATACCACCCTAACTCCTGTTACTAGTTTTAAATACTTGGGCATATGGGTTGACTCCCATCTAACATTTGGGATGCACATTGATACCCTGACATCCAAAACCTATGCCAAACTAGGTGTACTATAGAGGAACAAATCCTCCCTAGGTCTGCTGGTCAGAAAGCGTATCGCACAGCAGAATCTAATGCCAATTATCGACTATGGGGACATAGTATATGGCTCGGCACCCCAAACCCACCTTAGCAAACTTGATACCCTCTACAATTCAATATGCTGTTTTGTTCTCCAATGCACCTACAACACACATTGCTGCGAAATGCTCAAAGAACTAGATTGGTCATCACTTGAGTCTAGGCGCAAAGTTCATCTCTACTGTCTTGCCTTCAAATACTTTCTGGGCAAGCTACCCGCCTATCTGAACAAGCTCCTCACCCCTACCACATGCAGCACTTATCATCTGAGATCTGACTCCAAAAGACTGTTCATGGTCCCAAGCAAAGTATCTGGCCGCTCCTCCTCCTCTTACCGTGTACCCCAAAACTGGAACAATCTACTCTCTCTCTTACTGTTACTCTCACAACCACCACCAGTCTTCAGTTCTTTCAAAACTAAAGCAGTCTCGCATTTTAATCTGGTCTGTAACTGTGACATACGCCTATAATATATATTATCTTTAACTGTGCATGCAATGTCTTGTATATAATGTATATCCTGTTCACATATGTAACTATGTATTGTAACCATGTATTATTTGTCATCTTAACTCTATGCCCAGGACATTCTTGAAAACGAGAGGTAACTCTCAATGTATTACTTCCTGGTAAAACATTTGATAAACAAAATAAATAATTACAAACAATTGTGATAGTGTGTGAGAAACCCCATATCCGCATTAAGTCCTCTTGTTTTGATGTCAAAGAGTCTTATCATTCTGAGTTCAAATGTTATCCATTCTTGGGTGCGTTTAAACATTCCATTGAGGATTTTGATTTTTAAATCATTTATGGAATGATCTGGATGTGAGAATTGATGTCCCACTGGTGAGCAGTATCTTCCTTCTTCGTGGTGGAGTATAGACTGCCTGTGCATAATCATTCTGCCTTGAAGTTTTTGGTTGGTTTCACCAATGTAGCATCCTTGGTCACATTTGTTTCATTCAATCATATATACTACATTCCTGGATGTGCAGCAGTATGATCCTTTAACATTGAGTGTCCTGGAACAGGATTGTCTAATTCCTGTGCCCATTTGCAGCTCATAGGATTTGTCTCCCTAGTTCAGATGCCTGTAATTTCCCCTGTCCCAGCAGCTAGCTGCATGTGTAAGGCAACATTATTGATACATATGTTGTTTACACAGCCCTAGTCAGTGTTGGTTGCCTTAGCAACCTCCTATCCTCCTAAACTGAGAGTGGACTCTTCCAACCCCCCTTGTCTCTGTTCACAGTTAGTCTGATCCTGAGACTATTCCTGTTTCCCAGATTCCCTTACACTTCCTTTCTAATCTAGCTGGCTGAGCAAGTAGATCTCACGCTATTCATCTCCTGGCAAGTATCACCGTTTTTTACCTTTCCCTACTATCAAGCACCCTCACTATAGAGAAGCTCTCTCTCACTACACCATCATCTACAAGTGCCTTTGTGTGCCCATGCTTTCCCCAATAAAGTGAAGAAAAGACAAAGAACTTGTTGTGCTTGTAAAAGGAACAAGTTAAGCTATCTGGCCGTACTTTACCCTGCGTATGCCCTGTGGCTCCAGAATATTGAGTGTTCCATGGTTGTGACTGGCTGTGGGATCTTGGCATATATGTGTTTGCAGAGTTTGCAACGTGTGTTGTTGCACGGTTTTGTGCCATTATCCGTGTCTTTGGGGCCTATGCACTGAAGGGTCGTTAAAAAAAATCGCCGGGCCATTTAAATCAGCGTTTTTATGAGCGTTGCTATCACGGTATTCAGAAAACCTTGATTACCTGTCATAGCAAAATTCAAAAAACGGGCGATTAGCCGGTGATCTGATGAACGACCCTCTGAAAAGGCCTTACCCGGCGAGTTGTATCTGCTGCAGAGAGAGCTGTCTCTCCCTGTGCAAATCTCGCCCGAAATTTATGTTTATAAATTTTAATTTTGTTAATAGTTTAGATGAGTAGGGGGTCTCCTGAGCTGAGCCGCATTGGTTTCAGCCTCGGGGACCCTGTACTTCCCGAGATACAGGCCCCGTTATGGGGTGCCGGTATCTACTATGCATTTTATTCCCACGGTCACGTGACGCGGACATTTAAATGCATAGGAGATACCGGCACCCCATAATGGGGCCTGTATCTCGGGAAGTAGGGGGTCCCTGAGGCTATCCGCTATGGTAATGAAGTTTACTGTGAATGCATTTTTATTGCATAGGGGTCTCTGGTGCTAATATTAATGGATATCAGCTCCAGAGATTCCCGGCATCAATCCTATGCTGGGAAAAAGCATTTTTTTTTCAAAGTCCCATCTCGCCGCTTCTCTGCAGGTTTCCAACACCTTCACGCCAACTTTTTCTGGCGTGAGGATTTTGTGATAAAATCACCATTCTACAGCGGCGATAGGTGTTCATAGCCTAATCACTGCTACTAGAATTGCGCGAGTTTATGAACATGCCGAAATGTGGCGATAAGTGGCTTATCACCGCTGCCTCAGTGATTTTTTTTATGAGCAATTTTGGGCCGATTCAGTCTTTTATCACCCACTTATCACCGCTTACTGAATAGCAGTAGGCATTTTGGGCAATACGTGCTTGATAAGTGGCTTATGAACGCCCCTTTAGGGGATGACTTAGTTAAGTAACCTTATTTTTTCCTTCCCAGCACGGGGTGGGAACCAAGGTTATAAATATTGGGGATCTGGATATTTAGAGCAGGTCACATTTTGTTCCCTCATGGAGGGAGCCCTGTAAGAGGGTAAGCAATGTTCCTTGTTTTCTGAGAGGGCAAGTCTCCCAGTATAGGGGCCCAAGAGACACTGCACGAGAAAGGAATCCTGCCACAGTAGGGTGTAGGTTCCTCACCGCAGGGCTTATGAAGGAGACCTGTGGGGGGTGGTGGGGGTGGGATGGGGGGCGGTGGGGGGAGGGGGGGTGGAGGACTGCTAGGAATTGCAGGAAGACGTTTCCAGCTCTGTTTTAGGCAGTAGAAAAAGACTTGAAAAAGAGCTGATCTACCTACACAAATTGTTACCAGTTAGGAATTAAATTTACACACACATTCCCAGTAAGGCCACACACACACACACACACACACACACAACACACACACACACAAAACACAACACACACCACACACACACACACACACCACCCACACAAACACCCACACCACACACACACACACACACACACACCACACACACACACACACACACACACCATAAGAGGTAACCTGTCTGCATCCACAGGCACCCAAAACAGAGAAAAGCAAAGAATTGTAATAATAAAATAAGTATTTATTGTAAAATGAAGTGGGGAGAACAATGTTTTAAGTGTGCACTCCAACCGGTTTTTAATACATAAACAGGACTTTTTTAAATGCTTTTTTTTTTACTTTACATAAAATGTATTTTAATATTTATTTTAATATATATGTATATATATATATATATATATTTATTATATATGCACACACAGAGCCTAAAAGAGGTGAGATGGGGCTCTGGGCCAGTCACAAATGTGGGGCTTCACCCCACTCCATATATATATGAATAAAATCCATAAAACATAAAAAAACTGATTTTTCAAATTAATCTTTAATGTATATAACAGAACTTAGGAAAAAACAATAAAATGCGCACTAATTGTGATAACTCATATATAATAATTATTAAGATAATGCAATAATGTGAATATAACAAACCAATAAGCAGTGATATAATTAAAGTGCACTAAATGGTTTAGGGGAACACAAACTCGTATTCAATACAGTGATTTAAAATAAATAAAACTATTCAGAATTACATACAAAAACCTTTACTCATTTGTAGAGAGTCTGCAGCCTGTTGGGGTGGATGGCTCGACATCACACAAGGACATGCAAAAGAGAAAAAACAAAGTGCACGACTCTGATAGCGTAAAAAAGTAATTATATTGCGACAATATAAAGTGTAATGATTGCACGTACAAGAAGATTAGTCAAATAAGCAGGGCATGTTTAGGGTACATGTTACCACTCTGGAAGTAGATGACTTGGTTCGTGAGGAACCCTCAGCATACACCGCTTCTGGTCTCGTTAGGAGCCTTTAACCATAGTTGCAGCACGAGTATCCAATCACGATTTGTATAAATGTCCATAACACGATTTTTGTGTCAAATAATTGTTTTTGACTATTTACCTGAGTGCTGCCCTTTGATTTGGTCTCAACAACGGTATCGTATGTCTTGTTATTACAGCTAACTTAATACATTCAAACTCGTTCTCATTACATTTATTTATTTATAAAATATTTTACCAGGAAGTAATACATTGAGAGTTACCTCTCGTTTTCAAGTGTGTCCTGGGCACAGAGTAAAACAAATAATACATGGTTACAAGTACAGTACATAAATGAACAAGGTATACATTATATACAAGACATTGCATGACATTGCACAACACTAGGTTGTCCTTTGTCACCGTTATTTTTGATCACAGCAATTGCACTCCTAGCAATAGCATTAAGTAACAAGGAAGAAATATTGTGTATTACACTTAGAAACGTCACCTACAAAATCCTACTATATGCAGATGATATTCTTGTAATAACATAAAACATTAATTATACTGCCCCATGCTTAGGCTGTAGGTGGAACAAATGTGAGACTATTTTTGAATTAAAAGGAAATAGTTCTGAAACTGAAATACTGTGTTCTCTGAAAAAGAACTTGAAAAACATGTGGAACTTGGCATATAACACTTTTAAAGATATAAAAACGAATTCTTAATTACTGGTATGTCACGAAGCAAACTTAAATCAATATTTTTGTTACCAAATTATACCTTTTGGAGATGTGGGGAAAAAAGTTGGTGATCTACAGTACTTCATATATTATGGTCTTGTCCTAAAAAATCTGATTTACGTATGGTCACAAGTATGTAATTTTGCTAGCAAGATTATTAAAAAAAAATATTCCATCAGCTAATTTATTCTTTATTACACATTAATTCTCAAATCAAACACCTTTCTTGAGCTGATATTAGATAGGCCGCTTTCATAGGATGCCAACTAAAAGATTCCTATTAAGCCTCCGGAAAACTACAACTATGCCAACTATTGAAAAAATAATAAATTGCGTCATATGAATATGTTGTCTCACCTGGGCTACAATAAAATGAATAATAGATATTCATCCTGGCTACTTACCTTGATTTTTTTTTATCTCAACATAATAATTTCCAATTCAGCAATGTTTTCTGATTAGTTTATTTGGTTAATGAATTTTACCAAAATGGTTTCTAGGGATTCGTTATTTAGTAAACGAAGATACGTTAATGTATATGTGTATGTTTGTCGGCTTGTTCTTTTAGTGTGAAACTAAATACAACGTTAACATTAAATCTTCTTGACAATATTGGGATTGCTGCAATACAACAGCATTCCATATCTTGGTGGGGAAAAAAATGATTAACCCTCAAAGACAACATCCTTTCTATGGATAATGATGAACATCTGTACATCTGTTTGCTTTCTACTTCCCAGAGGTTTATGCTTCTAGATAAAATGTAGCCACATAACTCAAACTATGATGATTAGATCTGACCCGTGCACTCCAGTTCTTTGTACATATCGACTGAAGAACAAGAGATGCCAGTGCTCACACCCGCGGGGGCGCCCTGCTGTGGACCTCAAATCGTTACAGTACTAACATGAAAAGAGATGGGCACTTTGGAATTAAGAGTATGGCACATTTATTCTGCCATGAAGATTGCCATGTTTCGCTACGGACACTCGGCCTTTCTCAAGGTAATGGCATTCGAGAGAAACAAAACCGAGGGAGTTTTAAACCCTGTGCCGCCTCTCCCCTGTAGCGTCCCCAGCGGTGATCTGCGGCATCCGGTGACGTCAGCGTGATCAGATGTTGTTCATTCGCTAGCATGATTATGTCATCTGTTTTGCCAGCAGTGGGGCACTAGGTACGGAAAAAAAGAGCAAGGAAAAGAAGTGACCAATGTTATTGTACAAAATAAAGACTGCGCCAGATAAAAACCGATCCGGCGCTATTGCAATGAAAGCACCATTGACTTTTGTTTGGTGCTATGACATACCATAGTATCTGTGATGCTGGTCTCTTGGCTTAATGGGAGCCAAGGTATTTAAGCCCATTAGTGATAATATTGTAATGTGAATGTGGTCACAAGTGATCTTTTTACTTGCTACTGTATATGCTATACGGTGGAGGTTTCTTGTCGCCTTTTTGACCCACCATTACTTAAAATGTGTAAGAGAAATACATACTATACGTGAGAGAAATAGTGGCTCTATATCTGGTGTATATAAATAGGTATAAAAATATTAAATACATACCTTATGATAGGAAGTGGCAGAAATAAGTCTACAGGATGCTGAGCAGCAGCAAGAAATGTGGAGAATGTGAAAGAAAAATGAAGCGTATAGACCAATTATGTTTTCCAAAAAGCACCCGAATTGGACATTTACATTAAGGTTTGACAGATGAACTGTATTGAGTTTAAATGTCCAGAATGCCTCTCTTCCGAGCAATTATTACTTGGGGTTCTAGAGATCTGTTCTACCCCCATACCGTTTAGAGAGGAAGTTGTGTTTGTGTTGAATACAGTGTGTATCAGGAGAGTATCTCTAGTGCCTTTCCTAATTACAGTTTTGCTAACATGGACGTTTGATGGAACAGATCACGTGTGAAAGTGCAGGTGATGCAGAGATTTTATATCAAATGTGTTTCCAGTTTGTGGATGTTTAAAGAAAATCACGCACTATCATTCTTATACATACAAACAACTCTGACATTTATAGCAACCAGATTGTCCTGTGGTTAGAGAGTGTTCTGTCTAATCTTTCTCATCATCTGTCTTAATGAGGTGGTGTGCTGTATTTCTTAACTCTTATGTTGGCCTTAATGGGAGGTTGCAGACCTTCCATCATTTGGCAGGTATTAAATAGGTACCATTGTTCCTCTAATTCTGCTGGATGAAGGTTATTCCAAGTAATCCCTATGGAAGTACCATAACCTATGCAGTTTACTACGCACAAAAATGTTCTGTGCAATAGTTACAACCGGTCTACCTGGTATGCAGGTACAGTTGGAGGGTATGAGGTTGTGCGGGATATTTAGATTATATTCAGTAGCCCTAAGACTGTCTTTGGAATCATGATGGGACGCCTGCAGTTTACATGGCCTAGCCACTATGCATTCAATTTGCTTTCTGCGAGAGAACGAGAGAAAGGCAAAGCATAACCTCCCACAGGGCTCCACTCGTGGGACCCCCATGGCTGGAAAAAAAGTTCACGCCGTCACACTGTCCTACTGGTAGACGAAGGTCACATGATCATACTGATGTCACCGGATGCCGCCAATCATTGCCGAAGACACAGAGGAGAGGCTCGAGTGTGTGGTGCCCAATTCCTTCCCAAGGATGACATTTTCCAGCTGGGCTCTTCGTAATATCTACAGGGACTTAGAGATAGGCAGTGGGACAGCAGCTGTGCATTATTGGAGCATTGAATAATATATTAGGAGTCTCCATATTCCTAGTAACAAAAATGCTTAGCATGTGTAGCAATTCGTGGTATCGCCTCCATTATTTAAGGATCATACTGCTTCAATACAGCATACTGTTGTTGAATGGGGGATCCTTAAATCATGGACAGATCTACTCCCATCTTAACCAACAATTACTCTAATGGTTTGGCTTCAACCTCCATAGACCCCATTCCCCTAGTTATTTGGAAGGATGAAGTTCACAGGAGCATACAAATATTCTGTGTGTATCAGGTGCCGGTGGCTGAGTTCCCAGAATAGAGGACCGCATGCAGCTCACACGCTTCCAGTTTCATACACTCAGAATCTCATGTCACGTGCTGAGCAGTGTGGAAACAGCACCCTAGATTAATTTCATGGTAACCTTAACTTTACTGCCTCTGAAAACCAGTGGTCGGAATGGCGTAAAGAAGTACTCGATTTCAAGAAATATTGATCCTGTCTCGCATGGAGACAAAGCTCTTTGGATCTAATATTTCAAAATGTTTATACAATATTATGCAGGGAATAAAACCACTGTAAAAAAATAAAGAACACCAAGGAAAGCGTAACTGTTCAGTTGGTAAATAAAAAAGTAGCAATATTTAGTAGCCGTATTACTGTCACATTTCAACCAACGCATCAGATAACAAATGTGCCAGCCCAAATTGAACAAATTACAGCGCTGTAATTAAGAAGTTAAAAGTTGGTGATTGATGCGCTTTTAAACGGGCAGTTCAAGTGGCCAGTTGAAAAAAAATAAAAATATATATTTTTGTTTTAATATACTGTATGCAGCCTTTATAAAGGAAAATGCATCACCTAAGCTGCCAATCGTTTAATTCTCCTGTGATCAACCAGCAAAGAACCTGCTTTCCCAGGGTTCACTAAATGGCTGCCTTTCAATTGCAATCAATCCTTCAGTCAGTGTAACTCAGCAGCTACAATGTATTTACATATTACTTGTGTAACATTAGCTATTGTTACAGTTGGCAGCTCAAACGGCTGGGAATATTAACAACAAATAATCACAAATCAGAAAGTGTTGCAAAGGTCTTGCACTGCTGTGGAGGTGTGTGTACTGCTGCGGCCAAGTTTATTCGAGCATTTGCCCGTTCTTGGCCGCAGCAGTAGCCTGGCGCGCGCCCGAGGGTGACGGGCGCGCGCCGAAGCAGCGGAAGAGCGCCCTCCGATCGGGGCGCTCTCCCTACCGCTGCCGGGTCCGCCGGGTCCCCCGGAACCCCCTGCCGCCGTCCCCCACATCGCGGGACACCAGGGCTCCCTAGGGGAGCCCTGGACGCGCGTGCAGGGGGCGCAGGCTCCCGAAGACGCGTGACGCGCGGCACGCCGAGGGGCGGCCACTAGCAAGCCGGGAAATCTCCCGGCTTGCGGATCTGGCCGATGCGCAATAAAGCGTGTCGGTAGTGTATGTATGTACAGTATATCTTCATTTATATAGCACCATTAATGTACATAGTGCTTCACAGCAGTAATACAGGTTTGCTATAGCCTGCTATAGAAATTAAAGGATGCCCAGTATATTACAACTCATTAAAAATGGCATTAAGATTTGAAAAATAAAAAAAATGTAGTAAGTATTATGTAATACTACAGAACTGATTTATTTATAAAAAGAACATGTAGGGTATTGCATGGATTGTTCATTTAAAAAACATAGTTAAGTATGTCAAATATTTTTGTTAAAGTTTATTCTGGATAGGTTTTTAAATATAAATTGATGGGCTGAACAAGTAGCTTAGTCGGAAATAAGGTAAACGCTGCTCTCCATCTGACCTTGGGTGTGTCATTTTTCTCCCTGTGCCTCAGTCACCAAAATTAGGTTGTAGTAACAAAGGAGGGAGAGGGACTAGGTGGTATGATACCTTTTACTGGGGCAACAAGTCGTTGAAATGTTACAAGCTTTCAAACCTCTCATGGTCCTTCATCTGGTGTGGCAGAAATACAGAACCACAATATTATATACAGTGTTTGTAAGAGGGATATCTGGTTACAATGGATGTTGAGAGGAAGTGGGAAATAATATAAGGTAGAAACAGGTAGTATAGTGTGAAAATTAACAGTAGAGGCATACAGTATAAGGCTTTTCTCTTTTGAAATGCAAAAACGGGCTAGACAGTAAGGAGACGTGAGGGGGGAGTGGGGTGGAATGGGACAAGACAGTGAATGTGTATGTGAAAAAGAAAGTACACCCCCTTTGAATTCTATGGTTTTACATATCAGGACATAATGACAATCTCAAGATGATATGTGGAAAAAAATGGAAAATACAATGGTGCAGATAGTATATAAAAAATATGTGTAAACAATAGTCTCTATATTGGTGTCACTCACAATGGATCAAATGTAACAGACGTATCAGAGATCCATCTCTTGGACTTCTACTTCCGGGTTGTAGCAGGGCAGCGACTCGCAGTAGGTCACTGCCGAGGGAGGCAGTGTTAGTGAGGACAGGCTTGGGAACCCCATGGGCGATGCAGCTTTACTAATTGTAAGTTTTAAATGTTATTTTACCCATTAAAGTGATTTTGTGTCCACTGTCCCACACCCAAACCCCAAGTGTGTGGTGACCGCACGGCCACTAGAATGAAGATATTATAGATGGTGCACTTAGGTGTAGGGTTACCTGCCGAGCGCTCCTGCACTCGGACCAGCAGACAATCATCGCAAAGGCTCCACCGCCGCGATGCCTTCCACGACGCTCCTCCGGGCGCGATCCCAGCCGGATAGATATGACAGTCTCTGCACTTGCAGAGAGTGATTCACTGCAATCACTGGCCAGGATATTCCTCTTCCTGGCTGGACCCTCACTTGTCTGGGTTCTACAGGACCCTGTCCCTGTCTAAGGGAAGTCCCTGTAGTAACCACAAGCTGAGGTGATTGGGGCCTAAGGGGGATGTCTGGCCTAGTGTATGAGCCACTTGCTCACTACACTTACCCACCCTCCCCTGTCTGTGTCCCAGCTTCTTCTGCTTCCTCACTGCAGCCCACAACAATGTATCTTTCCTCTCAGGGAAAGCTGTAAGCCTTATTGGCTCCCTGGTGCCAGGTGGCCTTTCTGCCTCTAAGCATTCTGGGGGCTGTAGTCCTCCATGGCCCTCTTTCCTATTGGGGCCGCGTGCGCGATCTGTAATGGCCGCCGCTACTCTCCGCTGAGCCTGTGCAACATTGTAATGGCCGCCGCATCGCCCTAACTGCACATGCGCGACTGTGGGTCGTCCCTGCTACGGAGCGTCTCTGCTGCCACTTCTCCTTTACCAACATGGCCGCCGTGTCGCTACTGCGCATGCGCGAACCTCCGCGACACAACCAATATGGCGGGGCCCTGCCTCCGACGCCACCGGGAAGGTCTGCAACCCCGCCTTTCACCATTATCACCCAGCACACAGCACTTCCACTGCAGCAAGGGATTCTGGGAAATGACATGCAAATGAGCACACAGTGCCACCTTTTGCTTCAAAACCATTTAACATGGTCCCCTATAAGCTTAAGCTTGCTGCATTTCACAGCTTTGAGCACAGTCTGGGTTAAGGTGCATAGCCAGTAAACCCACCCACAGACAGACTGTTTCAACCTTAATGGGTCTCCTCAGTGTGGGGTTGGTTATACTGGCTATGCAAAATGAAGCAGGGATAGGTTTCACCACACTTAGTAAAGTTATGATGGGTAAAAAAGTAACAAAAACCACACACAAACACACACACACACACACACGCACTAAACATATACAATACTTCAAAAGAATGCATATATAAGATCACATAAACAGAACAATCAATTTACATGCACACTCTGAACCTCTAGTGTTTGCAGTCTAACAATCCGTAACATACCATTTACTGACTTACCTTGTCATGGATACATGTGACCACGCTTTCCTATTAGTTTATTATTAATGGATGTATTCATTGTCACAGGATCTGCCGAAAGAGCTATTGTTTTTTGCAGGCTATGTGTGATTTTCCTGCACATTACATTGTATTATCCTTGTCAATGTGAGCACAACAAGCTTTGCTACAACCTCAGCTTGAATTAGACTATCTTTTGTATCTAGCTGTTGCGTTTGTTAGTTGCTATATAGGGTGTTCCTGACACTTTTTAATCTTTAGTATTGTTCTTTCATTAGAAATTCATAAAATTGTCATACATTGGTACACCCGTGTGCTCAATTGGGATACTTTTCTTTCTGTGTAATATATATTTATATACACACACACACACACACACACACACACACACACACACACACACAAAAACACACACACACACACACACACACACACACACACGTACATACGCAAATATGTACACACACACACGTACATAAGCAAATACGTACACACACACACACGTACATACGCAATGTCCCAGGACATACTTGAAAACGAGAGGTAACTCTCAATGTATTACTTCCTGGTAAAATATTTTATAAATAAATAAATACCTACACACACACGTACATACGCAAATACATACACACACACATACATAAATAAAAGCAAGCACCCAAATCATGCATACCTACACACAAAGACTAGGAAATGGAGGCAATGTGAGTGGAGATAACAGTACATTCATGTAGCATGTGCATACACATACCTAATATGAGGACAGTTGTAGTGTGCCATAAAACTTAAATCTTGGTTCAAATCAGTATTTTTGGAATCAAAAAGTCTGAATTTCAGTCGCCAAGTTCTTCTTTCTAGTGCATTTCTGAATTGTCCCTTCAGGATCAGTATAGAAAGGTCAGAGATGGCGTGTCCAGGCTGTGAGAAATGTTCTCCTATTGGGTTGTCTTCCTGTTTGTGTGTGATAGTGAATATGTGTGCATCCATTCTCTTGCGCAATGTTTGTTTGGTATGTATGTGCAGCACATATTCCCCCCTCTGGGAGAACTTGGGTAAGCTACTGCTGATTACATGCGAGGGAACAGGAGAGATAAGTTGCCCGCGATGGTGTGTGGGAACAGGACAGTCTCTTAGGGGATCCTCTGGTTCTTTTCCTCTTGGTGCTAGTGCCTCCAGACATAGTGGGTTCAGCATAGCTGAAGGTAGTCCCACCATGACAACTTTTACCCAACAGACTGCCGGCGAGCCAGAAGTATAAATAAGGATGATCTTTATCATAGCAGCCACTGCCGGTGTAATTATAGTGTATGCTTCAGTTAATAGGATAGATCCATGGCTTCTGGATGGTACTGGCCTGCAGGTAATATTGAGGCCTGGCTAGAGTAGCTTGTTGCCCTCAGCCCATGAGGACTGAGCATGTCTCCCTCCCAGCCGGAAGAAGAGGTCTCTAACACTTTTCTACCCCATGCAGGGGCAGGCTGGAACCTCACACACTCACTGAAGGTCTCACCCCTAAGGGGCTGACCTTCACTCTCTAATTTAGGCACTTCATTCCTGAATCTCAAAGAGGGAGGGCCCAGTATCTGTAACACCATTGGCTACCACAGATCCATGTGTCATCTCCATTCCAGTCACTCAGGAAGTCAGCATGAGGAGGGGGAAAACCCCATAGGATAGCCTGTGACTGCCTTTGCCTAAATGTCTTTATTTATATAGCGCCATTCATGTACATAGCACTTCACAGTCGTAATACACGTGACAATCATATAAATAACAAATTATACAAATAACACATGATGGGAAGAAGTGCTTCAGACATAAAATATCAATTACGAAATGGAGTCCCTGCTCCGAAGAGCTTAAAATCTAATTGGTTGGTAGGAAGAACGTACTGGACAGAGACAGTAGGAGGGTGTTCTGGTAAGGGATTCGGCAAGGGGCCAAGGTTTATGTATGAGGTGTAAATTATCAGCCACAGAGCTACTCATATGCTTCGTTAAGCAGGTGTGTTTTAAGGTGTGGTTTCACCTACAGTACATATCCTGTATTGGGACATTTCCTGCATTGAATGTAGTAGACAATGTTGGAGGATAATTATAACAATAATTGTTTGTTCTTGTATAGTGCTGCTAGTTTCACAGAGACATTTTTGCAGACACAAGGCCTGCCCCGTGGAGCTTACAATCTATGTTTTGGTGCCTGAGGCACAGGGAGATAAAGTTACTTGCCCAAGGTCACAATGAGCCAACACTGGGAATTGAACCAGGTGCGCCTGCTTCAAACTCAGTGCCAGTCAGTGTCTTTACTCACTGAGCTACTCCTTCCCCAGCACGTCCCTTGGATTTAGAACTGGTTACTTTGTGGTGTATGGATAGTGTCCGCTGTGGAGATATTCTTACAATGCATTGAGGACTGTTGCAAGGATATGTGCCTTGTGTTGTTATTGTTCTGCTCTCCAGGGGAGTTGGTTTCTGATGATTAGACAGGACAGATTAGGAGACTGTGTGTATGAAAGGAGAGGTGGTGTAGGAAATTTTTGTCTCAGGATGTCGTCCTCCTTGAGTCTTGTATTGTATTGTATGTCTTTATTTATATAGCGCCATTAATGTACATAGCGCTTCACAGTAGTAGTACATGTGGTAATCAAATAAATAAAGGATAATATAAATAACAGATCATGGGAATAAGTGCTTCAGACATAAAAGTAACATTAAGGAAGAGGAGTCCCTGCTCCGAGGAGCTTACAGTCTAATTGGTAGGTAGGGAGAACATACAGAGACAGTAGGAGGGAGTTCTGGTAATCGCGTCTGCAGGGGGCCAAGCTTATGTATCATGTGTTCAGAATATCCACAGGGCTATTCATATGCTTCTTTAAGCAAGTATGTCTTAAGGTGGGTCTTAAAGGTGGATAGAGAGGGTGCTAGTCGGGTACTGAGGGGAAGGTTAGAGTTCTTTGATAATATGAGGGTTTGTAATTATGTTGTCATTTTTTTTTTAGAACAGAGGCTTACTTAAAGCAGCCGCCCGGTCAGAATGTAAATTTTTTCCAGAAAGGCAACTGGGTGGGAGGGGGGCAGTAAAGATCAAGCCTCCAGGACCGAACCACATTATGTTCAGTTTTAGGAAACCCCTGGTTCCCAAAATACTTACAGGTAAAGTTGCCAGGGAGCAGGGCTGCCGCCAGATTTCCTGGGGCCCCAGGACTAGAGCTCGCCCATATCGGAGCTGCTCTCCCCCCCTCTGTCTCTCACTCTTCCCCCTTTTCTTCCTCACTCACTCTCCCCTGTCCCTCTCTTACACCACCTCTCTCTTCACTCTCCCCCCCCCTTCCGCTATCACTCAATTACCCTCTCAAATTCATTTCCCCCTCCTCCCCTGGCCACACACACAATTCCCCCCACAAATACAATCCTCCCCCACACACTCACATTCAATTCCCCACACACAAATATAATTACCACTAACCCCTGGTTGCCGCTGCCGGGCAGGGCCGCCGAAAGGGGGGAAGAGCTGGGTCAAGTGTCCAGCTGCCGTCCTCTTGTTGCCACCTGGCCAAGCTTTCCACCCAGCTCCGGGCCTCCCTCACTGGCTGTCCCACACCAAGCATTTGATGCTGGCGTGTGCCACGCCTCTCTGATGTATTGGGGGGTGTTTTTTTTTTATATCCGGCACTGGAAAAGAAACATTCTATTCTTATGTTATTTGTGACACTTTGCCAATCTGAGATGCTGCAGAGTATTGTGTATTGGGTTTCCTCACTAATCTGTAATTGTTGAAAGCAGTCACTTCACCAGAAATAAGACGTTTACTAGTGACTATTAATAACACATTCTTATTCTGTAACTATTTATTATGTGGTGTAGCCATGCCTGCTTTGGTTACCAGTCTGCCCTCCCTGACATGTCAGCCCTGGTAAGAGCAGGCAGTGTCAAGACCAATTATGGGTTTTCCCCACACAGGCAGCTTCCTTTGAGTGACAGGGGAGGAGGTGGGATTAGGTCTGAGTTCTGCCCAATCCTGGGTTCAGACCTAGTACCTTCCCCCTACTGTATGTAAGGGAGTTGCAACCCCAAATTCAGTGGTGTCTCTACCATTGAGAGAGACCAGGTATCACATAGGGCTGCTGTGCACTGGCAGGCCCTGATCCTCTTCCCTAAGGGGGTAAGTGAATGATTACCTTTTCCCCTGGTCCTGCTAGATTGCTGGGGAAGAGCAGGGACTGCCATGGGGGCCCTTGACCCGTAGTGAAGGTCCAGGGACCATCCTAAGTCTGGAGAAAGATCAGTGACTGTATTGGGCAGGACATCCTGGATACTGTTGTAATTGCGGAAGAAAAAAGCCGGTGCAAGTTATCTATACCTCCTGCCTGGTGTGTAATCTTTCTGAGGGGAGAGGAAACCGTTCAACTGTGGGAGATTACCTCCATACATCTGGAGCCTACAGCAGATGGACACGCTGTGTACCATGGAGTAAATGTCGGGTATAAACCCCAGAAGCCAGTCCTGCAGTCCCCACAACAATCGGCGGACACCTCAGCATTCTGTGAGCCAACAGGTAGCATGCACCATACACCTGGTAACAGGGGGATCTCTGAGAGGGTGAGGGAAACACCTTTCAGTGGTATCCTGCTGTTTGACTCCTTTACAGTGCACCATAATTTGGAGGGCCATTCTTTTTTTCTATTGATTCCTCATTAATCCTTCAGGGCTCTGCTTTTTTGGATCAGCTCAATCATGGGCTAATCTTCAATGTGTATCCCTGTCACTGGAACGTCATTTATTTTCTTTCTGGCGCCATTCGTTGTAGGAAGCCTTGATTCTGCATATTCCTCCTGTCCATTTCCTGCTGTAGGTCTGGGTAAAGTTATCTTTTAAGGGGCAATCAATTTACTCTATTGTTTTTATGTTTTATTTAAAATGCAAACCAAAATATCACGTAGAGAATAAAGTTGGAATCTGAAATATATAGAAATTGCAAATATATTAAAACAAATATAATAAAGGGTCCAATCATATTATAACCATAGATAAAATCCCCATGCATTAAAAAAATGTCCATACCTTTTGAAGTGGAATGCTCCTTACTCTTAAACTTTCTTGTATGTATGTATGTATGTATGTATGTATGTATGTATGTATGTATGTATGTATGTATGTATGTCTTTATTTATATAGCGCCATTAATGTACATAGCGTTTCACAGCAGTAATACACGTGACAATCATATAAATAACAAATAATACACATAACACATAATGGGAAGAAGTGCTTCAGATATAAAAGTAACTTTTAGGAAACGGAGTCCCTGCTCCGCAGAGATTACAATCTATCCAAAATATATCCCTCTGAAATCCCCTCTGCCTATGATAGAATAACATGGCACACAGAATAAGATATAGTATTAAATGTGCACTGGCCGTCAGAAGTTTTCTTTAGAATCTCTCTCCAGTGCTGCTCCCCGTCTCCCGTGATCAGCGGGGCTAGAGAAGACTCACATACAAACAGACAAGAGGATGGGGGCGCATAAAAGAGGGAAAGAATCACTAAGTGTTCAAAAAATATATGACATTTTATAGTAGCATAAAAAAGTACAAAGACTTACAATAAAATAAGGATCATATAGATCCAAGTGCACCAGGCGGGTATAAACTGCAATAGGAGATCCGTAGTCCATGCAAAATCCCCCTCTCCGGATCGCAGTTGGTATGTGCTGAGGGGAAGTTCCAGACCGGCATCCACTTGTTGTCTCCCCTGCATTCGTGTAAGCAATGTTAGGTCTACAGCGTCATCATGTTCGTACCCAGCATGCAATTGGCTCGCCTACGCGTTTCGTGTCACGTGGTACACTTCGTCAGGGCCCAGAATAAGATGAAGCTTTAATTCCATTCTGATCATATCTCTGCTTTGACTTGTGTAGCCAGGTCCCCTCTGGCTCCCCGGTCCTCCTGTTTTCCCCCTTACCTCCGCTGCCACGGGGGATGTTGCGGGTGGCGGTGGGCTCGCCGGCGGCTCCCTCTGCATGGCGCCATGTTGGGTGTGCACGCACACGCGCGGAGGTTCGCGCCGCGCATGAGCAGAAAGTGTTGCGGCGGGCAAGACAGTTCGCTCATGCGCAGTACGCTAGGCGCATGCGGCAGCTGATAGGTATAGGCCCCGCGGGGACTACAAGCCCCAGCATTCATAGGGGCATGCAGTGACAGGGTATAGAACCGCCAATAGGGCTGCAGCGTTCACGGAAGACTGCAGTTGTTACATTTGGCACTTCAGGACCAAGTTAGTTGGAGCTAGGACACAGATAGGGTAGTTGTATGTGCAGGGTGTCTGTGGCCCCTACACTAGGCTAGACATTCTTCTAGGCCCCAGCTAGGCCCCGACTCCCTTGGGAAGCTTGTGGCTACTATAGGGACAGGCCCTTAGGTAGGAACACTGCCCCATTAGCTATTTGATGGTAGAGAATACAGCTGCAACGTTGTGCAGCACTGGAGACGGTGGTCTGGGACCAGATCACCAGGCAAAGTATAAGAGATTATCTTCGTGTGGGATACTCCAGCAGGATACCACTCCACGCGGAGGCAGACTCATCGCAGATGACATCGCTGGATCGGCGCATCCCATCGTACTTCTAGTCGGCACGCCCGGGTGCAGGAGCACCCGGCAGGTACCTACATCACAAAGTGCACCAACCAAGTAACACACACCATAGTGGCAGCGCTGACCACATATAGGGGTAGGGGTTAAACTCTTGTGGACACCGGGGTGGCTGGGTGCCCGAGGGCCACGTCACGTACTGTGGACACGGTGTGCGGTTACATGGTGGTGGGTAAGGCCGTGTGAGGCTGGATGGGTAGCTGTAACTAGTAGTATTACTATTCTCATTATAGTTATAATATAGTCATAAGTAAAGATTATTGTTATTATATACTGTGTGTGTATCAGTATTTTGGGTTCCTGTGAGGGCTCCTCCCACTACGTTGGGATCCCGCCCAGGTGGAGGCGCTGCACCGAGGTTGTTGTTGCTATATCCCCCCTGCTCCCCGTGGCGGAGGCTTGGGACCTCAGTGAGCCAACACCAGTAAACTCTTTACACTGGGGGGAAAGAGGGCTACACTTGAAAGGGAGATCCAGTGAGGGTGAGATAAGCAAAGGATTGTGGGTATGAGCCATCTGTCCAGTGGGGTCCGGGCTCAGTCCGACATCAAATAAAATCTTTCTATTGGTGCCCCTGCTGCCATATGATTTTTTTGTGTCAAAACTGGTACAACAAAAATGACATACATCTCCAGAACCAGGGGAGTGCCCAGATTATGGGGGACCCGCAGAGGTCCCCTGGTTCAGGTAGACTGCTTTAAAATTAAAAGTGTGTGTGGTTGAATTGTCTTACACCCTCCAACATTTGGCACATACAAATAGGTACATTTTATGTGCTATTTCAGTGTGGGATAGAGGAGCTTCCAAGTGACAAGTGACCCCTGGAATTTAATGTTTGCAAAGATCATATTACCAATAAAATATATAGATTTATGGGTATATACTTGTATGCACCCCCCCCCCCCTAACCAACTGATCATTAGCAGATACGTTATCAATCTCACAGCTACTTTAATTAGTTTAAGCTTCAGCCATTGGCAGAAATAGTTGCAATAGGTATAGCTGAATTTAATAGGGGCATCAAAAAATAGTTACCGTACCAGCAAACTAGGTACCGCTGGAGCGAATGTTGTCTCCGTATTTTTTTTCTATGATTTTTTTTTTATCATTATTCATATTATTATTTGATTTCTTCATCTGGTTTAAAAAAATAAATAATTACCCTTTTTTTGTACCTCATTTACTGTAAAGAAATCAATCTCCGATAAATAAAATGTTTAAAAATGTTTTTGTTGAGTAGAACTTGTGGCCCGCTTGGAATATGTTTAGCTCAAACTCCATTCTAGGCAATATTACACCTTTAACCCTCTAAGGTACTGACCTTCTGGTAGAGAAATAGTTACCTCACAAGTGGGTCGGATATTACATGCACACAGGGAGGGACTTCTCGCAGCTGAGCTCAGGCTCCAGTCACAAATCAGTACAGATAATATCCCCGGTTAAGTCAACAGGAAAAGTTGTTATGTTTGGAAATGCAAACACCGCTTTCTATTAGTAATGGAAATCCATACACAACGAGGACAAAGCTTCCCTTTTGTGGTTGGCCTTTTTATTTCTTCATCGTAAAAGGAAACCATGCACTATGTAAAATAATAACCTGATCATTAACAACAAGCCTGTGTTCTGTGCAAGGAAGTCAAACCATCGCAGACCTCCAGAGCTTTGTGATAGTTATGTAGCTATCTGGGCTGGTTCCACGTTCATTGAAATGCAGATGAGTTATCAAACGTGGGAAACTGACTAGATTGAACATGACCCAGCCAGTTTTTTTTTATGCTGACAGTATTTTAGTGAATGCGGTGCTTACTCGTTACTGCCGTTTCTTATCGTCTTTGCATCCTGTTAGTCTTGCCACTGATTCCACTCCCAGTTAATCTCCCTCATGTATGCACTAACTCCTTTCTCTACCCATGTTGCTATATTTCCCAATCAAGTGATCACTTTTTCTAGCCAGTGACCTATTTGCACATCCAATGATTCTTTTGTCCACCCAGGTGGTGTGTGTGTGTGTCCATGAACTGTAGGGAATAGGGCCTATGACTGCAGTGCTTTAACACTGCTGCATTGATGAAGGGTTTAAGTTATTTGAATACAAGGGGTTACAGGATTGTTTACATTTGGGGGTTGGGTCTAACTCAAGGTTTGAAAAGGCGGGTAAAAGGCTGCAGGGGCAGCCATTTTACGAACACTGGAAGCAGGTTAACACTGTGTCAGGTTAGGTGATTCCCAGTTTCAATAATACAATCCTCACTTTATAGTAGGAATCCCAGTAGTAATAGGGTTAAGCGAGTTGGCATAGGTGAGAGCACAGTGTAGAGGGAGAAAGGGGGTGGCCCGGTATTAAAGGGGTTGCACCCCATATGGCCATCCCCTGACCTCACCAGAGAGACAAGGGTTTAAATGGACTGCGGTCCAGGGGTGAGGTTTGCACCTTGTTATACCTTGAAAATGTATGTTCCCCTGTTCCCATGTTTCCTTATAAGCATGTATTTTAATGTTTTAAAGTGCATTTCTGTATCTCCAGTTCTGGAGGTCGCAGAGAGTTCATATTTGGCCAATATGTGGAGTCACTGTAGGCATTAAAAACTGGCAAAGGTCGACCCACTGAGCCCACCAGAATGGAACTTATTAATATGGGTAGATATTAAAGTGTATATGTATTTTAATTTGGATCTGTTCTGAAAATGCAGATGCCATTTGCTAGGTTAATAGGTCATGAAGGGCAGACGGCTGAGTAGCCTAAGCACGGCAATCAAAAGTTAACTGCCTTGATTGTTAGCCAATGTCTAGGGATTAAGTATTAATCAATCAACAAACTCTGTTACCTGAGGGCATGGGTTAGTCTGTTAGTCTCCACGTTAGGGAGTGGATACAGATAATTGTTCACCAATAGGATGTGTTCAATGTTAAGAATAGGGTTGCACAGGTATATAAACTGTATCAACCCTACAGTTTTTAGTTGTGCTGGAGTTGTGCTTCTGATACCATCTTGAATGTCACTGGACTGCTGGAGAATTGCTAGCGGATACTTCTCCATCCCCCAACCCTAAGTAAGTGTTACCTTCTTGTCTGTTAATTGTACTATATTGCTGTGTTCACCTTATTTAAGGAATAAATTATATTTTATTATATCTAAGCCTCGTTCAGTTCAACCCAGATATTTGGTGTTCATTATATCTTGTCATAAGCTACCGTGACACACAGGTTCACGGTCCATGTCACACGGAGTTTGAGATCCTGTTAGGGAAATTAAAGAGAGTAGGCATCACAAGATGGGGAGGGGGGCTTGGCAGAGAAGCCAGATTGCTGGGGAACATAGTTTAGGGCGTATTTTACCCCTTATTAGAAACACTGAGACTAGTACATTGGGTCTAAGTGTGGGGGTAGCTGCCATCTAGTCATCAAGGGGGCCAGAATATCTAGCCCCCAGAAAGATTCAGCCCCCAGCATTATCCCTGCAGTATGGAGAAGGCGGCCGACAGAGGTTATGAAGGAACAACGCGGGACCAGGCGGACGGCGACGGAAGTGGTAGGTGTGATGTGGGTCGGCTCCATGGCGATGTGTGGAGGCGGGACCGGAGCAGTGCAGAGGACCTGAGGCAAGAGCAGGAGCCGGTGGAGGGTAACAGACCTTCCACGGGTCGACCCAAGCGGCGATAAGTTGGGGAGCAGCGCGGATTGGGGCCATCAGGAGGTGGGTTGCTTAGACAGTCCAGCAAGAGTAAGCAGAAGGTCTGCACCACGTGGTGAGGGCACGCAGGGGTGGAACGGCGGCCTGCTGCTGAGGTGCCATAAGAGGAAGAAGAGGAGGAAATGCATAGAACGAGACCTGGCCCACCTGTAGCCTAGATGCTGTCAGCAAGAGAGATAGAGAAGACTGGAGAGGTGAGTATGGCCCTGTAAATGTATGGATGAGCAGTGAGAGTGAGGTGAGATTAGAAGGGGCTGAGCAGGGGAGTTCCAGTGCCTTAGTGGAAGTGTTGAAGGCTTTGTTAGGGAGATTAGGGACAGAGGCTCAGCCCCCTGTAGTGGTAGATGATGCATTGTCAAACAGGGCACCTAGGGAGCCGTTGTTATGTACTGTCATCCGGCTAAGTATGCATTTGTTGCCTGAAGTCAAGAAGAACATATGCAAGGGAGGTTTTGTGGATATGTTGTCTCTAGTGCCAGAGGATAGTCAGGCGTTGTATAGAATGGACAGGAGAGGTCATTTTAGGGCGCCGTCGGATATAAAGAGAATGCTGCCAAGAACTTTTGGGAATTGGTTGCAGTCTTTGCAAGTGTAATTGGGGAAAAGGAACAGCAAAAATGTTCATCCTTATTTTGATATATGGGGTGCTTGTAAGGTGTATGGCGGTTTGGCTTGATGGATGTATGATGAACAGTTCCGCCAAAAAATGTCAGTAAGGAAGAATATAGACTGGGATGTTAATGAAATAGATTTGTGGTTAGGTCTGATGGACCCGCAGGGGCCAGCAGCCTTTCCAGGAGTTTTGGTGTTTGCTGGCTCTTCAATGAGAGCCTCTGTAAATGGTACAGCGCGTGTAAATGTAAGCACGCGATGTGGCGGGGCGTGTTCAGCATTGCGCTGGTTCAGGAAAGGCAGAGGTGGTTTAGGAAATCAAGGACTTACCGTAACGAGCCCGCTGGAAAGGGCGAGAACGCCGGTGAACGTGGGCGAGATGGAGCCTTGGCTAAGGTCGTATTGCAGGAAAACGCGAGGCAAGATTAATTAGAGAAGGTTTTACATCGGGCTTTTGGATTTCCTTTAGAAAGTGCAGAAAGAGCCTATTTTGCAGGGGATCACAAATCGACAAGTCCGAAGGAAAGGCTGGTTAAAGAAAAGGGATTGAAAGAGGGAGAGTTGGGAAGAATTGAGGGCCTCTTTGACCCTCCTTTTAAAAATGTATGGGTGTCTCCTTTGGGACTTGTGCTCCAAAAAAAGCCAGAAAAATGTAGGATGATCCATCATTTATCTTATCCTAAACATGACTCGGTAAATGATGAGATCGAGAAAGCGGACTTCAAGGTGGCTTAGGCCTCGGATATAGTTGGTGCGCGCGCAACGGAGCGTTTGTATGACATGCGCAATGGGGAGGCGTGGCAGAGGTGTGGCCGTGACATCACGTGAGCGTTTCGTCCTCATTGGCCGTCGCGCGACCAAATAAAAAAAAAATTGTCGGCTGAAAAATCTGCCGCTCCGTTGCGCACTGTGGGCGTCCCCATCGCTCCCCCACATTTTGTTCGAGCCGCACGCGCCGGCGCTCGCACCATAACCGCGGCCTTATACATAATTTGACAGAGCAGTGGTAAGGAAAGCCAGTAAAAAGGGTTAGTTGGCTAAAACGGATACCGAGTCGGCTTTTCGATGGTTGCCAGTGAATCCGGCTTGTTTTCATTTGTTGGGTTGCTATTTAGATGACCAGCTTTTTCGTAGATAAGTGTTTACCTATGGGTTGTTCAAGTTCATGTTATTATTTTTTAAATCTTTAGTACCTTTTGGTAATGTGCGCCAAGAGGCTGGTAATGACGCAGTGCCGCGCTATCTCGACCAGGGGCGGCCAACTCCATTCCTCCAGGGCCGCCAACAGGTCAGGTTTTAAGGATATCCCTGCTTTAGCCCAGGTAGCTCAATCCGTGGCTCAGTCAGAATGACTGTTATTTGGTTTGAGAGGAGTGTAAGCTTGGATAAGGATTCAGTGCCTCCAGGTACATGTTGTGCATATAAAAAAAGCTTGGGTTGATTTTAGTGCAACTGTTTAAAGGTTTGAGGAACGAGGCTTCACATTTAAGGGTACTTTTAATATGCTGTGCAAATTATGGGAAAAAGGCTTATTGGGTTATGGGGTAGATAAAAAAAAATGTGCAGGTATAGCCTTTTTTATGAAACTGATTGGATGGAAAGATGCGACAAAGGATTTTTTTGATAAGGGAAATGGTAAACGGTTAGAGAAAAGGATCGGTACGTCAGGATGTAAGATGGCCGGTAACGTTTACATTTGTTAGGAAAGTTATTTGCGAGGCTCGGAGAAGTTTGTCAGATGAAGTATCTTTAGCCCAAGTGGCGTTTGCGTTTCACATTCTTCGGAGCAATGAGAATCGGCTAATTAGAAGCTACGAGCAAGAGGAAGTTAGAGGGAATTCAAAGTGGTGATGTGAGGGTTTCAGAGGAAGAACTCACTTACGCGAGTCCAAGGCGGACCTGTATGGAAAAGGTATATGGGTATTCCTTTTTGCAAAAGGGGGAACATGCTGTCCTTTGATATTAGTGAAAGGGTTTTGAATGGAAGGCCTGAAGGGGCCCTACTAATAAATGAGGATGGTTTGCTATTGACGCAATACCAGTTCCATTGTGTTTTTTTAAATAGTGACTGTAACAGAGGCAAGCCTATTACCAACAGCTTGGATTGTTGTGTGTCAGCCTGCAAGGGGTTAATCCCTGCCTGGATGAGCCAGGAGGATTAACGTGCTCAGCTGGGCTGCTAAAGTTTAAAGGCAGGTAGAGCTCGCAGTTCACTGTTGCTGGTCTGCAAAGGGACACTAGGGGGCCGATGCACTAAGCAGTCATAAAATAAATCGCCATCAAATTTAAATGGCCATTTTTGACAGTGTTGCTATCACGTTTTGCAGAAAGGCCCGAATACCAGTGATGGCAACATTTGCAAAATGGTGAGTAGCCGGTGACGAGATGATCTGCCCTCCAAAAAGGGCTCACCCGGCGAGTTCCATCTGCTGCAGAGAGAGCGAGCCGCCTCTCCCTGCGCAAATCTCGCCGGAAATGAATTTTTTTACATTTTAATTTTATTACTATTGTACATGAGCAGGGTGTCTCCGGAGCAGAACCGCGTTGTTTTCAGGTTTGGGGACCCCCAGCTTCCCAAGATACAGGCCCGCTATGGGACGCCGGTATCTACAATGCATGTAAAAGTCCTGGTCACGTGACACGTGTATGTGTTGGGGGGGGGGGGGGAGGTGTATTTATTGAAATGTAGGCCATGTTTATTTATTTTTTACTACAGGAATGGTACCGCAGGCCAGCAGGGACCCACGGCGACCACCCGAGGACCCACGGACACCCACGGCGACCACCCGAGGAACCACTGATGACCACGAGGACCACCCGAGGACCCCCGGATGCCGACAGAGACCACCTGAGGACCCCCGGACACCAATGGGAGCCACCCCAGGGGCCCCCAGACACCCGTGGGAACCACTCGAGGGCCCCCAGACACCCGTGGGGATGACACGGACACCCCCAGACACCCGTGGGGTTGACACGAACACCCCCAGACACCCACAGGGACCACCCAGAGACCCCTTGTGGAGCCCCTGGACACCCGCGGGGTCCACTTGGAGACCCACGGACACCTGCAGGGACCACACGAGGGCCCCAAGACACCGGTGGGAACCACCCAAGGGCCCCCAGACACCAGTGGGAACCACCCGAGGGCCCCCAGACACCGGTGGGAACCACCCGAGGGCCCCCAGACACCGGTGGGAACCACCCGAGGGCCCCCAGACACCGACAGGAACCACCCGAGGACCCCCAGACACTGGTGGGAACCACTCGAGGGCCCCCAGACACCAGTGGGAACCACCCAAGGGCCCCCAGACACCGGTGGGAACCACCCGAAGGCCCCCAGACATTTGTGGGGAGCACCCGAGGGTCCACAGACACCCGCGGGAACCACCTGAGGACCCATAGTCCCTCCAGGGACCACCCGAGGGCCCATAGACACCCTCAGGGACCACCTGAGGACCCCCGGACACCCGTGAGTATCACCTGGGGACCCCTGCCAGACCCTGGTATTAATCATGTGTCTAAAAAAATAAATTATGGTTTTATGTAGGGGTACAGGGGTGTGTAGATTGTGAATTGGTGTTTATTACATATTGTAATGGTTATTGGGGGCCTAGGAGGTGGGTAGTAGGGCTGTTGTGTGTATTTTTATGTAAGGGTACAGGGGGTGTGTGGGTTGTGTATTGGTGTTTATTACATATTGTAATGGTTATTGGGGGCCTAGGAGGTGGGTAGTAGGGCTGTTGTGTGTATTTTTGTTTATTGTGAATAGCAGGGGTGGGGAAGGGGGTAGTAGCCCCAAGGATGGGTGTTTAGGCCTACCGGGTGGTAGCGGGATGGCTTAACCCCTTCATTACCGTAGCGATATAACTGCTAAGGTAATGAAGGGGTTAAGTCCACCTGCAAGGCCTAAACACCCACCAAGGGCCAAATACCACCTTCACCCACCCCCACTACCCACAATAAGCATGGCACTGGTGGATAACCCCTTCATTGCCTTAGCAGTTAGCCGCTAAGATATTGGAAATTGGAAGGAGAGGGGTGGTAGATGGCTATGAAAATTGAATAGGGTGAGAAGAACAGAGATGTAAACCTCCAAGATCAGTGGGCTCCATGCCACCCCCCCCTCCTATACTATTTGTGAGACCCCATTGAAATCTTTGAGGTAGTTGATGCTAAAAATCAAAGAAACTGACTCTAAATGAGTGGGACTCGCAGACAATTAGTGAGCGTCGACAAATCCTGGTGATATGGAAGAGAGGTCACTACACACGTTTCCTCAGAGGCGGCCAACTCCAGTCCTCAAGAGCAGGCCAGGTTTTAAGGATATCCCTGCTTCAGCACAGGTGGCTCAGTCATTGAGGACTGGAGTCGGGCACCCCTGCCCTATTTCATTTACATGGCCATTCTTTCTCCAAACTGGCTACCAATAGCATCTCTGAACCTCATTTCCTTTCTTTCCGAAATCACATCCTGCAGATAACACTGAAAGGGAAGGAAATAGAGGGCTTCTACTTATCGGAAAACAGGATTGCCTAAGTGGGACTGCAGCTTTAAGGCATCTCTCAGGAGAACACGAGAAGCAATTCAGAGAATAATATAGGACTTTATTTCTCAGGGGAGGGTTCACAGTATATTATTTCAGCCACTTCAGAAGATTTGGCCTCTTTTTTTTAAATGTATTTATTTTTTATCCCTGGCAACAACCAAACGGATAATTACTTTAGCAGGGGGAACAGATACAAGCATCACGCTCGAATTTTTTGGCGCTGGACTCCAAAATATTTAATGCTTTACGTCCAGAAAGACAAAACGCACACCGTGGGCTTGCAGCCGTGCGACAGCAGAATAATCCGCATTCACTCAACCACGTGAAGGATGACCAGGGGGAGATTAATTTGGTTTCCAAAGGATCAGGTTATTTCTCTCTATCATTTCACTTCGGGGAACAGGAAAGCACATTATATGACCTAATCTCAGTATGTTCCAAGACTTATTTCACTGGACTCAGAGATGCCAAATTTCTCGTGTTTTTTTTATTTTATTTATTCATTTCTTTTTGAGTTCATGGACTCTTTAAAAAAAAAAAAAAATTCAAACAGATCGTTTTACTCATTTCCAAATCAACAAATAAACTATCGAAGGAAATAATAGATCCAATGGTGAACTCCTTTGTTGTCAGAGTAAAGGGTTGCACAACATCTGGTGAAATTGGTCAATTGAAATGAGTTGTATGTAACAGGGTATGTCTATTCTGCCTTTCTTTCCCCTGCCTTTTATGTAAGTCCTGCTTTCTGCAGGCAGTAATAGGTTAATCCTATGGGTTTGTGCTACATGTATATAATTGAACGTGTATTTGAATATTATGATGGGAGAAATTTGTATTAATGGAAGGAAAAATAGAAAGATAAATATAAAAAAAAATGGGCATAATATAAGGGTGTACGCCCCTCCGGAAAGTAAAATCTAAACACACATTTCAATTGTCCGGCCTCAGGACCACTTCTTCCCACACCCACATAGTCACTTAACAATCAGGGTGCTCAGGCACTGCCGTATACTGCAGTCACACCTTCTATTATCTCTATAAATTGACCAACATGCCTTTTAGATTGAAAGCTCTCTGGGACAGGGATTCCTTTTCTTATTGTGTGTTTAGAAGCTTGATGGATTTATTGTATAACAAGACCCAGTATTCTTCTAATCTCTGATCATTGGTGCTATAGAAATGTAAAAAAAAAAACCCATGAATATACACACACACATCTATAATAATAAGAAAAATTAAAGAGCCTGTGTGTGTGTCTCTGTCAGAGCCATAGCTCCAGGATGATGAAACTTAGGCTACGCTTACAGTTACAGCGACGCGATGGCGACGGTGACGTCAGGCTGCGGTCACTGGAACAATCCAATTGAGATGACTTCCAGCGATCACGAACAAGCCGTCGCTCTGTCGCGCCATCGCGTGGCGCTTAATATAAGCGCACGCGACGGCGGCGGCAATGCATTTGTCACCATGCGGCGGCTTGTCACTGTTGCTTAACAATGCTAAAGCTGCAGTGAAACAGTCCCTATCTAGGGCCTTTCCCACTTGTCTCTTGGGTCCGTGGAGATGCGGCCTTCTGCCGAAGTTCCTCTGGATAGATTTTCAGTAGGTTATTGAGGACCTTGGCTTTACTAGAGTACCCTTCTACAAAGCGGCGATGGTACCAGCAGAACCCCTGGAAGGATCGTAGCTCCATCACGTTGTGTTGTCTCGGCCAGTTCAACACAGCTTCGACCTTAGCAGGGTCGGTAGCCACTCCGTCGGTGGACACTATGTGACCCACGTAGCTGACTGACGTGCGGCCTAATCGGCATTGGTCCAGGGACAACTTCAGGCCTTCTTTGCCCAGTCTATCTAATACCTTCAGCAGGCATTCCTCGTGCTCTTCGAGAGTTCTTCCGAACACAAAAATTAACACAGTTAAATGAAAAAAAAAGTAGAAATACACTTAATACTGCCTTGCAGATTGCCACTTGCCTGTTTGCCCAGGGTGAGTGGCTGGCTGACATAGGGGAGAGCTGGAACAAGTGTCCCAGAGGCAGAGGGGGACCTGTTCCGGCTACACACAGGCGGAAATGTATGCCCCGCTAGAAGACGGGACCAGCTTCCGCTATTGGCCACCTGGGCGGCACACGCCTTCGCTGCCGGGTAGACTCCTACCTGCCTGTGGGGAGGGTGGAGGAGAGAAGGAGGGAGGAAGTGTGAAAGGTGAGTGGGGAAGAGGACAGTGTGGTGAAAAGAGGGAGTGTGGGGTGGGGGGAGAGAGAGAAAGGGGGGGGGGTGAGGGACTGAGGGGAGAGTGTGAGGGAGGGAGTGAGTGGAGAGGGGGGGAAAGATAAAAATAAGCAGCGGTGGGCTGGTAAACATTTTTGTGGGCTTGTCATTTTTTTTTCTACTTATCTAAAAGTTTTAACAAATATGTTTTGATTCAGACAGAAAAAATGCTACTTTTGAGGCAAATGTTTCAGTGCAGTCCACTTTTATGATACATAGATCAAGGGCCACAGACAGGGGAGGGAGAGCTGGGACAACTGTATCAGGCCCGGTGGCTGTGGGAGGGCTCCCTGCTGGTGCTGGAAGTTGGGCCTAGACCAAGGTTCCGCGTCCAGCTGGCGATCCTCTGATTGCTGCTAGGCCCCAGCTCCGCCCAGCTGCTGCTGCTGCTGCACCGGAACTCCATTCCATGACAGTCCAGGCCTTTTACCCCCACGGTAAAATGGTGTGTGTATTGTGGGGAGAGGGCTGTTTTGTGGGTATTGGGTGGAGGGGAAATTGTGTGGGTATTGTGGGGGAGGAGGGATTGTGTGGGAATTGGGGGGAGGGGGATTGTGGGGGGGGGGTATTTTCTTGGGGGGGAATTGTGTGGCTTTTGTGGGGAGGAATTGTTTGTGTGGGGTTGGTGTAATTGTGTTTATGGGTTGGGGAATTGTGTGTGTGTGGGGGGGAGGGGGGGGGGGGGATGTGTGGGGGTGGGGGAGGGGGGCTGGGTATGTGTGTGTTTGGGTGGGTGGAATTGTTTTTGTGTGTGAGTGGGTGGGAGGTGGAATTGTGTGGGGAAGGGAATTGAGTGGGAGGAGGGGGGCATTGTGTGAGAGGAGGGGAGAGCGTGAGGAGGGGGAAAGAGCATGAGAGGAGGGGTGGGGGTGTGAGTGAGAGAAGGGGTGAAGAAAAGGGTGGGAGTGAGAGCGTGAAGGGGGGAGTGAGTGAGGGGAGGAGGGTGAGTGAGAATAAGACGGGCGAGTGGGAGTGAGTGAGGGGTTGAGAGAAATACATGGGAGAGGGGGAAGTGTGAGAAGGCGGGGGGATACAGAGGGGGACAAGCGAAAGAGGGGAACTTGCAAGGCTGTCGAAAGGTATTCTGAAGCCAGGGTCACGATTGATGTGTGAATGGCCCCCGATAGCATTAACTCAGCTCCCTTTAAATCACTCCAAGTCCTATAATATTTCCTCCACTTTATTGGAAAAAGCAGCAGAATACAGATACTTGTGGATGGTGTATAGTGGTGATTTATAGTTAGAAACTGGTAGAAAGAGTTGCCTCACCATGGGAGATTAACAGAGAAGGGTGCTGTACTCACTGTCTCCAGGGTGGAAAAGGAAGTGGGGACAAGGGTCACACTAAAGGTTCAGTGAGACTGCACTAACTGTCAGCAAGGACAGGGGGGGGAATGGGAAAGCCCATAACTTGGAGGACTGGAGATGTTGCCAGAGCAACCAGGGGTGTGGCAGACTGGAAGAAAAAGGGGCAACATAATGTATCCATTCCATCTGCACTGGGAGTAAACTGCAAGGAAAGTTACATCCAAGCACAGCTAGCAGGCAGAACTGCCAAGGGAAAGGGGAGCTAAAACAGAGAAGGCAGACATTGGTATTTCTGTTCCATGACACTCCCCGTCTGGTATCTGAAGATACCACTATATAACAGACTATGTGGAACATATGTGCAATGCAAACATAACATAACAATGCGACGGTCCATGTTCACATAGCGAGGTGATACTGGCCGGTACCACTGGCGTCAAAGTCCTTTGGCCAAAACCTTCTGGTAAGGGAAGCTCTAGGTTAGCTTGATGCACCACAATGTCTCTCAAAGTCCACGGAACTGGTAATCAGTTCTTCCCTATCATAGTCCGATTTGGGCATTAGGATGATAGTCTCTGTGATAGGTCTTAAAAAGGTTTTAACGATCCCATTCTGGGTCACTCGAACTTCCACTTTGCGGACCCTTTCATCTTCGCTTGGGATGGTTTTGATTATAAGTCCCATGGGCCATTCGTTTCTTGTCACCTGTTTGTCTTTCAACAGAACCACGTCTCCTACTTGGATATCTGGTTTAACCGTTTGCCATTTATGGCGTTCTTGGAGTGTCACCAGATACTCGAGTCTCCAGCGATCCCAAAATGTGTTGGCCAAGCGCTGCACCTGTCTCCACTGTCGTTTGTACATATCCTTAGAGTTGAAACCTTTGACTGGGGTGGGGATGTTCCCTACTTTCTGGGTTAGCAGCATTGCTGGTGTCAAAATACATGGCGATTCTGGATCTGTTGACACTGGAATCAAAGGCCTAGCATTAATTATCGCTGATATTTCGGCCATAAATGTGGTTAACACTTCGTGAGTGAGTCGAGTCAGATCGGTTTTAAGCATCATAGAGTCCAAGATACGCCGGACTGCCCCGATTATGCGTTCCCATGATCCACCCATGTGAGAGGAGTGAGGAGGGTTGAATGTCCACGTACACTCTTGGTCACGCAGGTATCTTTGGATACTGTTGTCTCTATTATCTTTAGTGTTTATTTGTAATTCCTTACATGCTCCAACGAAATTGGTGCCACAATCGGAGCGTATTTGTTTAACTGGCCCTCTGACTGCAAAGAATCTTCTGAGGGCATTTATGAAGCTTGAAGCATCCATAGATTCTATAATCTCGATGTGTATAGCTCACGTACTCATGCAGGTGAAGAGTACCGCCCATCGTTTGCTGTTTGCTAGTCCGCCTCTAGTTCTACGTGAGATGACCATCTAGGGCCCAAATACATTGAGTCCTACATAGGTAAAAGGGGGTTCTGTATTAAGTCTGTCGATAGGTAAATCTGCCATCCTTTGATCTTGGCTTTTGCCTCGCAGCACTCGGCACCTAACACATTTGTGGAGATTACTGGCCACGCACCTTTTCATGCCAACGACCCAAATGCCCGCCGCCCTAATAGCGCCTTCGGTGAAGTGTCGTCCCTGATGCATGATTTGTTCGTGGTAGTGGCGCACCAACAAAGTAGCAATGTGATGCCGGCCAGGGATGATAAGAGGATTGCTTTTCTCCCTGCTCAGTTGGGACTTGCTGAGGCGGCCTCCTACTCTCATGAGGCCGTCATCGTCGATGAAGGGATTCAACTTCCAAAGTGGGCTGTTTTTGGGAACGTTCTTCCCTCCACGAATGCAATTGATCTCTTCTGCATACGTTTCTCTCTGAACATGACTGAGAACAGTTTCCTTAGCCCTTGTGACTTCCTCCACGGTGCGCAACTCTTTGCAGATGTGCCAGCCGTGGCAGCCGGTAGCTTTACCATCTCGTGTCCGGCGGAAGGAGGAGGCTATATGCCTGAGATGGGCTACTGCTCGCAGAAGGGCTGTCCACCTTGAGAAGCGATGGAATCGATGTGATCCGAATGCGTTTCTGTGCAATATATTGGTGAGTAACACGGATACTTGTGGGGGCCTTATCTCCGTATCTTTCTCGGGATCCACGAGTTCAAAGTCGCCAACTGGGATTGGTGGCGTTTCCGCGGGCTGGGCAAGAAACGTTGGTCATGTGAGCCACGACGTGTTCTGCAGTTGAGATGCGGGTACTGATCTGGTGGCGTGATCTGCGGGATTTTGATCTGTCGGCACGTGGTGCCATTGTTCTGGTTGGGTTGACTTCCTGATTCTTTCTACACGGTTAGCTACGTATACGTAGAATTTCCTTTTCTTGTATATGTATCCCAGTACCACCTTGCTATCTGTGTAGAATCTGACAGCATCTGGTTTGCTGTCCATCTCATTCTCGATGAGCTCTGCCAGTTCTACCGCTAACACTGCACCACATAGCTCGAGTCTGGGTATAGTATGGTCAGGTTGTGGTGCCAGCTTAGCCTTGCCAAGGATGAACCTGATGTGGTAACTTCCACCCACGTCCCTGGTTTTTAGGTAGGCCACCGCTGCTATAGCCTTTGTGGAGGCATCTGAGAATACTCAAAGCTCTTTGCTGTGTGCGGCAGTGAGAGATATAGGTGAGTAGGGGCGTGGGATCTGAAGTTGCTCAAGGGCCTTCAAGGTGTGCTTCCACGTCTCCCACTGTTTCCATTTTTCTGGGGGTAGTGGGGTGTCCCATTCCTGTTTTTCGAAGGACATTTCTCTGAGAAGAGACTTCCCTTGTATAGTGACAGGAGCCACGGATCCTAGCGGATCGTAAAAACGGTGGACAGGACTCCGCGACATGTGAAGGGTTTTTCTTCGATGGCTACCTGGAACGTAAAGGTATCTGTTTTAAGATTCCAGCTTATCCCCAGGCTCCGCTGTATGGGAGGCGTGTCTGTCCCCAGATCCAAATTCTTGAGATCGTTTGCTTGATCATCTGCGTGGAACGCCTTCATCACTATGGCACTGTTGGAAGCTATTTTGTGCAATCTTAGGTTGGCATTTGCTAACATCTTTTGTGTCCTTTTGAGTAGATCTATGGCTTCTTCTTCGGTGGGAACTGATTTTAATCCGTCGTCCACATAGAAGTCTCTTTCGACGAAGTTCCTGGCGTCTTTCCCAAACTCTGCTTCTCCGTCTTGGGCCGTTCTTCTGAGGCTGTAGGCAGCCACCGCAGGTGATGGGCTGTTCCCGAAGACATGTACTTTCATTCGGTACTCCGTGATTTCGTTGTCTATGTCGTCATCTTGGTACCACAGGAGTCTTAAGTAGTTACGGTTGTCTTCTCGCACAAGGAAGCAGTGGAACATCTGTTGAATGTCTGCTGTTATGGCGATTGGCTTCTTGCGGAAGCGGATCCACACTCCCAGAAAACTGTTCGTCAGATCCGGCCCGGTGAGGAGAACATCGTTTAGGGAGACTCCCTGATGCTGAGCACTGGAGTCGAATACCACTCGAATTTGGCCACGTTTCTGGGGGTGGTAGACGCCAAACGACGGGAGGTACCAACATTCTTCGCCTTCTCTCAGTGGGGGCGCCGAATCTGCATGGCTGCTGTGGAAGATTTTCTGCATGAAGGCCACAAAGTGTTCCTTGGTCTCCGGTTTCCTTTGTAGGTTACGGCAAAGCGAAGCGAGCCTAGTCATGGCGTGGTCTCTGTTGTTTGGGAGGCGTCTTCTTGACGAGCGGAAAGGTAGTGGGGCCACCCAACTGCCTAATTCGTCCTTGAAGAGCTCCTTATCCATTAACCTCAAGAATTCTTTATCTTCCATTGATGGCGCCTGTTTGTCGTCGTCCTTTGTTGTCTGGAACACTATACTCCCTAGGTCATTGGGGTATTTTTCTGTCACGAGCGCGTCTCGAGCTTCTCGTGGACTTGGAAGTGGTTCGGACAGGGTTTGAAGTGGGATGTGCGACCGTTCTCCAACAAGTTTGTTCGTAGGGCGTCTACATTGTCGGGTCCTCGTATTCTGTCTATGTATACTTCTCCCACTACCACCCATCCTAGATCGAGCCTTTGAGCGCTTGGGCCGTTGTGGTCCCCGTTTCGCTGTTCTCGGATCTTGTGTGCTCTCATGATGTCCCTGCCAAGTAGCAGCATGATCTGGGAGCCTTCGTCTAGTGGTGGGATACGATCGGCAATAGCTTTTAGATGGGGATGGTGTCGCACCACGTCTGGTGTGGGGATCTCGCTCCTATCTTCTGCCATGTGATTGCACTCGATGAGTGTGGGAAGGGGCATGTTCACTTTGCCGTCTATTGAGCATATGGTGTAGCCATTCACTCTTTTCCCTGTAGTCTCCATTCGCCCTGCGCATGTTCTGAGAGTGTAAGGAGAAGCACTGTCTTGTATATTGAACATGTCGAAGAATTCTGACCTGACCAGCGATCGGTTGCTCTGGTCGTCGATGATTGCATACATCCTTTTAGCTCTTTGGGGTTGTCCCTCTGGGTGCACTGCTACCAGACATATTTTAGAGCAAGATCTACCGTCGTTTCCTTCTCCACATACCTCTGTGCATTTGGACGCTACCGACGTCGTGGGTGTATCTTCCACTTCTTCCTCCCCGCCCTGCTTTGTCGAAGGGTTAGGGGCTTTGCTTGATTTGGGCTTCATAGCTTCCGGGTGTAAAGCGGCTATGTGCCTGTCGCTATCGCACTCTGTGCATTTCATAGCTTCTTTGCAGTCCTTGAATAAATGAGTTGTGGAAGCACAACATTTGAAACAAGCTCCCCATTCCCTGAGAAAGTTCTTTCGCTCCTCTATGGGTTTCATTCTGAATCCGATACACTTGTTAAGCGGATGCGGCCTTTTGTGAATAGGGCATTCTTTGTTGAGGTCCCTTGGTTTCTTGTCTCTGTCGGCCGCCTGGCCGGGACTCACGTGGGTCGTAGGGGGCACATCCATCCTGTGCCCGAGATGGGTGTTCTGGTGTCCTTGTATCTCGCTGCTGACCTTTTGTTCCTCGGGTGGCTGGCACTGGATGTGGTCTGCGCCCCTAAGATGAAGCTGGGGTCGTTCCTCGTCCTTGCTGCTTCGTGAATGAAGCTCAAGAAAACTGAGAATGGGGGGTAGACGACTTGCTTCTCCCTTTTGTATTTGGAACCTTGTGAAATCCACCTTTCTTGGAGGTTGAAGGGTAGCTTCTCCAGGATGTGTCTCACTCCACGAGCTGAGTCTAGGACGTTGAGACCTATTAAGGAATGGTCTTTCCTTGCGAACTCCAGTTCTTGCAGCAGGTCCTCGAGCTCTCGTAACTTCAAGTAGTCTTTAGTTGTGATCTTGGGGAAGCTGTCGACTCTTTTGAAGAGCGAATCCTCGACTGCTTCGGGGCTACCGTAGGACTCTTCTAGCCTTTCCCACACTAGGTCAAGACCTACTTGGGGTTGGTGTGCGTTTGCCGCCCGAAGTCTCTTCGCGTGCTCCCTGGATTCGTTCCCCAGGAACTTGAATAGCAGTATGAGCTCTTCCAAGCTGTTGATTGCGTCTTTGAACGTGAACTTTCACATCCGGTAGTTCTCAGGGCGGTCGTCGAAACTGATGAGTCCTGCTTGCACCAGGTCACGCCGGATCATGTACTTGGCTATGTCTGTCAGGCCTGAGGCATCGGCGTGTTTGTCCCGTTCTGAGGTAGTTGCTGGGAGGGTCTGTGCGGTCGCCTCTTCCTTGGCGTGGATGCGTGATGACTGCTGGTCGGTGTGAGGGGCTGTGTTTTCCCGTGTGGGTGTACCTGGATGGCAAGCCTGTTGTAGTGTATCCGTGTGCGCGCTGGCGTGTGGATCACTGTTGTGGCTGTGGCTATCCCAGGCAGCATGTACCATTGACGGAGCAGTGTCTTCTCCTCGTGGACCTAGCAAGTCTTCGGTGTCTGTAGAGTCACTCCCTCCGTGTTGAGATGGTGCGCTGGTATTTACACTGAAGAGGCTCCTTACGTAGTCTTCAGTGCGTTGGGCTGGATCCTCTGAGGCTATCAATCTGTGGTTGCTCCCCGCCATCCTGTTGCGCGGCTGCTTCTAGGACTTCGGCTTGGGCTATGGCGGCATCGGCTTCCTTCTCTTGATTAAGTGCCTCTAGTTCCGCATCAAATTCAGCTTTCCTACGCGCAGTGGCTGCGGCAGTAGTGCCGTGGCGGCGGTAGCAGTGGCGGCGTTAGCGGCAGCAGTGGCGGTGGCAGTGGTGGCAGCAGTGGCGGCAGCTGCGGCGGCATTAGCAGCGGCTGTCTTTTCCTCCTCTTCTATGCGCGCTCTTCCTGCTCTTATGGCTGCCTCTCTGCGACTATATTCGGCCCTGGCACGTTTGTGCTTGCGCTAGACGCGTTAGATTGCGCTGATCTTGCTGACCTTGATGAGTGCCTGGATGTGCATGAGCGCTGCGATGCGGTCTCCTGTAAAAGGTCCTTTCTCTTATTCTCAGCTTCCGTGATGGCGGTTTGCACGATGCCATCACGTTCTACGTCAATCGCCTTTTGTAGGTCGCGCTCTCGTATGCTATCTTCCGTGTTAGTTCTTGTTAGATAGGTGAAATATGCCTGTGACAGTGGTTGGTAGCGTGAGTGATCTATCTTCAATTGAGTTATTGCCTGCTCGAGCTGTTGTACATAGTTATCAGCACCGGCGACATTTCACATCCCAAGTGTGATGGTATCCCAGGCCAACTCTAATTTAGCGCTGTGCGTTTCAATGTCAGTCTCATATTTTTTGCTGGCCTTTTGTGTCAGTGTGACTGCCCGTTTAGGCCTTGCGCCTGCCTGCGCCTGTTGCAGTTGCGCAGTGGTCTCTGTGTCTGAGTGATCGCTCTCCTGCGTGATGTCTGGTGAGGCTCTGCCATGCTGTAGGTGTGTGTAGGCTTTTAGCCAGTGCATGTGGCGTGCGGTCTTTTACCTGTGTCAGCGATAGGCGTCTGTCTCAGATGATGCCGAGCGGTGTCCTGCAGCGCGCAGCGTAGGGGTAGCTGTACTCACAGGTGTCCGGTGGCTCTGACCCGTGTCCTGGCGGGTGTCCGGTAGCATGGCCCTTGATGGCGCTAGCCGTGGGGACGTGCGCAGGGGTAGGTGAGATGGTGGCTCCTCACTATGTAGCTGTGCAGAAGGTGAACTCAGACAGAGAAAGGCAATTAGGTTTTGTGTAAGAAGCACTGTTTGTCTGCAAAGCTGCTGTGCAGTGTAAGCTGTTTGCTGCTTTTCAGTCTGCAGAGAATGCTCTGTGTTCTTATTAGCAATGTAAGGCCGCTCACTTGTCTTTGCATAAAGCTGTAGTTGTTTGCTGTGTAGAGACTGGTGGCTCTGTGTAGCAATGTGGAGCAGAATGCTTGTACAGTGGTGGTGAGAGACTGCTGTTTATTTGCTGTGTAAGCTGCTTGCTTGTTTCTTTAGCATAAAGGCTGTGGGTAGCAGCTCCTCTGTGTGTGTCCCCAAAGCACACAGTCCTCTTTCTACTATTCTGAAGCCAGGGTCACGATTGATGTGTGAATGGCCCCCGATAGCATTAACTCAGCTCCCTTTAAATCACTCCAAGTCCTATAATATTTCCTCCACTTTATTGGAAAAAGCAGCAGAATACAGATACTTGTGGATGGTGTGTAGTGGTGATTTATAGTTAGAAACCGGTAGAAAGAGATGGCCTCACCATGGAGATTAACAGAGAAGGGTGCTGTACTCACTGTCTCCAGGGTGGAAAAGGAAGTGGGGGGCAAG
The DNA here is from genome assembly GCA_036426205.1 of Ascaphus truei. Taxonomy (NCBI): domain Eukaryota; kingdom Metazoa; phylum Chordata; class Amphibia; order Anura; family Ascaphidae; genus Ascaphus; species Ascaphus truei. Next base: position 63,038,882 of record CM071569.1, on the reverse strand, counting down.
GGTCACACTAAAGGTTCAGTGAGACTGCACTAACTGTCAGCAAGGACAGGGGGGGGAATGGGAAAGCCCATAACTTGGAGGACTGGAGATGTTGCCAGAGCAACCAGGGGTGTGGCAGACTGGAAGAAAAAGGGGCAACATAATGTATCCATTCCATCTGCACTGGGAGTAAACTGCAAGGAAAGTGACATCCAAGCACAGCTAGCAGGCAGAACTGCCAAGGCAAAGGGGGGCTAAAACAAAGAAGGCAGACATGGGTATTTCTGTTCCATGACAAAAGGGGACTCCCCAGTGGAAACTGTAGTCCTGGGCCCCAGGAAAGCTGTCCGTAGCCCTGCATAGAACCTTAATCTTACAGTAAGTGCCTGGATCTGAGTGGCTTTGTTGAGTTATGTAAAGTTGGCTATACACACGCTGCCAGCAGGGCCTTGTCCAGGGACAAAATAATCATTTACAATCAGAGCACTTTTCATATAAATAAACATCTCGGCACTGGAACTACGGGTCTCATGACGTGAGTGAAGGACCATATCACCGAGACCAAGTACCTGTATCTATTCTAATCAATTCGGGTTCATATCTGCATTTATTTATTTTTTATTTTTAACATTTTAGCATTTATAAACTTACTTAAAAGAAGTTATGCAGAACTTTTCAGGTGGAAATACCAGGTTTTACTATACACACGAGGGAATGGTACCCTATAGCTTTTCAAGCACTAGCAAAAGTAAAATGTAAAAGTAGAATAAGCAATCCATACAAACTGGAGTTATATTCGCTGATTTCGAATGATCTGGGTTCAGGAAGACTTCTAAGGCCGCGTTTATAGTGCGCGCGACGGCGACAGCGATGGGTGACGTCACCCATCACCACCCGCGAAAGTTATGATTTCACTTTCGGCGAAGTCGCTGGCGACCTGGCCATTGATTGGTTCAGAGGCTGTCACATGTGGCGACAGACTCTGAAAAATCAAATTTTTTCGGCTTCCAAATTTTTGGTCGTTGCCGTCGCTTACTATAAGCGCTTGCGAAGGCGACAATGCTTTTGTTTTCAGGCGACGTTGCCGTCGCCGGCACTAGCTCTTATAGTGCCGGCGACAGAGATGCGACGTCGCGTCAAAACAAATTCATTGCAGCCGTCGCGTGCGTTTATAGTAAGCGCGGCGCAACGGCTTGGTCGCGATAGCTGGAAGTCATCTCAATTTGATTTTTACAGCGACCGTAGTCTGACGTCGCCGTCGCCGGCACTATAAGCGTGGCCTTAAGCTGCGCTTATAGTAAGCGCGACGGCAACAGAGCGACATCGCGTCTAAAAATTTGGAAGCCGGGTAAATTAGATTTTTTTTGGAGACAGTCGCCACGTGACTTGCTCTAAACCAATCAAATTGCGCGGCCCGCCCCCTTTTAGTGACGTCACTGGCCTTGTCGCTAAAAGTAAAATGACAACTTTCGCCAGTGGCGACAGGTGACGTCATCGGTCGCGTCGCCGTCCCCAGCACTATAAGCGCGGCCTTAGTCAGCTGAAGATTTTCCTTGAGACCTAGACCGACATCAAATGCTCAGCAAATGTTTTCTTTTTCATTTTGAAAACTGCTACATGGTTACATAGTAGATGAGGTTGAAAAAAAGACATATGTCCATCGAGTGCAACCTGTAATAAATTTAGACGACAGATACTTATCCTTTATTTGTATTTACAGTATTTTGATCAAGACTAAGGGAGACAAAAAAACGAAAGGAAACATCATCCAATGATATCTCATAAGGGGAAAATAAATTGCTTCCTGACTCCAATAATGGCAATAAGGTTTCTCTCTGGATCAACATCCTTCCCATGTTTACTTATTTGGTATATCTCTATATACCTTTCCTTTCTAAAAAGATGCCCAACTATTTTTTGCAGGTATCTATTGTATCTGCCATCACAGTCTCCATGGGTAATGAATTCCACTTTAACTGTCCTTACTGTAAAGAACCCTTGCCTTTGTTGCTGGTGAAATCTCCTGCTCCCCCCCCCCCCTTTTGTTTTTGTTGCTGATATATGTTCAACCAGACTCATCCTCCTCCCAACTGGTAGTGTCCCAATAACACAGCACTCAGAAAGACATCATGTATTTTGTATATTGTCTGAAGCGGCTGTTCAGGCAATTTGCGTCAGAAAACTCCTTTTGAAGTCAAACGGGTCATATCTGGACCATGTAGAACTACCCCCATAGGGTGAAAACTTTCCGAATTATCCTTTTTTTTATAACATTTTTGATACTCTCTCAAAAAGGGAGATGTTTGTTCACACACAAATCAGAAAGCAATGTGTATTGTACTGAAACAGAAATTCAGATTTTTTTTAGTACTTTTTCCTGATGAGGACAGAGCAATGAGAAGAATAAAAAAAAAACAACTGGATTAGTTTATAATGTCCCACAGATGTAGGTAGAGTCAGGGGCAGAACTAGTAACAAACAGGTGGGCCCGGTGCAAATTTTTTTTTCCAAAAGAGGGCCACCTTCTCCCGCCCAGGGCTGTACCTATGGCATGGTGGCGGCGAGGGGGCCTACCCAGGCGGTGATTGCGGAAGGTAGGACCACTTCAGTGGCCTCTCTCTGCTGTTGCTGCTACTTAGCATGTCAAATAGATAGCAAAGAGGCATACCTAAGGCTAAGGCCCCGGTAACTCAGCTGCAACGCGCGCCCGCGAGATTGGCGGCGCGTGCAGCCGATTACCTGGTCTGCAGGGAGCTGCAGGAAGAGAGACTGAGGGGGGGGGGGGGGGGGGGGGGGGGGGGGAGTGACAGGGGCGTGGCCATGACGTCACCCAGCAGGTTCGCCTTCATTGGCTGAACCGCCGGGGGGCGTGCCGTATCGCTCGACGCGAGTCCTGCTCTCAGCGGACGCTGTAGTAGGCAGCGGGGTCAAGCCCTTAGAGTCTGTCTATGGATACGCAACCTGCCAATGCACAACTGCAATGGGACAATCCAGAGCCCATCAAAATGAAGAGAAGAGAAACAAAAACGTACAGGTTTGATACTTCATGACAAAGAGTGGAGTTGTGTTTCCCTCTCTCAAAACTGTCATGAGGGCACTGTGACGAAATTGGCTATGCAACCTTGCGTACAGTCGCCTCTTTTTGATGCGCTCTAGATCAGGGGGTGCGCAAACTGGGGGCGCGAGATTTGTCTGGGGGATGGGGGGGGGCAGTTTAGTGCCATTTTCAAAGGAACAGCATAGTCATCCTTTTTAAGAAAGGGAGAGGCTGCCATGCTAACGTATGATTTGTTTGTTGTTGCTGATTTGATTACCATATCACGTATTATCCTGCACATCTTGGGCTGCCTGTCATTTTTTTAAAGATGCAATCCCACCCCAAAATCAACGTTGAGCAAACACATCACACAGTATGAAAGAGTGGCCAATCGAACGTACATCCATGTTTTTCTTCTGAAAATCCATTAATAAACTATTTCAGTTGTAAAGATTGACATTGCATCAGGAATAATTTATGTTTGCTATTTTCTGACCCAGAATCCTCTGCTTCTCTCCACCTCCCAACTGAGGTCAGTGACATCATCAGAGTTGAATTAAAGCTTCATCTGATTATATCTGCCATGTTTTTTCAGTCTAGAAAGTAGAGATTTTCAGAGCGACCTTCTTACCACTGGAAATGGTCCAAAGCCATTTGCCTACATGGATGGGGATGGACGCCCCTTTAAAAGGGATTACACCTTTAATATGTAAGGATTCTTAGTACACTTTATTTACAACCCTCACACATTAAATATAAATGTAGGTGTTTCTTGTAGGGAAAATGTTAATCATAGTTAACGAAGATTGGACCCAAAATATAAAGGATCTGCCTGGTGATGTCACCTCACCACCTTGGTTTCTAAGTTCAGCCCCACATGGCTGCGTTTTATCATTTCCTGCCAGGACATTAGAGTTCACAGCCTCAAATTCTGATAGGTGTGATATCTGTGGGCGAGGCCTGAAACATGTCACAAGTTCCTGTATTCTGGAGATACAGCTCGTGCAAGGCGGATTTCATTGGCATCTTGTGCTCCAGACACTTGATTTTCCCAGGCTGAGATGGAAGTTTATATTTAGTGGGGGTTTTAAAGACTATCACTGCTGTGAATTTCCCTTCAATATGAACATACAGTACAGGGAACAACAGTGTGTGACCATCAGCATGATCTCATTCACATATGTTGACTTCTTTTTTTTTTTTTTTACATTTGTATTAGTTTTTTTAATAATATGAAAACAATATAAATACAATAATTGTACATACATAGTAGAATGATGTATATGTATTAATATATATAACATATTTAAAACACTGTATAATACCATACTGTCAAATCATCTATATAGTATAAATCAAGCATGAAAAAACTAAACTTATTAATATCTACTATACATTTGTAACCTGGGTCCCCTTGGTCCCCCGTAGCCCCCTACTTCCTGGAGCGGGTGCGCTAGGCAGCGGAGGCAGGGGGCAGGTTCCGGTGCTGACGGGAAGGTTGCGCAGGCGAGCTCATCGCCGGAGGCTCCGGCAGCTCCCTTTGCAGGGCGCCGCCATGTTGTGATTGGCCGCGCATGCGCAAGATGCAGCGCATGCACAGTATAGGCAGAGCGGCGGCCATTAGTTAGAATAGGCTCCAACAGGGACTACAACCCCCAGAAGCCTCAGTGGCTGGGATCACGTGGGCGCGAACAGCCAATAGGGCTGCAGCAATCCCCTGCTCACCAGAAAGATACTTTTCCCACGTTTGCGGACACGCTAGTCGGAGCTGGAACAAGGAAGGGGTAGGTTGTGTGTTGTCCCCTTTTCGGTAAGTCCAGACAGATCAGATTTTTATATGCCTTATGTAACTTAAGTACCCACCCCTGTTGCTGGGCAGATTATAGGGTGGGCTATACATTATAATAAGGTGACACCTTATCAGATGACCTTCTGGCAGCATCCAGACTACAAAGCAGTGTCAGACACTAAACTTTAAAACAGATACATATTAATACACAAAGTGTGCAACAACTAGGGCCAGTAAGGAAATAGCCCCTTACCTCCAATAAGGGACCGCAACTCACTGGAATTGAATTTAGCAAGGGTGCTATATATATAATAATAAATAATAATACATATTATAATAATAAATATTATTTATAATATAAATAAATATTAGGTTTGATCTGTGCTGATGTATTGTCTTTAATACAATTTATTTCTTTATTTACCATATTGTTGCCCCTCCTGTTTGGTTTACTAGAAGTAATGCCAGGGTTTAATAAGAGAAGAGATGCGAGCCCCACCCAGTAGTAACACTAAGGTGCTGTGTCAATAAGGGATAGATAAAGTAGAGGCTGCTGGGAGGTTCAGGTCTCAGGGGTGCCAGATGTCAGCATGGCATGAGGTGTGGGACACATGAAATAGAAAAGGTCCAGGCACTCGGTCTTCAGTATAACAGGTTTAATTCGGCAAGAAAATCCAACGTTTCCACTGCCACGCTCACCTTGATAAAGACTGCGTGGCAGAGGAAACGTTGGATTTTCTTGCCGAATTAAACCTGTTATACTGAAGACCGAGTGCCCGGACCTTTTCTATTTCATGTGTACCTCTGGGGACGTTGCAGGGCTGTCCCTCTTGGCCCGTGGACACCGGCAGGTGATATCTGATTCTAACAGAGTTTTGTGTGCCAGACTACCTCTTTACATGAGACGTGGGACCACAGGGAGTACAGGTCGGACATGTGCTTCCCCAAGTATAATGTGGGTCATACCCCCCTTTATTATGTTTTCAAACAGGGGCAGTACCCAAGTAGTCAGGATCCTATATTATGGCCCAGAGAGAGAAGTATGTCCCACAGAGAGGGAATGCAGACATACCACAGAGGGCGAGGCATAAAAGGCCCTCAGATCCCCATGTTTCAGTAGTGAATATCCCTGTGGAAGTGGCAGTTCCGCGACAGGGGAAGTCAGTGTCAAGTATCACGGAGGAAGTGTCAGTTCCCCAGCAAGGAAGGATAGTGACAAGCAGAGTCTATAACAGGCCGTCAGGATTACACATGTTAAAGGGAACTATCATACAAGGGGGGGGGGGGGGGCTTTGATTTCCAGGGGCCATGCACACACTCATTGAAGGAAGGGATGTTAACAGGAGCCATTCCTATACAGAGTCACAGGGAAAATTAACAGGGGCCATTCCTATACAGAGTCACAGGGAAAATTAACAGGGGCCATTCCTATACAGAGTCACAGGGAAAATTAACAGGGGCCATTCCTATACAGAGAGAGAATAATAACAGAGGCCATTCCTATATAGAGAGAGAATATTAACAGGAGCCATTCCTATACAGAGTCACAGGGAATATTAACAGGAGCCATTCCTATACAGAGAGAGAATATTAACAGAGGCCATTCCTATACAGAGTCACAGAGAATATTTACAGGAGCTATTCATATATAGAGAGAGAATATTAACAGGGGCCATTCCAATACAGAGTCACAGAGAATAATAACAGAGGCCATTCCTATACAGAGAGAGAATGTTAACAGGGGCCATTCCTATACAGAGACAGCATTTTAACAGGAGTCATTCTTATACACACAGAGAGGGAATGTTGCCAAGAGTCATTCCTGTATGATGGGAAAAGTGCTGTCTAGTGAACTATACAGGAGGAGAGTAGTGTATGTTGATGAATGAGGAAAATATAAAAGGTACAACATCCTGTATTTATATATGACTTTATGAAGATGTTCCCATGCAAGGGAAACTATAATAAAAGAGTTCTGTTGTACCACCCAAAAGCTTCTGGCGCCTTACTTGTCATCACCCAACCGACCACAACAGCCCCTGAGATAAGGTAAACTATGGCTGAGTTGGACATTACACCATAACACTGATGTGACTTCCGTAGGGAGTTGGGCAAGGAGGGTTACATAACCAATTCATTATCAAACGTTTATAGGCACTTTTGTCATTCCACTTCATAAAACTTGAAGGCCAAGATCCACAAAACTCAGTTAAATAGGGGATTAAAAAGGAACGGCGTTAAGTTCCCTGAGTTAACATGGTATCCTCACTGCTAATTATAAGCCACAACACCAAACGTCCAAAGTACATCTCATTTAGACTTAGCGTTTTCTTTCAATAACGTGACGTTATACCAATCTCGACATTCCTATCCATAGCCCCAAATAGGGCTTTTGCTGAACTGGAAAGAGGGAAATAATGCTGGGGAATAGTACTGTTATTTAAAACTGTGGTGTTACACCTGTCCAAACACGCTATTTCTGGGTCTGAACAGGAGTAAAACAAGGTTTACGTAACCACCAAAGGGTTCCCCAAGAGCTGGTCCGCTCTGCACAGAACCAGTGTGCTAAGGGTTAACATCTGGTATTGCTTGCTGCTATAGTATGTGTTCTGTCAGCCCCACACTCTGCAGTGTTTAACTCTGGGCGAAGGAATTTCAAAGCCCAGCTGAATTCTTTCAGAACCCCTTCAGCCTACATCTGCGGCGCCCCAAAGACGGACAGCCAAAGGGCAGCCAAAGGGGGTCAGTCGTTGGCTGCTCTTACAGCTGCTCGGTTACTGGGTTGTGCAAAGTCTTCTAACACAACACATTGCAGGTCAATCCTACCGCTTCTAACACAATTTTATCCTTGTCTGTAGCTGTTACATATGCCAATAATCATATATTATCTCTAACTTTTCATCAAATGTCTGCAAATTTGAATGTATAACCTCTGTTCATTTAATGCAACCATGTATTTTCATAACTGTGTGCCCACATACTTGAAAACGAGAGGTAACTCTCAATGTAGTACTTCCTGGTAAAAAATTTTTTATAAATAAAATCATTAAATACAGTAATGCTAAGCCCCAGCATTAACCGTAAAGCAGCAATCCTTTTTGTTAAAAAGAGTTATAGGTTTGAAGAGTTATAGGATCTCCGAAGCTGAACCGTGTTAATTTCAGACCTGGGAGAGAGAGAGAGAGAGAGAGGTACACAAACACACACACACCTGGGGAGAGAGATACACAAACACACACAGAGACCTGGGGGGGGGGGGGGGGGGGGGGGGGGGGGGGGGGGAACGCAGAGTGGGGGACACGGACAGGGGAGAGAGAGACGCACATACACAGACCTGGGAAAGAGAGAGATATTGGTTCTGTACTGCAATCATTTTCTAAGTTTTACTGCATAGTAATAGGAAGAGCTACAGGAACATTTTGGGGGCACGGACCCTTCCTGAGACAAAAGCTACCTGTGTGTGAGAGAGAGACACAGACTGGGGAGAGTGAGGGAGGGTGTCTGTGTGTCTGTGTGTGAGAGATAGTGATGGAGGTGAGAATACAGGGAAAAAATGTGGAGGGAGGAGAGAGAAATTAATAAAACAGTATAAATGGCTACGCTATTGGACAAATATCATCATAGTTACATAGTTACATAGTTACATAGTAGATGAGGTTGAAAAAAGACGTACGTCCATCAAGTTCAACCTATGCTAAATTTACACAACAGATACTTTATCCTATATCTATACTTACTTATTGATCCAGAGGAAGGCAAACAAAAAACCCCAGTGTCATATCCAATGATATCTCATAAGGGGAAAAATAAATTCCTTCCTGACTCTAAGAATTGGCAATCGGATTAATCCCTGGATCAACATTCTTCTCATGTATACTTATTTGGTATATCCCTGTATACCTTTCCTTTCTAAAAAAGATGTTCAACCTTTTTTTGAACAAATTTATTGTATCTACCATCACAGTCTCCATGGGTAATGAATTCCACATTTTAACTGCCCTTACTGTAAAGAACCCTTTCCTTTGTTGCTGGTGAAATTTCCTTTCCTCCAACCTTAAGGGATGGCCCCGAGTCCTTTGTACTGCCCTTGCGATGAATAGTTAATTTGAAAGCTCCTTGTACTGTCCCCGAATATATTTGTATATAGTTATCATATCCCCTCTTAGTTGCCTCTTTTCTAATGTAAATAAATATAATTTAGCTAGCCTCTCCACATAAGATAGATTGTCCATCCCCTTTATTAATTTGGTGGCTCTTCTCTGCACTCTCTCTAGTTCCATAATGTTTTTTCTTAGGATTGGTGCCCCAAATTGTACTCCATATTCAAGGTGTGGTCTTACTAATGCTTTGTAAAGAGGTATAATTATGTTTACTTCCCTTCCATCCATTGCCCGTTTGATGCAAGATAAGATCTTGTTTGCCTTTGCAGCTACTGCATGACTTTGGGCACTATTGCTTAGCCTGCTGTCTACAAGCACTCCTAAATCCTTCTCCATCAAGGATTTCCCCAATTTATCCCCATTTAATGTGTGTTGCCAGTTTATTCTTGCATCCCAAATGCATAACCTTACATTTTTAAACCTCTTCTGCCATTTACCTGCACAAGTTTCCAGTCTCTCCAAGTCCTTCTGGAGAGAAATTACATCCTGCTCTAATTCTACTACCTAACACAATTTAGTATTAAAATATTTATTTTTAAGCGATGTAATTTGTTTTAGAAATACATTTTTATTGTGTCCCGGTTTTTACTTTTGGAAATCTGGTCACTCTGGCTATTAAGTCCAGTGGAGACCTGGTTAATCTCAGCCTGAGGCAATTAACCAGCTTCCATATTGCTCATTAAGAGAGTTTAAAAAGCCTGCAGCATTGACTGCAGGGAGATCTCTAGTCCAAGGAGACACCCTGGACTGCTGGAGAGATAACACATGTACTATGGTGGCTCTGATCCATGAAGGTACTGGATCCTGGACCACTGTGGAGAGCACCCTGCCTTTGGACTGTTTCCGGCTCTCCTTCCCCAGCCTGGACAAAGCTGGGGCCCAAAGGTAAAACTTACCTTCCTACTGTGTGTTTTGTTGTTGAAAAGGTGCTTAGCCTCCGAACCCTCAAATAGGCACTAAAGACTGATAATAGTCAGAGCTCCCTATAGGAACTAGGAATGTTTACTGTGCTGCTCCCTGTTTGCTGAAACATAAGCCGCGTTTTTGTTGTTTAAATACTTCGGCTAATAAAAACCTAATTTGATTTCCCCTAAAAATTACATCTCTTTTAATACCTCTGCACACATCTCCTACATATGGGGTTAGAAGTAGGGTGAAAGGTGGCCCTTGAATTTCAATGGGGTCCTGGAGACCGTCAAGGATATGTGCTTTTTTCTGCTTTTTTTTTGCAACAGTTCCTGCAACAGCTTGAGTAACAGGAGTAACAAGAGTAACAATGGAGGAACCACGTGCAGAGGTGACCAGAAATAAAGAGCTACAGGTCCAGACAGAAAAAGTACACTGCGCTGGATAAAGCCATAAATGCCAAATTCGGACTGGGGGGACTGCTACAGATGGAGAACCACACAATGTACTGATTCTGTGAACAAAGTATACCCCATTACGTGTGGGGGGAAAAAAAAACACATGGGCTATTAAAATGGCTGCTTAGCAAAAATAAGAAGTCTACAGAGACGCCTGTGAGAGTTCAAACTCTGCAAGCGATGTCTGCCCCACCTGTATGACTACCAACTGTGGCATATACAGAGAATATTGATGCAACAGCGCCTCCTAATGTGAGTGTGAAGAATACACCTGAAAGTTCCAGAAGGGAGAGTAAAATGTGTCTTTTCTTTAATGAACCTGGCCACACGAAAGTGTCCTTTCAGGCCTTATGATGATGATGAGGATGCCTCTTATATGCTCCCAGAGACGAGACGCAACAGCGAAACACCACTAGGATGTTGGGGCTGCCTTGACCCATGGCACACTGAAGAGTAGTGTCCCTACATACTTCAACATGAATGGCCACATCAAGAGCAGGAGCAGTTGGACGCCAAATATTACTGCCAGCTACTGCAACTGCAAGAAAAGCATGGAGGGTGCAGTGAAAGTTCAGAGGTTTCAAGCAAAGAAGGGGACCTCAGTATCCCGGATGCGCCAGAGTCTTCCAAAGTAAAGATGAAGAGAAAGGAAAATAAGTTCTTCACATACCTTGGAAGTTACGGACACATTCGCAGATGACCCTGCGACATCAGAAGGGGACCAAGATGACGTTCAGCCTAGAGCAAATGGAAGATTCGTCCCGGGAATGGCGGAATCACCAGGGGGCCCACGGTAGAAGTTGTGTACCCCGAAGTGTCTGTCCAGTTCTGATAGTGAGAATCCCTCAACAAATAGTACCAGGGAAGTGGAGCCGGAGTAAATAAGTGATTGTCATGCCTGTATGCCCGCAGACCTGGCAGGACCCCAGTACTGAGGTGGGAACGGTATGACACCACATACCCACAGCAGTGGGAGCAAGCCCGGAGTGTGGTATAGCGTTGCTGGGCCTGTTGGAAGAGAGTTAGTATGATACTTGCAACGCTTGGGGATGTCCGAAAGAATAGTCATGTCCATATGCCAATGTCCAGGAGTCCAGAGGGTAGAATCGGCAGAGTACAAGCCAGGTCCTAGGAAGCCAGAGGTAAGCGAAGTAGTATACATAGCAAGGTTCACAGGGGTACCAGAGAGCAGAGTAGTCCAGGACAAGCAGAGGTCGTAAGCAAAGGAAATCCAAGATAACACAGGAGCAGGAAACAGCAGAGACACAGAGGGAGCACAACATAGGTCAGGTACACACAGGGAAACAGGAACTATGCAGAGCGAGGAAGAAGTGGACAGACAGGGGTAATAAAGGAGGGAACACCAATAGGAAAGAGGGGAGGAGTAGAGAGCGAAGTGGGAGACAATAAGGATAGGTCAGGGAGAGAAGAGCAGGAGACAGAAAGGGCAGTCAGGGGAATGGCCTGCAGGGTTTGGGAGGCGGAGACATGACAGCCAGGATAAGAGGAGCGTGTGCGCGCGCCCTCTGTAAGGTGGGGGTGTGCGCGCACAGGCTGCAGCACAGAGACGGCCCGCAAGGAGTGAGGGGAAATCGCAGCAGGGGAACATAGCTCAGAGGAGAGGCGTGCGTGCGCGCCCTCCGTGGGCAGAGGAGACGCACGCACCGGCTGCACCAAGGAGACGGCCCGCAGGGACCGAGAGGAGGGGACAGATGGTTCACGGCGCCCAGAGGAGCAGTGTGCGCACACGCCCTCCGTGAGTTGCGAGGGCACACGCACCGGCCGCATCACCAGGCGCGCGTAGCGCCGTGCCGCGGGTACCACGCTGGAAGAAGGTAAGGGAGTGGAGGAAACAGCTGGGGAAGGTAACGCGGGCACCGTGGGAGAGAGGGAGCAGGGAGCATCATAGCAGGGACTCAGGGATCGCGTGGGTATGCGAGACCTGCGGGGGACGCGCTGCGGCAATGGGAGAGAGGTAGAAGGCAAAGGAGAGGAGTGGGAAGGAGCAGAGGGAGTGACAGGAGATGGGAGAGAGGGACAAGGAGGGGAAGGAATCCCCTGAGTCGTCACAGTATCCCCCCCTTGCGGATCAATCTCCGAGTGATCCAACCACGGCTTGAGGGGGAATTTCTGGTGGAACTGTGAAAGTAGTCTTGGGGCATGGATGTCACGTGCAGGTACCCAGGAACGTTCCTCAGGGCCGTAGCCCTTCCAGTGTACCAAAAACGGCAGTCTATTTTTAGACCAGCGAGAGTCGATGAGGGACTGTATTTCGTACTCCTGTTGGCCCAAGGTGGACACTGGATTGGGTTTCCGAGAGGGGTTAGAAAAATGACGACTGGGATATAGCTTTTAAGGAGGGACACATGGAACACGGACGGAACCTTCATTGTGGGAGATAAATCGAGACGATAGGCTACCGGATTCACTTTCTCCAAAATTTTGAATGGTCCCAGGAATCTAGGAGATAATTTGGGTGATGGAGTCTTTAGCCTAATATTTTTGGAGGACAGCCACACCAGATCGCCAGGCTTGAAGGAAGGACCCTTTTGACGGTGACAGTCTGCCTTGGTTTTTTGTTTGGAAACCGCAGTCTGTAAGGTCTTGAGGATCCTCTTCCAGGATTCTTGTAAATTGGAGATATGAGAGTCAGCTGCAGGAACACCTGAAGGGGAAGGTGAGAGAGGAAGACTAGTGGGATGAAAACCAAAGTTGATAAAGAAGGGTGACTCCTGAGTAGACTCGGTCTTCAGGGAATTTATGGCGAATTCGGCCCATGGCAGAAGATCCACCCAGTTATCTTGTGAGTCTGAAATGAAGCATCTTAAATACTGTTCAAGGGTTTGGTTCATCCTTTCCGTTTGACCGTTGGTTTGTGGATGGTATCCAGAGGAAAACAAGAGAGATATACCCAGTCTTTGGAAGAAAGCCTGCCAGAATTTTGAGATGAACTGAGACCCATGGTCTGAGACGATTGAAATGGGAACGCCATGTAACCTGAAAATTTCTCTGGAGTAGACGTCAGCCAAAGTAGCAGAGTTGGGAAGACCCTTGAGGGGGATAAAGTGTGCCTGTTTAGAGAACCTGTCTACTACGAACAGAATGGTGTTCATCCCTTTGGAAATGGGCAGTTCAACAATGAAGTCCATTGAAATGTGCTTCCAGAGTTGTTCCGGAATGGGAAGTGGTAAAAGAAGTCCGGAAGGTTTATGATGGAGTGTCTTGCTCTGGGCACATACAGGACAGGCGGTGGTAAATTCAAGAATGTCTTGATTCATCTTAGGCCACCAAAACGTCCGCTTAATGAGATCTGCCGTCCTTTTGAAGCCTGGATGACCAACTGCTCTAGAGGAATGACCCCAAAGTAACACTTTATGGCGAAAGCGTGGAGCTGCGTATAGACGTCCTTCTGGTACCCTGAACCTGCTGGGAATATGGGCCTGATCCTTGTTGATCTCGTCCAACACATCAAAGTTGTTAGCAGAAATTATGCACTTGGCAGGAAGAATAGGCTCCGAGACTTCCTTAGCTTCAGCCTCAGTGGCGAACTGACAAGGAATATATGAGATGGTGTAGTTGAAGCGGGAAAAGAAGAGTGACCAGCGAGCTTGGCGGGAACCCAGGCGATGAACCCCCTCAATATATAACAAATTTTTGTGGTCAGTGAGAATAGCGATTGGTTCTTTGGAACCTTCCAAAAGGTGTCTCCATTCTTGAAGAGCCAGTTTAATGGCCAAAAGTTCACGGTTACCGACATCATAATTCCTTTCGGCCACTGAGAACTTCCGTGAAAAAAACCACAAGGGTGAAGTTTCTCTTGGGGGGAGGTCCTCTGGGAAAGAACTGCGCCAGCTCCTACGTCCGAGGCATCGACCTCCAAAGTGAAGGGGAGGGAGGTATCCGGATGACGAAGGATGGGAGCAGACACGAACGCCTTTTTGAGAATCTCAAAGGCCGAGATGGCCTCAGGTGACCAGGATGAGACGTCGGCGCCCTTCTTGGTCAAAGCAGTGATGGGAAGAGCAATAGAAGAATTTTTTTTGATGAACTTCCTGTAATAATTGGCAAAGCCAAGAAAACGTTGCACAGCCTTGAGTGAATTAGGGAGCGGCCAGTCGAGGACCGCCTTCAGCTTCTCTGGGTCTATGGAAAAACCTTGGCTGGAGATGATATAACCCAGGAAGGCAGTAGAAGCCTGGTGGAACAGACATTTCTCCATCTTGGCATAAAGGCGATTAGAACGAAGCATGGACAGCACAAGTTTGGTATGTTGAATATGTTCCTCCAGATTTTTAGAGAAGATAAGGATGTCGTCTAGGTAGACTATAACAAAAGTTCCCAATACATTACGGAAGATGTCGTTCATGAACTCCTGAAATAGGGCAGGAGCGTTACACAATCCAAAGGGCATAACAAGATATTCATAGTGTCCAGAACGTGAGTTAAATGCTGTTTCCACTCGTCTCTTTCTCTTATATGAATGAGATTATAGGCACCCCTTAGGTCAAGTTTTGAGAAGATAGAGGCCCCTTGAAGACGGTCGAACAGTTCAGAAATGAGCGGGAGAGGATACCGGTTCTTCACCGTGATCTTATTGAGACCTCGGAAGTCAATGCATGGCCTCAGTGATCCATCCTTCTTCTTCACAAAGAAGAAGCCAGCCCCGGTAGGGGAGGTAGAATTGCGGATGAACCCCTTCTCCAAATTTTCCTGAATGTAGGTAGTCATGGCCTCGGTCTCCGGGACGGAGAGTGGATAAGACTTGGACTTTGGCAGGACAGTCCCAGGGATGAGGTCGACAGGACAATCATACGGACGATGAGGAGGAAGAACTTACGCTTGTACCTTGTTGAACACATCCAAGTACTCATGGTACACAGCAGGCAGGGTCAATAGATTGGAAGGAACGGAGTCCAAACCGGCAAGCACAGCCACGGGAGTCCCTGCTGGAACGGCATCTGCGGACGAAGGCCACTGGAGGGGCAGAGTGCCAGACCAATCAATGCGCGGATTGTGGAGTTGAAGCCAAGGCAATCCTAATATAATTTGCACAGTAGGAGATTGAAAAACATCAAAGATAATTACCTCCTTATGACCATCAGCCAGGGTCAAGTTAAGAGGAATAGACTCCCAAATGATGAATGCCAGCTGGAGGGGTCGTCCGTTGATGGCCTCGAGGCCCACAGGGCTCTTCCTTCTGACCATGGTAATTTGATTCTCAAATGCGAACTTCTGGTCCAGGAAATTACCACCCGATCCTGAATCGACGAAAGCTTTAACCTTTACGAAAAGGTTTGGACCCTCCAACGTGGCTGGAAGCAGGAACTTCTTTGGGAGAGCTTCGGAAGGAGAGGGTGTCACAATGACATCAACTTTTATCAACACATTTATATTGCTGGGTGCTTGATTGAACAGAACAAGTTGCAAAATAAATTGTGATTTATTTCCTTAATAAACAAACACGACATCTGCAGAATACACTTAAAACAACACTCACTGGGATAAGGAAATGAAAGAAATTGTCCTTGGAACGAAAGAAATAGTCCTTTGCTTGCCAGTGCAAGAAATGCAGCCTTGGTTTTAAAAGTCCTGTGGTTATGTGGTTGTTAACCCCTTCACTCCTGGACTGGTTGCTGCTGTACTGGAACAAAGTCTTGCATCTTTACATCATGGATTAAAATTCAAGAATCACACTGGGAAATACCTGGGGAGCCACAGCTATAGACTGGCCAAAGCTATCTTTAACATGTGGATCCAATCCCCTCGTGGGAACAAAAAAACCCCACGAATAGCCAAGTGACCCACAGTTCCTAAGACCGGTCAAAAGGGCTGTCCAGTGGGCAGGGCGCATGGGTCAGGTTGACGCCCATGCCACTTAGCATACCTGGGCTACACCCATTTCTTGGGACCACTAAGTCTGATTTTTGACCGGAGGTGTCACTAGCCTGACATCTGCTGTGCATCGGTGTATGTTTGGACTGGGGCGCTCCCTGCAATGTGTGGCTAGAAAATATTTCAACGCCTAGGATGTATTAAATAATTAAAAAATGTAAAAATTATGTTGTGGTGTAAAAGAGTATAAAAAATGTATACTGGCCCTTTATGTTGATTTTTTAGCTGCTGCTTGACCTTGAAGAAGGGAACCCTGAGTCCTTCTTAACGTTGCAATAGGAGTGTGAAGATGGTCAGCGCAAACTCATGGACCTCACGATGTTGATGGAACAGAGTGGAGTTGAATAAAAGATGAAATAAAAATGGAATAAAACACAGTATTAGTGCATGCATCCACATATATGGGGGATGAGGGGGGGGGGGGAAGGATGTGAGGGGTGGGATGATAGTGGATTGCCACTAGATATACAGTAAATGAAACGTAAACAGTTAGTTTCAGTGACTCACACGGGCTTGTGTGAGACTTCACCCTCAACGCTGACTGTAGTTGGGAAGTGCAGACTCCTATAGCGGAGTGACAATAAACAAAAAACTCACACGGCCTAATGTGAGTTCGTTCCCTCAGTGGGTGATGTCAGCCTGTATAGGTGATGTAGGTACGTCTCAGCAAACTATCCCCAATGGGTGTGGTGTGTGAGTGGCTCTTCTCCGTTTGCACATGGTTTTGCACATATTTTGGTCTATGGGCAACGGGGAGAAGAGCCACTCACACACCACACCCATTGGGGATAGTTTGCTGAGACGTACCTACATCACCTATACAGGCTGACATCACCCACTGAGGGAACGAACTCACATTAGGCCTTGTGAGTTCATCTTTCGCAGTACCGGATACGGTCCCGACCAGGCAGCCATTAATTTGTTCTCCCGAATGGGCTTAAGAACAAGTACCTGCTGTCCTGGGATGAACTCTCTGCTACGGGCATTCTGATCATACCAAGTCTTCTGCTTGGTCTGAGCAGCCCTAAGGTTGTCCTGTGCCAACCCCATGAGCATCTCTAACCGGTCTCTGACATCTATCACATACTGAAGCACAGATGCATCAGTAGTGGTAGTCTCCCCTTCCCATCCCTAATGGAACAGGTCCAGAGGTCCCCGTACTCTGCGACCATATAGCAGCTCAAAGGGAGAGAAGCCTGTGGATTCTTGCGGCACCTCTCGGTACGCAAACAGCAAATGCTGCAGGTGAATCTCCCAGTCTTTTCCCTATGCCTCTATAAATGTTCGCAGCATCTGCTTCAGGGTACCATTGAACCTCTCACATAGTCCGTTGGTTTGGGGGTGGTAAGGGGTCGTGCGCTGGTGCTTCACCCCGCACGCCTCCCAGAGACACTGGAGCAATTCACTCATGAACTGTGACCCCTGATCGGTTAGGATCTCACTAGGGAAACCTACCCTAGAAAAAATGGCTAACAGAGCTTTAGCTACTGCCCTAGCATCAATACTGGCAAGCGCTACCGCCTCAGGGTACCGGGTGCCAAAATCCACCACCATGAGAATATAGCGTTTTCCTGACCAGCTGGGAACCATGAGGGGTCCCACGAGGTCCATAGCTACCCGCTGAAAGGGTTCCCCTATTACCGGTAACGGGTTCAGGGGTGCCTTCACACGGTCACCCGCCTTACCTACTCGCTGGCAGGCATCACAGGATCGGCAGAACTCTGCCGCCTCACTGGATGCCCCCGGCCAGTAGTAACGCTGCAACAGCCGGGCTCGCGTCCTAGCGACCCCCTGATGCCCCGCTAGTGGAATGGAGTGGGCTACCCGCAACAACTGCTGCCTATATTCCTGGGGTACCACTAGCTGTCTCTTCCCCGTCCATACCTCATCTAACCCGGTGGTCCCTTGATCTCTGTATAGGAGCCCGCGGTGCCACAAGAAGTAATCAGACCCTTTGCTTGGCTTAGACTCGGACACCCGCAGTCTCATGCCCTCCAAGCTGGGATCAGATCGCACCGCATCTCTAAACTGGGCACCTAACTCTGGCCACCCCCCCGGTCACATCTGAGTCAGGGGGACAGGGAACAGGTACAGGGAACAGTAAGTCAGTGTCAGAAAGCGACTGAGTCTGGCTTACCTGTCTGGTCTCTGCAGAGACTACTGGAACTGTAGGTCCCAAATGCAGGGGGACAGGGGCTGGTTCTGCTGCGATCCTTGCTGACTGGCTCCTGGTGATCGCTGCAACAGGTGCCAGCTCAGTGGTAAAAACACAGGTAACGTGTCCTAGGTCGTTACCCAGCAAGACCTCAGCATCTAACCCAGGCAAAACCCCCACCTCCCTCATGCCACGTCCGGCACCCCAGTCCAAAAAGACCCGGGCAACCTGGAGTGACCGCGGTCCTCCATCTGGCATGGTCACTTGCATCCCGGTGCCCGAGAGAAAATCCTCTGGCCGCACCATATCAGGGCGAACCAGAGTCATGGTGACACCGGAGTCTAGCAAGCCGTCCGCCTGCCGGTCTCCGATGGTCACCTTAGGCAGATGCTTCTGCCGGACATCGTTGGGCTGCATCCCGACTGGAGAACCCTGATGTCCCCCGCTCTCAGCTGCTGGTCCTGAGGTGGTAAGTGCAGTCTCTCCACTGGGCATCCCTCTGTGGGCTGGTTCCACGGCTGTACTTGGCTCCTCTATGTGTGCCAGTCGCACACGGGCGACCGGCCTCGCAGCTGGTGAGCGTTGCCCCTGATGGGGTCCCTTGGACCGGTCCCGGTCCAGACAGTCTGGCCTGAGATGCCCAACCTTGTTGCAAGTGTAACTCCGCCTCTCATGCTTGAACTCTGCAGCCTTGGGTGCGCTGTTTGCTGCCGCAGGCTGGTGTGTCCACGGAGGGGTAGTCTTAGTGCCCTGGGCCGCAAGGCCCGCTCCTTTGGGTGCTTCAGGGTCCTTCATTGCAACTCGGCTGGCCACATACTCATCTGCCATTCTCGCTGCATCCTCATAGGTCTGAGATTTATGGTCATAGACCCATCCCCTCACATCTGTGGGAAGCTGCTGCAGCAGCTGCTCTTGAAAGAATAAGTCCAGCAGGGTATGGAATGTTGTAACCCCATTCCCCTCCAACCACTGAGTCCCGTGCAAAGCCATCCTACTGGCATAGGTGCTGTATGGCTCTCCGGGGAGTACTACCCCCGTCCGGAACTTGCCCCTGTAAGATTCTGGGGTCAGGGCATACTGGGTTAGCAGCTTTCTTTTCACATGACCATAGTCATCGGCATCCACGCGCGGAATACCCATCACAGTCCGTTTGGCTTTGTCAGATAACAGTGGTTGCAGTCTGACCACCCAGTCCCTTCTTGGAACCGGGAACACTGCGTCTCGAAGTCATTCAGGAATGCATCGAGGTCATCTGTGCATCCACGAACTTGCTGAAGCTGTGATGATCCACCCGGGAAAGACCTTGTTCCCGTTTGCAAGGTAGGAGTTGTGGGTTCTTCCGAGCACTGCTGTCAGGAGCTGTACCCGCTCTGCAGTGCTAACACCCGTTCCCCATGTAGCCAGAAGTGCAGTGAGCCCAGGGACGGCACGCTCGGCAGCCGCAGCTGCTACCTCGTCCGCAACCCCTGGCGCCAAGCCACACACGACCGGGGCGTCACTAGCACTCTCCTCATGTCCTTGCAGCCCCGGAGCTGGAGGGACCTCCTGCACTCCGGGCTGAATAGCGTCAGCCAACACAGCAGCTACAGGGACTTGCCCCTCTGGTAGGACCCTGCGGTCCTCATGATGCTCCAAATCCTCCTCCAGTTGTGCCTTCGACCGCCCATCTGTCGGTAAGCCATACCCCGCACATCTCTCCACGACTTTCTCTCTGGTCCATGACCTGAACCTTCCTGAGCGATCGCTCATGGTGCCTTCGGAGTATGGGTGAAGGGAACAGTGAAGTCTCTCGTGCTCTTTAGAAGTGTGTGTCAGTTGCTACTTGTCTGAGGAGCTCGCAAGCTACAAGTTCCTCACTATATTATAGAGCCCGCAGGAAACTGCAATATAGGTTCAATCTGTATCCCACCAGCTGCCACCAGTTTTTTAAAAGCTTGTCACGATGACATCAACTTTTATCAACACATTTATATTTCTGGGTACTTGATTGAACAGAACAAGTTGCAAAATAAATTGTGATTTATTTCCTTAATAGACAAACACACGACATCTGCAGAATACACTTAAAACAACACTCACTGAGATAAGGAAATGAAAGAAATTGTCCTTGGAACGAAAGAAATAATCCTTTGCTTGCCAGTGCAAGAAATGCAGCCTTGGTTTTAAAAGTCCTGTGGTTATGTGGTTGTTAACCCCTTCACTCCTGCACTGGTTGCTGCTGTACTGGAACAAAATCTTGCATCTTTACATCATGGATTAAAATTCAAGAATCACACTGGGAAATACCTGGGGAGCCACAGTTATATGTTTAACAGTGTTTATCCAAGAAGGATCAAATAAAGTATCCCCATAGCACCCGGCACTCAATGCTGGATAAATTATTCTGGACGACAATATTCCAATAGGAAAAATTACCTATGTTAACAAATGTATAGGGAATTAATGACCCTTGTACCAAAAAGTCCCAAGAAAATAATAAAGTTTTATTAGTCTAAATACTTATTAAAAACACACATATATACATCATTCAAAACTATTAAAAAACCCAATTCAGAGGTGGCTGTTAGAGTAGGCAGCAATTCAGTGAACTATCTATCATAGATAGGACATCAAAATGATGCTCATATATGCTTAGCAGTGGATCATGCCATTTGGTATATGATAGAGAGTTAGTTCGTAGTAATACCTTATATCAGTTAGTTTAGGCTTGTAAATGTAACATTTTTTGGCATAAATGCAGCCAAATCTTGTCCCTCTATATACGGACCCTATAAATGTACTGAGTCTGCTCTCCAAGCATATAACAGGCTTGACTATACACTTGGTGATATAAGTATAGCAGTGCTACGGACCATTAATGCAGCATGTAGGGCTTGCAAATGTATAGAGAGCACATGTGGGTGTCCAAAGGCTTAGTATAGCCCCACAAATGCTCCGTGACCACAGCGGGTCACACACTGAGTCTGTATTGGGACTCGATGAGGTATATGAATGCCGGGTGCTATGGGGATACTTTTTTTGATCCCTCTTGGATAAACACTGTTACTATACATAGATATCTTTATCCCTTCCGAGCACCTGCTTATTTGAATTAGAATTTATATTGCATTATTGGACGAGCGGTCTCATCCCCTTTAGAGACAAAGTTATAGACTGGCCAAAGCTATCTTTAACATGTGGATCCAATCCCCTTGTGGGAACAAAAAAACCCACGAATAGCCAAGTGACCCACAGTTCCTAAGACCGGTCAAAAGGGCTGTCCAGTGGGCAGGGCGCATGGGTCAGGTTGACGCCCATGCTAATTAGGCATACCTGGGCTACACCCATTTCTTGGGACCACTAAGTCTGATTTTTGACCGGAGGGGTCACTAGCCTGACATCTGCTGTGCATCAGAATGACAGTTTTGTATACATTATGGGTCTGCTGGGTCTTTTCATAACTGACACACTTTTAGACAGGAAGATGCTAATCAGCTCGATCTCTTTGAGGCTTGGTCATAAAAATACCGAAGCTCATTCACCCATATCACAGCTGGATGTCCAAGTAATTCCTGCTTGGACTTACAAAAAAAATACCTCCTGCCTTACATTTAAGATCTTCTATCATGTGTTGGTTAGAGGGTATGGCAAGCAATGCATCTTGTCTTTTACCCTCGCAGACAGGGAATGGACTGCAAATGGGGAATAAAATGGCAGGGACAGGGCAACAACAGTAATGCATGGCAAATCAGGTATTAACCCTTTCCTCCCGGTCACAGAGGCGCAAGGAGAGACAGTACCCAGTAGAAGCCCCTCAACCTTTACTCGGTGCGCCCATTTCCCGGCTTCAAGGGACAACTCTGGAGACGATGTTCCGAAGAGGCACAGTAGAAACACAGCCTGTTCTGGCGGCGCCGCGCTCTCTCGGTTGCCTGGAGTTGTTGACTGCCGACCTGCATCGGTTCCGAGGCCTCCAGGGCCAGGAGAGGAGTGGCGGGCGACCTGTGAGAAACAACAGAGGAAGAAGAACGGGAACAGTGTCTTTCGTGCCGTCGTTCTTGCGTACGCTGATCCATGCATACGCTCAGGGTGATTAACTCCTCCAGGGACGTAGGCCGGGCATGAGTCGCAAGGTCGTCTTTCAACGTATCTGAGAGTCCGTGCCAGTACGCGGCAGTGAGGGCCTCATCATTCCATTGTACTTCGGCGGCCAGCGTACGGAACTCGATGGCGTATTTGGCAGCTGATCTTCGGCCCTGAGAAATATGAAAAAGGGAGAAGGCGGCTGTCTCACGCCGTGCGGGAGTATCAAACACAAGTTGAAATTCACGTCTGAACAATGGATAATCTTGTGTTACTTCGCATTTGCGCTCCCATAGGGGGGAGACCCAAGCGAAAGCATCTCCAGTGAGCAAAGAGTATATATATGCAATTTTATTTATTTATTTATTTATAAAATATTTTACCAGGAAGTAATACATTGAGAGTTACCTCTCGTTTTCAAGTATGTCCTGGGCACAGAGTAAAACAAAATAATACATGGTTACAAATACAGTTACATAAATGAACAAGGTATACATTATATACAAGACATTGCATGCACAGTTAAAGAAAATATATATTATGAGCGTATGAAACAGTACAGACCAGATTAAAGTGTGACAGCCTTAGATTTGAAAGAACTAAGCTGGTGGTGGATATGAGAGTCTCTGTAGGTGTTCCAGTTTTGGGGTGCACGGAAGGAGAAGGAGGAACGTTCTTGGGACCATGAATAGTCTTTTGGAGTCTGATCTCAGGTGATAGGTACTGCATGTGGTAGGGGTGAGGAGCTTGTTCAGGTAGCTGGGTAGCTTGCCCAGAAAGTATTTGAGGGTGAGACAGGAAAGGTGAACTTTGCGCCTAGACTCTAGTGATGACCAATCTAGTTCTTTGAGCATTTCGCAGTGATGTGTGTTGTAGTTGCATTGGAGAACAAAACGACAAATTGAATTGTAGAGGGTGTCAAGTTTGCTAAGGTGGGTTTGAGGAGCCGATCCATATACTATGTCTCCATAGTCAATAATTGGCATTAGCATCTGCTGTGCAATACGCTTTCTGACCAGGAGACTTAGGGAGGATTTGTTCCTGTAAAGTACCCCTAGTTTGGCATAGGTCTTGGTTGTCAGGGTATCAATGTGCATCCCGAATGTTAAGTGGGAGTCAAACCATAAGCCCAGGTATTTAAAACTAGTGTCAGGGGTTAGGGTGGTTTTAGCGTTGGTTCTAATCAGGAGCTCAGTCACTGGAAGCTTTACAAATTTAGTCTTGGTCCCAAATACCATTGTTACAGTCTTGTCAGTGTTTAAAAACAGTTTGTTTTGGGAAATCCAGTTTTCGAGTCTCAAAAAGTCAGACTGAAGTATGTGTTGAAGGTCAGAGAGGCTATGGCTGTGTGCATACAGGATTGTGTCATCTGCATACATGTGTATTGAGGCTTCCTTACAAGCTGTGGGAAGATCATTAATGAACACTGAGACGAGTAGGGGCCCCAGAACAGAGCCTTGCGGGACACCACAGGTGATATCCAGGGGGTTGGAGTTAGAGCCTGAGATGGACACATGTTGGGATCTTCCTGATAGGTAGGACTGAAACCAGTTTAAAGCATGTTTCCCTATTCCAGAGCTCTGGAGTTTGTTAAGCAGGATAACATGATCAACGGTGTCAAAAGCCTTTGCAAAATCTAGGAATACTGCACCAGTGAGTTGTCCCCGTTCCATTCCACACTGGATTTCATTGCAAACTTTTAGCAGGGTAGTTACGGTGGAGTGTTTGGGACGAAACCCAGACTGGAATTGGCTAGGGAAATTTGTCTTGGTGTAGAAATCGCTTAATTGGGAGTGGACACATTTTTCCATAACTTTGGATAGAATTGGGAGAAATTAGATTGGCCTGTAGTTTGAGACAGTGTTTTTGTCCCCACTTTTGAAGATTGGGACAACTCTGGCAGTTTTCCAGGTCTTAGGGATATGGCCTGCAGACAGGATAGAGTTGACTATGGACACAATTGGTTTGGCAATGGCTGGGGCACCAAGTCGTAGGAACCTAGATTGTAGTAAGTCGGGTCCACATTGGCTGCTTAGTTTTAGTTTGAGGAGCGCTTGTGTAATCTCCTCTTCAGATACTGGGCTAAATTGAAAATTGTGGGCAGTGTTGGGAGGGGGTGGGATTATAGGGGTACTCCCAGGATGAGATTCAGGTTTGGGGTTTGTGCTGCGTTTCGCTAATAAGTTAGTGGCACACCTCACAAAGTAATCATTGAATGCATTTGCGATGTCAGTGGGGTTTGTCAGAGTAATATCCCCCTTAGTGATATTATTTGGTTGTTGATGGTTAGGAGCCTGGAATATATTGTTGATAACCTTCCAGAAGTTAGCTGGGTTTGATGTATTTTGGTGGAGATTATCAGAGTAATATTGTGCTTTTGCATGCCTTGTTTGCCTTGTGCACATGTTCCGCATGCATCTGTAGTGATTGAGATCCTTGGTAGTGCCAGTTACTTTGTAGCTTTTCCACAAGGCATCCCTGAACTGGTAGAGTGCTATAAGGTCAGGTGTAACCCATGGAAGGTGGGCCCCCCGTACCCTTATTTTGCGTAGTGGAGCATGGGTATCGCAGAGTTTTAAGAACTCGGATTGGAAATAGTCGAGCGCAGAATCAGGGTCGGGAATTAAATCGATTCTGTGCCATGGGCAGTTGGTAAGGTCATCCAGAAACTGTTGTGGGTTAAAGTTTTTAAATGTTCTAGTGAGGAGAACTTTAGGGCTTGAATGGGGCGGTTTAATTTTCCTTACACAGTACACTATTGCATGGTCACTGAAAATATCAGGAAGGATGCCAGAGGATTGGATTCTGCTGGGGTTTGAGGAGAGAATCCAGTCTAGCAAGGAATGGTTATGCGACTTCAGGTTTATCCGTGTGGATTGGGAAATGCGTTGTGATAGGTTAAGTGACTTGAGTTGTATCTGGATTTTGTGGTTTTTAGGGTCAAGCCAATTGAAGTTGAAATCCCCTAGAACTAGCAGCTCACTCGTCTCATTCAGAGAGGAAATGGAGCCAAGAAATTGGGTGATATCAGTCAAGGATTGTAGTGGGGCTTTAGGGGGGCGGTAGATGCCAGCAAGCAAGATGGGCTTAGAAAAGGGGAGGCAGATTTTGCCAACTAGAGTTTCAAGAGAGGGTGGACTTGGTGGGCAATGTAACAGTGTAAATTGTAAGGTGTCTGCAATATAAAATAACACCCCTCCTCCTCTCTTTGACCTATCTCTCCGAAAAATGGAGTATCCCTGAATGGCGATATTTGCATCAGGGGTTTTAGAGGATAGCCATATTTCTGTAAGAGCGATGGCTTTGGGTTTATGCATAAGGCACCATGCCCTTAGTTCATCCAGTTTGGGCAGCAGGCTCCGGATGTTTATATGGGCGACAGATAGCCCTTTTTGGAATTTAAAGGTGGAATTCTCAGGGGCATGGGACAGAGCTGAAATGGGAGGACCTGGGTTAGTTTCAACATCACCTGCTAGAGAGAGTAATAGTATGAGTAGAAATTTGGTTAGTTGTTTGCAAGTTGTAAATTTGTGGTGTTTTCCATTAGAGTGAGCAGTGGTTGGTGTGCTGGTTTTTAGAGTTCTCCACCAACATTCAGTACATAGTGAAAGGCTTTTCAATAGTCCAGGGTGTATGGTGATGTTGGGTGTGGGCCAGGATGGAGGAGTTTGTAGTGGATAGAGGGAGTAACATCTCCATGAGGCCAGGAGAAAGAAAAAAGTTAGAAGACATAGCAGGTTCATGATGCCAGAGGTAGGCAGTGCTGCAAGGAGCTGTTGTGAGCAGAGTGAGTGTGTGCAGACTAAACAGCAGGGGTGGGCCTGTACCTTTTCAAGTGTTTTGCTGCATTGCAATGCTAGGGTCAATTCAGGGTTTCAGTGTTTTGTGCAGTCAGTTTTGGGAGAGGCTGCAGTGAAAGAAGTTGTAAAGGGGTGGGGGGTTAAACTATGCAGGCTAACAAGCATGGGATCATAGTGTGATCTGAATAGCTTACCGTTTGTTGTATTGAGTAAAAGAGTTTGCAATAGATCCAGTCCCCAGTCACCTCTAGTCAAACTGTAGTCTAACTGTATCACTTAAAAACCTCACGACCAGTTGGAAACAGGGAGGGGGACATCTCAAACTGCACCACACATTGGTTTAAGAAACCGCGGCAGGCGAGGGGGTCCCCTTCATAGCGATTTGGAGAGGGAATCCGTGGGCCGGGACTGGCGTAGGTGGTAGCCATTGGTGGCGAAGAAGCCATGGAACCCTCCTGAAGGGAAAAGGTAGCCAATTGCTGGGAGACAGTGGACAGCTGATTGCTAACAAATTGTAAGGCCTCTGTGGAAATACTTGTACCCACCTCAGGGGGGTCTGCGTTTGTTGGGCTCTGAATAATGTCACGCCTGTATGCCCGCAGACCTGGCAGGACCCCAGTACTGAGGTGGGAACGGTATGACACCACACACCCACAGCAGTGGGAGCAAGCCCGGAGTGGGGTATAGCGTAGCTGGGCCTGTAGGTAGAGTTGTTAGTTTATACTTGCAACGCTTGGGGATGTCCGTAAGAATAGTCGTGTCTGTGTGCCAATGTCCAGGAGTCCAGAGGGTAGAATCGTCAGAGTACAAGCCAGGTCCTAGGAAGCCAGAGGTAAGCGAAGTAGTATACGTAGCAAGGTTCACAGGGGTACCAGAGAGCAGAGTAGTCCAGGACAAGCAGGGGTCTTAAGCCAGGGAAATCCAAGATAACACAGGAGCAGGAAACAGCAGAGACACAGAGGGAGCACAGCATAGGTCAGGTACACACAGGGAAACAGGAACTATGCAGAGCGAGGAAGAAGTGGACAGACAGGGGTAATAAAGGAGGGAACACCAATAGGAAAGAGGGGAGGAGTAGAGTACGAAGTGGGAGACAATAGGGATAGGTCAGGGAGAGAAGAGGATGAGACAGAAGGGGCAGTCAGGGGAATGGCGTGCAGGGTTTGGGAGGCGGAGACATGACAGCCAGGATAAGAGGAGCGTGTGCGCGCACCCTCTGTAAGGTGGGGGTGCGCGTGCACAGGCTGCAGCACAGAGACGGCCCGCAAGGAGTGAGAGGAAGACGCAGCAGGGGAACATAACTCAGAGGAGAGGCGTGGGCAGAGGAGACGCACGCACCGGCTGCACCATGGAGATGGCCCGCAGGGACCAAGAGGAGGGGACAGACGGTTCATGGCGCCCAGAGGAGGAGCATGCGCGCGCGCCCTCCGTGAGTTGCGAGGGCGCACGCACTGGCTGCGTCACTAGGTGCGCGGAGCGCCGTGCCGCGGGTACCACGCTGGAAGAAGGTAAGGGAGTGGAGGAAACAGCTGGGGAAGGTAACATGGGCACCGCGGGAGAGAGGGAGCGGGGAGCATCATAGCAGGGACTCAGGGACCGCGTGGGTATGCGAGACCTGCGGGGGATGCGCTGCGGCAATGGGAGAGAGGTAGAAGGCAAAGGAGAGGAGTGGGAAGGAGCAGAGGGAGTGACAGGAGATGGGAGAGAGGGACAAGGAGGGGAAGGAATCCCCTGAGTCGTCACAGTGATGATCCTTGACCAACCCTGAAATGGCGCAGCAAAATGCCAGACATCACTGTGACTTCCTCCATGAATGATTGGAACACGAGATAGAAGATAACGCTGAGCTACAGAGGACTCTATTCGCAGCTTACTCTGAGGCAGAGACTGAGTTGAAGGACCTGAAGACTGAACTAGAGAAGGCAAACGTGATTAATAGTGCCATAGTCAAAAAACAGCCGCTCTCACGAAATTATGGCTGACTGGAATCAGAAGTATGAAGAGGCTCAGGCAGAGCTGAAAGTCTCTTGAAGAAGACCATCAGTCTCAAAATAGAGCTTGAACTCTCTCAGAAGGAGTCTCGCAGTCTCAGCTCAGAGTTGGGAATCTCTCAAAAGGAGTTTGCAATCTCAGTGCAGACCTGGGAGTCTGTCAGAAAGAGATTCACATTCTTAGTACTGATCTAGAAGTCTCTCATAAAGAGCTTCACACACTCAAGACAGAACTAGAAATTTTGCACCAGGAAATCCAAAGTCTCAGCATAGAAGTGTGTGAATGGAAGGATTACTACAAACCAGTCCCGAGTGTTTTAGATACTAGAAAAAGAGAGAACAGAAACCTGAAAGAGGAGGTTTCAAATCTTACTGATCAAGTCAGTAAAGGAAATTAGAAGCTTCACAAAGAAAAAACGGTGAAGAAACAAATAGACCAAGAAAAGTGACTGTCAATTAGTCTGGTCGCTTGCAGGCAGTGCAGTGCTCAGGCAGTTGCCATCTGCGGTTTCCTGGCTGGCAACGTGACAATAGGTCTGGCTGCATCTGTAGGATCGAGAGGGCATAAGATAGAAGAGAAAATCATCTTAGAAACTTCCAACTCCGTATTTGAATGGAGAAGAGAGGTTGTTGTTCAGGGTAGAGCAGAGAGTTCAATGGAGCGAAGGTCTCGAGAGTAGCGAGTAGGACAGGTAGGAGTTGGGGAAGGGGAAACAAGTGTTGGTAAATGATAGGAGGTGGGGTTAGAGAGCAGAAGGGCGGAGATAGAGAAATCAGAAAGGGAGCAGTTTTTAGTAAAAACCAGGTCTAAATAGTGATGCAACTTAATGCAAGAATATTTGCAACACCTTGATACATTTCTACCAATGATACTATTAACATTATTAATATTACATTCAAAATAATGTGTATTGTTATATTTTGTTTCTTTGTAACTTCACTGCATCACTGACATTATTAAATCACCAGTTTTAAAAAATATACAAATAACCAAAACTAAGCATCGACTTCATGTTGCACTTGTGGAATTTTTAGGAGCTATTTTTATTTCTAAGCACTTCATATCTAATTAAAACAATGAGCCCAAACCACTAAACATATGAAAAGAGCCAAGAACAGCACAAGAGACATAAAAAAAGCAATATATGGTATGTTTCAGGGTGTATTATTAGAAACTTGAGCTGATAATGTCCAATAAAGGCATATTACCCCTTCAGTGCTAGAAGGACCAGCAATAAGATACTCAGCGCTGAGCTTCTTGCCTCTCCAGTACTAAGTAGTCTAGTTTACTATTCCTTAGAGAGGAATATGCTTCCATAACTCATGCTTTCCCTGAGGCAACTGATGTGTTTGTATAGCGTGTGAGATGTTAGGAACCTGACATCTTCTTGACATTGGAAGAGTTTCTCTTGCTGCTATTATAACACGAAGATGATTCCTATCAGAGTTTGTTTGTCCTTAGGGAGGCCGGAGAAATGCACAGTTCTTTAGTCATGTCTCAAAGGGATCACATGGCTGTCGCATTGCAAGCCTCTGCATTAGAATGCATGACTCGCCAGTAGGGCAAAAACGAGGGCAAAAAACAGAGGCAAATGAACTAAAGAAAAGGAATCCCATTGAAAGCAATGGGAGTTTTCCCTTTGATAAATCAGGTACAATTCTTTTGCACAGACTTTGCCCTCGGGAGATTTTAGTAAATAACCCCCTAGGTTTGGGCCTTATCAGCAGAAAACGTTCAAACTGTAACGTTTAAAACTGAACCTTTTAATTTATTTTCTGATAATGAAGCCTAACTTTGAGTCTATAATGATGGCTATATTGACTGCTTGATAAGATATATATATATATATATATATATATATATATATATCGAGAGATACATCAGTCTATATTTATATCGATCTATCTCTATCCACACCACAATGATAAATATATTGTGAATATAAACAATGTTGGTCTACTATCACTTATGTCATTAAATTGACACTGAGGAATATGCTTTCAACATGCATTTAGATGCAAGTAACCTTCATAAATCAACAGCTTGGGTCTTGGAGAGTGTTTATAGGATGAGTTAACTCAACACTCATATTATACCAAGATGCATCTAAGCTGATCATTTTTTCCCCAACTTGTCTATTGTCTTAGCAGCAAACAGCTTTGCCACATACTTCACCGATGCCATCAACTTCAACGATGAATGATTTGTGTCAAAAGATACTTGATTAACAACCATCTTACACCTGACACATACACAAGCTAAAAGACTTGCATCAGCATGTTACCTCCTACTTATCTTTTTTTGGGGCATCGAGATGCATGTTTTGGGAGATGTTACATAGCCCCCTATACAGTGTATCTTCAACCCTCCTACTGAATATATATAAATGTTGTCATAAAGTTAGTAAAAACAGAGCCATCGGTGGTTCATGTAACGGTGCAACCCCACACAGCCGGCCAAAAACAACCTTTTGTAAAGAATTTAACAATCAACTTGACTTACTTAAACAAATGTATTGTTTTCTTTGGAATTTAATTACAAACGTAATGCTTTAGGGGGCTCTGAATGGGGGAGCACACGGTTTGTCAGTCAATACATTTTTTTACCCTGTTCTTATCACTGAGCCAATAAAGATAAAGGGGGGGGGGGCTTAACCTATGCAAATTCTTGTTGAACACATAATAACATCAGATAAGAGGGAGTAATACGAGGAAATAATTCTCAGATCACGATGTTTACTTAACTTTTAAATATGATTTATAAATACTTTCAGTGGAATGGCTACGTGAAAGACTGCGGTGGGCAGATTTAACCACCTCCATCCAGACTTAAAGATCTAAAATCTCCCGAACCGCAAAGGTGATACCGCCCGATGGCTCCCACCAACAACAGCAAAAGTCATCAGAAGGGGTTGCAGCAATTTTTCACGAGGAAAGATTCTGCAGCGGCATCCCAAGATGGCGGTCGGCAGCCACATGGCGAATCTGAATTAGACTCTGAATCTGAGATGGAGCAGGAGTCATAGAACTCCACCAAAAAGGATATTAGTTCATCTATATTTCAAAAAGTTTGCACATCTCCTGTCGCCACACTTGTTAAATCTCTTTAATTCCATTCTAGAAGGAGCAGCTTTCCCTAACAGCATGCTACCGGCTCACATTTGTCATCCCCAAATCAGTTAAAGACCCCACATGTTACCAAAGTTTCCAGCCGATTTCTCTTATCAACATGGACTTAAAAATCTGCTCTAAAATCCTAGAGAACTGTCTAAACGTAGTACTGCCAGGGCTGGTCCATCCGAACCAAGTCAGCTTTATCCCAGGCAAACAAGCCATGGACAACACTAGATGCGCAATAAGCCTAATAGCCCATGCAAAAAAGACCAAAACCCTGGCATTCCTGCTCTCACTAGACCCAGAGAAAGCATGTGACAGATTGGATTGGGAGCACATGAAGGGAACTCTCAAAACAATTCGGTTTTCAAGGGAACTTCTGCAGGCAGTTATGGCACTGTACATGTCTCCCTTGGCTAGAGTGATTTGAGCAGGCTCAGTCAGAAAATTTCCCAATTTAAGGAAGAACTAGACAGGGTTACCCCCTTCCTCCCCTCCTGTTTGCCCTGTCTCTAGAACCCCTATAAACGATAAGCAATTTAAAATCTCACAGTTTGCTAATGCTGCCTTTCTCTCCATAACTAAACCCTTTACTTCCTTACCAATTTTTTTTAACGAACTCTGGATTTTCAGCAGAATCTCGGGTTTTAAAATCAACAACCCAAAATTGGAGGCCCTAAATATAAACCTATCACCTGAAGAAATCAATTTGATAGATATAAATTTTGACTTCAAATGGTGCAAAGGAGTGCTAAAATATCTAGCGAAGCTGACCTCAATCAAAGTATTGAACCAGAAGACTGGCCTGATATCTTTAGGGCTACTGCTAAATGTTCCATCTGTGCATCAATTAGGGAAAATGCATACAAGGTACTGTACAGGGGGTACTTGACTCAGGTCAATTTATCTAGAATGTTTCCGGGTGTGTTTCCCACTTTCCCTCTGCACCTTGCCTGGTGCAGCCAAAGGGCCTCTATGGTTCACAAGTGAAGGTCTTGTCCCAGAGTGAAGGCCCTATGGGAGAAAATCCACAAATTTGCTTACAGTGTT
Organism: Ascaphus truei; assembly: GCA_036426205.1. NCBI lineage: Eukaryota > Metazoa > Chordata > Amphibia > Anura > Ascaphidae > Ascaphus > Ascaphus truei. The sequence continues at coordinate 63,006,489 of CM071569.1, read as the reverse complement.
ATCATTCCCTTTTCCACTTGATGCATGGTCATGTGTTCTGAGCAGGCCTCCGGAAGACTTGGATAGGCATTCTAACAAACGGATAACTCCCATTATGATGGTCACGAGATGCTCAATGACAGCCCTCTAGATGAGCGCTGAGGTACCGATTCTCACCCAGATCAAACATAGAGTATGGTACTCCCTTAAAATGAAAAGGCTGACAGTTGTCCTTGGGGACACGTGTCCAAAATTCCAGAAAACTAGGCAGCTGTGGCTGATCTATGATGGTTTCCAGTTGGCTTGGCGCCCACCTCATTCCAGAGACTCTATTCTCATCTAGCGCTCTCCTGGGGAGCTAGTTATGCACGTCATGTAATCAAAGTGGTTCATACCACAACACGTGATTCTCCCAGATCGACTTCCGTTCACTAGGAAACCTATAGCCTAAATCGATATCCAATGTATTTTCTGGACTGGCAATAATGTACTACTTGAAATAAAAAATGCCCCAGCTTGAAACTCCTTAAAAATCTCACTGCCATTTAAACTGATAAATTGTACTTTTTTTCTGCCTAGACCACTAAATAAATGTATAACCAAAGCTATTGCTGTCTGTGTGGTGTGGATGCAGAGATGCTACAATAGCTCACTCTTTATGGTATTGTGGAAAGATCAGGACGTTCAGGAACAAAACACTACATTACTTGAATGGGTTACTCCATCTAAGGCTGCCTTTGGACTGTTGGATTGGAGAACTCAAACTTGATAGCCTACCTATATTGGTCGGGATGATCATGTTGGTGGCTCGTAAATTAATATTGATAATCTGGCTAAAGCTGTTCCCACCAAGTATCAATCAATTAGAATCCTTTTATTTTCCATATCATGATTACTGAAAATGTTGATACCGTTTCTGATATCCCTATCAAAGCTGAGAAGTTTATACTGTACCTATGTGGAAGCCATATCTGTACAGCCTATCTCCAGCGGTTTTTGATGTAGTCATATCTCCACTGAAATACTCCAGATAGGTATCAGTTGCATTATTGAGGGGAACTAGGCAAAAACTGAATTTGCGCTAAGGAAAGAATTGGAGGTTTACTGGCACTTGGAAGGTTTGGTAGTCATTGGAGTCTGTCGTCACCCCCCTCCCCACTTTTTATTTAATTTATTTATTATTTTTCTTCCCCCAATGGAGATGAGGTGGCGTAGAAAGATTTTCTATTGCATTTTATTATATATACTCTATTTAGAAAAGTAGGTACGTTAAAATATAAAAAAAATGTGTGAATCAGGTTCTTTGATAGCCAAGATAGTTTGTTAATTTTTTATTATGAAAGGTATGTTATTGGGACATTCATCCCGTACTTGTAATTTGTAAGTACCATTTATCAAGAAATATATTTGAAAGAAAGAAAAAACGTCACTGCCATTAGTACAATTTGGTTCTAGGAGTGGTGGAGCAAAGGGTTCATTGTAAGTTCTTGACCCTTGCCTTTTAAAACTGTCCATGGTCTCGCCCCCCCCTTACATTCAGAACTGTCAAATCAGTAACACTCCCAATCGGGTCCTTCGATCTGCAATCGCCCCTCGACTGATTGAGCCTTGGTTTAAGGTCAATAAAGCTGGAGAGGAAGCTTTTTCAAGGAACACCCCAAGACTATGGTATAAGCTCCCTGATGATTTAAGAAATTGGGAAGCTTTACTTCCATTCAGAAAGGAATTAAATACCTTCCTTTTTAAACAAAGAATGGCAAACAGACCCTAATACCCTGGCAGACAGCTTTCCTGCTCTGTTCTGGTTTTCTGTCCTTTGTTGGTCTTCCTTGCCATTCTCCTATACAGTATGTTTCCGGCAGGTCCCGGTTTTAGGTCTGGGATGGGTGTCCTTCCTAAGTTCCTACACAAGCTCTAGTACTGAGTGTTCTTGCAGATTAGTGCATTGGAAAAAGTTGGAAATAAATTAAAAATGTTGTATGCGCAAGCTGCAAACAGCGTGGAAGCATGTGCCTGCAGAGACTGAAAGTCAGACTTTTGTTCCCATTTGATTATACTATTTATTCTGAAGTTTTGACATTTTCAAATACATAAAGGCTTTAACAAAGTACAGGGGGGAAGCATATTTCAGTGAAAAGTGGTAGAACAAGAGGTCATGCTCTGAAACAGGAGGCAGACAAGAAAAATGTGAGGAAGTACTTAATGAAAAAGGTGCTGGATTCATGAAATAGCCTTCCAAGGGGTAGATCTTCAGAAGTCTGTCACTTTTGTGCGAATAACGACTGTTAACGAAATAGGTAACAGACTTTATTTTTCCTTATTTTAACAGGTATCTCTCACAGCTGATTTCATGAAAAATGAACATCTGTTGGTCCGCTCATTTGCATATGGCTAACGTGGCGTTATCCGTCGAACACAGCATTATCCAGTTAACGTGTTAGCCATAAAAAAGAGTCCCATGTGAGTCATCTCAAAGGGAGGGAATCACATGGTGCATCAAACAATCAGATTGCTTCATGTACCATGTGATTCCCTCACTTTTGCCTGAGGTCATTTTCAAGCAAAAGTGAGGGGATCACATGGTACAGCAACCAATCGGCCTGGGACGTCTCAGGAGACTGTAAGAAGGCAACATACTGGATGAAGAAAGAAGATAAGAAAGAAGACAGCTTTCAAGAAATGAAGAAAAGATGGAAAAAATTAAGAACTTCTCACCAGAGACTGCTCTTCAATCGAGGGAGGATCCAGGATGCCATTGGATTGGAAGAAGACCATTGGGCCTGGATTTATTTTTCCTGATTTTTGCGCCAGCAGCAGGGATTATTTTTAATGCATTTGTGGTGTTTGGTTTTAAAGTTTGCCATTGGGGTTGGATAATTTTTCATGTTTTTTTGGATTTTTTATTTTATTGGCCATCGGCTTAGATGGTTTTGTTGGAGGAGTGTGTGCATAAGGGGGGTGGGTGGATCATGGGGGTCGATGCCCCTGGGAGGGACGTTAGGCCACCTGGGGGAGTTCTGGGGGTGGGGGTCAACCCTTTTTATGCCATAGCAGTTGTACCGCTATGACAAACAATGGGTAGTATGGTAGTTATTGTGTTTGTATGAACCCTTTGGTTACATTAGTGGCCATGAATGCATGCCTACATGGCCACTATGCTCTCCAAAGGGTTAATACACAGGTCATGGATACATTATTTCACCTAGTCCAAAGTACTCACTTTGGCTTGTATATTGCTAAGGCAATATAGGAAGCCAAAGTGTCGCACTTCAGAACCCTGGACAAGGTCAAAAATGTTTGTGCTAGCCGCGTTAGATGTTGGAAGCACCAGATATAGCCATGACCTTAAAAAAAGCATTAAAAAAAGCATTATTGTATTGCGTTAACTTGAGCGGACTACTGTGAATCTGCGCTACATGGTTACATCTGTGTGGCCCCCACATTTTTTGCATACCATTAGCACAAATGTCCATTTAAACTTAACGGCACGCCTTCATTACTTTAACACAGAATTTTACACCTCGTTAATGAACATTCGAAATCCCCGTTGGCACATAACGATACGATAACTCAGCGGTGCGCAAAGTGGTGGGCACGCATCCCAGGGTGGCGGGAGATTTTTCTGGGAGGACGCGGTGGTTGCAGAGGCCCTGCGCTCTTCCCCCAGGCATTTAAATGAAATGCCAGGGGATCATAGGAGGCCCCTGCAACTGTTTACTTACCGGGATTCAGCCGGCTGCCTTCATCCGTGTCAGATGACGCTGCAGCACCATGTGACGTCACACACGTCAAATGACACCGCGGATCACGTGTAGTGACGTCACATGACCCGCAGCGTCATCTAACACGGATGAAGGTAGGCGGGGGGTGGGCGAGAGCCGGAGGGAGAGAGACAGGGGGGCGCAGAACTAAAAGTTTGGGCTCCCCTGCGATAACTGATGTTAATGTCATGTTATGTTTATAACAGGGTTCTGGGTGTACCCCAAACATTCATACTAGGGTGTAAAACAGTAAAGGAGTTAAAAAATGCCTGGGATAGACATGAAGGTATCCTAAATATAAAAGAAAGCCAAGGATCAAATAAGGTCTGAGGTTTTAAAGCAGATAGTATTTATGGGCAGACAAGGCCAAGTGGTTCTTATCTGCTGTCAAATTCTATGTTTCTATGTTTGGAAGGAAGGGACTGCCCTAACACGAGTTGTATGTCCACTGTACAGATGCAAGTAGAAAAATAAGGCAGTGCACTGCCCAAAGTAACAGAAGGAGGCTCACGGTTTTAAGCAACAAAAAATAGATTTATTACATAAAAAGTGGACAAAAGGGTCCCCCCTAGGCCACAGCAGGGGTCCACCAACTAGTTTCTTGCAAAAATGCCCTTTATCAAGGTGTACAGATGGACAGATGTAACACATTTCCCCATCTTTACTAGCAGGGAATAGGAATCAGGTGCTTTCTCGTAGGGAGACCTTCTGGATCTTCATACTTAATTGTTTGGTTCCCGAGGGTCTAAACGAACATTTGGACACTAGCACTATAGTCTATTTTCCATGTTTTCTGCTATGTTTTGATTTTTTCATGGTGTGCTTCGTGGTTGGCTTGTCCAATCTTGTTTGCTTATGTCTGTATATATGGATACATGCACAAATGTGTGTATCGATTTCTCTATATATGATATTAATAATTAATTAGTTTATCTGTGATTCTCAATTCTAATCTTATTAATGTTTTTTTTTATTAAACATACTTTGATTACATAAATCATTGTTTAAATATATGTATTGGTATTTTTATCATTCATTATTTATAAATATTCTTTATCTAGTAATTTTCAGTCTCATCTTTGGGTATTATGGCATTCACACTTCACTCTTTGGGTGTCTGTTTTGCTCCCAAGATAATAGGCATACTTTTTTACTTGCAGAAAAAAAAACATTCTTTGCAGTCGACTATTTCTTTCATTCCCGGCAGGGTGACTCAACACTCAGCAATTGGCTTTGAAAACCCTTTTTCCTTTATAGGGCAATTTTACACTCAGCATTTGTTTGCTAAAAATTCCCCTGCTTCAGCACAGTCTTTGTATCAATTTTCACACTTTTCTGCATATACTCCATTCACAGCTGGTAGCCCTATGCGGTGTGGCAACCTTTATTTGCAAAATCAGTACCCCTCATGGGTCACCATCTGTATTCACTGCTTCAGCGAAACTTTTGAAAACAACAAACACCTATCCCTTTTCAAGGGCTGACTCACTTCTTGAACCCTGACTATGGCTGGAAGGCAAAACCCCTATTTCAATGACCGTATTACACTTTGTGATAGGCAATTAAAGGTTTATCTGCTTCAGCATTCTCTTGGGATTGGGGAAAAGTGTCCATCCGTGGTTTTTGTAAGTCTCAGTGCAGTGTAAGTTTCAGTGGTGTGTACCCCTTTAACTCTGCCTCTGCTGCATGAGAGTTTTTTTTTTTCAAGTTGTTTAGACTGTTTGTAGGCAAAAAGCATAACAAAAAATTTCACATAAAAACTCTGGTCCTTTTTAACTACAAAGACACCTCTTGTCCCACCTCAGACACCAAATGTAGACGGACGTTCACAGAGGTACACAATTGGAGTCGTTATAATGTGAAATTATAATAGGCTTTATTGTGCCTTGTCCTTTTCATCAGGACATTATCCAAACACAGGGGGGAACAAAGCTTCCATTCACTTGGGAGTATTTCTAGTGAAATCCTTGCAATTAGTTCACATCTCCATTAGTTAAGCATTTCTCCCATCCCAAACACATAGCATGAAAATAAGCAGATATAAGCAGTCTCTTAATAATGAAAGTCCTATCTGTTTAGCAGCTGTAGAGTAAGCTTCTCTGCTCTCCTGGAACCGCACCCGTGCGTGGACAGAAAAATATCAGCATCTAGGTTTAGAAGTCTTATTGGGTGTCTTGCAATCAGCTCTGCTGTGTGGCTGGCAGAACTCAAGACAAAGGTCAGCTCTCAGTCAGAGCTAAAGAGAGTCACTTCCTGTCTCAAAGGCAGGCTTTTTGTAAACAATCTAATCAGGCAGGTGATGTTTAGTACTTAACTACCACACTGCTAGATTAAAGGAACATTACTGAACAGGGATAAGTCCCCTGTTACAGGGAGCTTGAATTAATAGCTGCAAGGGAGCAGTATGATATCATAGGCATTACTGAAACATGGTGGGATGAAACTCATGACTGGACAGTTAATTTAGAGGGTTATTCTCTTTTTCGGAAGGATCGAACAAATAGAAGGGGAGGTGGAGTATGTTTATATGTTAAACCGGATCTAAAACCTATAACGGCTTAGTGTGCCTACTGCGTGGTTTACTTACACCCCCTTAACAAACTGAGACGACACCATTTTGTGGAAGTAAAAATGGTCACAGCTTTATTGTTTTAACAATACCTGCAAATAACTGTCAGCCATAATCTTAGTCCTTTGTCATCCCTATTCTCAGTATCTTCCGGCGGGGGGAGCCCTCCTCCACCCGCCCTAATCTACCCTCCACCAGGAGGGACACTCTCCACTGCGAGAGACACTCTCCACGGCCCCCGTCTACCGCTCACCTGGAGAGACACTCTGCGCTGCGAGAGACACTCTCCACGGCCCTAGGTCCCCCTTATCAGAGCCGCCGGGGCCTACCTGCATAGGATAGAGCCAAGCTGCCTAAGATTGGTGCCAGGGGTACAGAGACTTTGTGGATAGAAATTAGCAGTGGAAGTAAAAGTATAAAGAAAATGTTTGTGGGATTATGCTATAAACCACCAAATATCTGTGAGATTGAGGAAGCTAAAATACTTTTGCAAATGGAGAAGGCATCAAAACTGGGTCATGTTTGCATAATTGGGGATTTTAATTTTCCAGACATAGACTGGGGCAATGAGATAAGCGTTACAACAAAAGGAAACAGGTTTTTGGGGGTGCTTAAAGACAATTATATGACCCAAATTATTGAGGAACCAACCAGGAGAGGGGCAGTTCTGGATTTGGTCATATCAAACAATGTAGAAGTAATAACAAATATTCAAGTCCTGGAACATTTGGGTAACAGTGATCATAACATGGTCTCATTTGAAATAAATTATCAAAAAACAGATTACTTGGGTTCAACAAAGACTTTAAACTTTAGAAAGGCAGATTTTAATAAACTGAGGTCTAATCTAGTAGTAATACAATGGGATGATGTTTTTGCAGGGAAAAATGTAGAAGATAAATGGGCAGTCTTTAAAACATTGTTAGAAAAGCACACTTATCAGTGTATACCCTTGGGAAATAAGTAGAAAAGAAATAAGTAAAAACCAATGTGGCTAAATAAACAGGTAGGGGAGGAAATGGACAAGAAGAGGAAGGCGTTTAGATTCTTTAAGTCAGAAGGGACAGAGACATCGTATCAGAATTATAAGGAATGTAACACAAATTACAAAAGGGCAATCAAATGAGCAAAAATGGATAATGAAAAAAGGATTGCAATAGAAAGTAAGGTCAACCCAAAAAAAGTTCTTTAAGTACCTTAATAACAAAAAAATGAGAAAAGAAAATATAGGACCCTCTCAGTGTGAGATGGGTAGGCAGATTATTGGAGGTAAGGAAAAAGCTGAGGTATTAAACAAATTCTTTGCCTCTGTGTTTACCAGGGAAGAATCAAGTTCAATAGTAGTGCCGCAGGAGGAAGCCACAACCTCCATATTAATGAACAATTGGTTAACTGAGGAAGAAGTTCATAAGCGACTTGAAAAAATTAAAGTAAATAAGGCACCTGGCCCCGATGGCATACATCCAAGAGTTCTCAAGGAGTTAAGCTCAGTAATAGCAAAACCATTATATTTAATATTCAAGGACTCCATTTCCACAGGCTCAGTACCACAAGATTGGCGTAAAGCAGATGTGGTGCCTATATTTAAAAAGGGAGCTAGATCACAACCGGGAAATTACAGACCTGTAAGCCTGACTTCAATAGTAGGGAAACTACTTGAAGGTTTAATACGGGATAATATTCAGGAATACCTCATGGAAAACAAAATTATTAGTAATTGTCAGCATGGATTTATAGGAAATGTATAACCACTGCTCAACCTTAATATTCAAATCACATAGGTAAAAAGTGGTGCATGGGAAATAGTTATATTATGTGTAGGAATGGTCTAAGATGACCAACAGAGAAGAAATCCCATAAGGTTGCACTCAACTAAATTATAACTCTGAGTAAATAGAACTAATTTGCAAGCCATATGGGTTACCAGAAGGTTTAAAACACAAAACAAAAAATCATTTAATATTACATAAATTTATACTTCTAATTGAAATCTATTTATAGTTTTATCTTATATATAAAAGTTATCTTAAAATTCTCTAAAGAAAGCAGCGACGGAGCAAGTCAGCAAACCCTGGTGTGGGTGTATAAGTATAGGTCAAATATTGGTAATCAATATACTATCACGACGGTCCTATATGTTGGTGTAAGTGCATAAATACAGAACTAATCAATATAAGTCTGTATATATAGTACAATAACACTGTGGAAATAGGCTTGAGTATGCCTAGCTAATACACTTCATGCACTAAGGCTGGCTAATAATGCCCAAGACCGTCTCCGATGCGTCACTACACAGGTTGCATCTATATTCCCATAAAGTGTTTACTCCTCAAAGATGGGACATAGTATTTGAGTGTGCACGTGTCTAAGTGCGCTAAATATCACCATTTCGCGATGTAACCCGTCAGTTACTGGGGATGCTTCCCGCTCCGTCACCCAGGGTGTCAGGCGACGCACAGACCGATGACGTCAGCCAGTTTCTGTCTTGGAGCTTGAAGACGGAGCGGGAGGCATCCCCAGTAACTGACGGATTACATCGCGAAAATGTGTGATATTTAGCGCACTATAGACACGTTGCACACTCAAGGATTACTATGTCCCATCTTTGAGGAGTAAACACTTTATGGGAATATAGATGCAACCTGTGTAGTGACGCATCGGAGACGGTCTTGGGCATATATTAGCCAGCCTTAGTGCATGAAGTGTATTTAGCTAGGCATACTCAAGCCTATTTCCACATTGTTATTGTACTATATATACAGACTTATATTGATTAGTTCTGTATTTATGCACTTACACCAACATATAGGACCGTCGTGATAGTATATTGATTACCAATATTTGACCTATACTTATACACCCACACCAGGGTTTGCTGACTTGCTCCGTCGCTGCTTTCTTTAGAGAATTTTAAGATAACTTTTATATATAAGATAAAACTATAAATAGATTTCAATTAGAAGTGTAAATTTATGTAATATTAAATGATTTTTTGTTTTGTGTTTTAAACCTTTTGGTAACCCATATGGCTTGCAAATTAGTTCTATTTACTCAGAGTTATAATTTAGTTGAGTGCAACCTTATGGGATTTCTTCTCTGTTGGTCATCTTAGACCATTCCTACACAGCATGGATTTATGAAGGATAGATCTTGCCAAACTAACCTTATTTGTTTCTTTGAGGAGGTAAGTAGGAATTTAGACCAGGGTAATGCAGTTGATGTGGTCTACTTAGATTTTGCAAAGGCTTTTGATACGGTTTCACACAAGAGGTTGGTGTACAAAATAAAGAAAATTGGATTCAGTAACAATATATGCACCTGGATTGAAAACTGGTTAAAGGACAGACAACAGAGGGTTGTCATAAATGGAACTTTTTCAGGTTGGGCTAAAGTCGTGAGTGGAGTACCTCAGGGATCGGTACTGGGACCCCTGCTTTTTAATTTGTTTATAAATGACCTTGAGGTTGGGATCGAGAGCAAAGTCTCCATCTTTGCTGATGATACTACATTGTGTAAGGTAATAGAATCAGAGCAGGATGTAATTTCTCTATAGAAGGACTTGGAGAGACTGGAAACGTGGGCAGGTAAATGGCAGATGAGGTTTAATACAGATAAATGTAAGGTTATGCATTTGGGATGCAAGAATAAAAAGGCGACTAACAAATTAAATGGAGATATATTGGGGGAATCCTTGATGGAGAAGGATTTAGAAGTGCTTGTAGACAGCAGGCTTAGCAATAGTGCCCAATGTCATGCAGTAGCTGCAAAGGCAAACAAGATCTTATCTTGCATCAAACGGGCAATGGATGGAAGGGAAGTAAACATAATTATGCCCCTTTACAAAGCATTAGTAAGACCACATCTTGAATATGGAGTACACTTTTGGGCACCAATCCTAAGAAAAGACATTATGGAACTAGAGAGAGTGCAGAGAAGAGCCACCAAATTAATAAAGGGGATGGACATTCTAACTTATGAGGAGAGGTTAGCTAAATTAGATTTATTTACATTAGAAAAGAGGCGTCTAAGAGGGGATATGATAACTATATACAAATATATTCAGGGACAATACAAGGAGCTTTCAAAAGAACTATTCATCCCACGGGCAGTACAAAGGACTCGGGGCCATCCCTTAAAGTTGGAGGAAAGGAAATTTCACCAGCAACAAACGAAAGGGTTCTTTACAGTAAGGGCAGTTAAAATGTGGAATTCATTACCCATGGAGACTGTGATGGCAGATACAATAGATTTGTTCAAAAAAAGGTTGGACATCTTTTTAGGTGGGAAAGGTATACAGGGATATACCAAATAAGTATACATGGGAAGGATGTTGATCCAGGGATTAATCCGATTGCCAATTCTTGAAGTCAGGAAGGAATTCATTTTTCCCCTTAATGGGGTTTTTTGTTTGCCTTCCTCTGGATCAATAAGTAAGTATAGATATAGGATAAAGTATCTGTTGTCTAAATTTAGCATAGGTTGAACTTGATGGACCTACGTCTTTTTTCAACCTCATTTACTATGTAACTATGTAACTATGAAGTGGGCTTTAAATGCATTTTTCCTGCCTCGGATGCATGCCGGGGGGCTCCGGTGCTGGTCTTAATGGGTATCTGCTCTGGAGACCCCCGGCATCAATCCCAGGCAGGAAAAAGGCCTGATTTTTTCTAAGTGTCGCCCTTGCCGATGCTTCTCCACCACCAACTTGCCAACTTTAGTTGGTGGGCCGGATTGCCGTAAAAATCTCAATTCTAGAGTGCCGATCAGCAGCGAAAAGCTGATCGGGGCTACTAGAATTGAGCGCGTTTCAAAAAGTGCCGAAAAGTGGCTTATCGGCACCCGGCTGCCGGAAAAAAATTTTTGGAAAAAAAAAGCCGATTTTGGGAGTTTATCGGTGCTTACTGAATCGGAGAGGCAATATTGGCGCGAAAATGGCGAAAAACGGCTTTTCGGTGCTTACTGCATGAGGCCCTAAGTGTCCGGGAGCTTAAAATAGATCTCTCCCCAGGGCCCAGGGCTGTCTAAAGTTTACTATGTAACATCGGAAGTGAGAAATTAAGGGAAACATCATTTCTAACACGGAAAACAGTTTTTTAAAGAGCAGATCCAGCTCGGGCAGCAAAATTCTAACATTTATCATATTTTGCCTGATCAGACCCTAGAAAACCCTCCCTGGGACCCTAGGGAACCACATTTGTATTCTATGGCAGGGTGCAAACTCCTGGGGGTGTGAGATTTATTTATGGGGGCGCGGCGGTTACAAATGCCCCGCGCTTTCCTCCAAAGCATTTAAAATGAATGCCGGGGAGCGCGCGAGGCCCCTGTAACTTACTTACCTTGACTTTGAGCGACACGTCGCCATGGCAACACAGCGTCCAATGACGCCGTGGGGTCATGTGACGCGACGATCCCAGCGGCAACATTTGACGCTACGTTGCCATGACAACATGCGTCCAATGCTTCTGCAGCGTTATTTGCCACCACTTCCTAGGTAAGGGGGGGGTGTGAGCACTGGGGCTGAGTAGGCGGGGAGCGCAGCGCAGAAAGTTTGTGCATCCCTGCTCTATGGAATTGATTATACAGTCATTTAAGTTTATATTCATGTCTGTTATTTCAGCGTTTAACGTATGTGATGCGTTTATATTGGCCAACAGCCAATATGTGGCTAATAGATCTATTGGCCATTACTATTGGGGGAGGGGGTCAGGCTTGGGGTGGCCCGTGTTGGGGGTAGAAGCCCCGGGAAGTGTCAATGACACACCCAATAAGACACTAGTTAATGGGAATAGATGGGAGTTCAAAGATTGATAAGCTTTAGAAATCTCATAAGGATCTGCAGAGATTTGTGAGGTTTTCTTAGGATCTTTAACTAATATAAAAGGGTGATGGAGACCCGGTACAATCTCCCTCATTGTAGAGTCCCACCTATTCCTGAGCCACCTATTCCTGAGCCACAGAATGCAGTGACGGTTGCCATGGTCTTGATCATGTTTACAAAAAATGCCTCTTTAGAATGTTCCGTGGCTGGAACTTCACTGCATTTCAAACACTAACATTTCAGGGATGCAAACTTTGACGTCTCACAGCTGGTGCCTCCTTCTCCTGCGATAAGGAGCTGCCTCTGTTACAAAACTGCTTTAAGACCACTTTGGCACTGCGTGGGTTAGCGCGCACCAAGCCATCGCTCCGTGTCTGGAAATGGCGACGGGCTGCTTTGCCAGATTTAAGTGTCCGTCTCTGCAGGCATGCTGGAGGTCCATACGTGGGAGACGCCAGCAGGAGCGCAGGCCGAGTCCCATTGTGTTAATGTATGTATGTATGTATGTTTGTATATATGTATGTATGTCTTTATTTATATAGCACCATTAATATACATAGCGCTTCAAAGTGGTAATACACGTGACAATCATATAAATAACAAATACAAATAACAGATCATGGGAATAAGTGCTTCAGACATAATAATTAACATTTAGGAAGAGGAATCCCTGCTCCCAAGAGCTTACAATCTAATTGGTAGGTAGGAAGAACGTACAGACAGTAGGAGGGTATTCTGGTAAGTGCGTCTGCAGGGGGCCAAGCTTTATGTATCAGGTGTATCGTATTAGCCATGGAGCTACTCATATGCTTCGTTAAGCAGGTGTGTTTTAAGGTGGGTCTTTGCTCTCTATGCTAACTTCAAGGTCAATAATACACAAGTTAAAAAGCAGGGGAACCAGCACCGATCACAGAGGTACAGTACTCCACTCACGACTTTACCCAACCTGAAAATGTTCCATTTATGACAACTCTCTGTTGTCTATCATTCAACGACTTTTCAATCCAGGTTCAAATATTTTTTACAGAATCCAATTTGCTTTATTTTGTACATTAATCTTGTGTGGAACCATATCAAAAGCCTTTGCAAAATCTAAGTAGACCACAACGATTTAGTATTTTCTATATATACTTTTTTGTGTCATTTTTAATCCCCAATATAATAATGGTTGGACGGTAATGTTAAAATAATATCTGTCTTACCAGGTACAGGGAGATGGAGGAGGAGAAAAGGGAGATAGAGAAGAGGAAGCAGGAAGCCCTGGAACAGGAGAACAGCGTGCAGGTGGCTACCCAGGTATACAACGCAGATGAGGAACGAAGTGCAGAAAGGAAGGAGGGAGAGAGAGCGGTAGTGCTGACAAGTGTTGGAAAGACGGTTGGCGATGAGGAAACCCCTGGGCAGGAAATACAGAGAGACGTCAACACATCTTTTAAGCACAGCATGGGAATCAGATGCAAAGCCAGAAAAAACACTCACAGACTAGCTGTGTTAACAGCGAGCATTAGCTTATAAGGATTCCATTTACAAATGGACATCAGGCAAAAGGTGACACGGTATGCTCATTTGCATGTCATTCCCCAGAATCCTTTGCAGCAGTGGCATGCAAATGAGCACACACTGACACCTTTTGCTTCAAATCCATTTTGACGTGGACCCTAGAAGCTTATGCTGCATTGCACAGCTTTTCAGCACAGCCTGGGTTAAGATGCATAGCCAGTAAACCTACCTACAGACAGCTGTTTCGACCTTTTGGGTCTCAATGTGAGGCTGGTTATACTGGCTTTGCAATTTGAAGCTTGGATAGGTGTCCACCACATTTAGTTAAGTCATGGTGGGTAAAAAAAAGTGACAAAAAACCCTCCAAAGCAAAGCATATAGCAAATGGAAATATTACTGTGTGCTCATTTGCATGTCTTAGACAGGTCTGCACCCTGCCTTTCACCATTATCACCCAGCACACAGTGCTTCCACTGCAGTAAGGGATTCTGGGAAATGACATGCAAATGAGCACACAGTATATACATATACAGACAGACGCTTACTTACTTTGGGCCTTCCACTCTGTGACGTCAGCGTGCCGGAAGTTGCAGCGCACACTTCCGGTGCACGCCGGCATCAGAGAGACCCAGCGTGGGTCAGTGCAGGAGGCATGCCTGCAGCTGGGGAGATGCCCGGGGGCAACAAGAAGCCCGACTAGCGCCGACCGTGCTCTCCCGCAGTTACCGGCAACCCAGGACAGGAGGAGAGCCGCATGTTGGTGCTGAAAGAGCCGCAGGTTGCCGACCCCTGCCCTAAGCGGAGCTGCTCATGGCTGTTTTTGCATGAGCTGCAGGTTTGGTGCATTGTCCGTTATAATAGGAGCGTGCATGTCGCAGCATGATTCTGCAGGGATCGCTCGGCTCTGCATGCAGCAGGTATGGCAGCTCTCACTTCTGCATGATTTGGCTCTTACCGCACCGATCAATTCCTGAAATCACTTTTCAGCGTCATCTCCATCTTTCATTGTCATGCATTGCCCGAGGGAACATTGTTCGGGGAGAATGTAGAACAATGGCGCAGGGATTGCAAGAGTTGCTTTTGTATGGGATTCATAGCGGAGAGAAGCATGATTTTAAACCCGCTGTTCATAGAGAGAGAGAGAGAGAGAGATGTACAGGGGGTCCTCTGTTATCCTTCGGAAACCGTTCCGCAAAACGTCTGCTTGCCAATCCAATGTTAATCCGCGGGGGTCGAATAATCCGTTCCGACATTGTATAATGCGTTCTGCGGAATGCATTATGACGCGACGGATAATGAAGCGACGGATAGCGAGCACCTGTATATCCTTTTAATGCCCTGCTTTGCCCCCCTTGCAGAGTAAAGGCCTTGACTGCATTGAGCTGAGAGCTGTGGAGGAGGAGAAGCAGCAGTCGGATCTGGAGGCCACCACTGAAGAGAGAGAGAGCGAGAGAGAGAGCGAGAGAGAGAGAGAGAGCGAGAGCGAGAGCAAGAGAGAGAGGGAGAGAGATGGCGAGGGAGATGGCGAGGGAGATGGCGAGGGAGATGGCGAAGAAGATGGCGAGGGAGATGGCGAGAGAGATAGAGAGAGAGAGAGCAAGAGAGATGGCGAGGGAGATGGCGAGGGAGATGGCGAGAGAGATGGCGAGAGAGATAGAGAGAGAGATAGAGAGAGAGATAGAGAGAGAGAGATAGCGAGAAATCGAGCGAGAGATAGAACGAGAGATAGAGCGAGAGATAGAGAGAGAGATAGAGAGAGAGAACGAGAGATAGAGCGAGAGATAGAGAGAGAGATAGAGAGAGAGATAGAACGAGAGATAGAGCGAGAGATAGAGCGAGAGATAGAGAGAGAGAGAGAGAGAGAGATAGAGAGAGAGATAGAGAGAGAGATTGAGCAAGAGATTGAGCGAGAGATCGAGCGAGAGATCGAGCGAGAGAGAGAGATAGAGAGAGAGATAGAGAGAGAGATAGAGAGAGAGATAGAGAGATTGAGCGAGAGATAGAGCGAGAGATAGAGTGAGAGAGAGAGAGAGAGATAGAGTGAGAGATGGAGTGAGAGATGGAGAGATAGAGCGAGAGATAGAGATAGTTATAGAGAGATACAGATAGAGATGCGGATAGATAGAGATACAGATAGAGATACAGATACAGATAGATAGATAGATTTAGATAGATAGATAGATTTAGATAGATAGATAGATAGATTTAGATAGATAGATAGACACACACACGTATGTATACGATAAAGCAGGTTTTTATTATATCCAGGAACGCTCCTGCTCCGGTCACGTGGTTTCCCGGCTCACACTGGTATCTGCTGTGCAATGGTTTCCTGCTGCTTCCACGCTGGCTGAATACAGACTTCTGATGCTGCCACCGCCAGAGGACCTCTGCTGCTGTTCCTAGATGTTGCTGCAGTCTTCCTCCACCCTGCAGGTAAGTGCCATCCAGGTAACCGGGTACCCGGCCGGGTAGAACAATTGATTTTGCCCGGGTACCCGTTACCCGCTTAAAAAAAAAAGTATGACCCGGTACAATACTAGTATATACATATTTACACATTTTCAGAAGGATCATAAACTTGCGCGATTATAGTACCCCCGAGTCGCCTGTCACCGCTATCGCCGCCTATCGCAGCCCTAAAAAGGCGATCTTCTCCCCAATCCAATACGCCTCAAAATTTTGGCTGATTGGTGGGACGATGCGTCGATGAGCCGCGATGTGTGGACTTAGAAAAAATCAGGCCCTTTTTCTGCCTCGGATTGATGCCGGGGGTCTCCGGAGCTGATAGCTATTAATACCAGCACCGGACCCCCCCGGCATGCATCCGATGCAGGAAAAATGCATTTACAGCAACTTCATTACCTTAGTGGCTAACCACGAAGGCAATGAAGGGGTTAAACACCCGTGCCAGGCTTACTGTGGCTAGCGAGGGTGGGTGAAGGGAGAATTTGGCCCTTAGTGGCTGTTTAGGCCTTGCGGAGGGGGTTTCTGGGGGGACTTAACTCCTTCATTACCTTAGCGGTTAATACTGCTAAGGTAATAAAGGGGTTAACCCAACCGCTACCCACCGCAAGGTCTAGACACCCATCCTTAGGGCTTAAACCCCCTTCATCCACCCAGGAGGCCTAAGCAACCACCCCGGACTGACTATACCCACCCTGTACCCATTGAGTAGTATAGTGGTACATCATACCCATATAATAATAATATGGGCATGATAAGACTCTATAGCACTCAATGGGCACCCTAATTACAATACATTAATGCACCAGACACACAGTAATAAAACATAACTCAAAAAAACATGCTTCACTAAATAAAAACAGTAGCCAGCTAATCCAATGAATACATGCAATAACAACATCAACAATGAATTAATTAAACCATTAACCAATCAAAACCATTCATTCCTAAAACAACTCGGAATTATTTTAAACAGTAACCAATCAAACCAATTAATTACTAAACCAACTCAAAATTAATAGTCACATTAACCAATCAAACCAATTAAATTCTACAACATTAATGAATTAATTGAAACATTAAACTGCAAAGAAATAAATTCAAACAATATCTGAAAAAAACATTAAACGCATTAGCTAACATAATACAACATTAAGTAAAAACGAACAATAATCGTAAACATTTGATTTCCATCAAGCAGGAAAAAAACAAACAATGACATCCACATAATAAACTGTAATTAAAAAAAAAAACAGCAATACCAAGCCAGAAATGCCCCCCAAATATTGTCATAATAATGTATTAATCTGTACACTAAAGTGGTACAGATTAATATATTATCAGTCAATGTGCCTCCCCCAAAAAATCAAAAAACACATCCAATGAAAAAACCTGTTAAAAAAGAAATTTACAAACATTCAATATATTACTTACCATTAGAAGCGCTGGCCCTCCGACTCCCGTGGAAACAGGAAGCTCACGTACCTTGAAGGCCTCCAACAGCATCCGATGCCATCCGCCATGAAGATCCGGATCAGGTACCCAAATCTTCTTTTTTCTTTCTTTAATCACCTTCTTCTATCTTCATCTGTCACCATTTCTTGATCTTTTTCATCTTCAATCTTCATCTGTCAATCCAAAAAGCCCCATGGTAGATCCCAACCGATGTTGTCTCGTCGTCTTCTGAGAGAGAGGGTGAGAGAGAGGGTGAGAGAGGGTGAGAGAGAGAGAGAGAGGGTGAGAGAGGGTGAGAGAGAGAGAGAGAGAGTGAGAGAGAGGGTGAGATAGACAGAGAGAGGGTGAGAGAGAGACAGAGGGAGACAGAGATAGACAGAGAAAGGGTGAGAGAGAGAGACAGAGAGAGGGTGAGAGAGAGAGAGAGACAGAGAGAGGGTGAGAGAGAGGGTGAGAAAGACACAGAGAGAGAGTGGCAGAGAGTGACCGACCGAGAGTGAGAGGGTCAGGAGGTGGGTGACTGGGTAACGGTGACTGACTGTGAGCAGGTTACGGTGACGTGACTTTGGGTGGGCAGGTTACGGTGATGTGACTTTGGGTGGGCAGGTGACGATGGGTGTGGGTGGGTGTCTGTACACACACACACTGTCTCACACAGTCACACACAGTCACTTAGTGACACACACAGCAACTCAGTCACGCACAGTCACTCAGTCACTCACACACTCAGTCAAACAGGCACAGTCACTCAGTCACGCACACACAGTCACACACACACACACACACACACAGTCACTCAGTCACACACACACTCACACACACAAAGTCACTCAGTCACTCAGTCACACACACACAGTCACACACATTCATTCACACACACACACACACACACACACACACACACACACACACACACAC